>CM057451.1:230465000-231065000 GCA_016271365.2 Neoceratodus forsteri
TTCAGAGTGGTCAGGATCCTATAAAAGTGCACCCCTCCCCCCCCCATTCTGAGAACCACTAGGAACAACGTTTTTTTTTTTTTTTTTTGCTGGCTGGTGGACGAGCCCACATCAGTCTGCTGTATCCTGGAAATCATGTTGGGATATTGCATAGAATTCTAATCCCTTCCACTGAGAGACCTGTCCATTTGGCCACCCGTCTTGGCCAACCCTCAAAAGCAACTAGAATATGCAATTGGCAGATTGCATCACTCACAGTCCATTGTGTCTGTGTCAGTTCATCAAAGAAAATTCAGGTCTGTACTCCATCTTTTTTTCATAGTTAGTAAAAAAGATGGTTGGTTTTTGATCTCAGGAGGCTCAGCTGTAATATACAACATGATGCTCCCCTCGGCATAAGACTCTGTGATCTACCAGAGCAGCCATCAGGTCAGTGGACTATGGTGTATCCAGCATCCTCAAGGATCCCTGCCTATATATCCCCTTTTTTACAGGGCAGCATTGATTCCTCTACTTTTATATGGACAACCAGCATTATTAGTACTGGGCATTTCACGTAGGTCTGGCGTTAACCTCAGAATGTTTACCAAGGTGATGGCACTCCTGGGAGCAGCTCTAAGTATAGATGCTCTGCATGTACACCCGTATCTCAGTGACTGGCTCATCAGGGCTGACTTGTGTCACAGGGCAGAAATCACAGTCTACAGAGTGGCCACCATGCCACAGGATTACTGACGATTGTCAGTTACACAAAAAGAGCCCCCTGCAGGTGTCAGAAATTAATGTATCTGGGGACCATTTTTTGATATCTTCTGTAGTCAATGGCATAGAGTAACGCTGGCTGCTCATTGGGTTCAGGCTATAGTACTGTCCGGTTCTGCCTTATTCAGCAAATGAACGGTATCGGCTGAGTCCATCATGCACATGTACGGCCTCATGGTGGCATACATGGAACTGGTGCAGTGGGCCAGACGCTGGTCTTGGGAACTGCAACTGCATCTCCTTCACCACTGGAACCCCACTGTTCATACTGCTGTCACAAAAGTTCCATGTGACTCCGCAGTTGCTGTTCAGCCTCCTGTGGTGGCTCTACTTGGAGCATATCTGCCATGGAGTACTCTAACAGCAGCCAAATCCAGTCACCATTACAATGGATGACAGCTTGGTGGATTGGTGTGCTGTCTTGGGCATGGCAACAGCTCAGGAAACTTGGTCTCCACAGAAGTGTAAAGTACAAGTCAATGTTCTAGAGATGCAGGCTGTTTTTTGAGCCCTAATGGCATTTAATCTACTTTTTACAGGGTTGGCTTTTCTGTCAGTTTGGACAGTGCTGTAACAGTGGCTTGGTCAGCAGTTGCCCACAGCCCTGGGAATAGAAGCTACTACTAGGCAGATTTCTTCTGTTGTGCAACAATTGGGACCGCCCCCATCAGCTTGATTTCCCCAGTGGCAAATGCCAAAGTCCCCAGGCTCTTCAGCCACTTTCGGGAGCCGATTCTGAGAATGAATTGTCTCTCTGATGTGACTGGATGCTCTGGCATCTGCCTTTCCACTCAAGCCAGTGATAATGCAAATGTTACCTAAACTCAGGATGGAAAGGACAGGGTCCAAAATCCGTATACTTTGCGTACCCCCGGCAGGCACTAGTGTCTGCCCATTGGGGCAACTAAGGCTGTTGCTGCACTTTCTTCTACGACTCTTCCCCACCCCCATCTTAAAGATGTGAGGATAGCTGTGCTAAGTGCATATGCCGTAATCACAATTGCTGTGAGCTCATGGCCAGGATTACATGATGCGCCTAAAGAAGAGAGAAATGGAATTGGTGGATGATGTGACTACTGCCTATGAAGATCCCTTCCCCCACAAAGCATTCTTGTGTGAGTATACAATAGTCTGCCGGTGTATATTTTGTGGGGTTTAGAGGGGAGAAGCAGTGTAGTCATTTGCTGGCAGCATGCAGTGGACTCAGCTGGCTTGTAAAATCACTTTATTCAGTATTACCCAGTGTTACTCAGTTTTGTTAAGGTGGAAGTAGGCACTAGGCCCATCGAGACCACATTCCCCACACTTGTGAGGCAGATTTAACTAACTGTCCCTTATAGGAATTTGTCTAGACTCTAGTTCATTTTAAAACCTACTAAAATTCTCGATATCCATAGTATATTGAGGAAGACAGTTCCAAAGTGTGGCGGCTCTAATTGTGAAGTAATGTTTACGTTTGTTCATTAATGTCCTCGGAATGCAAATCTACTTATTATGACATCTCAGATTTTCTGGTTTACCTGCTATTGTGATGTTGCATTCCTTGATAAGTTCACGGTCATTTAGTATGTTGAATAATAGAAGCAAGTCCCCTCTGTCCCTTCTTAGTTGTAAGTCATATAGACCTAAAGATTTTAGCTTATCTTTATATGGTAATTTTTTGACTCTTATTAGCTTAGTAGTTCTTTGCATATTTTCTATGATTTTTTTTTTTTTTTTTTTATCTTTACAAAATTAGGGAGCCCAAAAGGAGACTGCATAATCTGTGTGTGATTGGACAAAGGACTTGTAAAGTGGGAGAATACAGTTTTCATTCCTGGTAATAAATGGCCTCTTTATAGCTGCTATAATTCGTTTTCCCACTTAAGTCATTTCTACAGTGATCTCTGGATGCGAATGGATAATTGGCCACAATGCCTAGATCTTTTTCAGATTTAACAGATTTGATAATGTTGCCATTTAAAGAATACCTGGTATTAGGGTGTTTTGATCCCAGGTGTATGACAGAACACTTGGCAGTAAATGTCATTTCATTACTTCTTGCTCAGCATTCTATTTGCAGCAAATCCTGTTTTATTATTTTTATTTTTTCCTCGGTGTCAACCTCTGATGACATTTTTGTCATCTGCAAATTTGCTGAGTTGATCGATGACACCGAAATGGAGATCGCTTATGTATATTTCAAACCGGGTCGGCCCAAGGACTGAGCCTTGAGGAATCCCGCTGGAGACATTAATGTAATTAAATATGGTGTCTCCTATCCTAACACTTTGGGATCTGTTCAACAACAAACTTTCAACCCATTTAACTATATAACTATTGAAATCTAGTTTGATCATTTTGTCAGTAGATTGTATGAATCCAGGTCAAACGCTTTTCTGAAATCTAAATACAGGTAGATAATATCTATGGGTGAGGTTTTATCAGTACTGTTACTTACATTTTCATAAACAGTAACCAAATTAGTAGTACAAGATCGTCCCTTGCGGAAGCCATGTTGCGTATGATCTTTAATCCCTTTGATTTCTACCGCATGGTTAATTTTACTTTTTAAACTTTTTTTCCATGATTTTACACATGATTAAATAAAGACTGATGGGGCGAAAATTCTCAATACACTTTATTCCCTTTTTTGTATATTGGCACAACAGTGGCTCTACGCCAATCATCTGGAACTTCCCCATCCCTATAGGATTTATTAAGAATAATAGTTAAAGGGTGAAGTAACTGATCTAAAGTTTGTGTTATCAAATATGTGTTCAAATTGTCTCATCCTGGAGTTGAATTATTTTTTAGGGTTAACGCGGCAGTTTTGATTTCCTCAGGTTTTATGTAATAGTACGGGTGTATTTTAGGGACATCTGTTTTTTAACTGATCCAAAGTATTCATTGAAGGTATTGACAGCCTCAATCCTATTATTAATCTCTACCCCATTGTTGGTTATTGAGGTAAATTGTGTTGTCCCTGCCTTTGAGTTAACGTAAGCATAAAATGCCTTAGTATTGCCATTGGATGCAGATAGCTTAAAGGAAAACTACACCTAAAACTTGAAAAAATATATGTTGTGCAGAGTGTTTTAATTTGTATGAGAAGTTCTAGTATTTCCTTCCCTTTGACTGGTATTAGGAGTTTTTCCTAAATTAGCCTGCTAGCTTTAGGGTAGTTTACGACCCATGGATATCTCCATATCAAATGGCTCAATTGTATTTCATTGTCCTACAATGCACCTTGTTTCATGTGATGGTGATGTAGCAGAGCCCATAAATCCAGCAGAAAGCATTGCATTGCAATCAGTTCACAACAGTAGAGATGACTATATTTTAAAATCTGTAGAATTCAGCTTGGTGACCACCCTCATCCTAAAGGCTTTACTGTCCTGAAAAACTTTGCTGCTGGTAGTTTTTGTGCAGCTTGTAAAGCTTCCAAGATATAGTTTGTTTGGCATGTGTGTGCTGAATGTTGGGTCTCTCTTACATCACAGTCACATGAGACAATATGCACTGTGGGAACAAGAAATACAATTACGCTATCAGGGATGAAGATCCCCAGGGGTCGTAAAACTAGCATAAAGCTAGCAGGCTAATTTGGGAAAAACTCCTAATACCAGTCAGAGGGAAGGAAACACTAGAACTTCACATACAAATTGAAACACTCTGCACAACATATATTTTTTTTTTTTAAGTTTTGGGTGTAGTTTTCCTTTAAAGAGCATGTACCTACTGTCAGGCACCCAGCCCGCCTCAAACATATATAATAGGGGACCTGCTCCACTGTTGGGGGGCATAAAAACCTGTATGCGCTTCCCTACGAGGAAAAAGTTGTAGCACCCCAACTTTGCACCCCCTTAAAAACAGAGCCATGTCTGACATGCTCCTTTTGTGATGTCAGAAAATGAAGGCTGCTTGTGGGTGCTCCATAGATATATATTGGTGCCATTTGTCAATGACGTTTAGTACTATTTAGAGTTGCCACTTGGAACAATGAAAGTGATTGCTCCAGTAAACGGGCCGTTACTCCAGCAGCTGCTTTGATTTTTCTACATGGCACCTCTAAATAGTACTAAACGCCATAGACATATTGCATACATACAGGTTAATAACATGCACTCTCAGTATTCATTGTCTGACATTACAAAAGGAGGTATGTCAGACAAGGCTTTGTTTTTATGGGGGTGCATATTTGGGGTGCTATAACTTTTTAACCAGAGAGAAGCGCATATAATTTTTAATGCCCCTCAACAGTAGAGCAGATCTGCTATTATATATGTTTGAGGGGAGCTGAGTGCCTGACAGTAGGTAACTGCTCTTTAAATTCAAACTAACATACTAAAAGCCAGCAGAATAGACCTAAAACGTCTATCGTGTCTGCTTGGTAGCCAGCCCCTAATGGGCGCTAGCTCCTTCTCCTCCCCTTGCCCCCAAGAGGATAAACTTTGGCTTCAATATACCCATGCATCTGTCCCACCCCCTCTCAAAGCCCTCTACTGTACCCTGCTCGACTAGACTCCCGGGCAATGCATTCCATGGCTTCACCACCCACTCGAAGTAATGCCTTCTATGTTCTCCCCTGTATGTTCCCTCCTCCAACTTCCACTCATGCCCCCTGGTTGTGCCCCCCCTTTCCTTAGCCTGAACATCTCAATGTTTCTTCTTTCTTTCTTTCTTAATTGGTTCTTTTGTTTGTTTTTGTTTTTTAATTCAAGCTTCTTTGAGGCTTTGTTTTCATTTGTTTAACTTTTTTTTTTTTAAATGCCCTTTCTTTCCTTTCCTTTTTTTTTCATTTTAGGGGTTAACCATGGTGGTATATTTATCTTTATTCTTAGTTTATGTGTGTGTGTGTGTGTGTGTGTGTGTGTGTGTGTGTGTGTGTGTGTGTGTGTGTGTGTGTATGTATGTGTATATATGTATATAGGTTTTTTAGTTCATGAATAATATTCTTGAACAAAGTCGATTCAGCTATTTCAGTGTTGGAGTTCTCTAGGGGTGTGTTTGTAAGAACAAGATCCAAAATATTGCTATCCCGTGTTGGCTCAGAAATGATTTGTTCTAATCCCAATGTGAGGAATGCATCCAGGAACATTGATTCAGTATAGGAGCAAGCTGTCAAATTGTTCCAATCTATGCCTGGTAAGTTAAAATCTCACATTAATACGACATTAGATTTATTTGCTAATTCAGTAATTATTTTATTTAATTTTTGGTTTTATGTTGCGTCTATAGACTGAGGTCTATAGAAATTACTGAGAATTAGGTTTTTTTTTCCATTTTGATTTTCCGCTTGTATACTACACCCCCCAATATCTGTTCTCTGATCCAGGTGTAAGGTTGGTTCTGTAGATCTCAATGTATCTTTACATACCCACACACACACACTTTTTATGTTCCTGTTATTGTGATAGAGTGTATATCCTGGAATAGTGCCAGGAGGAGGCATCGTCCCACCAAGTTTCAGTGATTGTGAGTGTCAATTTGTTTTTGGACCATGATGCCAGTCAGTTCACTTTTTTTTTTTTTTTTTTTTTTTTTTTGGTTAACCACATTAAGGCTCCTTGCATTACCCAGGAGGAATTTGTATCCATCCTCATTTGTAGGAGGATTTATAGCTTCTTACCCTATTTGCCACTGCCTATCTAGTTTAAATGTTTGTCAATAGCCATAGCAATGCTTTTCCCCAGATAGCCGTAGCAATGCTTTTCACCAGAGTATGACTTCCTTTCTTACTTAAGTACTTTCTTCCTCCCTGATCTCCTCCACCCTTTATTTCCCACCACTCACTTCCCCCTTTATTCCACTTTGATTACATAGCTATTCTTCCCTTTCCCTCCTGTCTTATTTCCATCCTACCCCCCTCCACCTCTGCTTGCCTTCTCCTTCCCCTCACTTTCCTCCTCCCTCCCCTGTCCCTCTCTACTGGTATGAGACCTTTCTTCTTTTTTTGACTCTGGCACAATCCAATTATATGCCTGTGTTCTTAGTTGTACAGTTCTCCTTTTAAAACAAGCATCCTCATGTTATGTTACCGTTACCTAGTGAAACATTAGCCTTTGTTTTGACTTTGCACCCTGTACCCTGTAGATTGTGTAACTATTAGAATTTATGCCTGGAGACAGTTTTCAGTTGTTTCTTGCTGTATCTGTATCTGTGGAACATATCTGTATTCTTGTTTGTGTCATACTTGAGGTAGAACGTATGAGCTTTCTGCTCAAAAGTGTCAATCCAAGATCTCAAATAAATAAGAGTGCAGTCCGTCCCAGCTGAATAAACTTTGGTTATTACTAAATCTCTCCCAGTGAGTAATACATGTGATTTTCTTTCCCCATAAGTGACCATTTCCTTAGCCATTCGTTTATGTTTTGATTTTTATCTAGCTTATCCATGTTTGCTCTTGGGACTAGCAAGATTTTGGATGTGCAGATTTCGTATCCTCTTTTTCAAGAGTATCAACCAATGATATGTTATTATTTTGAATGTCCTCAATTGTGAACGTATTAATATCATTGGTTCCTGCATGTACAACTATTAGGGGTTTGCTGCCAGCATGTTTCAGGATGCCAGGTGCCATTTTTTTCAGGCCCTGTACACATTACAAGTGAAGATTTGTACCGTTTTAAATAACTGTTTCAAAACGTTTTAAAACTCACCACAGTAGCCCATCCACATTATTGTTCACAGAGTTTGAACTCGATTGTAACACGGTGAACTTCCATCTCCATCAGCATGATGGCGTTTTTAAACTCTGTAATCCTCGCGATTGTAGCGCTGGTTATGTTAGCACCCTAATTGATGGAAAAATCTGCATGCGTCCCTTTCCACACCACAAGGTAACACGCTTTCCTCCTTTAAAACTTTTTAGCGGACTTGAGACTAGCTGGCAGCCGCAGAGTTTAAACGCACGTTTCTTAACATGCTTTGAACCCGTGCTTGAATCGCGGATGGGAGCCGTGTTATGTGACTCTAAATCGCTTGAAGCACCTTAAACGCTTTTAAATGGCCTGATGTGTACAGGGCCTCAATGTCTCTTATCCACGCACCTCTGAAGCTAGAGCAAGTTCTGTTCTGCTTATCCTGTTTGCATATATATCCATCTGTATATTTTATAATGGAATCCTCTAGAACTACTACCTGTCTGATATCTTTTGTTGTACTAGCTATTTGTTCAGTTTCCATCGATTGAATATTATGGGTTTCTGTATCAATACCATCATTATGCTGTCCTTTTTCTATGTTTGAACACTGTTCATTTGGTGAACGTGGGCTAATGGATGTGGCACTAACTGTAATAGAGATAGGGGAACTATGCTCTGATTGGGTAAAGTATTATGAATTTGGGCAGAAATCACTAGGGTATTCTTTTTTAGGTTTGGTTTATCAACTATCTTTGCTTGGGGAAGGGAGTTACTTTTGGTCCGTAATCTATGCCTCACTTGGTGCTCTTCTCCCCACCCCCGCATACTGATTTCTTCTTCTAAGGTCACTAAGGGTGAATATGTGTGTTGGAGCAGGTTGCCGAACCCCATAGCTCTTCGTCCCTTTTTCTTTGTATTTATATTAATAACTAGACTCCATTCGGAAACCTCATCACTATCCTCTTCCCTTCCTCGTTTTAGAGAATTGTCTGTCTTCTTGTTTGGGGCATGTACTACAGTTTCATTATTAATAGTTGGCTTTTGTGTCCGGCCCATTGGTGCAGGGGTAGGATTTCTGCCTGCAACGCTAGCGACCTGGGTTCAAATCTGGACTCTGGTTGTTGAAGGGCTGGCCGGAGGTGTGTGTGAAGGATTGAGCGTCCATGGGCTGCTTTCCTCTGGGAGAGGGGAGGTGTGATCGAGTGTCCGGCACAAAAGTGCAGACACCTGGCGGAGGCTGGGGAGGCGGGATGGATGTCAGGTTCGTCCCACTGACGTCATTGCACGTCCCACCTCCTGAGGGGATTAGCATTCACAAAAAATGCCTGTCCCAGGGATGACGTCACCTCCTGGTAGTGCGCCTCCCCTTCTAGTACCCGACCCCAGCCGAGACGGTGTTCTGCAGGATGGCCCACCCCGGGCCCCACCCAGTGGGTAAGTCACTGAGCCCTGCCAGTCGCGGTGATGCAGCGGCTAACCTGGACCTTCTCCATGAGTGCGGGATTGCCTCAGCGGCCCAGCCTGGGTGGGGAAGCCAGGCGAGTAGGGATCGGGTTATGGGGGTTGGGTCTGGTAGGTAGGGCTGATAATATGGGACAGGCGGTGCCCAAAAAAAATGTTGGCTTTTGTAGTTGGCAACTAAGTAGATCATTAGCGTTTTGTAGCTGATGGATAGTGCTCTCTAGGTCCTTGATTTTAGCCCTTACCACCTCATTCTCTTTACACTGAATACATTTGAGACCCTTAAAACCCATGCTTGATTCAAGACAAACGTTACTACATAAGATACAAGTCATTGCTACTTAACCAGTGCTAACTGCAACAGTTCCCTCATTGATATCCATATTTGTGTATCAATGTATTATCAGCCAAAAGGCAAACTGTTTGTTTTTACCTAGAATGAACAGAGTCCCATGCTAGTTGTCCCCAGCAGACATGCTTGTCTCTGTGTGCATTTCTACACATGGCCCTGCGCATGCTCGCCCCACTCGCTAGTGGGGGTCCTAAAATAGTGCCGTTACCGGAAGTAGCAGTGCTTCCTGCTTCTGGTTTTGGCTGTTCAGTGCAATGCTTTCAAAATTGTTTATTTAAAAAAAAAAATAAATAAAACCTGCTCATGCGCAGGGTATTCTTACAGAATACCAGCTAAATGCTGGAAAACGTCAAGGCCGCCCTTGGTCAGTAAAACTGGCTGGTTTACAAATGGAGACTGGGGCAGTCTACCAGTGTCCCACAGTTCTGGTCTCCAAGTAAGTGAGTTGAGCTCTGGATAGGAAGGTAACCCCTACCTCATTCCTCCTCCAGAGAATGTGCAAACAAGCAAATACAATTAGTAAGAATGTTTCAAAGTACAGACCACCTCTCACCAGAGGTACGCAGTACTCCAACTAAAACAGCTGTTCTAAGCCCCACTCGCTAGTGGGGGACCCAAAATCGAGCAGTTACTGGAAGTAGTAGTGTGTCCTGCTTCCAGTTTCGGCCGTTTAGTGTAGTGCTTTAAAAGTGTGTAAGACACTTCAGTAAAACAAAAACCTGCTCATGCGCCAGGGTATCCTCATAAAATACTAGCTAAATGCTGGAAAACATCAAGGCTGCCCTAGGTCAGTAAAACTGGTTGGTGTACAAATGGAGACTGAGGCAGTCTACCAGTGTCCCACAATTTTGGTTTCCAAGTCAGTGTGTTGAGCTCTGGATAGGAAGGTAAACCCTACCTCGTTCCTCCTCCAGAGAATATGCAAACAAGCAAATGCAATACAATTAGTAAGACTGCTTCAAAGTGCAGATCCCCTCTCACCAGAGGTACGCAGTACTCCAACTAAAACAGCCCTTTTAAAGAGCTTATATTTGCCACACAATGTAGCAGACATTTTCTAGGACTTGAGGCAGCAGTAGCATAGTCATCTTTGTTTTAAAAGCCCTTTTAAGGGTTTTGATCTCGGGGCTAAATGGAGTTGAGACTTGGCAGGAAATACATTTTAAAAGCTCTTTTTAAGGGTTGGCTAGCAGTTAAGTCCCTTTTTTTTTTTTTTTTCTTTCTATTTACTATACTTTTGCTGCCTTACGGACCGTCTGCATCTGCCTGGTCACGGAACCCCAGACTCCCACTTCCCATTGTGCTCATGCGTCTCCCTGTTACTTCCTGGCTTACCCCAGGGGTGGGGTCGCAGCATCAGTTTCTCCCAGACCGGTGCCGGGCATACTAGTCCTGGTCAGAGAACCGCTGGGAGGCTAATTGAAGTCAGGGGCAAGGCTCTGAGAGACGCCCAGAGGCAGAGTTTTTCCCTGTAAGCAGGGCGGGATGTGCAGTGATGGCTGGTGCCCACCCCCTTGAGTTCTGAAGGCACTGGTGCTGTGCAGTGTGTCTAGCCTCTCTGGGCAGCCAGCTATGCACTTGACACACACCACCACCACCCCCACGGAAAAGGAGAGCAGTCTAATGACACTCAATCCTTCTCCCCTGGCTGGCCCTCCGCCACCCGGATCTTTTCCCCGAACCTATCACGCCGTCGAATCCAACCGCCAAGAGGCGGGCCAGCTGAAGCAACTTTTATGGATTTGTGGACTTTGGGCAGCCAGGTAGTGATGAGCAAATTTTGTTTTGAAGTGCTTTTAAAGGGAGGGTGGGGCGGCGGTGGGGGGCTAAAGGAGCTATCCATTTAAGAGCTTGGGGTAGGCAGCAAATTTGAGGGCTGAGGGACAAATAATCGGACCCCTGAACAACTCCACTTTATATACTGTGTTTATTGACAAATTAAAAACATACAGATGTTGATAAGCTAGAAATGTTACAGTAAAAACCATGGGTGGCATGTAAATAAGTTTATGGGCATGCAGTTTTGAAAGTTGCATGCCACAGTGAGCAGGTAATTTTTTAGTTACGAATACCCTGTATCTTTATCAGCATTGTAGACTGTCATAGAGGTACAAGTCAGGAAGCATAGGCAGACCAGGAGAAGTTACAAAATTCGTAAGTAGTCTTCTATTATTTTCAATAAAATAGATAAAATAAAATTGCACAGGACAGCAGCACAAAAAAATCCTTCATCTGAGAGTCACTTTTTGGTTTAAATCTTGACCTCTCCTACTAACCAAACAAAACATTGTCTTTTTGTAAGGTGTTTTTCCCTGGCAATGAAATTCTGCATTCTGTTCTCATTGAGCTAAATCTCCTGTTTTCACACAGTGTAACAAAACTTTGTCATTGCCCCTCCTGTGACCAGCCTGAAGAGTACATCTAGACTTCTTGACAGGTGCCACCAATTAATAAATTATTTCCAGAGCTGACTTCTGCAGACCACTCTTGTCAGTGAGCTTGTGAAGGGCAAAAGGTTTCTCAAGGTCAACCCCCTGTGTTCCAAATTGCTAACTTTTCTAACAAACCCAAGCTGCTGTCTGCATTCATTTCGACTATACAGTTGTATACATTTGCAAACTTTGAGATCCCATTTTCTCATACAGATTAGTGTGTGTGTGTGTGTGTGTGTGTGTGTGTGTGTGTGTGTGTGATATAAACAATTGCAAAACAAAAAACTTTAACAAAGCATCAGCTAGGGTTGCTGCAATAAAAGTAGGGAAATGTGGCGTTACGGGTTTTAACACCCCACCCTTCACGGATCAAGAGTTGTTGGGGGGGGGGCGGCATTGGGGTAGTCAGCCCTCATACTTGCCCCATTCCATTAGAAAATAAGCTGGGTGGGTACAGTATAGGAGAATGGGCTGGAGCGTTGGGGTTGAAGGCCCCAATGCCGCTACCGACGCATCTTGATCTGTGGAGGTGGAGTGTTAGGGTTGGAAACCCTAATGCCACATATTATTTATTGATACTAGGATTTAATACCAATGAGCTAGAGGCTCATTTACAGAGGTTCCGTGTCAAAGACGGCAATAGACAAAAGTACAGTTACAGTGAGCAGACAATTAGCAACTTATTACATGGAGTACATAAGGGTATACATAACCAAGAATAGTGGACTAGAAATAAATTAGTAGTAAGGAAACATTGGTCACTGGTAACATTTCAAAGTACATGGGTTTGGAGTTGAAGAAGAGGTGCTACAGAGAAGAGGAAGTCAAAGGCTAGATAGAACATAGAAACATAGACTTTGACGGCAGATAAGGACCGCTAGGCCCATCTAGTCTGCCCATTTCCCTACGTACAGGATGGGCCGCAGATCCTAGTTAACCAACAGCCTATTTCTTCCTACCCCCCACAAGAATTGCCTTATGTCTGTCCCATGCATTCTTGAATTCTCCCACAGTTTTAGACCCCACAACCTCCTCAGGAAGGCTGTTCCATGCATCCACTACCCTCTCTGTGAAATAATACTTCCTCACATTGCCCCGAACCACCCTCTTATCTTTAAATTGTGTCCCCTTGTTCTTGCAAGTCTCTTTTTCTGAAAATGATACCCTCTTGGACTTTGTTGATTCCACTGAGGTACTTAAAAGTTTCTATCATGTCTCCCCTCTCCTTTCTTTCCTCAAGGGTATACATATTAAGCTCCTTTAGTCTCTCCTCATACGGCTTCTCTTGCAGACCCTGCACCATTTTAGTTGCCCTCCTCTGGACTGCCTCTATCCTGTCTATGTCCTTGGGAGATGGGGTCTCCAGAACTGGACACAGTACTCAGATGGGGTCTCACCAACTGTCTGTACAGAGGGATAACAACTTCCTGTTTTCTGCTGCTGATGCCTCTCCCTATACATCCCAGTATACCCCCAGCCCTCCCTACTGCCTTCTCACATTGCGTCTAACCTTAAGGTCATCTGATATGATTACCCCAGGTCCCTTTCCTTTTTGTTGTTGTTACTACCTCCCACCCATTGTGTAATCTTCCCTGGGTTCTTGTTTCCCAGGTGCATTATTTGCACTTCTTTGCATTGAATCCTAGCTGCCATACTTCTGACCATTCCTCCAACCTTGCCAAGTCCCTTTTCATCCTTTCCACGCCTCCTTGTGTATCAACCCTGTTGCAGATTTTTTGTGTCATCTGCAAAAAGGCATACTTTTCCTTCCAGTCCCTCTGCAATGTCACTGATGAAGACATTAAAAAGGACTGGACCCAATACTGAACCCTGCGGTACTCCACTAGTAACCCCCCTTTCTTCAGAATGGACTCCATTTACATTTAACTTCTGTGTCCTGTTGTCCAGCCAATGCTTTACCCAGGCTACCACCCTGGGTCCCACTCCCAGGCTGGTTAATTTGACTATTAATCTTTTGTGTGGGACTGTGTCAAATGCCTTGCTAAAGTCTAGGTAGGCCATGTCCACAGCCCCTCCCTGGTCTACTACTTTGGTCACCCAGTCAAAGAAATCTATTAGATTTGTCTGACATGACCTTCCCGCTGTGAACCCATGCAACCTTGGGTCCTGTGCTCCACTGGCCTCTAGGTACTCGACTATTCTTTCCTTCAGAAGTGACTCCATCACTTTCCCTACCACAGAGGTCAGACTGACAGGTCTGTAGTTTCCTGCCTCTGTCTTGGACCCACTTTTGTGAAGGGGAATCACATCCACCTTCCTCCAGTCCTCGGGTACCACACCATCCTCCCATGATTTATTAAAAAGAGTAGCCAGTGGTTTCACTAGTTCCTCCCTTAATTCTTTTAGAATTCTGGGGTGAATTCCATCAGGACCCATTGCTTTGTCCACCTTCAGTTTTATGAGTTCTTGCAGAACCCTTTCTTCTGTGAAAGGACTGGGATCGACCCCCCTATCAAGAGTGCTTCTGTTAATTGGATTAGGCACTTCCCCCTCCTCTTTTGTGAATACTGAGCAGAAATATTCGTTCAGTATTCCTGCTTTTCACTGTCCCCTCTGCCCACCCACTGTTCATTCTATTCAGCCTCACTATCCCTCCCTTTGTCTTTCTACGCTCGCTGATGTACCTATAAAAGGTTTTATCCCCTTCTAATTGAGTTGGCTATCTTTTCCTCAGTTTGGGCCTCTGCTATTCTGACTCCCTCCTGCTTCCTTCTGCCTTAACTGTGTAGCTCTCTGTCCTGCTCCTTCTGTGTTTCCTTATACTTCGGAATGCTATCTTTCTTCCTAACTTTCACAGCCACCTCTTTTGAGAACCATAGTGGCTTTTTCTTCGCTTGATTTGTTCATTTGCTTCACACAAAGGCTTGTTGCCTCTGTGATGGCAGTTTTGATAATTCCCATTGTTGCTCCACACCTCCTTCTAGCCTGTTTGCTAGTGCTTTTCTGAGGCACTCTCCATCTTGCCAAAGTCAGCCCTCCTAAAGTCCAGTACCCTCACTTTTGTATGGCTTGACTCTGTAGCTGAGTTAACGTGAACCACACTGTTTGATGGTCACTTGTCCCAGATGAAAACCCACTTCTAGATCTGAGATCCTCTCACTGCCCCCGTTTGAGAGTACGAGGTCTAAGATTGCTCCCTCATGAGTGGGTTCCGAAACTAGCTGTCTAATGCCTGCCACCTGTAGGGCATCAAGAATGGCCGTGCTCTTGGATGTGGCTGCAGCAAATGTGCTCCAGTTAACATCTGGCATATTCAGGTCTCCCATCAACAGTATCTCCCCTTTCTCTGCCATTCTAAGAATGCTTTCTATCATATCCTTGTCCATTCCTTCCCCTGACATGGGGGTCTGTACACAACCCCTGTGCGGATTGTGGTGCCCTTTCCAGTCTCCAAGGTGACCCACAGTGCCTCCTCTCCTCCCTGTTTACTCTTTTGTTCAGTTGCTTTTATCCCTTCCTTTACATAGAGAGCTACTCCTCCCCCTCTTCTCCCCTGCCTGTCTGTCCTGTAGATTATGTACCCTGGTATGTTAACATCCCAGTCATGGTTCTCTGTGTACCATGTTTCTGTGACTGCTACGATATCCAGGCATCCCTCTTCCATTAAGGCCATCAGCTCAGGGAGCTTGTTGCCCAGACTACGGACATTGGTACTCATTACCCTCCATTTCCTGATGGCCTTACCCCCTTTACCCCATCCTGTCCTTCTTGCCTTTGTCACTTTCTTCATTTACCCCTGCCCTTCTCCTATCGACACCTCTATGTTGGTGTTTGCCGCACCTACACCGTGATTATTTGGGGGCTAGGATTTTCCTGCTCCTTTCCAGTGCCTCCCCCCTTGGCTAGTTTAAAAGCTTGCCAATGAAGCATTTAAACCTATCACCTAGGATCCTGGTTCCCCTCCCGGACAGATGCAGCCCATCATGCCAGTATAGGCTTGCATCACTCCAGGTGGACCCCCAGTCCCCAATGAAGCCAAATCCCTGAGCTCCACACCAGTTTTTCAACAACTGATTGAATCCCATGGTGCGGAACACCCTAGCCTCTCCTATGCCATAGATGGGTAGCACCTCCGAGAAGGTTACAGTGCGTGCTACTTGACTAAGGCCTCTCCCCAATTCCACAAACTCTTCCTGCACTTCTCTAATCCCTTTCTTAGCCAGGTCATTTGTCCCTAGGTGGACAATGACATCCAGCTCCCTCCCCTGTGCAGCTGCTCCGGCAATCCTGAGGATTCGCTTCCTGTCCCTGCAAGCCATGGCGCCAGGCAGGCACCTTACCTCCCTCTCCCCTTCCTCCCCCAGTTCTACCTTCCTAACAATGGAGTCCCCCACCAGGAGTTGTTTCCTTCCCCTGCAGGGTCCCCTGCCACCCTCCTGTGGGTCTCCTTTGTGGAGGTTCCCAGCATCCTCCTTGGTCTCCACTGCGGGTGCCTCCATAGAGGAACCACACTTTGCCAGAATGGCATAGGGATTGTGGAGGTACAATGGGAGGGATGGCCTCTGTTCCACCACACTCACCCTCCCTGGGCCCACTGTGGTCCAACCGCTCCTCTTTCTTGGCAACCTCTGAGGCAACGGCAGTGGCACTGGTGGTCCCTGGATGGAAGAGGAGGTCCCACAAATCCTGGCCAACTCAGTCTGGAGATGAGCAACCTCCTCCCTCAGCCCAGAGGGGTGCCTGCAGATGGGACAACACCGCATCCTCCAGAACATCTCCCAGAAGACTGCTGCTCCACAGCCACTGCACTGCACCACTCCAATCGTCTTATTTCTGGCCCCTTAACTGTTTGCAATCCTTACTCTTTCCTCTCTTTTTTTTTTTTCTCTCTCCCTACTTTCTGCCTGTGTGCCCTTTAAGCTCCTGATTGTCCTGTTCTGAGACAAGAATATCCTGTATTTCTCAGTAGACCACTTACTTGCTCAGAGGCAGACCTCCAGCAGCTAGAGGGGCGGAGAGCTTCTCTTGCCCTTCTAGGATGGTGGGTCCTTGGTGGTTCTGTGATCACTCACTTCCTGCCCCTAAACAGGAAGTTCCTGATGTCAGTCAAATTATGTGCCTATAAAAATAGAACTAGCTTTTGGTGGGGGGGTGGAGGGGAGGGAAGGAGTGCAATATAGACCAGCAGAGAAGTTCAGTCACACAGCAGTCCTTTCTCCTGGTGTCTTCTGCCAAGCTATTAGCAGAAACTTTCTAAGGCAGTCTTTAAATGTAGCTTCCTTCTAGCTAAGCCACTCCCCCTACTTACCAGATCTTTCTACAAGTAATTTAAACCTCACAGCAGTTAAGTCCTTTCAGTCACCTGAGATTTACACCTAGATAACTCTTCAGATACCCATTCAGTTCAGTTAACCCAAATACACACTTTTTTTTTTTGTATGTTAGTTTTTTTACCCTAAATTAAAAGTCAAATACAAAAGTTCTTCTACTTTAGTCCCAGCAGAGAAGTTCAGTCACACAGCAATCCTTTCTCCTGGTGTCTTCTGCCAAGCTATAGAAGGGAGGTGTGAGTGAGATGCAGCTAACAAGCTGGTCAGCGTGAAGTTGGAGGTGGGTAGAGGGGTGAAACAGATTTTGGGGGGGTTAGCTAGTCATTAGGAAGATGGTACAGCAGGTGACTGAGGTAGTTCCACATATGCCATGGGATGGGGGAGAAGGTTAGAGCCCGCAGTTGCACTTTGTATTGTCAACTGCTAGGTAAGCTTTCAGTTCGACTTTAAATTGACCAATTTCGATATAGGACGAGAGGTCAGTGCCAATGGAGTTCATCCATTTTTGGTGCCCTGTAGGCGAAGAATCATTGCCCTTGGGAGGTCCTTCTGAAGGGTAGGTTTAGCATTTGCCTATGTTTCTTGTATTCCTAACGCTATTGCTGGAGTGAAGGAGGCCAAGCACCCCAGGGGTAGAAAGGCCTAATGTGTCGTCCTTGTCTAGTAGGCCAACTTGGTACTGAAATTTATTTTCCAGATTGAACCACCCAATATGGGAGTAGAGCTCACAGGTGTGCATTAGTCTGTGGGTTCCTAGGATCAGTCTGCAGGGTTTATTGAGCGCTATCTTAATTCTGTGTAGTACTGTAACAGAAGCTGCCCTGTAGACAGCTCATCCATAGTCAATGACTGACAGGACTGAGCTGGTCACTGCAAGTTTAAGGGCTTCATCAGTTAGGCAATGTTTATGTTTGCGCAGCAGTCCTATTCTGGTGTTACAACCGTTGTGACCAGATCAGTGTGTTGTGAATAGAAGAAGGAGCAATCAGTGGTGATCCCAAGGTATTTGAAAGTGTGGACCATGTCCAACAGTTCATTGCGGTGGTTGCGAATTTGCAGTTTTTGGGATTTGTGTCTGTTCTGTGCAGTGGCAAAGAGCGTGGTCTTTGTCTTCTTGTAGTTGAGAAGGAGCTTGTGGTTTTGGAACCATGACTCTACGACTGTGAAGCAGATCTGCATTTGTTTTTCAAGTACAGCTGGGTTGGCTTGACTTGAAAACAGCACTGCGTCATCGGCATACAAGAGAATTTGGTCTGTACAGGCCTCTGGGAGATTATTAAGGAATAAACTGAAAAGTAGGGGGCCCAAGTTTGAGCCTTGGGGTACCCCTACCTGTTAGTGTTCTGAGAGGGAATGAAGGATTTTAACCTGTTGAGTACGACCAGTTAGGTAGCTCCGGAAATACCCCACTGATTCTGGTGAGACCAGTCGAAGACAGTTGGAGCAGTAGTAGCTCATGGTTCACTGTATCGAAAAACCCTTCCATACTTTTGTTGTGGAAACCTTAACTGATGCACTAACAAAGTTCTTTGCAATTTATTTCCTTACTTTTTGAGATTGTATAATCATGGTTCTGCCTGGACCTAGGAGGGCTAGAAAGCTGCACAAAGACAGAGGTAACTGACTTCAGGGGAACGGATTTTAAGGAAATGGGAAGGATCCTTAAGGAGCATTTGGATGGGATTGGGTCAGACATGGACGCTGATAGTAGGTGGGAAATCATCAGGAGAGGGGTGCAAGATGCTACCAGCACCTGTGCAAGAGTAAGACGAAAATGCGGTAGGGCCCGAAAACCCTGCTGGTGGACCAGGGAGGTCCAGGAGGTGGTGCAGGGAAAGAAGGCAGCCTATAGGCAATTCAAGTGCTCAAGGAGTGAAAGGGATCGAGGGGAGTATGAGCTGATGGCTAGAAGGGCCACTAGGGTGGTGAGGGCGGCTAAGGCAAGGAAGGAGCAGAACCTGGCCAGGGAAATCAGGAGAGGGAACAAGGGGTTCTTTAGATATATTGGGGAAAAACAAAGGGTGAAGGGGCAGATTAGCAGGATTAAATCAGGGGAGAGATGGGCACAAGACCCGGGGAGCAGGCTGAGGTACTAAATGAGTACTTCCTCAGTTTTCACCAAGGAAAATGGGGTGCTGCATCATGCTACGCGAGACAGAGATACTGAGATGGGGGACCCCACCGATGGGCGGGTCTGGGGAGGGGAGGCATCACTGGCAGGAGGGAGGGCTAAGCAGGAGAAGAGATACTGGAAATGGAAATCACAGCAGAGAGAATGAGGAAGCCGTCAGCTCCCTTAAGACGGAGAAAGCACCGGGGCCGGATAAATTACATCCCAGAGTGCTGAAGGAACTTGCAGGATGTCCTGGCGAAACCCCTGACGGAGCTTTCACCATCTCTCGAGGACAGGGTGGGTGCCCCAGGACTGGAAAGTGGCACATATAGTGCCTATCCACAAGGGGATCAAGGGAGGTGGCAGAGAACTACAGGCCTGTCAGCCTGACATCGGTGGTGGGCAAGGTGATGGAGGCATTGTCAAGGAGAGGCTGGGGGGACCTGGAAAAGTCAGTGCCTGGACGACAGACAAGCATGGATCTGCCCGGGGAAATCATGTCAGACAAACCTTGTGGAGTTCTGTGACTGGGTGACAGTGCCTTGGACCTTGGTAGACCAGTGGACGTCCTCTTTCTAGACTTCAGCAAGGCATTTGACTCTCTTCCTCACATGGGCCTGTTGGATAAGCTGGGAGAAATGGGGGTGGGGAACCAGATGATCAAATGGATAGGCAATTGGCTCCAGGACGGACCCAGAGGGTCGTTGTTGTGAGATAGTCTCATCCCCAAAGATGGTCATTAGTGGGGTCCCACAGGATCAGTCCTTGGGCCCTCCTGTTCAACGCCCTACGCTCTGACATATAAGGACAGGAATCAGGGAGGAGATGAGTCTCTTTTATGGATGACTCAAAACTGGGGCGGTGGTGGATGGGGAGGAGGGTGGCCTACAGGGACCTGGAGGCTCTGGAAGATGGCTATAAAGTGGAAGCTGAGGTTCAATGCAGGAAATGCAGGTACTCCACCTGGGGGCCAGAAGCCCTGGCCAAGTGTACACCCTGGGAAATGCTACAGTCTCTATGGCTGAGAGGGACCTGGGGTGGTGGTGGATGTCAAAATGAACAACTCGGAGACTTGTAGAAGGGCAGCAGCCAAGGCCAACAGGATGCTGGGATGCATCGCTAGGGATCACCTCCAGAAGGAGGAAGTGATGCTCCCTCTGTATAACTGCTTGGTGAGGCCACACCTTGAGTACTGCGTGCAGTTTTGGAGCCACACTTAAAGAGGACATTAAACTCCTGGAGAGGGTCCAGAGGAGGGCAACCAAAATGATTTGGGGCTTGGGGGACAGGACCTATGAGGAGAGCTCAAGAGCTAAATATGTACAATTGGAAGAGAGAAGGGACTGGGGGGGACATGATAGAGGTCTTCAAGTACATGAAGAGGGTAAATAGGGAGGAACAGGAACAGTCAGGGTGCTTCAAGGAAGGAGGAGGGCCACTAGAGGGCATGGGTGGAAGCTGGAGGGAGATTCAGGGAGAAAGGAGGTGCTACTTCACTGAGAGGAGGTGGTGGAGCCATGGAATGCACTGACTAGGGGCTGGTGAGGCAGAGACAGTGGAGGGTTCAAGAGGCTGGGACAGGTACAAGGGAAGGGTTCTGGAAGCAAAATCCAATGCAGCAAGAATATCCGGAACTGGGAAGGGAGAAGCCAGAGAAGGCGAGGGGGCAGCAAAGTCAGCATCCAGGGTGGGGGCTGGCCAATCGAGCAGACTCGAAAGACCATTAGGCCTATTCTGCTGGCATTTTAGTATGTTAGTATATTCTAAGTTGCCCTCTGAGCCCCGCACTCCCATTCCTTCATAGATGCATATATGTACATAGCTGTGGAAGGGCCCTGCACTTCCATTTATAGAACAAGAGTGATGAAATTATCAGCACCGCCATGTTATTACCCCACCCAGGTGGAATGTAAATGTTGCCTGTCCGGACAAAGTTTTACCTGTCCACATTTTTGTGATGTGAATTTTAAACTTAAAACATAAAATGGACTGTAAAGTGGAAATAGAGAACTGTTGCCTTTGGGGGGTTATTTTTCAAGGTAAAACACTGATTGAGTCTAGTCTAGTCTATTTCTGAATTGGATCTTGAATCTAGTTTGCAGCCATATGGTCTCACATGAGGTCTTCTCTTTTGTTTTCCAGATTTGAACCATAGTGTTATGGCATCCTGCAGGTCAAATGTAGCAAAGCTAGCATCTGACAGCTTGACACGCATTAGTTCAGATGTAGTCATAGGAGACAGACAGGACCGCCAGTCAGACTTCACTCTGCCCATCAAGCTGAATCCTCTCTCAACTACTGCAGTTTGGGTTGGGATCAGCAGAGCTATTGTGACTAAGACCAGAATATCAGGGAATCGATGTTCATGTGCATCATTATGGAGAATTTTTTTGCCAGAAATCCAAATAGTGAAGTTTCGGAGACAGCTCATTCAGTGATTTTTTTTCATAAGTGGTTTAAGCTCTAACCATTGTGCTTCAATCAAGTTTACATTATGATTGTGTTTCTTGAGTATGTCACTGTAGTGCTCTGTGAGGAGGGTTCTGACTTCCTCATTGCCATAAAGGGCTAGCTGGTGGTCGCTATCTGGTAACTGTAATGGGTTAAATATCCTGAATGACCGTAGGACTTTGTCTGCTTTAAAATTGGAAAATCGTGAGTTAATACTTTCAATTGTTGATGGAAAAAGACTTGTAACATCATGCAACACTGCCTGTTTGGTTCTAGCTATAGAATATCCCCTTTCTAAGTTAAGAAAGATATCAGATCCACGGTATTGAACCTGAGTACTGGCTGAGCCTGTCAGTCGACTTGTGCTAGTGTCACTGTCAGCTGTGTCAGAGTCAGGGAACAAGAGCAATTCCTTACAGACTTTGTCAAGTTTATCCTGCACAGGGTAGTTCTCTAGCCAGAGCACTGTGCTTTCAACCTTACTGACTATTGTTTCTACTGTTGAGCTGTCTCTCTGTAGAGGTAGACTGAAGGCCATCATGACAGAAAGGTATTCAGCCAGAAACTGAGAAAAGAGGACAAATCTCACAGTACTTATTGTTTTGAACAACCCACTGACCTGATTTTTTGTTTGCCCTGGTGTGGAAGCAATGTGCTGTAAATGTACAACTAAGGCCTTGTAGAGGGACAGAATAACAGACAGAGCCATTTCTCTGTGTGCAACCCACCGGGTCCCTGACACGTTAACTGGTTTGTGAATGGTGTAGCTCATATTACTGGCTAGCTCTTTGAGACCGGCCCAGTTTTTGGGAGACTTATGGTATATTTTATAGATGCCCATTAAGACTTCATCTGTTGTTTTCATGTATGGAATAGATGTTGCTGATTGCTTTATAGCAAGCTCCAACTTGTGGGCACTGCACTGAATCCCTAACAAATGAGGTACGTCTTTCAAAATCCTGCCAAACACCCCAGTCACTTTACCCAACATGACGGGTGCCCCATCAGATCCAAAAGCAACAATTTTTTCTTTCCAGTCCAAGGTGAATTCTAAGGCATCACCTATTGAGTTATAAATGCTTTCACCATTTGGAATAGAGACTGGCTGAAGGGAAACAAATTTGTTAACTGGACGGAAATTTTCCATTGTCCTAATATAGACTGCCTCCTCTTCTATTACTGAGGCATCAGTGCTCGATCATAAGACAGAGATAAAAGTGTTACTGTTAACCAGTTTTGCATCTTTTATCCTTATTGATTCTGAAATAAAATGTGAACGTTGCTGCCTGTTTGTCACTTCTATAACTGACTCCGACATTTGTACCATTTACATGTTGTAATTCTAAGATGCCAGGGAAATCTGTGAATGGGCGTTCTGAAGTAATCAAATAAAGAGTTGTTATAAACAAATGTTCTACTTGTGTCACCTCATTTTTTTCCATTTGTATTATTCCTCATTCTGTTGCTAAGTTGGAAGGTTCAGTGTTAGACGCAATATTTTTTTCATTGGCTAATTTGAGGTTTGGAGAGTTCATGAGCACGTACATTTTCAAATCTCATGCTCTTACAACCACTCATGAAAGTGTTTGTCTCCCTTAAGTATTTTTTGCAATATGAGCAGGTCATGCCCACATCAGGCTCATGTAGTAGCCACTCCCTGTTTTTCTTCCAGGTCTCCTGGAACCCCCTTTTTCTTTTTGTCCAACTTTCAGTTATGACAGTAGTCAGAGTTGCTGGCATATCAGCACTGGCAGTGGCGCAACCAGTGAAAGTAGTTGTCACATCTGTGGCCACAATGGTGGGTGAGCAGTTGGTGCTACTGAGTCTATCAGTAATGGAGAAGCAGTACACATAGAGGAACCCGAGCTTTCTCCTCCCTCTTGGCTTGAAACTGAAGGCTTTCCTGTAATTTTTTTTAAAGCCAAACTTTAACAAAGACATTTTTTTCCCCTTTTGGTTTAGTTAGCTAAGAATACTTAGTAGTACGAATTTAAAGTATGGTAGGCACTGGAAGACGGTGAACACTACAGTGAAGTGATGATCAGATATCAGAAGACGTGAACAGTCTGTTTAGTTTTCTTTCCCTCCCTGTAAAACCCCGGACAAAAGAGTTTTTTATATTTATATTTTCCTCCCGCTCGGATTTCACAACTAAAACCGGAGGGCTATCCTGCTGTCAACTTGTTTTTATAATTTAATCCCCTCCTCTCCCTTTGACAGTGCCTTGATGTCACTCACTCTGTATTTTTTTTTTTTTTTTTAACCCCCCACCTGCAATCCTTTTTTCTCCACGCACAAGCAGCCTGCTATTATATTATTGTTACTTCTTGGGTTTGGTTTAATATTTTTTAATCTGGGTCACGGTGACTCAACTCAACCCCCCTCCTCTCCCTTTGACAGTGCCTTGTTGTTGTCGCACTGTATTTTTTATTAGTCCTCCTCCTCTCCACTCCTCCACATCTACAGAGAGCCTTATCTCTCAAGCAGAAGCACTGCAGGCACTCCTTATACTTGTTTTGATTTAGTATTTCTTTTTTATCCACAAAACAAAACCCCAGAATGGTAGTTTACTCACCTGGTAAAGGTGATTGTGGGGGAATGGTTCTCTGAGGCACTCCACCTACCTGACATCATGGGTTGTGTTCACCTGATAGGTTGTCTTGATGCACATGTGACTTGATTTGAGAACGTCCCCGCTGGGTGTCTCTGGTCAGTTGTAGTCAGTTCTATGTATTCCAAAGCTGTTCTGAAATGAGAAAAAATTATATTGCCCCCCAATTGTACCTGAAATAATGGTAATGTAGTGTGTCTATGAGGGTTTTGGATGTGAAATATTTATTGGAGAAGAGTAGTACATGTCTTGTGAAGCACATAGTATGGGATGCTTGTGTCCAAGTGTTGTCATTGTAATGTAACATTGTCACGTTGTAGTCTAGGGTGAGGCGTGGAGTGCCTCAGAGAACCATTCCCCCACAATCACCTTTACCAGGTGAGTAAACTACCATTGTGGGGGATGGTCTCTGAGGCACTCCACCTACCTGACATCATGGGTTATTCAAAAGCAGTGATATGAAGTCTAGGGTGGGTTAGACGTGATAATGTCATTGTGTCCTGTGCTTGCTGCCAGTAGGACTGCTCTGGCAAAGTTTGTCTTGTTCTGTTGGGACACGTCCAATCTGTAATGTCTTGTGAAGGTGTGTATAGTTGACCACGTGGCTGCTGCGCAAATTTCTTCTGCAGTGGCCAGATTTCTTTCTGCCCAAGAAGTCGCAATAGCTCTGGTGGAGTGTGCCTTTAATGTTGTCGGTATCTGGGTATTATTAGCCTTGTAAGCCTCGGATATAGCTTTTCTGAGGTACCCCGCTATGGATGCTTTGGAGGCAGCCAGGCCCTGTCTGCGCCCTTGTGTGATGATGAATAGTCTGTCCGTTTTGCGGATAGGCTCTGTTCTAGTAATGTATGTTGAGAGCAGGCGAGTCATGCCTAGTAGTCTAAGATGGGGTCGGCTTGAATGTCTTCTGGTGATAGTTGACTGGAATTTCGATAGATTGGTTAAGATGGTACTGAGAGGCAATCTTGGGTCGGAAAGAGGATATTGGTCTCATAGATATTCTGTCGGGTAAAACTGTGGAAGGGTTCTTTGTGTGATAGTGCCTGTAGCTCTCCTACGCGTCGGGCGGATGCGATGGCGGTTAGAAATACTGTTTTGAGTTGTAGCCACTTGAGGGGAATGGACTCTATTGGTTCGAAAGGTGGCTTTGTCATTGCCTTCAGCACAGATGGCAGATCCCATGGTGCAAGCGTTGGTTTGTGTGAGGGTCGAATGTTAGTTGCTGCCTTCAGGAAGCGTACGACGTCTTGGTGGGACCCTGGCATTGTGCCTTGTATCTGTCCCCTTGCTGCCCCAATGGCTGCCACTTGAACCCTGAGCGATGAAAGGAGAGTCCTAGTTGTAGACCCTCCTGGAGAAATAATAGGATATGTGGAATGGTGCATGTAGATGAGTTGATTTTGTGGTGTCTACACCATTTGTTGAATAAGTCCCAGTGTCGTAGGCAAGTGGTAATCGTGGAAGGTTGCCGTGATGATGCCATGGTCTGAATGACTGAAGGGTGGTATCCTGCTTTCAGCAGTCTCGCCCTTTCAGGAGCCATGCCGTCAATTGCAATTGTCGGAGGTTTGGATGAGTAATCGGCCCTTGTGTGAGAAGGTCTGTTTGTATCGGGAGTTGCCAGGGACCTGTCAGTGCCATTGAGACAATTGTAGCGAACCATGCTCTTCTCGGCCAGTGAGGTGCAATTAGAATGACGCGTGCTCTGGATAATCGTATCTTCCGAAGTACTTGAGAAATGAGTGGTATGGGGGGAAAGACATAAACCACGTGAAAAGTCCATTTTGCCGAGAGTGCGTCTACTCCTATTGCCCTTTGGTCCTTGAACCGTGACCAGTATTTTGCGCATTGGTGATTCTTGTGTGAGGCCATGAGGTCTATCTCTATCGGGCCCCATCTGTGGTCGAAGTAGTTGGAAGATTCGAGGTGAAGTTTCCATTCTCCTGGGTGTATCATCTGCCGGCTGAGCCAGTCTGCCGTGACGTTGAGTTTGGCCGCCAGGTGGATTGCTGATATTGATTTCAATCTTGTCTGAGACCATGTTAGAAGTCTTAATGTTAGCGTCATCATTGCCCTGCTTTTCGTGCCACCCTGCTTGTTTATGTAAGATACCATGGTCTGATTGTCTGACCGTATCTGCACATGTTTGTTGTGGACGAGCTTGGAGAAGTGTAGTAGTGCCTTGAATACTGCCTTCAGTTCTAGCACGTTGATCGTGAGTTTGTTCTCTGAGTCGAACCATTTCCTTGCATGCAGTATGATGTCTAGTACTGCTCCCCAGCCGGAGAGACTTGCGTCTGTTTCTATTGTGATGTCTGGTGCGATGTCTAGCGGAGTACCTAGTTTCAGTTTGTGTCTGTTTGTCCACCATTTGAGGCTTGACTTTACTCTGGGTGGAAGGGCAACCCGTATTGTGAGGTCGAGGTCGTGTGCCTGTCCTTGAGTTAGCAGGAACGACATAAGGGGTCTTGCGTTCCATCTTGACCATGGAACTGTGTCTATGGTGGAGGACATTAGGCCTAGCATTTGAGAAATGTCCCATAGTGTTGGGAGCTTTGCAGACCGTAATCTGTGTGCAGTTGATACAATTGTGTTGATTCTGGAAAGAGAAGGAGTAACAAGTCCTTTTTCTGTGTCTATTAGATTGCCTAGGTGTTCTATTTTGTGACTGGGGACCAGTTGACTTTTCTTGTCGTTGAGTATCCATCCATGACTCTCGAGGCAGTGTACCACCGTTTGCGTCTCCCTTAATGATTGTTGTAGCGATCTTGTCCTGATGAGCCAGTCGTCTAAGTATGGTATTACATGGATACCCTGTTGTCGGAGATGTGCTGCGAGAACCACGGAAACCTTTGTGAATACTCGCGGTGCGGATGCTAGCCGAAGGCAGGACCTTGTACTGAAAGTGTTGGCCTAGGGATGCAGAAGCGTAGGGAATCTGTAGTGCGTGGGTCTTATTGGAACATGGAGGTAAGCATCCTTTTAGGTCTATGGAAATGAGAAAGTCTCCTGACGGAGCGCTCTGAGTGTGGATCTGGTCGTCTCCATCTTGAAAGGGATGTGTGTACTGACTTGTTGATGTATTTTAGGTCCAGCACCGGACGGAATCCCTGTCTTTTGGCACCATGAAGAAGATGGAGTAGATGCGGTACCTTCTTCGTGCCTTGGGACTGGTGCAATGGCATTGTTGTCTCGATAATTCTTGAATAGCTGTAGTAATTTGTGCTGTTGTGTATTTGTGTTTGGAAATGGGAGATTGTATCATTCTGTGTCCTCTTGGTATGTTTGTGAACTGTATCGCGTAACCCCGGTTTATTATCTCTAGAACCCATTTGTCCGTGGTGGTGGTTACCCATTGGTCTAAGAACAGAGTCAGTCTTGCTCCCACGGGAGTGTGTTCTCGCTGGTGCGGTGCATAGTCAGGCCCTGGAATTGTTGCGGCGATGGTAGTTTCCTCTGCCTCTTTGTGTAGTTCCCCTGCCTCAGTATCTGTTGTAGTGGTAGGGAGTGGAGTAGTTTTGTCGGAAGGAAGTGCCGAGGAATATATAGTTACCTTGTCTCCTGTCGCGAAAGGACTGGTGTCTTCCTCTAGGACGCGTAGGAAGGTATGTGGATCTTGTTTGTTCTCTGGCTAGTAGTCTGCCGTCCTCTTTGCCTTTGAGATACTTCTCTAGGGCCTGGCCGAATATCATGTTGCCTTTAAAAGGAAGTCTGTGTAAAGTAGCTTTTGATTCCTTGTCGGCATCCCAGAGTTTCATCCAGAGAGACCTGCGGGCTCGGTTAGTGATAGCCGCCGATCTAGCATTTATTTTCAGGGAGTCAACGGCCATGTCAGCCAGGTATTTAGTGGAAAGGATGGCATTGTCTAAGAGATTGGACTCTTGTGACTTTGCGGGAATGAGCTTTTGTAATTCCTGGAGCCAGTTGAGTTGTGCCCTAGTGGCGTAGATAGCTGTAGCGGCTGCCCTGCTTCCCAATCCTGCTAATTCAGCATTCTTCTTCAGGTTTTCCTCTAGTTTTCGGTCAATTGGGTCTCGTAAACCTGAAGCGGACTCCGTGGGGAGCACCGTCTTCTTGTTAAGTGCCGCGATTTGAGGGTCCACGGCAGGTGGTGTACACCATAGTGCCAATTTGTCTTCCTGTAGTGGGTACATTCTGTCCCAAGATTTCCTTTCCGGAATTCTGTTTGGCTCAGAGGAAGACCATTCTTTGAGAACGATCTCCTCTATTGCCTCGCAGACGGGGAACGCGTCAGTAAGCTTAGCAGTGGGTTGCAGGGATGGAAGTAGCTTGGATGTATTGTTTGGTGGCACTGTGTCGAACCCCACTGTTTCCCTTATGTGTCGGACCAGAGCCGGTATTTGGTCTGGGAAGCACCACTTAGCTGTGAGAGTTTGTGGTTCTTGGTCTAAACTGCTCTCTTCTGCATCAGAAGAGTCACTGGAGTCTACCGGAGGAGGTGGAAGAATGTGGACAGTGTTGTCCGCATGTTTGTGTCTTATTAGTAGAGGGTGTTTGTTGGTTTGAGAGAGTTCTGTTAGCTTTTGTAGCATATAGCTGTACCTCCTGTTGCGCTTGCATCAGTTGGTTATTTTGTAGGAGTGTTGGTGGTATCGGAATGTTGTATATTGTCCTGGCTAGTGGAAGGTGGTGAGCATTCCTCGTCTGAGTCGTGTGCCTCAATGTGTGTCGTGGATTCCTCGATACATGATGCACAAAGTCTGCCTGACTGCTGGGGTGGAATTGGCACATTGCACTGCCTGCAGCTTTTTGGTCTAGGCATGGTCACCTGATAAGTAGACAGAAATGAAATGCTTAGTGGAATGTTAGAACCTGTGCCTGTATGTTAGTAAGTGTGTTAAATAAATGTGCTGTCAATAACAGTAAGTAGGATGATGTTAAAAAACAGTGAAAAAATCGTTGGAGTGCAACAGTCTTTCATAGCGCGCAGTATTTGTGCTAGTTGTACCAATAGGTACTCTGCACCTTTAAGGTGGGTATGGCTGTAAGGACATGCACTTCCTGCCAGAAGGAGCCGTGAGCTGCTGACAAGACAGCGTGGTAGCGGTACAGAATATATAAGAGCGGCTCGTGTAACAAGGAAGATCTGCTTTGTCATGGCGAAGCATGGTAATTAGTGTGCAGTGGCAGGCAAAGCAGTGGAATGGGCTGCGTGACTCGCGTGCTGGCAAGCGCGAGCGAGAAGCAGAGGATGCGGAGGGTGGTGTCGCGAGACTCGCTTTTAGGTCTCGTGGTATTTGACTGGCCAGTGGGGAAGCGCGCTGTACTGTATGCAGCGTGAGGAAGCAGGAAGTAGCGTAAGGAGAAGGCATGGGTGCTAGCCTTGCTGGGAGTCATAAAATAATATCGTCGCCATCTCCATTTTGAAATGGCCTGGATGCACTGATTTCTGTAGCTGGCGAGACGGAAATGTGCACAAGTGGCCCGAAGTTGGAACTGTGGCAAAGTGCAGGTAGGAGAGCTGCGTAGTATGGCTCATAGCAGTACTAGCCGCCATTGCGGTATGCCATTAGCGTCTGAGACCGCTACCTGAGGGGTGCTCAGAGCACTGTGCGTGTAGCATAATTAGCAGACGTTGTGGTGTGCTGTTAGCGTCTGAGACCGCTGCATGAGGGGTGCTCAGAGCACTGTGTTTGTTCCCGCTAGTGGTAGTGCTGGAGTGACTTATGGCAAGCTCAGCATGTGAAACCGCATGTTAGGGGTATTCATAGCGCTGTGTGTGGCGAGGCCATGATGTGTATGTATATCGGTGTCTGGAGCCGCTAGGTAGGGGTGACCAGAGCACTGAAGAGTACCGTGAAGCTCAGCAGATATGAAGTTGAAGTCATGCTGCTATAGATGTTGTGGGAGGTGTCATGTAGCTATGCTCAGGAATGAGCTATAGAAATGTGGTGTGTGTTTGTCTCACTGGGAATGTGATGTGTGCGGATAGCCTCTTGCTGGTATTGCCCTTAAGGGTGAAGCTCTATGTAGTGTATAAAATACCCCTGTACATAGTCGACTAGGCTAGCTAACTGCTAAGCTGCAATAATGCTGAATATCTTACCGACGTAGCAAATAGTCGCAGAGCTAGCTGTGCTGTCTGTATAAATGCTGACTAGCAATAGGTACAATAATGAGTAAAGAAGCTGTTCTCCTCCCTTAGAAGTAGTTGTTTATCTCTTGTGTGGTCTGGAGCTCTGGAGTAGTGCGACAACCTTTGTGAGATGCACAATTTGAACTGGCTACAACTGACCAGACACTCTCGGAGGGGACGTTCTCAAATCAAGTCACATGTGCATCAAGGCAACCTATCAGGTGTACACAACCCATGATGTCAGGTAGGTGGAGTGCCTCAGAGACCATCCCCCACAAACAAGGTTTTTTTTTTTTTCCTTGTTTACTTTGTCTGAGTGACTCAATTCAACCCCCCTCCTCTCCCTTTGACAGTGCCTTCTTGTCACAGTCACTCAATTTTTGTTTTACTCAGCTAGTCCACTAACAGAGCACAACAGCAGGCTGACGGGGTTAGTTTAAGTTAGTACAGTCAGTCAGTATCTGTCTTCAAGCTGTAGCTAACAGCTCTGGAGGGCTTTACACAGGCTGAGTGAACATTAAGCCAATAGAGTGTTCACCCTCCACACAGTCAAGATATATATATATATATATATATATATATATATATATATATATTTTTTATTCAGACGGACCCTCAGGCCCCACCACTTGCAGATCACAAAGGTGTCTTTTGGCTTTGAGAGAGAGAGTGGGTTGGACAGGAAGAACAGAGAATTTATTCAGGTGTACAGAGTAGTACTGACTCCTATCTCCTTCTGACAGTGCCTGACTGCTTTATTTTTTACTCCCTCTCCCTCCCTGAACATGCAGGAGCTCACCTACCCACACCACCAGAATTTCAGTCAACACACAGACTCTAGGCAAGCGTTTGGTTCTTTCACCAGAATCACCTCACCTCAATAGCCCTGGGATAGCCTCCTAGTTTTACTCTTAGTATTTTTTTAATACTAAATTGTTTGCTTTTGTTTTCTGGTTGTTCTCCCCAATATTTTCCTCCCTTATACTGTTTTGCAGATTGCAGTGCACACAAATACAGTGGATGTCTTATTTGACTGAGTGATTCAACAAAAAGCAACCACATGTAGTGCAACACAGTACAGAGCTCAGCTGCACAGACCCCTCGAGGCAGAAGTCTCGTGTTTTTTCTTTTTTTTTTTTTCTTCAAAGTTCCACCAGTCCAGAAGCCCTTTTTTTTTTTTTTTTAAATCCCACCTTGAGACTGGCAGTGGCTTCAAACTAAAGAATCCCCCTCCTCCAACTACCACACAATAAAGAATCCCCCTTCTCTGTCCTCCACAACGTTTATGTCCCCTTCCCTCCAACTCCCACACAGCAGCAGACCCTTAGTGTATATTTTTTATATGTGCTTAAGCTTAATCATCAGTTTCATCAAAGATATTTTTTTTTCCCCAAAATCAGCCCCAAAATGAAATAGCCCTGAAAAAGGACTGTTTTATGTGGTTGGTGTGTTTCCGAAAAATAACTTACTCTCCGCACGACATCTAGCTCCTCACCATTCGGGCGCTAGCTAGAAAATGCAGAGGCGAGTTTGGGCACAACAACCGCGCATGCTCAGTGATGATCAAGTACGCGCCGGTAGCGCTAATTCACTCGCTGCCGCATCGCCTGTTCCCGCCCGCTACGCCACTCGACTACCGAAGAGAGAGGTCAGGACATCCACTAGCAGCAGTCACCTGACCAACCCAGCACACAGCCACGGCAATGGAACAGCGGGCGGAGCAACGTAGGACGTCTTCCCACTGGGATTCCACTGTGTCCTAGCCAGCAAGACATAGACAGCTTAAACTGTAAGTCTGAACTGCCTGTCCAAGGGACAGGCAAACTGATTAAGACGGCTGTCCCGTATGGAAAACGGCTGTCCGGGACAGGAGGACAGCCGGTTATTTCGAGCCCTGACCCCACCTGATGTACTTGGTACAGAAAATATTAAAATCTCCACCGAAACATAATTCTGTGCAACTGCAGCGCCATTCCGCGCCACAGATGCAAAAACACATTTCAGCCAGGATTTGAAAAAGGACAGCTGTAACATACATTTGGTGGGCTAATAACAAGTCTATGTTGAAAATTTGATTTTAAATTTACAAAGTTACAAGCCTGTCTAGCGAAATCGCAATGAATGGTCATAACTCAGCCACTTTTTTTTTACCCCAAATTTTTAACATGGCCTTTTTAGGAACCAACCTCATGACCAATGTCACTGTCATTATGCAAATCCTGCCCAAAGGTGAATTCACCAGCGACCATCAGAATCATCTTTTGGGCTAGAGTTGCAAAATGACAATTGTATTGTTCAAAAGGCTGGGTCCCAAAAGGCCATGTTGAAAATTAACATTAATATCTCAAAAAGTGCCAAGTTATGCATAAAGATTGAAACCCCATTGAAACACATTGAACCACATTTACCTGAGTTTCTCATACTGCAGTCGCTGGTTCCAGCAGCAAGGCGTGTCTTCCATGGGGAGAGCGAATCTGAACCTGAGACCTCTTCAGGTAGTGAGGGTGTATGGGGGTGTGGGGAGGTGGGTGCACAGTGGGAGGTCGGGTGGGGGTGCAGGTGTGATCGAGGGGACGGTTTCTTGTTTACAGGACAAAATGGACATGGGAGGGTGGGGAATGCCACTAACCCCTAGCAAAACTGAAAAATGGGCATTGTAGGGTGGGGGGTCCACTAGACACCAGGGATAAAGCCGGGCAGGGTGGTAGACAGCCACTAAACACCAAAAGTGGGGGTTGTAAAAATAAACATATGGGTGTTCAGAGTAGGGTGCCACTAGACACTAGTGATGTTTATGGTGGGTTCCAGTAGAACCATTAAAACAACTAAAAAATCCTTTTTATGTGAAATCGTTTTCTAGCCAGTGGTTGTAGTGGTGGTGGTGGAGGAAAAGGATTGAGGACTTAGTTGCTGTACAAATCATTTTCCACCAGGCTGTTACTTTTCGCCATCCTTTTCATCCACGACGAAAAAGGACTCTGCTCGCGAAAAAGGCTTAAAAAAAAAAAAAAATCTAAGTCTCTAATCCTTTTTTTCGTGTGCCTGATTCCCTTTTTCTCCATGGCGAAAAAGGATTTGAATGTTTAAAAAAAAAAAAAGAAAAGTTTGGAGGCCATACAAAAGATAAAAAAAAAAACAGAGCAGCTTATGAACTCTCAGTGAGCAAGATACAAGTTTGGATGTCTGTAAAAGACATCCCTGGACACTGTTATGACACTGTTGTGGGCAAAAATAAAAAAAACAAGATGGCGGCTCAAGAAAAAAGAATTTTCTTCTGACGAAAAGGGATTGGCCCCTCAAGAAAAAGGATCCTTTTTCATCAGATCAGAATTCTCAGGAAGCTATTCAAAAGAGTGAACAGAGTATACTCAGAACCCGAAATTTTAAAATTAAATAACTTTGGAACAGATTAATATTTTTCACCAAACCAATGCAGACTGCCTCTGTGGGGCAGCATTTGCACCCAGAAAATTTCAGACCAAAATTCCAAACCGTTTGGCTGCAGTGCGATGACAAAAAAACTGCAAAAAGCAAATTGTAACCTTTTTTTCACTATGCACAGCTCAACATCTGCCAATCCGACTGAAACAAAACTTGGCACATTGAGATCTACCCCATGAGACAAGGCATACAAAATTTCGTGCAAATCCGTTTTTATGGTTGCAGAGTTGAGGTTTGACATTAAAAGTGCCTGCTCAACCCTAACTATAGTGGCATTACCGCACTACTATTATATTTCTCTCGTGTGTGTGTGTGTGTGTGTGTGTGTGTCTATATAAATTTATAAAATGGAGTTAACAGCATCCTAGAAATCCAAACTTCTGATTGTATAAAACACATCACATGACCGTGCGTATATCAGAGCACGACTGCACACCTCAACTTTTAACCCCCTTCAGAACAATTTTGACATTTTATAAGATAGATAAACCACTCTGAGGTGTGCAGTCGCGCTCTGATATACACAATCCTTGGGTGGTTGACGCACGAGGCCGCATGTACAGCAAGGTGTGCGTATAGCATAGTGCGACCACACACCTTGGAGTGCTTTATCTATTAGATATATGCAAAAAACTCTGTTTAATGTATTAGTTAGGGTTGTTCCAAAGCGACAAAAGTGAGGAAGTTCGGTGTTAGGGTTGAAAGCGCCCCTTGGACCCCCCCTGCCCACACGCCCAACCGGCATTGGGGTTGCTGGCCCTAACTCTCACCCCATCAGATGTGTGAAGAAGCAGAGGTATAGGAGAATGGGGTGGGAGTTGGTACCAATAACCCCAACACGCACCCCGATGCCGGTTGGACATGTGGGCAGGGGGGTCCAAGGGGAACTTACAACCCTAACACCAAATTTCCTCACTTTTGTCGCTGTGGAACAACCCTAACTTATGCACTAAACAGAGTTTTTTGCCTCTAATTTCCCTTCTTTTTCAGAAGGATAATGAGAAATAGTGAATGTAATGCAGCCCGCGCTTCCGCCACGTGATGTCTTGTCACATAGTAACACGGTGCCCGCAGATGCAAATGGTAATGCGCATGGTGACGCAAAGCGAAACAAAGATAAACAGTACTGTAGACACAAATGATTAAAATAACACAAATGAAAGCGTGAAGGGTAACACACATGGTGCTGTAGATGGGAACAGTAAAGTGAAAGCAGTTCACGGAACCGGCAAGCAGAAAGCGGTAAGGGTAGCAGCAATGTAAGCGCACAGGCTGGTTTTCCCAAGAGCTGCATAGAGAAGACAGTGAGTACAAAGAATGTATGCATAATAATGGGTCTCGGAGCAGAAAATGAGGAGTTGGAATACTAAATTGCTTATATCTCAGGAACTGTATGACATAGAATAACATTTAAGTCATATGATTTATGACTTTCCTGGCTGGTTTTGTACTTGGCCCCCACTAGGGGGCTAAGCATTTTTCCAACGAAAAGTCCATATCTTGCACCGTTTCCGAGATACGGGCCCTGAAATGCACGGCAAATGCCGTAATGTTATCCTATAGGGAAAAAAAGAGAAGTTCGGAGTGCCATAACTTTGTCTCCCTGTAATATTTTCCACCAAACCAGTAAAGGCACATCTGTGGGATGTTGGCTTTCTTCCCTTCCTCCAAATTTCATCCCAAAAGACCAAACCATTATTTTGCAGCAGGGCGGCAAAGGATTCCTGTAATGCGGCGGATGTCGTAATGTTATCCTATGGGGAAAAGCGTCAACTTCGGGGTGCCGTTACTTTGCTGCCCTGTGATATTTTTTTCACCGAAAGACTGAAAGGCACATCTGTGAGATGTTGGCTGCATTCCCTTCAAATTTTAGCCCAAAAGACCTAACCGTTCTTTTGCAGCAGGGTGGCAAAAAATTGCTGTCATTTTCCCACAGCCTTGAAAAGTACTGTCGAACTTTGCGAAAGCTTTCGCGAATTCATTCGACAGTGTCACAAGTGCGAAAGTACTTTTTCCAGAAATCTAAAAAACATATTTCTGGGGTGTTTTACCCGAAAATAAAGACATGCCTAGCATCCTCAGGGTCCGACTAGGTGAATACAAAAATAAATAGGTTGCTAGAGGGTTCCAAATTTAAATGCCAGGCATTTTTCTAATGACCAACTGAAAACAAAATGGCGGATTTGCGACAGTAAAAGGGCCATTTGCGAAAGTTAAAACTACATTTGCAACAATGTCGAACTTTTTGTTAACTTTTCTCATTGACTTATAATGGGAAATTGTTTTTGAATAACTTTTGAACTGTTAATATTTTTTCATGAAATCTTCGAAGGGCACATCGGGGACCCTCTGCCGCACGTTCCCTGAAGATTTCGGACCGGTCACGCAAACTGTGCGACCTGTAGAGACGAGCAAAGAATTCCAAAAAAGCGTAAACGCGCACGCGGTTCACGCTTCATAGCTCCGCAGCCATATATACGAACAGTACGAAAAGTTGGCAGATCCCAAGATGTATTGTTCTTGATCATGTATTCCAAATTTCAGGCAAATCCGTTGAGCAGGTTGCAAAGTTATTAAGGTGCAAAATTTTAGGTTTAACATGTAAATGGCTCCTCAACCCTAACTATGGTAGCACTACCGTGCTACAATGAAATATATATATATATATATATATATATATATGTATGTGTGTGTGTGTGTATATATATATATATATATATATATATATATATATATATATATATATATATATATATATATATATATATATATTTAAAATATATGTGTGTGTGTATTTATTGAGCTTTGTTAAGCAGGTAGGCCCACTGGAACCCAAAGTCCTTTTTCAGGGTTGACCCAAAATTAATTACACAGAATGCCAAACAATATAGATTTTACATAGACCATACATGGGGTAATGAACTAGTTGTGGTAAAATACATACCATAACATGGAATAATATACACAAGGGCACATGAGATTAGTTCACAGGCAGGAACATATTACCCGTCAAGGCAGTAACATAGTATTAACAAGCAGGTCGGATACCTATTCCATAAGAAATGCAGAAGAAAACAATACAGTGGAAAGGCCTAGTGCCATCAGATGCAATGAGGAATGGCAGCAGCTCCAGGTCAGTGGTTGCAGGAGCACAAGCTGCATTTAATTAGGTATGCCTTGAGGCCGTTTTTAGAACCTCTAAGTGAGGTGCAGTTTTGTAGGGAGGCAGAAAGCATGTTCCACAGAGGTGATGCAGAACTGGCAAAGGATCTCACCCCTGTGCTTGATCTGACCCTGGGTACTTATAGTAAAGTACATCCGGTGGACCTGAGTCCCTCCATTCTGGCTAGGGGGCAGGATACCTCAGAGGCAGGGTGGAGTTGGGCCTTTAGGATTTTATAAATGAGACCGAGAAAGGGGTACTCTAGTCTGCCCTCTAAAGATGGCCAGTTAAGAGGGAAGACTTTGCAGTGATGCATCCTAGGAGGGCGCCAGGGTGAATCAACCATTTATGTTGTAAAGGACTCTTGAGTTTGAGTTATGTGTTCTCACACCATGAAGAGCAGGGGCCCCATACTGTAGGAGTGGGGGCAGCGTGCTCCCAGCAGTAATTAGTCAAGATTCCTTGATGAGGTCATTACCTAGTATAGCAACCTGTGTGTTTTTGGTGTAGGGATTTAGTAGGAGGAACAATATGTGCTCTGAAGGTGAGGATTTAGTTCGAGAATCAACATGTGCTCAGGAGACTTCCTGATCAGGGTAAATCCCTAGGTGTTTAGTTGCCTCTAACACTTCTATCTGATTACCTGCTTCCAAAAGTCAGTTTGCACTGGGAACCACCCTCATCTTATTTACCCCGTGACTGAGTGCAGTCCACGGACATTGAAAGTTCTGTCTGGTTATCCCTGATGTGGACAAGTTCAGTAAGTGTTGCCTGTCATTTTGGGGTTGAGAATCAGCTTATTTGACCATTACCACCTTTGAAGTATCAAGAAGTCCTCAGCGAGGTTTATTGATGAGGGTGACATTGGAGCTCCTTTACAGTACTGCATCATCAGCATAGAGCTGAGCGCACCCTCCACAGTGACCAGGTATATCGTTTACAAATAAGGAGACTAGCATTGGGCCCAGGATGGATCCTTGAAGGGCGCTGTTCGTTATCGTTAGTAATGCAGATTGTATACCGTTCCATTTCACTTTATAGGATCAGTCACTCAAGTAATGAGTGAACCCACCTACAGGATGAGTTAGTCGAGACCAAACCACCTGAGTTTGTCTAATAGGAGACCGTGATTCACTAGGTCAGATGCCTTCTTGAGATCTGTGAATATTACCGCAGTCATACACCCCCTGTCCACGTCACCCAGGATATCTGATTAGCCTAACCAGAGCAGTGTCAGTACCATGGGATTTTCTGAAACCATGTTGCCAGTCATTCAGTAGATGATACTGCTCAAGGTATTCTTGGAGCTGGTTATAGATAAGCCTTTCCTGAATTTTAGCAAGGGAGTTGGGGTGGTAATTTTTATAGGCTCCTTAGGGGCACCCTTGTGGACAGGTATTAAAATGGCAACCTTACAGCAATTGGGATTCTTCCTACCGTGAGAGTCTTGTTGAATAACATGGCAACGGGAGAGGCAATTGCACGAGCAACTAAATTCAACAGCTTGGGCTGCAGATTATCAAAACCCACTGAGGCCTCTGGTTTTAGTTGTGTTGTATGTTTTTTTTTTTTTTTTTCTTTTAAGTAAAGTTAGCATTTATTTTCTGGTTATGCATCTGAAATGGAATTTGGGCTTGGGTACCTCAGTTTCATGCAGATGTGGGGTGTTTCCTGAAAAGGGAATTTTGCTTCTGTCTAGATCAGTGAAGAATCTGTTAAATGCATTGGTCGTTTAAAGGTGGTCATTAAGTAGCTTACCCTCGACCAGGATATCTGATTCAGAGTGAGTGGGTCATTCCTTTAGAAGGGTGTTTGTATGGGTCCAAAACATAGAAACATAGACTTTGATGGCAGATAAGGACCACTTGGCCCATCTAGTCTGCCCATTTCCCTACCTACAGGATAGGCCGCAGATCCTAGTTAACCAACAGCCTATTTCTTCCTACCCCGCACAAGAATTGCCTTATGTCTGTCCCATGCATTCTTGAATTCTCCCACAGTTTTAGACCCCACAGCCTCCTCAGGAAGGCTGTTCCATGCATCCACTACCCTCTCTGTGAAATACTTCCTCACATTGCCCTGAACCGCCCTCCTTCTATCTTTAAATTGTGTCCCTTGTTCTTGCCAGTCTCTTTTCTGAAAGATGCTACCCTCTTGGACTTTGCTGAGTCCACTGAGGTATAAAAGTTTCTATCATGTCCCCCTCTCCCTTCTTTCCTCAAGGGTATACATATTAAGCTCCTTTAGTCTCTCCTCATACGACTTCTCTTGCAGACCCTGCACCATTTTAGTTGCCCTCCTCTGGACTACCTCTATCCTGTCTGTGTCCTTGTGGAGATGGGGTCTCCAGAACTGGACACAGTACTCCAGATGGGGTCTCACCAACTGTCTGTACAGAGGGATAACAACTTCCTGTTTTCTGCTGGTGATGCCTCTCCCTATACATCCCAGTATACCCCCAGCCCTCCCTACTGCCTTCTCACATTGCTTGCTAACCTTAAGGTCATCTGATATGATTACCCCGAGGTCCCTTTCCTTTTTTGTTGTTGTTACTACCTCCCCACCCATTGTGTATTCTTCCCCTGGGTTCTTGTTTCCCAGGTGCATTATTTTGCACTTCTTTGCATTGAATCCTAGCTGCCATACTTCTGACCATTCCTCCAACCTTGCCAAGTCCTTTTCATCCTTTCCCGCCTCCTTGTATATCAACCCTGTTGCAGATCTTTGTGTCATCTGCAAAAGGCATACTTTTCCTTCAGTCCCTCTGCAATGTCACTGATGGAGACATTAAAGGACTGGACCAATCTGAACCCTACGGTGCCCACTAGTAACCCTCTTTCTTCAGAGTGGACTCCATTTACAATTACCTTCTGTGTCTGTTGTGCAGCCAATGTTTTACCAGGCTACCACCCTGGGACCCCTCCCAGGCTGGTTAATTTGACTATTAATCTTTGTGTGGGACTGTGTCAAATGCCTTGCTAAAGTCTAAGTATGCCATGTCACAGCCCTCCTGGTCTACTACTTTGGTCACCCAGTCAAAGAAATCTATTAGATTCGTCTGACATGACCTTCCGCTGTGAACCCATGTTGCCTTGGGTCCTGTGCTTCACTGGCCTCTAGGTACTCAACTATTCTTTCCTTCAGAAGTGACTCCATCACTTTCCCTACCACAGAGGTCAGACTGACAGGTCTGTAGTTTCCTGCCTCTGTCTTGGTCCCACTTTTGTGAAGGAATCACATTTGCCTTCCTCCAGTCCTCAGAGTGCGACACCATCCTCCATGATTTATTAAAAGAGTAGCCAGTGATTTCACTAGTTCCTCACTAATTCTTTTAGAATTCTGGGGTGAATTCCATTAGGACCCATTGCTTTGTCCACCTTCAGTTTTAGGAGTTCTTGCAGAACCCTTTCTTCTGTGAAAGGACTGGGATCGACCCCCAATCAGAGTGCTTCTGTTAATTGGATTAGGCACTTCCCCTCCTCTTTGTGAATACTGAGCAGAAATATTGATTTCAGTATCCCTGCTTATCACTGTCCCCTCTGCCCACCACCGTTCTTTCTATTCAGCCTCACTGTCCCTCCCTTTGTCTTTCTCGCTCGCTGATGTACCTATAAAATGTTTTATCCCCTTCTTAACTGAGTTGGCTATCTTTTCCTTAGTTTGGGCCTTTGCTATTCTGACTTCCTCCCTGCTTCCTTCTGCCTTAACTGGTACTGCTCTCTGTCCTGCTCCTTCTGTATTTCCTTATACTTCCGAATGCTATCTTTTCTTCCTGACTTTCACAGCCACCTCTTTTGAGAACCATAGTGGCTTTTCTTTCATTTGATTTGTTTATTTGCTTCACACAAAGGCTTGTTGCCTCTGTGATGGCAGTTTGATGATTCCCATTGTTGCTCTACACCTCCTTCTAGCCTATTTGCTAGTGCTTTTCTGAGGCACTCTCCCATCTTGCCAAAGTCAGCCTCCTAAGTCCAGTACCCTCACTTTTGTATGGCTTGGCTCTGTAGCTGAGTTTAGCGTGAACCACACTGTTTGATGGTCACTTGTCCACAGATGGCAACCACTTCTAGATCTGAGATCCTCTCACTGCCCCGTTTGAGTACGAGGTCTAAGATTGCTCCCTCATGAGTGGGTTCGAAACTAGCTGTGTAATGCCTGCCACCTGTAGGGCATCAAGAATGGCCCTGCTCTTGGATGTGGCTGCAGCAAATGTGCTCAGTTAACATCTGGCATATTCAGGTCTCCCATCAACAGTATCTCCCCTTTCTCTGCCATTCTAAGAATGCCTTCTATCATGTCCTTGTCCATTCCCTCCCCTGACATGGGGTCTGTACTAACCCTGTGCGGTTGTGGTGCCCTTTCCAGTCTCCAAGGTGACCCACAGTGCCTCCTCTCCTCCTGTTTACTCTTTTGTTCAGTTGCTTTTGTCCCTTCCTTTACATAGAGAGCTACTCCTCCCCTCTTCTCCCTGCCTCTCTCCTGAGGGTTATGTACCCTGGTATGTTAACATCCAGTCATGGTTCTCTGTACCTTGTTTCTGTGACTGCCTCACGATATCCAGGCATCCTTCTTCCATCAAGGCCACCAGCTCAGGGACCTTGTTGCCCTGAGACTACGAGGCATTGGTACTCATTACCCTCCATTTCCTGATGGCCTTACTCTCTTTGCCCCATCCCTGTCCTTTTTGCCTTTGTCACTTTCTCCATTTACCCCTGCCCTTCTCCCTATCGACACCTCTATGTTGGTGTTTGCCGCACTTACTACTGTGATTATTTGGGGGGGGCTAGGATTTCCCTGCTCCTTTCCAGTGCCTCCCCTTGGCTAGTTTAAAAGCTTGCCAATGAAGCATTTAAACCTATCACCTAGGATCCTGGTTCCCCTCCCGGACAGATGCAACCCATCATGCCAGTATAGGCTTGCATCACTCCAGGTGGACCCCCAGTCCCCAATGAAGCCAAATCCTGAGTTCCACCAGTTTTTTAACCACTGATTGAATCCCATGATGCGGAACACCTAGCCTCTCCTATGCCATAGATGGGCAGCACCTCCGAGAAGGTTACTGTGCGTGACTACTTGACTAAGGCCCTCCCAATTCCACAAACTCTTCCTGCACTTCTCTAATCCTTTCTTAGCGAGGTCATTTGTCCCTAGGTGGACAATGACATCAACTCCCTCCCTGTGCAGCTGCTCTGGCAATCCTGAGGATTAGCTCCTGTCCTCAAGCCATGGCCAGGCAGGCACCTTACCTTCCTCTCACCTTCCTCTCCCCTTTCTCCCTCAATTCTACCTTCCTAACAATGGAGTCCCCCACCAGGAGTTGTTTCCTTCCCTGCAGGGTCCCCTGCCACCCTCCTGTGGGTCTCCTTTGTGGAGGTTCCCAACATCCTCCTTGGTCTCCCTGCGGTGCCTCCATAGAGGAACCACACTTTGCCAGAATGGCATAGGAATTGTGGAGAGGTACAACTGGAGGATCGCCTCTGTTCCACCACCCTTACCCTCCCTGAGCCACTGTGGTCCAACGCTCCTCTTTCTTGGCAACCTCTGGAGGCAGCGGCAGTGGCACTGGTGGTCCCTGGATGGAAGAGGGGTCCCACAAATCCTGGCCAACTCAGCCTAGAGATGAGCAACCTCCTCCCTCAGCCCAGAGAGGTGCCTGCAGATGGGACAACACCGCGTCCTCTATCGTCTCCTGGAAAACTGCTGCTTCACATCCACTGCACTGCACCACTCCAATCATGTCTTATTTCTGGCCCCTTAACTGTTTGCAATCCTTACTATTTCCTCTTTTTTTTTTTTTTTTCCTCTCTCTCCATACTTTTTGCCTGTGTGCCCTTTAAGCTGCTGATTGTCCTGTTCTGAGACAAGAATATCCTATATTTCTCAGTAGACCACTTACTTGCTCAGAGGCAGACCTCCAACAGCTAGAGGGGGCCGGAGAGCTACTCTTGCCCTTCTAGGATGGTGGGTCTTTGGTGGTTCTGTGATCACTCACTTCCTGCTCCCAAACAGGAAGTTCCTGTTGTCAGTCAAATCCTGTGCCTCTAAAAATAGAACTAGCTTTGGGTAGAGGGGAGGGAAGGAGGGCAATATAGTCCCAGCAGAGAAGTCCAGTCACACAGCAGTCCTTTCTCCTGGTGTCTTCTGCCAAGCTACTAGCAAAATCTTTCTAAGGCAGTCTTTAAATGTAGCGTCCTTCTAGCTAAGCCACTCCCCCTACTTACTAGATCTTTCTACAAGTAATTTAAACCTCACAGCAGTTAAGTCCTTTCAGTCACCTGAGATTTACACCTAGATAACTGTTCAGATACCTGTTCAGTTCAGTTAACCCAGACAAACGCACTTTTTTTTTTTTTTTTTTTTTTTTTTTACCCTAAATTAAAGGTCCAAGTACAAAAGTTCTTCTTCTTTAGTCCCAGCAGAGAAGTCCAGTCACACAGCAGTCCTTTCTCCTGGTGTCTTCTGCCAAGCTATTAAAACTTTTTGGAGTTGGACAGATTAATGTCTTGCAGATTCCTGACATAGAAACATAGAAGTTGTCAGCAGATAAGGACCTCTTGGCCCATCTAGCCTGGATGTGTAGGAGATGTCCCGTCCCTCCCCGACAACCTTAAGGATGTCCCATAATATGACTGAAGTAGTGGTTGGGTCATTATTATCTTCTTGGATATGGGTTATTGCAGTCTCAGTCATCTTCTAAAATTCTGGTTCTTTAAGATGCATTGTGTTTAGCCTCCAGTGATTCGATCTAGTTTGCTTTCCCAGGTCAAACCTCATATGTACCAGGAATGGTCCAACAGGAGCAATGTGCTGTGTTGTATATCATGTACTGAGTCCATATGTTCTGTCGTTGTCAGGATATAGTCAAGGCGAGATGATGTTCCTGTACAGGGGGCATAAATATTCCCTATTTGAAGTGTCACCATAAATCAGTAAATCCTAAGTGGTCGAAGGTTTGTCTCAAGTATTTGTGATGTGGTGTGTTGTGATGTTCAGACAAACCAGAGGTATCTAAGTCTGGGGACAGTATGACATTCAAGTCACCCCCATGGTCAGCTGTTCTTTCAGAACAAGCAGTAACTTATTTTAAAAATGTTGTGCGGTTGCCTTTTTGGAGCCTGGGGGCAGATAGGGGGAAACTAGTGTAAAAGGGGAGCTGTAAAGAAGTCCTGTGGCAATAGCAAAGTGTCCCTCAGGGTCAGTAATCCGGTCCTCTAGGGTAAAAGGTACTCCTGGGGGACAAGAATTGCCACTCAGCATCTTCTTCCAGAAGGATGAGATGATGCTACCAGTATTAGCAGTGTCAGTGGCTCAGCAGGTAGCACACTCTCCTCTGAGGCTGGGAGATCAGAAGGCTGTGGGTTCTATCCCCACACCAGGCACTTGGGTTAATATCCCAGTACTGACACTGTAGTGCAGCATGAGGGGAGTGCTGCACTCCTGAGGTGCCGTCTTTCGGATGAGACATTAAACCAAGGTCCCATTTGCCTGTTCTGGTGGTAGTTCAGGTGGATGTTAAAGATCCCAACTTCTCGAAAAGAGTAGGGGAATTTCCCCGGTGCCCTGGCCAAATTTCCCTCATTCACTAAAAATACCACCAACAGCTTACTCTGGTTCAAGGTCAGTTGGCATTTCATCTGTATCCCCCCTCCCGGGTCGTGCCTGAAAATAGGCAGAATCTGCCTAGTGCACTTACCCGGTCAACAAAAACTAAATAAATACTACATACTAAATGCCAACAGAATAGGCTAACGGTCTTTCGCGTCTGCTCATTTGGTCAGCCCCACCCTGGAAGCTGACCTTGCTGCCCTCGCCTTCTCTGGCTTCTCCCTTCCGGTTCGGATATTCTCACTGCATTGGATTTTGCTTCCAGAACCCTTCCCTGTACCTGTCCACCCCTCTTGAACCCCTCCACCGTCTCTGCCTCCACCAGTCCCCTAGGCAGCGCATTCCATGGCTCCACCACTCTCTCAGTGAGTAGCACCTCCTCCTTTCTCCTCTGAATCTCTTCCCCCCCAGCTTCCACCCATGCCCTCTATGGCCCCCTCCTCCTTCCTTCGAAGCACCCTGACTGTTCCTCCCCTATTTACAACCCTTCATGTACCTGAAGACCTCTATCATGTCCCCCCGGTCCCTTCTGTCTTCCAATGTGTACATATTTAGCTCTTCGAGCCTCTCCTCATAGGTCCTGTCCCCCAAGCCCCAAATCATTTTGGTTGCCCTCCTCTGGACCCTCTCCAGGAGTTTAATGCCTCTCTTTAAGTGTGGCCTCTAAAACTGCACGCAGTACTCGAGGTGTGGCCTCACCAAGCAGTTGTACAGAGAGAGTATCACTTCCCTCCTTCTGGGTGATCCCCCTAGCAATGTATCCCAGCATCCTGTTGGCCTTGGCTGCTGCCCTCCTACAAGTCTGAGAGTTGTTCATCTTGACATCCACCACCACCCCCTGGTCCCTCTCAGCCATCAAGACTTGTAGCATTCCCCCAACCCGGGTGTACACTTGGCCCAGGTTTCTGGCCCCCAGGTGCAATACCTTGCATTTCCCTGCATTGAACCTCAGCTTCCACTTTCTAGACCATCTTTTCAGAGCCTCCAGGTCCCCTTGTAGGGCCACCCTCCCCTCCTCCCCATCCACCACCGCCCCAGTTTTGAGTCATCCATAAAGAGACTCATCTCCTCCTGATACCTGTCCTTATGTCAGAGACGTGGAGTGTTGGAACAGGAGGGCCCAAGGACTGATCCCTGTGGGACCCCACTAATGACCCTCCTTGGGGATGAGACTATCCGCCAGCTCGACCCTCTGGGTCCAGTCCTGGAGCCAGTTGCCTATCCATCTGATTATCTGGTTCCCCACCCCATTTCTCCCAGCTTATCCAAAAGGCCCACGTGAGGAACAGAGTCAAATGCCTTGCTGAAGTCTAGAAAGGGGACGTCCACTGGTCTACCCAGGTCCAAGGCACTCGTCACCCAGTCATAGAACTCCATAAGGTTTGTCTGACACGATTTCCCGGACGAATCCATGCTGTCTATCGTCCAGGCACCCTGACTTTCCAGGTCCCCCCTCTAAATAAATAAATGTGATACTCCAGTGAGGTGACTCATGTTCTGAGGCCGAAAGTTGGGTCTCCTGGAGTAGTAATACTACCTCAGATTGATCCTCTTCAGCTGGTGCAATGGGTGGTGTCTCTTAACTGGACTGTGTATCCCATTACTGTTAAAGGAGACCACTGTCGAAGGCAGGATTATTATTAGGATGATTAGTGCTTGTGGTCATATTAGTTAGGACCGGGTATCTCCCCCACCCCCACAGACAGACACACACACACACACTTGGGAAATCTGAAAAAGACAGAGAAAAGTAGAATAAGTAGTCAGATAAGGGAAGTGGTGAATGTGGTAAAGCTAGCAGTTGATGATCAAAATGTTGAATATACTTGTGACTCCGTGGATATTGCTTAAGAAAAAACATTCCAAGTGGATCCTGCCGGCTCCGTGGCGCAGAGCACGCTGGTGACCTGGGTTCACGCTCTGACCCCGGATGTCAGGAGCAGAGTCAGGGAGGGAGTCATGAGCGTTCTATGGACTCTTCCCTCCCGGGGTAGTGGGACAGTCCTGGATCACTTAAGTGGATCCTGGTGGTGGCTTGTGGCTGGTGTTCATGGCAGCATGAAGCCTTGACACGTCGTCAGACACCACACACACACTCCCCCCCACACAGGATGCCACCGCATTTGGACGCTGCATGGGAAATGGGGGGTTGGTAACAGGGGAAAATACAGTCGTTTGGCTGACAGGATGGCGGCCGATCCCTTCGCCACTAAGCCCAGAAGTGTCTATGCTGGCTCTCACCATATGTCCGGCGTGAAGGAAGCCTTCAGACAAGTCTCCTCTCCTGGTTCCCGTGCTCTGGGGGCCCTGGTGAAGAAGTGCGTTAGGTCAGCAGACGTGCAGGATGGTGATGAGGACTGGCGCATGGCGAAGGATTAGTCGGCTGAGGGCTTGGAGCATAAAGAAATAACACAATGTGGATCCTATTAAATAGATATAAACAGGTGCCAACCAGGCAAACATCAAAACAATGGATATAACAATGAAACCAGAAACGACTCCCTCTTACAAAGGAGAATGAGAAAGAAAAGTGATGTGCTTCCTAGGCAGGAGAAATAAAATTCTCCTTTTTAGAGGTAGTGGACATATCCCTTGGGGGTAAGTCACAGCTGTTGCTGTGGGCCCCCATAGCAGCTGACTGCTACTGTGTAGGAAGGGACGGTAGGAATATCCTAACTGGTCAATCGGGGCAAGGGTATATAAACAAAATAGGATGTTGTGAACCCAAACCCCTCCATTCATTATATTCTGGTTTGGGAGTAGGATTTAGTGAGTGATGCTGGGCTGTAAACTTATACTTTTCTTGCTTACAGGTCTTGCAATTTGAAGAAAGTATTATTGTTTTCCGATGTTTTCTTCTTATAATCTGAAGAGGTGTCTGGAGCACTGTAGTTGTCCCAATCTTTTAGTCTTCACATGCTATGTAGAGGTCTGCTGCTAATTTATAGGGCTAGTGTGCCATGTTCCACATTAAGGCTTAGTAGATGTGTTGGGCGAATCCAGCTCATCTGAGCATAGTCACGCTTTTTGGGGGACGGGTCTTCCAAGAAGCCCTGTTTTTTTTCTTTTTAGTGCAGCCAGTTCTAATGAGGTGCTGCCTTGTATTACTGCGTGATATCGCCAATTGCCACAAGAGGTCAGCAAAGCCTCACAATTCGATGGAAAGGCCACAGATCGTGAAACCACTCTACTGTGAGGTTATCTTCTTTTACCTTCTGAAACCCAGAAATCCTACCAGTCATTGTCTAGGTGATGAAGTGCACATTTTGTTAATAAGAAAAACTTGAAATTATAAGTAGCTTAGTTTTACTTGTATTATCCTATCTCCAGCTATACAGTTGGGTCATTTATGAAATCCAGTCCTCAGTGGCTCTGTTAAAATGATCTGTCTGTGCTAAAATTGGTGTAAAGTTGGTCATGAGGCCCAAAGATAAATACATATATTTATTGTCTGCAGCCATGACTTTCCCAGAGAAACCTTCTGTCACCTTGATGACATTAATTTTCTGATCATAGGGCAGTCCGGTCTGTTATTAAAATAATGCCGCTCTCGGTATGTCCCCCAGGTTCTTTTCCTTCAAGTTGGAGAAATGTGGTTTAGAGCATATGTCTCCTGCTGTCAATGTTGAGACTTCGTTGTAGCTCCTACTGACCAGATTGAAGGCTTGTAATCAGTTTACCTGGCCGTTTGCTAGTGCTTAAATATGACTTGGGTGCCCCTACTTTATACAGGAAATATCATGATATGTGGGGTACATCCTGTTTAGCCAGTGCCATCCGTACTAGGAAGGTTCAGGCAGAAAAGACCACTTTTAACCTGGATTAATTATCTGTGTGAACTTTCCACATACTGAGTCACTTATCAGATTTCAGATGTGTAGCTCACCCTTAATTTTTAATATATTACTGCTGTTAATTGTGTGTGGTGTCACAGCAGTGCATAGGAGGGCAGCCCATTCTGTCAAATAAGGGGGAGGGTTGCCGCACTCTGAGAGCTTTTGACCCTAAGGATGTAAAGCTACGCTGTACAACATATATACCCTACTGGGCTGGCAGCTGACAACACAATACTCTGAGTGGATCTCACGGTGAGCGAAAAGGGCAAATAACGATGGGATTTCCCCCCCATCAATCTAGAGTTTGCACATAAGAGAGCTAACTTCTTTAAGTAGTCGTTGGCCTGTGTCAAAGGTGGGAGGTTGGTGAGTTGCTCCCTAATAATGTGTATTTGAAGGAGACCAGGTTACTTACTTTGTGGGGCGTCGCAGTCTGCACATTCAAGTTTTGCTCGCTATTTTAAGACAAAAATTATTTCCCTGTACTCTAGGGAGACATTACATCAACATTTCTGTTATGCAGATACTCCCTAGCCCTGGAAGGAAGTTCACAGTAAATTCCTTGATCGGAGCTAGCTTCCATGTGGGGTTGAGTCTTACCGTTATCTTCATAGGTTTCGGTGGGGGGGGGGGTTGCCAATTAAGAGCAACAAGTAGTGGGATCACAATGGATTCTGTGTCTAATCGACCCTGGGAAGTTGTGTCACTAAACTCAAGGTACTAGTTTTAGTGTGCACCATGCCTGGGAGCTCTAATTTCCATCATGGTGGTTTGGCCTGTTAGCGGTGGTCAGCCCCAGTTGCTGCTGTGAGACCAGATGGTGCTTTGAGCGTCTACTTGTTCTGGCTGGCGTTGTGGTATGGGAACCTCCATTCCTCTAGAACACATTTCCTTTGCTGCCTCCTCTCGGGTGGAGAATCGTTTTGGGTCGTCCAGGAACATAATTACCAAGCAGGTGGGATACAGGGTTTGAAATTTTAGTTGCTGTGATTGCAAAGCTCTGAGGATGGGCAAGTATGCTCTGCGCCTGTCCACCACTCCTGGTGAGTAGTTGCTGTCAAAGTAGAATTTCAGAGCACCATCTGGTCTACAGCAGTGACAGGCTGACCACCACCGACAGTCCACGTTGTGACTGCAACTAACGCCCCCGCCTACTCAATCCCCTAAACCCCCGCTTCCCCTCTCAACTTCCCCGCTATGTTGTAGGCCACCTTTTGTCAGCAGCCACCTCTACCCCCTCACCTCTCCTCCACATCCAGATTACTCCCTCCCTCCCCACCACTCCTTCTATCTCCCACCATCCTTGCCGGGTCCCTGCCTTCTTGCAGGGTTCTCAGCATCCTGAAGGGGCGTAGTTCGCTGTACCTAATCCCTTCTGTGCCTACATTCCCTAACCCAGTAACCCCTCTGTACCTTCCCCCTAACTTATAGGTCTCCTTTGTCTGCAGCCACTGACACCCCCTAACCCCTCCTCATCTTATTACCACCAAATTCTTCCTTCTCCCTCCCCTCCATCCTTGCTGGATCCTTTTATGCAGGGTTCTAAGCATCCTAAAGGGTGTAGTTCTCAGTACCTAATCCCTTCTATACTCACTTCATTTCCTTTCTCAGCATCCCCTCTGTACTCCGCGCCCCAAACTTCTAGGTCTTCTTTTGGTTGCAGGCACTGGTACCCCTCACGTTACTCCCCCACCCCTTTTCTCACCACCATCCTGGTCGGGTCTGTCTCCTTGTAGGGTTCTCAGCATCCTGAAAGCGGTTAGTTCTCTGCTTGCCTCTCCTTCTTCACTCCCCTTCTGGGGGGACCAATTCCCTCGTATCTCTACCATTACTAATACTCAAACTTGCACTTAGAAATCCCTGTACTCAGCCTGCCACCTCTAGCACATTTATGGTGTACTCCTCCTACCCGGTCTATACCTTAGCTTAACTACCTGTAATTGCTACTTTGTATGTATTTCTTTGCAATACTGGCTGTCCTAGTTCTCCTCGTTGTTATGGACTCTTATGAATTGTATTTTTTTTATACTTGGTATTTATACTTGGCATAGAACAGTAGAAGACCAATAGGTCCATATGAACCATCCCCCACCATAGTGGGTCCACTTTCATTACTCCCCAAGAAAAAACTTGTCAATTCCTTTTTTAAATTCTTCTAATGTTTTACTTTCCACCACATCTCTTGGCAATGTATTCCATACTCTCCCTGTTCTATTAACAAAGGAATAATATATACCATTTTTTTTTTTAGTCTTCAGTTTGATTTGTTTGTTATGACTTGTTAATCCTTTTATTTTTATACCCATTTCCTCTACTAACTCATGGTCTTTTATTATTGAAACATCATTAAATCTCCTCTAGCTTCTTTGTTCCAACATATATAATCCTGTTCTCTGTAATCTCTCACTATACTCATATTTATTTAAATTTCCTGTCATCTTAGTATATCTCCTCTGCACTCTTTCCACCCTCCCTATTTCCTTCTTTGTATATGGACTCCACAACTGGGAGCCATAGTCCAAATATAGCCTGACGTAAAGACCTATATATTGGTACCAGCATCCCAATGATTTACTCTTAAAGGTACATTTTATATTTCTTACCACGTTATTTGCTTTTTGTATGGCTGTCGTTCTTTGCTTGTCAAATTTTAGGTTCTCTATCAACCATTATACCACAATTCTTTTCCTCTCTCTTTTTTCCAATTCTTTACCATCAAGTGTGTACCCTTTTTTTTTTCTCCTCTCCTTCCTAAATCGTTACCTAGTTTCTCTAAACTAAATTTCATCTTATTTTTGTCTAGCCCATATTTCTACTTTTTCCAAATCCTTTTCAGCCTTTTCTATTGTTCTATTGTTCTTACTGGTCCCCCCAGCTTGATGTCATCCGCAAACTTCACCAGTTAATTAACAATTCCTTTATGTAAGTCGCTAATACACAATGAGAATAATATGGGGCCCAACACAGAACCCTGTGGGACCCCACTCCTCATCCTCACTGATTCCGATAACTCTCCTAATACTCTAAGCCTCTGATTTCTATCACTCAGCCAATTCTTTACCCATACAACAATTCGACTGTCTACTCCCATTTTATAAAATTTTCTAATCAAATTATCATGAGGCACTTTATCAAAGACTTTTGAAAGTCCAAAATATTATATCCACTGGTATATTATTTAAATCCTCAGTCTTTTCATAAAAGCATAAGTGGTTTGTACCACATGCTTTTTTTTTTAAATCCATGTTGTTTTTATCTGTAAATCCTATCAACTTCTTACTTTCCTCGAATTTTAATTTTAGTATACTTTCAACCACTTTCCCAGAATTGCCATTAGGCTCACTGGTCTATAATTTGACACTGTAGATCTTTTTCCTTTTTAAATACATCACAGTTGCTTCGTTTCCAATCATCTGGCACCTCACCAGTCCTAAAGTATTCATTAATTATCCACACCAAGATTTCTGATATTAATGGTAATACTTCCTTAATATACCTTGGATGTAACATGTCTGGTCCTGCAGATTTATGTTTTTGACTTATTATCCTTTCTTTTCCTTTAGTAGTAACCATATCCATATTTTGATGGTTCCTATCCAGTACTACATTTCTTACATCATTTCCTTCCTCAAAACAGACCCAAAATAATCATTTAGTTCGTTTGCCATTTCACTAGGATCATTAATCTCTTTGCCATTCACTTCCAATGGTCCTACCTTTGCCTTTCCTTTGCTGGTTTATGGATGCATAGAAGCTTTTCCCATTGTCTTTTCTGTAAACCAAATTTGCTTCTAATTTTCTTCTCAAAATGTATATTCAAACAACATGAAGTCTAGTGATCCCCATTCATTAAAAATGAGAGCGGGCTGCCATGCTATCTTGAAAGTCCGCTTCTCATTTTGTATTACCGCCACTCTTTCCTACTGATTGTTACTGCCTAGTAGCGCTTAGCACTACTGTCCCTTTAAAGAGCAGATAATCACTTATTGTGTGTGTATTTTGTTTAAGGTGCTGATCTGACTGGAGCTGTGTGAAATGGATGCTGCACTTCATGGAGGAGAGTTGTTGGATTCCAGCTTGCTCTGCTCACGACTGCGGACCATCATAGAGAAACAGTTCAATTTTTAAAAAGAGTCTTGGCCTGCATCTGGATGGGCGAGCAGAGTGACGTCAGTTCCAGTAAGATGACGGCGTTACCCTGGTGCGCACGCTCTCAGACACGACTTCTGCTCGTTCCCAATGTGAATAGGGGACGAGCTTCTCCAGTGACAGGTTGGATAGGCGGGTCAAGAGCGAACTCGAGTAGACGTTCAGCTGTCTGCTAATGAGCCGTGCTGTGTCCTTGCATGTTAACTGCTGTTGGTCTCTTCTCACTGGAAAATAAAATAAACAAACTGTGAATAAAAAGTGAGTCTGTCTGAGCATCTTATGTTGTATTGGGGTATTCTTGTGTCATGGATAGTAAATGCTGCACACACACAATACCTCGTTCAGTGGCTGACAGGGTAACCGAGGTGGGCATGCAGTAATTCATCCTGTGGTGATAGCGAATGCCACACATGCATAATTAAATACTAAATATACATAAACATGGATGATTTTCTGTGCAGTAATGTATATAGCCTTGCAGTTATCATTCTTGAGAGAAATGTGACCTAAGCGTGTTCAAGTTAATGCTTACAGTGCCTCATGACAGAGGGTGTGGCAATGTTTTGAAAAGGCGTGTAAAATATATAGCAGTATGTCTTGCTGGTAAGCGGCATGGATAATACTGAACCTACATATATAAGCACAATGTAATTCTTGGAAGCTGAGCAGGTAATGGCAGTTTGACCCTATGAAAGTCAAATGGGTCAGGCCACTCGTCCAGTTTTCACTGCTAAAACAAAAGTGTTTTGTTTCCAAACTGAAGTTCCGGTACAGTAATAGTCAAGCTGTGCAGCTGGACTTGTTTTTTCAGTTCCCATGCTTTTAATATGATGGAGACCAGCCAAATGATTGACTTTTTTTTGTGCTTTTTTTGTTCTTTTTTTTCTTTCATCTGCCAACGTTTTTAGAGATGTACATTGGTAGCATTATTATGCACTGTTGCTTGCCCAATGTTCAGTAATTCCCTGAGACAGTAATAGACCAGCTGAGTACCTTGCTTGGAGTTGGGTCAGCAGAAAGGCATGCTGTTCGGTTGTGTTGGGGAACCCCGATGCATTTGAATGGGATGCAAAGAAGAGTCCATATTTGTTCAGCAGTGGGAGTTGAGCCTTACTGACGTGCACACACACTCCCTGTTCTACTACTTTGGTCACCAGTCACATCTTGTATGATCATGACTACGTAAGTTAGTAAAAGACATCAGATGTCTAACAAAACTGAAACAATCTAATAGAGTTACTATCTCAGTGTGTGTGCGCGTCAATAAGGCTCAACTCCCACTGCTGAACAAATATGGACTCATCTTTGCATCCCATTCAAATGCAGGCCAAGACTTCTTTTTTAAAAATTGAACTGTTTCTCTATGATGGTCCGGCAGTCGTTAGCGAGAGCAAGCAAGCTGGAATCCAACAACTCCTCCTCCATGAAGTGCAGCATCCGTTTCCACACAGCTCCAGTCAGACCAGCACCTTAAACAAAAATACACACAATAAGTGATTATCTGCTCTTTAAATGTTCGCGATCGCACTAGGAGCGTGCACATTAGGAGCGCGCACGCAAGCAGACAGATTCCATTCACGCAACCGAGTCAGTAGTTACACCGTCGGTGATTCAGGGGTTGTCGGTCTAGCAGTCAGCAGACCATGCAAAGCGCAAATTGTGGAAGCAATCACGGAGGAAGCAGGAGAGTGACAGCTAAGGCGCCTTATAGTGGAGCAGCTACAACACTTAGGGTTAAGTCCCACTAAAGTAGTCTGCTGCCACTCGAGGGTTTTGCCAGTGTGACTGAGTGTGTGTCAAGGAGATGATCGTTTGTAATTTGTAGCATGTGGAAGTGGGGCTATAGATTTGTGACAGCAACAGCTAACCCCCTCCCCAAAAACCAAATCTGTGTTGAAGAAGTAGCAGTGTTGATCACGGTGAAAACTATTTTACTAAGTTAACTTGCTGTTAATTTACTGTTACTTTGAAGTTGGCTGAGTGAGGTGGGCAGGGAGGAAAGATCATTGTGTGGACTCCACAGTGCAGCAGCTTTCCCTGATTTGATTGCAGCTGAAAAATAATTTGCAGTGACTGGAAAAAAACAATACAGATTGCCTGTGCGTCATTGACTCTTAGAGAAGTGTTGGCTGTGTTTAATAACTGACTGAGTAGGCAATTTTACTTAAAAAAAAAAAAAAATCTGAAGGTTTGAGGGGGAACTATTAATTGGGTTTGATTTGAGAGGGGAGCAGAATCATTGTGTGGTCTTCACAGCAGACCTGGGCAGCAGCTTTATTTGAACTGCTGAAGGGTAGGAAAAAATACTGGCAGTAAGAAAAAAAAAAAAAACACACAGACTGCGTAGAAGATCAACTGGAAGGACCTTAGCCTGAATTAAACCAAATAAAAGTAAACCTGACCACCAGAGATTTGTTTTGTAGCCAGCAAAAAAATATTTGTGTGAGAAAAAAAATTCTGGTCTCCTTAATAACTGTGCCACCAAGGTGTCTGCCCCACTAGTCAGGTTGTACACTTAGTCTTGCTTCATCAGTGGTCACTTGTTCTGAACCCTGATTCAGGGAGCAAAAAAATATTTGTGAGAAAAAAAAATTCTGGTCTCCTTAACTGTGCCAACAGTGGGTCTGCACCACTAGTCAGGTTGTGCACTTAGTCTTGCTTTGTCAGTGGTCACTTGTTCTGAACCCTGATTCAGGGAGCAAAAAAATATTTGTGTGAGAAAAAATATTTGGGGCTCAATCAGCATTACCAAACTCTCATTCTGTATTGACAAACACACGATAACACTTAGGGGAAAAAAGCTTTATTGTACACAATGCAGAAACTAACTTTGGTTTCAAATTAACTCAAAAGCGAAACATCCTGATCAAGTTGACAATTGTGAGTCGATTGGAACAATACCAATTGGTCCAGTTGATATCGATGTCATTGTTCGGAAAACTCCCTGCACTTCTTCCTCCTGTAATACAGAAAAAAACACCTCTAAGCATAGAGCAACAGGATTTTGTACTGGCTGGCTTAACAAATACTGTTGGTTACAGTACAAAGAAAATGATGGCATGTTTTGTGCATTTTGCATAAAACATAAACAGATGCCCAAATCAGGAACAGTTTGGGTACTCAGTGGGTGTAAGACATTCAGAGAAGATGCAATAAAAAGGCATCAGAACAGTTCAGTTCACGTTGTTACTTTTGAACTGGAAGCTAACTGCAGAATTTCAGCTTCAAAAGGTGAAATAGAGCAGGCAATGCAACAGGCCCTGACCCTGGAACAAGAAGCTTCTGTGGCATCCCTTCGTTGCATGTACTGGCTAATAAAAAATGAGCTGCCTCACACAACGAAATATAGCTCACTGCTGGATCTCGCCAAATCATTGGGATGCAAATACCTAGACAATATACATATTGCTGATGCTGTTAAATATCGTTCTGATCGAACTGTCAGAGAAATGGTTCTCTCTGGGTGAGGTGGTCAGGAGATCAGTTCTTACAGATTTGAAGGCTGCCAAATTTTTTTCATATTTGGTGGACGAAACAACTGATATTGCTGTTATGAAGCAGCTCATTTTATTGGTATGTACTGCAAGAAGAAACCAGAGTTTCTTTCCTGGGACTTGAGGAACTAATTGATGGAAAGGCAGACACAATTGTTAAAAAAAAAAAAAAAAAAAAAAAATAAGCTGGAGTTCTCTGATAACAATCAAATCTCGATTGATCACCTTGCAGGGTTAGGCAGTGATGGAGCAGCCGTTATACTGGGCAGGCAAAACGGGGTGGCTAAAAAACTGAAAGAAGTCCGCTCAATTCTTGTTGAAAATTACTGTATGGCTCACCGGGAGGCCTTGGCTGTAAAGGCAGCAGCAAATGAAGTGAGCATCATTAAAGTTTAATCAAACACTAGATCACTTATACAGATATTATGAAAACTCTGCTGTTGCATGGCTGCTCTGAAAGAAATTCAGCAGGCAATGGAAAACCCTGTTTAAAGCAGTTAGGTGGTTGTCCCGTATGACGTGATGTGACACTAAGGAAGATTTTCCCATCCGTTGTTCGTCCTTGCATAGAGGCCTCTGAAAGGCATGACCCCCAAGCTGTGGGCCTAGTAAAAATGGTAGTAAACTGGGAGTTTTTCTCTATTTTATGCATGATGTGTGACATACTTCCACACCTTAGCATCTTATCTAAATGCTTTCAAACATCAGCTCTGAATTTTACTGATATAAAGAGACATTTACATTCCACTTTAGAGATTTTTAGGGCATGCCTACTGGTACCTGGTCAGTACTTCTTCTCCGTTTCACCTGAACTAGTACTCCTGAATGATAATGGCCTGAACTTGCCATTTAGCGAACCACAGTTACATCATTTCAGAACCTCTGTGCATGACAACTTTATTAGGGCCTAATTGCTCAAATTGAGCAAAGGTTTCCAAGCACAGAACTTTGGGATGCGTTCAGTATCTTTGACCCCAGCATGATACGGAAGGTGATATTGAAGAGTTGGAAGGGTATGGTAGTGATAGCCTTGAGATTATTCTTGGTCAGTATGCTACTGTTGTGGATGTAGGTGCTTCTGCACTGGAATGGGCTTCCCTGCGTAGTCTCATGTTCATGGAAAAGATGGCCTTTAAGACTATGTCTGATGTGCTGCACGCTCTAACTACTAAGTATGTAGACCTGTATCCAAACATATCTACTTTGGCAGAACTGCCAATGATAATACCAATGTCAACTGCAGATTGTGAGAGGGGGTTTTCTGCACTGAATCAAATAAAAACGCAAGAACGAAATAGATTAAGTGCCAGTGTGCTAAATGCACTTATGCTTATTTCTATTGAGGGCCCTGATATTGACAGTTTCCCTTATTTGGAAGCTGCAGCTCATTGGGCAGGACTGCGAAACCGAAGATTAGATCTTGGCCTTGCAGGCACTAGTAAAGAGATGTAGTATGGCCGCACCAAAATGTCAAGACTCTCACAAACTGTTGCCTGGCCTGCAACTAGAATGCAGAGGTTTTCCAATATGTTTTATCACAATTTTCTTTTGCTACTGCACACTACAGAGGCCTCCAGATCATCATATTACTCTTATTTCTTATGCATTTATTGCATCCCGACTGACTCCGACCACTGGTTGCTCCGCCCCTGGTGACCCTGCCCCCTGTGGCTCCTCCCCATTACCACCACTCTATATTTTCACGCAATGTGGAACACTGAGTCTTGCTATATTCTGACAATTGCAGTGATTCCCAACCTTTGAACTGCCCCGGAGAACTGAGTTAACTTTCCATGCAGGGCATGGAAGGGCTGGCTTCGAGCTTCGGTTGAAGTCTCTGTCTGGAGTGTTTTGAACTTAAACTGTAGTTCTTTACTCCACCTCACTGAACGGTTGCTCCAGAGATTTCTCCTTCAGCTCGATTCGAAAGTCGGTTAAAGTTTTCAGTTTTCTTCGGTTTTAAACCGAAAAAAGTATCCGCATAGTCGGTTCAGTCTCTGTCTGTGGTGCTGTGAGTACTAGATAGGAATTGTTCTGTTTTTCTGTGTGGAACTTGTAAAAGTGCGATCGGTTCGGCTGAACCAGCCATTTGATTGTGAATTTTGTTGGTATACTTAGTGTGTGGTTACCGGTTCTTATCGGTTCTAAAAAAAAGTGTTTTAACCCATTTTATCCAGTACCCGTGACACGGTTGGAACCAATTAGGTAGTCTTCCTGGCGGTTGCGAAAGCATAAGTTTGGTTAGGTTGGCCATGTCTAAGAAACCCAAGAAAAAAACGGGGCCCACTGGGTTTCAACACTGTAGTGAGTGTGGGGAGATCTTTGCCAAGGCTGATCCCCACACCACCTGTGTTTGTTGTCTGCGGTTTGACCACCTCGATTCAGACTGCCAAATATGTAAAAAATTTTCCCAAATCTACCCTATAGAAGAGATTAGGTAGACTGAGGGAAAAGGAGGCCAAGAAGTCCGCTGACCTGGATGGCCAGCCCGGTTCGGTTTCGACTGAACCAGGGCAATACTTCTTCGGGCAAAAGGAGAGCCGATTCCGAGGGATCGGCTCCGACAAAAAGAAAGCGCAAAGATAAATCGACCGATTCGGATCCAGAGGTTCATGTTCCAACCGCCGAAGAGATAGCCAGGGAGATTCAAATTGTGGAATCTCTCCGTCCGGTTCCGACCGATCCTGCTCCTTCTGGCAGGGGTTTGGTTCGGTTGGTTCCCCCGGTTCAAGAGTATACCCTTGAAGAATTTTATGAAACGGAGTTTGAAGAGGAAAGGGAATTTGAGGATTATGATGTAAGTGAAGGTCTGGATGTGCCTGTGGAACCGGACATCTCCCCAGACAGACCATCAGGTGTTTCCCCTCCTAGGCTTTCTGAGTCCCTTCCCATTTATGTTTTACAGGAAAGTGGCTGAAACCCTCCAGCTTCCTATGGAGGAGGCTGTGAAAGATCAAGAAGAACCTGATTATGTAGAGATGATGGACATCCCAGATTCCAGGAGACAGTCTATTCCCCTCCATAAATCTTGTGGGGAAACAGACTCAAAAAATCTTAGTCTCCTAACACTATACCTCCTGTGGATAAAAGGATGGACAAGAGGTATACACTCTCAGGCTCAGACACGGAGTTCTTATATCAGCAATGCAGCCATGTTGGGGTAGTGCAGGCTGCTGCCTGTGACAAGGCAAATATTCCCTTGGCTTCACACCCCCCTGACAAGGACTCCAGGAAGATTGATGCCATGGTAAAGAAGCAGTACATGGCATCTTCTTTGGGACTCGGGCAGGCGAATTACATGGCCTATACAGCCAGGTACCAGAAGTCCAGGTGGGACACTGTACTGGCACTGGCTAAACAGACCTCCCCTCAGCTAGCCAAGGAGCTGGAGGCGGTGGCTGCAGATGGGATTGAGGCATCTAAAGTGCAATTTCATGCTGCTGTGGACTCTAATGATGTCTCATCAAGAGTCATGGCTACATCTGTGGCTCTTCGGAGGATGGCTTGGCTCAGATGTACTAGCCTCTCGCAGGACACCCAGGCTAAGGCTATGGATTTTCCTGTAGTGGGTAATTCTCTGTTTGGGGAGCAGACAGAGAATTACATGAAGAAAATGGACGAGTACAAGACCACTTACAGGAGTGCTCAGGCCAAGGAAAGGCAGGCAACTCCTCAAAGGCAGCAGTCTAGGGGCAGGGGCAGGCCTTTTCAAAGGCCTTTTTACCAAGCACAGGCCTCTTCTTCCTTTTCTCAGAGGGGGGTCTTCAGAGGGAGAGGCAGAAGGGAGATGAGCAGGCCTTCATCCACCCCTCAGCCTAAAGCCCCTGCCAAGCAGACACCCTGATGGGTCTGCCCGGGTCGACTCTCCTATTCCAGTAGGGGGCAGGCCGGATTACTTTGTCCAGGACTGGCTGTCTATTACATCAGACAAGTGGGTCCTGGAAGTAGTAAGCCAGGGACTGGTTCTCCGCTTCAAAAAATTTCCAGATGAGAGCCAGATCTTTCCACCTGCAAATCTTTCAGAAACCCTTGCCCTAGAGGCAGAGGTTTCTTCTGTCCTAGCTTTAGGAGCTATTGAGAGTACCTACCCTACACTGGGGCAAAGGACTGTACTCCAGGTACTTCCTGACCCCCAAAAGACAGGGTGGTGACCCATCCTAGACCTCAGATATCTGAACAAACATCTTTAAACTAAAGTTCAAGATGATAACTCTGGGAATAATCCTTCCTCTCTAAGGCCAGGGGACTGGCTAGCCTCCCTGGACCTCAGAGATGCCTATTTTCTCATTCCCATCAGGTGCTCCCACAAAAAGTACCTCAGGTTCGAGGTGCCCTCAGGCCACTATCAGTTCAGGGCAATGCCCTTTGGCCTAACCTCAGCTCCAAGGGTTTTCACAAAGTGCCTGGCAGTAGTAATTGCCTTTCTAAGAAGGCAAAAGATTTCCATATTTCCTTATCTGGACGATTGGCTATTAGTGGGTCAGTCTCCAGACCAAGTCAAGTCTCACCTGCAAGTGACCCAGCAAGTGCTCACTTCCCTAGGATTTCTTCTCAACCTTCCCAAGTCAGTTCTCGAACCAGTCCAGCTCCTTACCTTTATGGGGCAGAACTGGACACACTCAGAGCAAGAGCCTTTCTTCCTCTAGAAAGGGCAAGGGCTCTTATGGAACTAGCTTCTTCCTTCAGTCTTCAGGTATCTCAACCAGCAAGGCATTTCCTCCAGCTCTTGGGCCACATGGCAGCTTCAACAGCAGTGGTCCAAGGGGCAAGATTCCAGATGAGGGATATTCAGTTCCACCTGAGAGCTTACTGGTCTCAGAGAAAGAACTCCCTTACCAAACTGATTCCAGTGATTCCGACCTTGATCCAGGCCCTCCAGTGGTGGCAGGATCAGGACAATTTAAGGGCAGGTGTTCCTTTTGTTGCTCAGCCTTGTTCAGTGGTCCTTACCACGGATGCTTCTCTTCTGGGCTGGGGAGCCCACCTGGGGTCCCTCACTGCCCAGGGCCTGTGGTCCCCCCCCAAGAATCCCTTCTACACATCAGTCTTCTAGAGCTCAGGGCAGTTTTTCTAGCTCTAAAAGCGTTCTCACAGTCAGTTCAGAACAAGGTGGTTCAAGTCAAAACAGACAACACTACCACCATGTGGTACATCAACAAGCAGGGAGGCACTCGGTCCATGGCCTTGTGCACAGAAGCCATGAAGTTGTGGTCCCTGGCTTATTCCCTGCAAGTCTCTCTTGTAGCAGTTCACCTTCCAGGCAAGGACAGTGTGCTAGCAGATGCACTGAGCAGGATTTCTCCAGGCCATCACGAATGGTCCCTGGACCCTCAGGTGTTGAAAGTGATTTTTTCAAGGTGGGGCACTCCAGAGATAGATCTCTTTGCAGCTCCAGACAATCACCAACTTCCTCTCTTTTGTTGCAGACCTCCAGTCTTGGGCTCAGTCCCCCTGGATGCCCTGATTCTGAATTGGGAAGGGAAGTTTCTGTATGCCTTTCCCCCCTTCCCACTCCTGTTCAAAGTTTTAGTCAAAATTAGGTCTCGACCTTGCAAGGTGAATCTGGTTGCTCCAGATTGGGCCAGACAGCCCTGGTACCCTCTGTTGCTGTCCCTGGCAGTCCATCTTCCCCTGTCTCTTCCCAGGAATTACAACCTGTTAACATCCTCTCGGGAGGATTTGGTACCCCAATCTTCAGTCCCTCAATCTCAAGGCATGGCTCTTGAAGAGTTAGAGTTTGCAGATCTGCATCTTTCCCAAGGGGTTCTGGACATCCTCAAGGCTTCTGAAAGCCCTCCACCAGAAAGACTTGTAACTCCAAATGGAAAAGATTCAGCATTTGGTGTTCTAAGAGATATTTCTCCAGACACTGCTGAATTGCCTACGGTTCTGGATTATATGGTCCATCTTAATGGCCTAGGCCTCGACCAGCTACTCTCAAGGTACATTTGTCAGCTGTTTCTGCATTTTGTCTGTGGGAAGCCTTCCTCACTATCTTCCCATCCTGTGTTCTGTAAATTTTTTAAAGATTGTTTCACACCAATCCCCTTTTAGAGACCCTGCTCCTGCCTGGGATTTGAATGTTTGCATTGCTCAGCTTATACAACCCCTTTGAGCCTATGTCTTCAGCAGAGTTTAAGTACTTGACTTGGAAAACTGTGTTCTTGGTAGTCATTACCTTGCAAGCCCTATCAGTGGAACCTGATTTTCTCCTTTCATAGGGATAAAGTGGTCCTTAGAACAAATAGAAGGTTCTTGCCCAAAGTGGTTTCAGACTTCCATTTAAACCAGTCTGTCTCTCCCTGTTTTCTTTACTGAGCATTCTTCCTTAGGAGAGAGGAGGCTACACAGTTTAGATGTCAAAAGAGCCCTTAGTTACTACATAGAGCGTACCGAGGGTCACAGGTTTGACTCTCTCCAGTTGTTCCTCACTTATGGAGAAATGGGAAAGGGCAAACCTGCCACCAAAGATCTATTGCCAGGTGGATTGTGTGTATACAATTCTACTATGAAAAACTGGGAAAAACTCCACCCTCAGGCCTGAGGGCTCATTCCACAAGAGGTACAGCTGCTTCCCTGGCTGTGGCCAGGGATATTTCTCTCCTATAAATTTGTCAAGCAGCCACCTGGAAAACAGTCCATACCTTTACCAAGCATTACTCTCTGGATAGCCAGGCTAGGAGTGATGCTCAGTTTGGCACAGCAGTACTTCAGAGCCTATTCCCAAAGTAGGTTCTGTCCCTCCTCCTTGGAGGTACTGCTTGGTAGTCTGCAATTGTCAGAATACAGCAAGACTTCATGTTGTTTGAAGAAAAAATTACTCACCTTAGTAATTATATTTCTTCTAATGGAGTCTTGCTGTATTCTGACCTCCCTCCCCTCTCAGAACCTGTTTTTGGGAAGTGGGTGGGCAGGTGCAGTGTTGCACCCCAGCGGTGTATTTGCTGGCACCATCCTCCCTTTTGTTTGGGTGCTTATTTATTATTGTTTTTTTTAAGTACATTGGGTTTAGTTTTTGGGTTTCCTGACTTGAGTCTTCCTTGGGAATCCGAAACTTTTCAGCCAGTTGGCTAGTAGAATTTTTACAATTTCCACATAGAATTTTTAGTTTAGTTGGGCTCGTAAGAATCTGACGGTTTAGGTTCAAAACACTTCAGACAGAGACTTCAACCGAGCTCGAGCTCAGCGTTCCATGCCCTGCATGGAAAGTTAACCCTTAGTTCTCCGGGGCAGTTCAAAGGTTGGGAATCACAGCAATTGTCAGAATACAGCAAGACTCCATTAGAAGAAATATAATTACTAAGGTGAGTAATTTTTTCTTCTTGGTGGCTATCACGTCAGCCAGAAGGATGGGAGAGCTCCAGGCGCTTTCCATAGAGTCTCCTTATCTGGTCTTCCATATGGACAAGGTTGTCCTGCGCCCTCACCCGAAATTCCTTCCGAAGGTGGTGTCAGAGTTTCACCTTAACCAGGTGTTGACTCTGCCGGTGTTCTACCCCAGTCACACCTCGGAGGCCGAATATAGGCTCCATACTTTGGACCCTAGAAGAGCGCTCTCTTATTACAAGCAGAGGACAGCTGAAGTTCGGGGAGAGGTTCGCCAGCTGTTTGTCACCTACGCTGAAGCCGCACCTGGCAGACCTGCAGCCAAGCGGATAGGCAGGTGGGTCACCTCCTGCATATATCTGTGCTATAGGTTGGTGGGCATGGAGCCTCCCAAAGGGAGAAGAGCTTATTCTACCCGCCATACCGCTGCATCTGTGGCTGCTTCCAGGGACGTCCCTATCCAGGAAATCTGCAGGGCTGCTACCTGGAAGTCAGCACGCACCTTCATTACCCACTACCACATCAACCTTGAGTCACGCCGGGATTCTGGTTTTGGGACCTCGGTTTTCCAGTCCTTTATTTCCCAAGTAGGGGGTGTGCGCATTGCCTCCCTCTTCCCGGAGAACTGCTAGGAGTCTGCTAGTAAGTGTGGATTGAACAACATATCCATGTCCCTAGAAATACTGGTTACTCACCTGTAACAGGAGTTCTAGGAATGGTAGATGATATTCATCCACACAAACCACCTGACCTCCCGGCTCACGCCAGCAACCTGGCTTCAGTGGGCTAGATTTGGCACTCGGGGGCAGAGCCGAGAGTTTTACCACCGGTGGGTGGAGAGGCCAGCTAAGACCTTCCGGCAAGATTTAAAGCAGCAAGGAACCTGCCAGTAAGTGTGGATGAACAACATATGCCATTCCTAGAACTCCTGTTACAGGTGAGTAACCTGTATTTTCACCTGTGCCACAGAATGGCGTGGTCACTCTGCAAAATCACCTTTCAGGACAAGTGAACGAAATGACAGTGGCACTTTTCATGAGGTGGGGTCCCAAAAGGCCATGTTGAAAATTTGGTGAAACAACCCCAAAATGGCAGTGTTATATCCAGTTGTTCCAAATTGTCTACGCACAGGTGCAGCTTTGGTCATTTCGGCAGCTTGCCATTGCTGTACTGATTTATTTATTGTCTTGTTTTGACCCGGTAAGCCAACTGGGACTAGAAGTCCCTTTTTCAGGGGCAACCGGGGGGGGAGGGAGATTCAGATGGTAACCAGCTGAAATTGAACCTGATTAAGTTGTTGGTGGTATTTTTGGTGAATGGGGGAAATTTGGCCAGGACAGCGGGGAAATTCCCCTACTCTTTTCGAGAAGTGCCATGGGATCTTGCGTCCACCTGAATAACCACCAGAAGAGGCAGACGGGACTTCAGTTTAAATGTCTCATCCGATGGACTGCACCTCAGGGGTGCAGCACCCCCCTCATGCTGCACTATGGTGTCAGTATTGGAATTTAACCTAAGTGCCTGGTGTGGAGATAGAACCCACAGCCTTCTGATCTTCCGGCCTCAGAGGTGAGTGTACAACCTATTGAGCCATTGAACAATGGATAGGTAGAGCTTGTATTTTTATGCGACTGCCATTCAGATAGGCAGGCTATGCTTATGTATTCATTTTTAAGTGCCCATCATTCAGAAAGGCAGAGTATGCATTTTATTTTTATTTATATCTGAAAATTGTTCAGCTTGCAGGCTATGTATGCATTTGCCTATTTTAATTTTCAAACCTCATTTTACTAGTGCTTGCAGTTAGACGGCCATAAAAATACATGCTCTGCCACAAGCAAAATGCCACGTTTAACCACGAAGAAGCCAAGCAACTGCATCTGTCCTACACAGTATGTGCTGCGGATCACTTCCGGTTGTTTCTGGAGGACCTCTACAAAGATGGGGACAGCTGTTATGCAGTTTCTGATGCCTGACTATAGATTATCTACAGAAGCACACCGTTGACCTTCACATGAAATCTCAAATACATACTGAACGAAAAGCAGCGGCAATAAAGAAAAGGCAAGAAGGCATCAACCCCAAGCCACAGTTTGCATTGACTTCAGCTTTTGCTCGTGCCAACAGAGTCCCACAGGACTGGAAGGAGTTCATCTCGACTTTGTGCTTTACTCAAGCTGACATTCCTTTGGAAAAAGCTTCTGCCTTTGAAAATTATCTTTAAGTACACAGAACATCAGGGTTTTAAATAATTGATTAGCAGTTTTTTTCCTTGGGACAATACTAACAGTACAGAAAGTATTTATATAGGTTTTCTAGAAGTGTTATGCTTGTTAAACACAGTGAGGCAAGAGCTATGCATTTTCACAATGTTTTAGCACTTTATGAGCAAAACGCTAATCAATTTTTAGAGTTAAATAAAACCCTGAACATGGTAGTTGCCTTCCTGGACGTCCATCTGAGATTGACATACTTCCAGGATCTCATTAACATGAAGAATGTGAGCATAACCAAGTGGAGGATACAGAAATTTTCCTGATCTTGGATGAGACCATGGATAACTGTGGACCGAGTGTTTTAGTGTTTTAAGCGCAGCCCCTCAACATAGTGGGGAGCAGCCAGTTCTAATTAAGATCGACTTTTAGGATTGTGTAAATCACAACACAGTTGCACAGTCCTTGCTGCGGATCCTAAATAATAATCATGTAAACTCTGACAAAAGGTTTTGCTGTTGCAACAGGTAGTGCAAGCTGTATGCACAAAGCTTTTAAGACAGTTTTGTGTGGGAGCCTCCCCATTACTGTCCATGTGACTTGCTTTGCGCACCTTTAAAACCTAGTTCTGGAAATCTGGCTAACTGTATTGGTTGAATTGAGCACTGTGGTTGGCTTAGTCAAAAGATGTTTTGCCAGAGCCCCATGTGACAGCACCAGTATCTGGCCTTTATGGAGGTAAATGAAGAGGCGGTAGCAAAGATGCCAGTTTATGCCATCCTGACACATTGGTGCTCATAGGTGAGAGCATGTGCCTATATTGCGGACTATCTCCCTGTTTTGGCAGAATTTATGAACTGCTGTTCATCTGATGCAGCACCGTATAAACAACTAAAGTCACTGTTGGCCAACAAATTCAATGCGCTGACTGCTCAGGCAACATTTGATACAGAACATGCCGCTGAACATTGCAAACTCATTGAAGAGCTGCAAGCCACAACACAAGGACACAACATTTTTAGTAGGCTTCAAAATGTGCACCTGTTCCTTGATTTTTGTTCCACAGCTGGAACTGGGTAGCACAGATCCAAAACTGTCGAAGTTGTCGCTATGCAGTGACACTGAAAAAACTGCATGTTGTGAAATGTTTCAGCAGGTGATGCTGGAAAGCGGTCAGAAGCTACTCCATGTGATGGAAAACCATCCGTATAGAAATTTGTTCAAAGCAGTGCAAGTCTTTGACCCGAGACAGCTACCAGCACCGAGAAACAGAAAGAATACTACCACTGTGACATTTCAGGCTTAGCAGACATTTCTTGAACTTTGAATGGAATGTGTACCAGACAGCAGCTGCCTCGCTTCCTATGGAGTTTAACATTGCTGAATGGTGGGGGCTCAATCACAGTCACGGGCACACTGTCTTTATTGGCCAAGAGATAATACTTGGTTGCCTGTCTGCACAGCTGACATAAAAAGGACTGTCTTGGTCTATACAGACCTGCTGAAAACAACAGAAGAACTCTGAAAGATGACAATGTGAAACTTTTATTAATGCTGAAATATAACAAGAAATTTTAGTGCGCTACATTAGAACAGTGCATTGTTGAGTAACCAGGAAAGCATATAGAATCTGCTGTTTTCCTGAGGAGAATATTGCATAATATGTATTGTACGACACTGCACTATACTGAAGCATGTTTATACACTGTTTGCTAGTAGCAATGTCTAATATTTTCTCTACATTTTAATTTTACATTTGTGATTTAATTGTGCCATATTGCATGGCTTCATATTTTAACTTGTTTTTCCAATAAAGTTTCAGTGAACTACAGGTCTTGTTTGTGTAGTCATTTTTTTGGGGGGATTAAGTGAGAAAAGCATAATTAACTGATGTGTTTACTGTCCATTTGTTGCCGAAAACCCTGCAAAATTCCAGCAAAATCCATTGCTTACTCGCAAATTCTGCCAAACATTTCTGCAGTTTCTCAGTGCCCTGCCCATGAGTAGGAAGCCGGAGACTAACTTAGGAGAGAAATCGAAATTTAAATACCTGTAAATTTATTTCTCCAATGGCTAGTCTCCTGGCCTCAAGCCCCTCTCCCATAATGTACATAGTTGGCTGGCCAGTTGGCCATGTGTGCCTTTATTTTCTTGTTTTTGTTTCCAAGTTCATGTAGTATTGCCACATTTGGACTGCTTTCAGAAGAACTGAGGGAAACAGGAAGTGGAGGGCTGGATATCCTCCGCTGCAGAGTTCTAATTCCTGCCTTCCGACCTGCATCAGGAGGTACAGCCCATGAGTAAGGAAGCCTGGAGACCAGCCATCGGAGAAAGAAAATTTACAGGTATTTACATTTAGTTTTTTATGGGGGAAAAGCAAAAAATATACCTAGCTATATTGCTGGAGTGCAGTGTGTGTGTGTGTGTGTGTGTGTGTGTGTGTGTGTGTGTGTTGATTAGTATAAATTTTATTGTTGACAAATTAATATTGATCGTTACAAATGTAAAATATGGAATAAACATAGTTTTCACAATAATTACATATCACAAATAAATTTGAATAATCCTTGTACCTTATCAAAACACCATATAAAGAGGTAAACACATGACATTACAATAGACTGTCCTTACTTCCTCATATTGCACTTTCCATTGATCTATTCAGCTCCCTATTTTACTTATACCTAAAAAAAAAAAAATTCTGTATATATGCAGTTTATTTTCTGTAATTCTGCATAGTCTTGAAATATTTTCTAAATGGGGCATGTTTGTTTTTAATAAATAATTTATACATAGGCTCCATATCTAGTTTCGTAAGAATATCTCTCAGATATAATTTTCTCTGGTGATTGTACAGTGGGCACAGTAAAGTGTTTTGGTGTGTCTTCATCTAATCCACAAGCACACACATTTATGTTGGCAATGCCATACTTTTTTTTTTCCAAGGTATTGCTTTCCACATATCCAAATCTAAATTTGGTATAGGCCTTTCTATTGTTGACATTTCTTATTGTATTTAAGTATTGAGACATACCAAATTGTCTCTTAAGATTTAAGGCCAACCAAAAATTTAATTTATAGTTTTGGCGAGTTCAATTTCCTTTTGGATGTGAATATCCTTAACTCTAGTCTTAATACTTTCTTCAACTCTCTTAAAAAAAAAAAAAAAAAAAAAAACTTGATACCTGTCAGATTCCAGTAAGCCATAAGGCTTAATAGCTTTTCTAAAATATGGGTGCTGGATAAGTGAAGCCATCTAGTGTTTGCATTAACATTTCTTCAATACACATTCTCAGGAACCTGTTTTGTGCATATTATATACGTTAGTCCAGTATATCACTAGTCTTTGCTCTATATTACACCTAATCGGAAGTTGTCCTAATTCCTGTCTAGACAATCATGAGGCTGCCCGTTTGGTAAACCCAATAAACATTTATAATATTTATTCATTGCAGTTTCTAGTCTTTCTGTTTCTCCATCCCAAATCTCGACCCCTTAAGTATCTGCAAGCGTACTTTTGCGTTTAACACCTTTAGTGGTCTTTTAACTGAGTGCCCTCCATATTTGTAATTAAATCTCTCAAATGAGGGCATCACACAATCTATCTTTTGAGTTATTGAGGTCATGTGGTCTTTCTAGTTAAAATTATATGTACATGTTATTCCTAGAAAGCAAAATGTTGTTGCATATTCAATTTCATGGTTATTGCACTTCAAAGAACACATCCTGTCAGATCTGATTTTTTTATTAAATATCCACCCAGGGTGGAGGCTGATCAACGAGCAGACACGGAAGACCGTTAGGCCTATTCTGCTGGCATTTTAGTATGTTCAGCATGTTAGTATTTTGTTTTATTGAAATTAATCTCTAAGGAGAGTTAGTGTACTCTTTATGAAACTTGTCCAAACTCTTCTTTATTCCCATATGGCTTGTTGATATTAGGACAGCGTCGTCAGCATATGCCAGTTAGGGGCACCTCCTGGAGCCCAAGCTTGGCATGTGCAGCTCTGGATCCCCCAACCCCTCAAGAACCTTGTTCAGGAAAATGTTAAACAGAATTGGGGACATAACACATCCTTGTCGAAGGCCAATGTTAGTTGGGAATTTAGTGGTACAGTCTCCTTCATTGTTATATCTGATTGATGTACACTTATCTTCATAAATATTTTTTATCACATTTAAAATTGCTGTATCTAGGCCGTAACTATCTAGTACTTCCCAAAGTTCTTTCCTTATTACTCTATCAAACGCTGCCCTAAGATCAACAAAAATGCAGAATAATTTCTGATTTTTAATTTTAATATATTTGTATATTAAGTGTGTCAGTACAAAGCACTGATCCAGGGATGAATGGCCTGGCATAAAGCCAGCCTGAGCTTCGTCTAGCACCCGCTCTCTATCAAGCCACTCCATTATTCTGTTAAATATGATTTTTGTAAACAACATTTGAGATATCTAATAAGCTAATTGGTCTATAATTACTTGGTTCTATATGGTCTCCTTTCTTGTAAATGGAGATAATTATATTCTCTCTCCAAGTCTGAGGTATTATACCTGTTTGGATTATGTTGTTATATAAACCCAAGAACACTGCAATCCATAGTGGTGGGTCGTCTGATATTATGTCTATCGGGACCTGGTGCTTTATGTCTCTTCACTTGCTGAATTACCGTTATTTCTTCTACTTCCATAATTTTTGGGTATCTGGGATCCATTTATATTTCATCTTAGGCTGATTAAGTTCCTGATTATAAAATAATTCCTTAAGTATTTTTCCCATGTTGAGGGATCTATATAATTTTCATTTTTCTCTGGTATCTCGTTCCAACCTTTTACTTCCATTTACCAGAATTTCTTATTGTTTTTTCTTGTAATCTTTTCAAACTGATCCCACATCTTTTTCCTGTACTTACTACTTTTTCTTCCCAATAATTTGTTGTATTCTTTCCTTTGTTTATTTAACCTTATTTTGTTATTCTTTGTTGGCCATTTGAAGGTAAGTCTGGCACATCTGTTTACTTCCTTTTTGTATTTTTTTCATTCTGCATTTAACCATTTGCTCCCTTTCTTTTCCTTACTTATATTACTTTTACTGTTACTGTTGAAATATCCCTCATGACTCCTACGAATTTAACGTATTCCTCTGCTGTCGTCTGATGTTCTATTTTAATGACTTCTTAATTCCATATTCAATTAATAATTGGACTGATTTTGAAATCCTGTAGTATTTCCCATTTTATCCCCTTTTTTCCCTTATTATCTCTTCGTTCCTTTATCAAACAGTTCTTGGTGGTGGCCATAAGTCTAATTTTATTTGTAATGGGGCTATGTTCACCATGTGTTCTTAAACCAATTCTGAGGTTATCCAATGTAGTAATTGTTACCTGAGATCCAGCAAAGGTAGATTGTTGATGACCCCTACTACCCATGTAGGTAAATGCCCCTTTATCGTCGCCCTTTGTTTGACCATTGATCATCATCATTTCCTTATTCTTTAATTCTCTAACTAGTTTGAGCCCTCTTTCACAACTTTTTATCCTTACACTTCCTTTCTATATTTAGGGTATGGGAATCCAGAGCTGCACATGCATTAGCTAGGTCATCTGGCAGTTCCAGACTGTGCCCCTCCCTGGCATTAAAATCACCCAGCATAATTTATTCTACAATCTGAATCGTTGTTAAAATAATTTTCTATAAATGTTACTAATTTCTCAGTCTCCTTGTTTTACATAACTCGAGGCCTTTGGCGGAAGATAGACATTTATAATAGGTTTTTGTTTTATTTATTTATTACCATTTGAACTGGCAGAATGTGTTCAGAGTTCACATTTATTTTGGTGTGTGCTGCTTTATCTATTATTTTGCACCACGTGATGAGTCCCCCTGACAGTCTGCCGTACTATTTAGTACTTCTTGCCACTTTTTGAAATCTTTCATATCCATTTAATTTTAAATCCTTTCTATTCCGTGTTTCTTGGCGACATATGCAGTTAAACTGAGTTATGAAATCTACAAATGATGGGTCAGCCATCCTATATCCTTTATACCTGCTGTGTTCCAAGATAACATGTTTAATGTATTCATGACCTCTTAATTTACTGTAATTGTCTTGATCCGGTAAGTGTCAGTATTCCATATTCTGGAGTGTTTTGAAATCTGTTAGCTGTCTTAATCAAGTTTAACCATTGTTCGTTATTCTGATCTTCCCATTTTCTTTCTGTCACTTCTGTCTCTTCATGTAAAAATATTTTGCCCCTATCTAATATTTCCATTTTGGACAGGATGTATCTGTAGTCCCTTTCATTTTTTGCCCAAACTGAAATTTGACCATTTATTTCCCATCTTTTCACTTTCTTATCCTTTCTCAAATTCTGCAGCATTTGTTGTACCTTAGATCAGATAGTATGTTTAGTTTCAAATAAGCAATTATTCAGTCCGAAGATTGAGATAACTAGTTTGTTCCCTGATGTAGATTTGTTGATACTACTTCTATAGAACTCTGGGAAGATTGATTTTATACCTACTACACTGTCTATTTCAATACCCAACTCTCATTTTTCTTTTGATTCTCAATGGCTTTTAGAGCGTAATATTGGTCAGAGAGCAGTAAGACAAGTTCTGTATCTATTAATGGTCTTATAACACTATATTTTGCCATTAGATTTTCACAGCTTTTGTTAATTTGTAAAACTGTGCCCATGAATTACTTCAAATTTTGTTCAGTTTATCTCTGATTCTTCTGGCATGATTAGGGCTTTGAATAGGGCAGGACAAAATTAGTCTCCAGAGTTCTATTTAAAATACTTCTAAGTTTATTTTCCTTTCATCTTTCTTTCTCATCTACTTTCTTCCTGATTTCTCTCTCTTTACTGAGAGATTTATCCCTATTCACTCTCGCTATGTTTTTCTCTTGCTCCTCTGTTGATGTTTCTTCATTCTTATTTTTCTCTCTTTCCCTACACTTTTTTTAAGGATGTCTTTTACCTTTGTCTGTGTCTGTATTCTTCCCTGATTTCCTTGAAGATTTTTTTTTCCTATTGGGTTTTGATTTATTTCTTGAAATGTTCTGCCCTTTTCCTCCCTTTTTCTTTGTGCTTTTGTTATCCCTTTTTTATCTGGTCTGAATTCCTTCAGAGTTGTCCCTTGGTCCATCTTCCTATCAGAACTTTTATTGTTCTTATGTTCATCCATTTTATTCCCTGTTGTTACCTCATTTTAACTCCCAATGATGTGTCAGTCTCATTTATTTGTTTATTCACCTTACGTTTCTGGCTTATCTTTATTTCCTTTGACTTAAGCCACGTTCTGTGTGTGTTTTCTTTTCTATTCCTTTTCCCAAATCTCAGGGTTCTGTGATCTTAACTCCTCAATTAAACTGTCACAAAGTGCGTGTCCATTGGGTAACATAACTAATTCTGATTCAAGTTCAGTATTATTTCCATACTCTGTTGTCTTTGAGTGTATTATATTAGACATTTCATTAATCATTTCCAGTGAGGGTCTCTATAGGTTTAATCTCTTCTGATGTTTTGCCCTACTCCATATTTTGGGATACTGTCATGTTCATTAGGACGTCAGTATTTTCTGTGGTTTTTTTTTTTTTAACCATTATTTTGAACATCCAGTCAATTTTTGTTTTATTTTCCATGCAGATTCCTTTTACAAATGACAGATTCTGAGAATTCTCAATCAATTGTTTGTAAAACATGGCATTTACCAATAAAGGATCCCTTAGTGCATTAACACATCCCCTAGTCAATGTTTCCAAGGTGGTGAATTTAATTCAATAGCACTCATATAGTGCGTAACTTCTTCTGAGGACCATGAGGCTTTGGTTATCTTTTCCTCAGGATCCTTAAATTTGTTAATACAGTCATCATTTATTGGCTAGAAACAATGGGGAGCTACAATTATCTATGAGTCCCATCTTGGTTCTATTAAATTCTCTAATTTTCTGTTCAATTCTATTGTTAGTTTGTATTGTTTCCTTTATACTCTCCACCGTGTTGCACACTTCATTATTTACTAGTTCAGTTAACCCGGGGTCTTGAATAAATGACACATGGGGTCTCAGCTGATCTGCCTTGGGGGTGCTGTTCTTGTTAATTAATTATAAACTTGTATCATTATTTCCCTTTAATTGTTTTCCTAGTGTTGTCTGTTCTTTTTTTTTTCCATAACTCCCAAATTAATGGTTGTCATTTTATGCTTGTTTGTAGAAGTTAAATCACAATTCTCAAAAGAGACATTTATTGGGTCCACACATTCTAATGTTTTTTTACTTCCCTTCTCAGTTTCCCCTATGCCCATCACCCTATTCCCTAACATGGGCTGGGCATCCATGTCTGCTGTCATTTCCATTATTTCTTTGTCTCCTAGTTTTCCCTCACTGCTTATAACATGAGGATTTCTATTCCCCTTGTCAAGCTTACTTAATATTTCTTTCTTATTTTCATTATTGATTTTTCCCCTTCTAGTCTTAACAGGCATAATGATCTAACTTTAATTACTAAAGCTCTAAACAAGGGAAAAAGTAGATACAAATCTAAAGCAGGAGAACAAAAGTGCAGTAAACTGGTGTGCCACTGTTTAACTTCACAAATCTAGCTATAATGTTTAGAAGTAATTGAAAAGGAAGAGACAGATATAAACACATATATGTACTTAAATATGTCTGTTCACAATTTGTAGTCCACCAAACTAATTTTACTCATGTGATTAATCAGATACTTTACTCCCAACGAGTCTTCAGCCTTGTATTCTCTGTTCTCCAATATATTTTCTCTTCTTCTGTCCCTTTTAGATTCTCCTTCTTGTAAAAGTTTTTCTCTGCTTTGATAAAAGTGCTTAATGTTCAGTAAGGCTGCCTGAGCGTCAAATGTTCCTCCATTTCACAGTTCCCCAATTCCTCATCAGGTACGGCTGACAGTAATGAGGCAAGCACCCAGTGCAAATGTAACTTGGTATAATTTTCTTCTTTTGACACAATTTCCCCTTTTTCTGGTTCTAGGCAGACCACTTTGCTGGCACTAGATTCAGGGGAAAAAATACACAGGTTAATGATACAAGAAATGTCTGATAGAAGGATAATAACAACCTTTATCAAGTACTTTAAATATGTAATGAAATTCCTGTGTTATTACTATTTCAGGTTATCAGGTTTCCCAGTACTCAAATATTGTAATGCAGTCAATTGGGTTTAATATACCCCCTTATTTCCAATTATTTCTAATTGGTCCTTTTAAATATTCTAATATTTACCCATTCAGTCTTAACTTGTACTTGCCTATAACAATTAAAAAAAATACACTGTATCCTATAAGGACAAAAAGACTTAGTTTTAACTGTAGAAAATTGCAAAACCATGCAATTCAGTAGAATGGGAGAAGGCTCGTAATTATCAAATTTGCAAATCGGCAAATTTATAGGCTCTGTGCTTTTTATCTTTAGCCTGATATATTGCTTAAGTGCCTTCGATCTACCATTCGTTCTCTGTTTCGACAAGCTGCAGCCTTTACTGGATGCTTGTATTAAACTAGCTCGTTAAAAGAAATATCAAAACACTTCAAAAATGGCAAAAACGGCACTGCTGTACAAACTTCCCTCTACGGACTGGTAATCCATTTTAAAGAGCATTAAAAGTATCTCAAAAGCGGTAGAGTGAACTTAAATCTTAAAATACTTTGCACCTTGCCCTCAGTGGGTGCTCTTTCTGCAGTGCGTGGCTAGAATACTGTGATATTCTGACTCTGGAACTTGTGCACTAAATAATTCTAGATCACATGCGGGCAGGCTCCAGTAGGAAGTGTAAATCACTTTCTATAAGAAAAAAAGTGGATTTCTTAGACTCTAAATTTAATCTTTCCATCTTTCTTATGGTTGGTTCTTATTTTTATTATTATTATCATTGTTGGGATTACAGTGACCACTCTTATCTCCTGATATCTAGGTATCTGAATAAAAAAAGCGTGCGCATATGCAAAAACACTTCTCCCTATTTCAAGGTTTGCACTAACATAACACCACCTATGCAGCGAGTTGTCTATTATCCCAATCAACCAGTTACACCAGGTATGGAGCTATTAAAAATTAAGTTATTTTGCAAATAAAAACACATGCTGTCAAAAAGGGTTTATAAAAAAACTAACTAGCGTGCTAACTTTAGGAACATCTGGCTAACTCAGCACCAAAGTACCAAAAGCAGTAAAACCCCTTTAATTTTTACCCCCAAGCTCCTTCACTAACACTTGAGCTTCCAAACACAACACAGGTTAATTTTTAAGTTTTTCAGACCTATAACTGCTTTTTTTAATAATGTAATGCAAAGCGTAACACAGTAAGCAAAATAACTTATTGTACAGAGTTAAATATTTGTGTTATCGTGCAAGTGTAAACAGGTATCAAAGTAAATATACAGCCTTAAAAACTGCTATGATTGCTGCAGTTGTTACAACAGTCTGGCATTACAGCACTTCAGTACAGCAGTACAGCGATACTATAATGATAATAATTTCAATAAAATCACAGCCATACTAAAGCTAAAAGGCTGAGAGGTTTGAAATGTTGAGTAAATCCCTGAAAATAGCGCGGATCGGTAAACACCGCTAAAGGCAGGCCAATAGGCCCCCACGGGTTTTACTGAAACTCTCTTTCGGCAGGTTCGGCTCAGTCCACCGCTACGACTCATCTGTCCACCAAGGGATGTTCAGAGGCCTGTCTTTACACACCAGGGAATTTCCACTCGCACTTTAGGATTCTCTCCTCCTTTTTTCTCTGTGAGACACCAAAGTTGGATTGGAAAGGTTGGCAACAAAAACTTCTACTTAGGCAACGGTGGCATACCTGTTATAGAACAAATATAGGCATTTACTAACTCCTGCAGCAATAGTCACTCCTCAGCAATTCAGTGTGTCTCTCTCAGGAAGGCATAGTCGAATAATTATTCCTTTTAGAGGACGAATCTGTTAGGAGTACTGAGGCAGGGGCTGGGTACAGGAACTTGGGGAACAACTGAGTACTTCAAATAAACTATATTGAAAAAGCATTTTTGACATACAGAAAAAAATAAACCTAACCCAGCCTAGCTACATTGATGGAGAGGTGGTGTGTGTGTGTGTGTGTGTGTGGCTGTGAGATCAGATCTGCTATGAGGCAGGGTAGGGAACTTGGGAACAACTGAGGACTTGAAATAAACTATTAAAAAAGTGAAAACATGGCTGGCCCAGTGGCGCTGAGGGTTGAGGTGCTGGATGCCGCACCTCCCGCCATTAAGCGACAAGTTCAAGAACAAGCTCAGGCACGAGGATCGGCAGGGTGAAAGGGTCGAGCATCTGGAGGACTACCTCTCTCCTCTCTCGGGGGGGGGAATCTGTAGTCCCGCTCATTGACGGCCCTCTGTCGGTGGCTGGAGGGCAGTGTAAGCTTTGAAACACTGCACGGCATCACACTCGGTAGGGGTGGGGGATGGGAGAAAACAGGAAAACGGAGCCTGGCAGGTTCTGTGATGGCTCCTGTGTCTGGGGGTCGGGGCTGGTATCTGTATTGGGTCTTGGGGGCAGCGCCCTCCCTAGCCCCACCACGGAGGCAGTCCACGGGGAGATTCACTGGGCCCAACGATATGGGGACACAGGGAAGCCAGAGAGTGAGTATCTCCGTACGGAGGGACTACAGCCATCTGCCAGGGCTCCCAGGAGGGATAAATAAATAGAGAGAGGAAAAAAAATGGGAGGGATGCATTTTTTGAGATACAGAAAAAAGATTAAACCTAACCGACCCAAGCTACATTGGTGGAGGTGGTTGGGAGGGTGTGTGTGTCCGAACCTGCTCTGAGGTAGGGTAGAGGAACTTGGGGAACAACCGAGGACTTAATAGAAATAACCTAGCTACTTTGGTGGAAGGGTGGAAAAGCTAAAACACTTATATTGACTCTTTACTACCTGTTTAGCAGTGCTACAGCAGCACAGCTGCCTCCTATGCTACTAGTACTACCAAGTACACACCCACAGTAGTAAGTGTCCAGAGTTCTACTACTACCTCCTACCCTCAACTGTTTGTCCTGCCCTCTTGAAGTGTTGTAAGCATAACCACAACAGAGTAATTAACCAAAACATCACACAACAAACACACAGATATCATAAAATAGAATTTTATTGTGTACAGTATTTCACAATAGCAAGTAAAAATGCAAAGAACTAAGCAAAAACAAACAACTCTATTTTCCCTTTGGACAGGAACATCAAACTCCTCTTCAGCAGGAACAAAAAGTAAAGTGCCAGAACAGTCTTAAACTAGCCTGGCTCTGCCCCCACAACAAGCACTGGACCCTAATCAGGAAAACAACCAAAATAATTGTTCTTCCCAGTCTGGGTCTGTGTTTTTAGACACAACATGTGAGCAGTATGTTTCTGAATCTGTGCCCTTACCAATTTCTGAAACGACTGAGAATGACAGCAGCATGTCTATGGTGTCGATGCCATCATCAAGTTCAGCACAGCTAAAGCAAGCTTTATGTTCAGATGAGGGAAACAACAAGCTGTAACGCAGAGAAAAAAAGCAAAGATAAAAAATGTGGCATAGAGAAAAAGGCTCGACTGTTTTAGCATCACTGGCTAACTCGGTTTACATGGTTAAGATACAATGATAAAAAATGCGTGATGTACTGCTCAGTGTGCGGGAAATATCCTTCACTTGCAACTCCTGCTTATTCTAAAAAAAAAACAAATGTCTTTGCCACTGGTTCAGATAATTTTAGAATTGAGTCAGTTAGAGCCCATGAGAAATCAAATCCACACATGATTTGTGAGAGCCAGCATGGTCACAAAACTGGTCAACAGGCAGTCAATTTTAATATATCTGAAACGGCTATATAGCACGCATTTTTACAAATGGAAGAATCCACAAAAAATTAAATGAGGTGTTTATTGAACACCGGATATTCCTTGACTGAAAATGTACCTCCTTTCTCCAATATGGAGTGACTTTGCACATTGCAAGAAAAAAAAATGGGGTTAAACTCTGCAGCAATTATGCTAATGGCAAGTGAGCCAGAGACTTCTATAATGCAATATCAACTGTCATGTCTAAAACACAGATCCAGACTGTCAAAAATACAAAATTAGTTATCGTTCTTGCAGATGGCAGCACAGATGCAAGTATAGTAGAGAGTGGGAAGATGTATTCCTTCGTTTTGTTGATGGCACAGAATGTGATGTACCGCTAGAACATTCTCTCGCAGAAGGAGGTTTTAAAGCAGTAAGCTTTGCACTGGAGTCTGTTGATCTTTCTTTTTTGGACTTTAACGATTGGAGCAAGCCTGGACTGGTTCTTGTTTCAGAAAACTGATGGCGCCAGGATTGTGATGGGCCATACAGGTGGCATCATAGCAAAAGAGAACATGTCCTAACTGTAATACCCATGCATTGCGTAGCCCATAAACTGGAGTTGGCAGTTCTCGACGTCATGAAAAAAAATTCCTTTGTTCAAAAAGTAGAAAATACCCTGAAAGAAATTTGTACAATGTTACCGCTACAGCCCCAAGAAACTGAGGGAACTGCAGAAAATAGCAGATGTTGTACACACTGAGCTGTCTCATTTCAGTGCAGTAAAGCAAGTTTGTTGGCTTGCAAGTAAGACCCGTTCAGTTCACGCTGTTCAAGTCAACCTGCCCACAGTAGTTCAGCATCTCGAACATGTCTCAAACTCTGCTGGTGATGATGGTGCCAAAACAAAGGCACTTCTAAGAGGTGCGCACTCAGTACAGCTCATAAAATCACTGTTTATTCTTCAAGATTTTTTACCAATATTGAAAAATCTATCACTTGACTTTCAAAAGGATGACCTGCTAATATCAGAAGTCCCCCAACTCATCAAGACATGCTTTCTCCAGTTGACAGAGCTAAAAATAGAACCTGGAAAATTGACATCCTTTCTAAACCAATAAACTATTCTAAACCAGTATAATTCTGCAGAGAAATGCATAAACTATCTCAATTCAAAACGTGGTAGTGAGGACAAGGTTGTTCCTTTTACCTTCAAAGGTAGCTGTCCAGAAGTAAATTTTACAAATGATACACAGCTGCACAGCTTAATTGATGCAGCAGTATCTTACATTGACAGCGTTTTTGGAATTTCTCCGAGGAGCCTTTAAAATGGTTAAGTTGTTTAGGTTTCAGAATTTCGATCAATCACGAGAAGAACTTGCAGAATTTGGCACAACTGATTTAACTAATTTGTTAGACTACTTTCACAATCCTTCTTCTGATCATCAGATAAGTGGTATAAAAAGGAGTATGCTGCATTAAAAGCAATGCTTAGGTCTGCAGTTGATAAGGCATTTCTGCAAGTGTATTCACGACTGTGGGAGAGAGACCGGCCCAGCTTGCTCAATCCTTGACCTAATAGAAATGTTACTGGCTGTGAGTGTCTGCTGCTAAATGTGAGCGTATTCTCCATTAAAATCTTATAAAAACAAAAAATTTGGCTGATGACACTCCAGTCACTTCTGCATATAGCAGTTGAAGGTACTGCATTAGAAAGTTTTGATCCTGATTAAGCTATCAACCACTGGCTACTGTCTGGTCCTGGCACACCTACATTCATGGTCAGTCATGCTTCTTGCTGATGATTCCGTGAAAATGTCCCTCACTAGTGCTGGTGACACTGTCACTGAATGATGCCTTGGCTGCAGCAAGCTCCTATAACTTTTCCTGGTGCTGTACTGCTGCCTACTCATTCTTCTCTTTCGCTGACCGCTTTCATTAATTCTTCTGATGTGTGTGCCGCTGCTGATGCTACTTCTGTCTGTCACAATCCATTGCATGCTGACAAAAAAACCCACATATTTTAATATCAGTATTTCCTTATTGTCTGTCATACTAAATAAATGATACTAACATATATCCATTGAGGTTTCCTGTATTTTTATACTTTCCATTTAAAATGTGCCATTTTTTTTACTGGGACTACTAGTTTTGGGCAAGCTACTTGTCCATGGACAAGTACCTAATTTTAAAATTTGTCAAGCCTTGCCCAGAGCACCCAAATACTAAACTCAAAAGATTAAAAACATAAATGATTGGCTTAGGAAATGGTGCCTCAAACAGGACATTACTTGCATTGCTCACTGAGAAAATGTTGTAGATGGGAGAGTTGTTTTGCTGGGATGGTTTGCACCCGAGTACGAGAGGCAGTAAGTTGCTGGGAAAACAAATTGAAAACACCATAAGTAGTCATTTAAACTAACGGGGGAGATGGGGAGTGTTCCCCATTCTCTAAAAACAAAAGAATTCAGTATATCAAAGTCAAACCATTGTAACATACTAATGAGGAATGCTAGAAGCCTAAATAACATAAAAATGGCAGAACTTGAAGTAAGAGTGCTACAAGAGGATGTTGGGATATTACTGAGACTTGGTGGGATGAGTCATCAAACTGGATTGAAGAAATACCAAATTACATATTCTATAGTAAGAACAGAAATGGTAGGATAGGGGGAGCAGGTTGTATATATGGGAGAAAGGACATCCCCTCCTACAAAATTCATGTTACCTCAGAAGCTGAGTCTCCTATAGAAAGTATATTTGTTAAGGTACAGATAAAAGGAAAAGCAAAAATACTAGGAAATTGCTACTGGCCGCCATCTTTGGATAAAACTTATAATGAGAAGCTAATCAATAAAATAACATAAGCATCAGACATAAGGGACGTGGTTATTCTTGGTGATTTTAATTTATCAGACACAGATTGGGACAATATGAAAGGCAGTAATGACATTGAGAGATAATTTATTTTGGCACTGCTTCATCAAGGCCTGGAACAGCTGGTAGATTGGCCTATTAGAGGTGAAAACATACTAGATGTTCAATATTTGTAATTATTACATGCTATAAATATAGAAATCAAAGCACCATTGGGAAATTGCGACCATAATGCTGTTTTCTTTAAAATGTCTTAGTCTTATAACAAAACATAAAAGACTACTACTATCATAAATTATAATAAAGCCAATTCTAGGGAGATCAAAAAAGCACTTTCCAATGTAAATTGGAAGGCCGGATTAAAAAATCTCAAAGTAGATCAAGCCTGGGACCTACTAAAAGAAACAATACTAAAATTGGAAGATACTTACCGGTATGTACTTTTAAAAAAGAAGTATAATAAGGGCAAAATGCCAAATTGGTTAACTCCTAGTATTAAAACAAATTACAATCAAAGAAAAAGCTTACAAAAAAGCAAAGGATACACCATGTGGGAGGGGGGGGAGCATCATACAAATCAGAATTAAGAATACTGAAAAGGATGATCAAAAGGGCAAAGCATAATATTGAATTTAGATTTGCTCATTCAAAAGGGAATAATAAATCAGTTTTCATGTATAAAAAACAAAAATACTTCCAGAGCTGTTGGCCCATTAGTTCATGAAGATAAAGTGCTTGAAGCAGACAAAGAAACTGCAGATTTACTAACTACTTACTTGTGCTCTGTATTTTGAAAAAAGCATACCACAAAACAACTCAATATAGATGTTGTACAAAATACATTCTATGTTTTGGAAGAAGATGTGGTGCAAGCACTTAGTAATTTAAAAGCATATACCAGTATGGGACCTGATGACATCCATCCATGCTTTCTAATAGAAATGGCTTTGTTTTTGGCATAACCATTCAGTATTATTTTTAACAAGTCATTAAATGAAGGGTTGGTTCTATCAGATTGGCAACAAACCTTTGTTATTGCTATATTTAAAAAGGGAAATAAGGGTGGAGTGCAAAATTATAGGCCTATAAGCCAGACTTCATTAGTCTGTAAACTAATAGAAAGAATAATTAAATCATACCTAGATTTAGAAACGCAAGCTGTGGGACTGTGTGACCAGACCCAGCACGAATTCAAGAAGGGATATTCCTGCACCACCAACGTGGTATCCTTTATGACAGTCAGTTGCAGTCTGGATTGTGGTATTCCTTCAGACATCATACTCTTGGATTATAGTAAGGCATTTGACTCTGTTTCCTATCATAATCTAATTGATAAGTTAATAACATGGGTTCTAGGGACATGGATATGTTGTTCATCCACACTCATTGGCAGGTATCCTTGCCGCTTTAAATCTTGCCGGAAGGTCTTCAAGCTTGCTCCTCCCACCCAACCGGGTGGTATAACTCTCGGCTCCGCCCCATGACGCCAGATCTTCCTTACCGCTTGGAAGCTCAGGTTCCCTCCTTAACGCTCTGCGTTTGTGACTGATTCCCTATTTCTCCGTTTGCGGATTTAAAAATAAATTTTGCAAAAGACTTGAGTCTTCTATCCCTCAGCTCGCGATGGACAAATCGACTCGGATTTCGGAGATGCCCTATGCGGGCAGAAGATGTCTGGACGGATCCACACTCCACGTGTGTCTACTGCTTAGGCCTTGAGACACGACCCGCAGGTTTGCGACCTGTGTTTCATCTTTCTTGCCCACGCCTCAAGACCGTGTTGCCCGACGCAACTGGGCCGCTCTCGAAGAAGCCGCTTTCTCCGTGAAGTCCAAGTGATGTCTGCTACGGGTGTCCGCGGGCGCGGGGGTTGCCGGATCAGCTCGAGCGATGGTCGCCTCTTTAAGAGGAGGCGGCTCGGCCGATTCTTCCTCGCCGCGCATTTATCCCGCTTCTTCTGGGTTCTTCCTACACGGCTTCTTTAAGGAGCTTTGTCTGTCCTCTCCACTAAAGGAGAAGGGCTTGCGCTCTGCTGGACCTTATTCTCGGTCCAAAAAGAGGGACAGGGTAAGTCCCTCCGTCGACGCCTTGGGAGGTGGAAAGGTCCCTCTCCCGGCCGTCGGCTTTGGTGCGACCGCCGGCTTTGCCACTGGCCTCACGGTGTCCCTCGCAGGTCAGTTGACCGAGACTCCACCGGCGAAGTCGAGATTTTTTCGACCCATTGACGGCTGTCGCTTTTTAGCAGCCGAGATTCTCTCCCCGTTCCCGGGAGGAGTTGAGGATCCTGCTCGCCTGTGCCTCCGGTTCTGAGCCCTCGGATGGACCATCCAGCCGAGGGAGTGCTGGTTCCGGGCTGACACTTCCCCGCACTGACCTCGAAATTCGGGGACTTCGTCTCGGTCTCGGACTCCTTTTCAAGGGTCCAGCTGACCGCACCGCTATAGGGCGGGTCTCGGCTCTGCATTGCATGTAGCTGGCGTTGCTGTTGTCTCGCCCCTCCTCTCGGATGAGGGAGGCTTCGGGCGAAATTACGCCGACGGGTACGTAGGATCTTATGTTGCAACAGTTCTCCTGGTCGGGAATAAGTCGATCCCTGGCCGGCCTTCCTCGCCATTAAGTGGTTGTCACCGAACGCCGACACAACCCTCGACTTATCCAGGAGCTCATACCCAGGCCGGTTGTTCGCCAAAACCAGCTGCTCCACCGATTCGGTGGAACCTCCGGCCCACAGCCACCACTGGGCTGCACCAAGGATTCTCGGTCGGCTAAGGGTCTACCCCATCGCTGTCAGTTACCCTCACTCCCACCGACCTCGGCAGGTGAAGGGTGGCTCAGGCCAGAGGCAGTTTTTCGAGGACTCTTCCGAGTCGAAGATGATTCCTCCTTTTCTCCAAGCGACTGGACTTGGAGTCTTCAGGAGGTCAGTCAATGGACGTATAGCCCGTTGTCCTTCCTAGGACTGCTTCGGCTCATCTCGGAGTCTACCAGGATGGAGCTCGAACCCGTTTCCAAACGGGCCAGGTATCCCCTCACGGAGATTCTGGACCGAGGGGATTCTCCGACGGAGGCCTTTCCGGTGGCCGAGGCCATAGTGGGTCCGGCACTGGAGCTTTGGCAGCGCCCTGCTTCCTGCCCTGCGCCTTCGGCCAGGATGGCCAGGAAGTATGCGGTCCCTACCGGTTCCTTGTCCGTTTTTTCGGAACACCCTCCTGAGGGGTTGGTTAATGACAGTCATGCCATGGCAACGCCAGGGATGTGGACAAACCTTCCGGACAAGGAGTCCAAGAAATTGGACTATGTCGGGCGAAAAGTCTACGCTGCGTCCTCTCTCGGCCTTCGTCAGGCCAGTTCGGCCGTCCTCATGGCACATTTTTCTCATGCCCTGTTGGGCTCCCTGGATGAGGTCATCCTTCATCTTCCCGCCGATCTGCAGACTACGGTTAAGCAGGTGCGGGACCAGGGCAGGGCAGTGGCCAAACAGCAGCTCCAGACTGCTTTGGATATAGGGGACTCATGTGCCAGATCGGTGGCGGCCGCAGTGGCTATGCGTCGGCGGGCTTGGCTGAGGATATCCACCTTTACTTCGGATACCCAGCACAAGTTGGCGGATGTTCCCTTTTTGGGGACTGACCTCTTCGGCCCTGGGGTGGAAGGTCACCTGCAGAGGATCGAGAAGTCCAATGCCACCTTGGACTGGGGTCTCTCCGCTCAGAAGGACAAAGGCCAAACCACAGCCTAAGCCACTTCGTCCTTCTGTGCCTCTGGTGCGCCCGGCCAACAGCGCCAGGGCCAGCAGGCTCCGGCCTTGGCATCCCAAACCCAAGCCGCCTGGTCCAACAGGAGGCAGGGAGGAAGGGCCCAGGAGGTCCCTCGGCCGGTCCCTCCTCCAGCCTGCCCAGTGACGGGCTGAGGTGTGCAGCCTCATCCCCGGGCCACCCACTTGGGTCCCCCTGGGGACGGCCCGCACTTCCTGTTCCGCCTGGTCCGCTGTTACCACGGACAGGTGGGTCTTGGAGGTGGGAAGAGGCCTGCCTCTGGAATTCAGCAGGCACCACCCTTCAGGAGCGCCGCCTTGGGGCTCGGATCCCAGCCTCACTGGCGGCTCGTCGAGCCGACATCGCCTCCTCCTCCAGAGGAGGTGGTAAGAGAGGTGGTGGACCCTCCTTCAGACCCAGGGTTTGTGTCCAGGTACTTCCTGGTTCCAACGGACGGGGCTGGCGCCCCATTCTCTGACCTCCACACGACCTAAAACAAGTTCCTAAGGTCTCGAACCTTCAGGATGGTCACTCTGGCTCAGATAATACCATCCTTGGAGCAGCGGCGTGTGGTTCTGCTCTCTGGACTTGCAGGGCGCGTTTTTCACGTCCCTATCCGTCCGTCTCACCAGAGATTCCTTCGCTTCGGCGGAAGGATCCTCTTCGAGTTCCAAGCCATGCCCTTCGGCCTGTCTCCAGCTCCCAGGTCTTCACCAAATGCATGGCAGTGGTGACAGCATTCCCTGCGGCGCCGAGGGGTCGGGGTACCCTCACCTGGACGACTGGCTGATAGCAGCTCCTCCAGGAAGGAGGCGGAGTGGTCAGAGATCTGGCCCTCCAGGTCTGCTCTCAACTGGGCCTCCTTATCAACGAGGCCAAGTCAGACTCGAGCAGAGCAGGTGATTCTATTCATCGGGCGCAGCTCGACTCTCTTCGAGCCAAGCCGCTGCTCAGGCGGACAGGGCGAGGTTCTTTCCTCCTTTGCCCGATCATTTCTGGTTGGGCAATCGCCCTGCCGGGACTTCCTGCGCCTCCTGGGTCTCATGGCGGCCTGCACCAGCGTGGTCCGTTGGGCCGCTGGAACATGCGTCCCCTTCAGTGGGGACTGGCCAGCCAGTGGTCACTACGCTGCGATCCCTTGGACCAGCTTGTGCCGGTGACACAGGGATGTGGAGCGCTCTCCAGTGGTGGACCGTTCCGATCATTTTACGCAGGGCATCCCGTTCGTCCGCCCGAGCGGCCGGTCTCTCTATCGACCGATGCCTCTCTGATGGGTTGGGGTGCCATCTGGGGAACACCGGGCTCATGGCCTCTGGTCCCCAGCGGAGTCCCGATGCCACATCAACCTGCTGGAGCTCGGCGGTCCGCCAGCTCACGCCTTTGCTCCGTTCCTCCGGGGTCAAGTGGTCCAGTCAGGGCGGACAATACCACGACCATGGCACTATCTAAACCGCCAGGCGGGAGGCGCGCTCCATGCTTCTATGCAAGAAGCTCTCCGCATTTTAGTCGCTACGTGCGCAGCCTGGAGGCGGATCTCCTAGCCATTCACGTGGCAGGGCCTCCAACACCCTGGCCGATGCCTGAGCCGGATAGGGCTGCATCCCACGAGTGGTCTCTCCTGCCGGGTAGTACAGCATCTGTTCTCCTTTGGGGCACACCTCAGGTGGACCTGTTTGCCTCCATGGAGAACGCTAGGCTGAGTCTGTTCCATGCCCGCCCCTCAGCAGGGCTCGCTGCAGGGGATGCCTTCTCGAGGCAATGGACCCGGCCTCTTTACCTTTTCCCCATTTCCCTTGATCCACAAGGTGCTTCTCAAGGCGAGGAGGACAAGGCACAGGTGATTCTGATAGCCCCAGACTGGCCTCGCCAGTTCTGGTACCAGATCTCCTCAGTCTCAGCTCCAGGACTCGCTGCAGCTTCCAGCTCGCCCGGACCTGCTCTCAGTCAATCAGGGAAGGTGTTCCATCCGGACCTTCAATCCCTGCACCTGTTGGCCTGGTTCCTGAGCGGCTAGAGTTCCAGGCCTTGGGTCTTTCCGGAGTAGAGGTCCTCAATGTAGTTGAGGCGTCCCGTGGAGTCGCCTCAGAAAATGCTATGCCTTCAAATGGAAAAGGTTTTCCATTTGGTGTCAGGAGCAAGGGCTTGGACCCTTCCTCCTGTTCCTTGGCAAGCATCTTGGACTATTTATGAGGTCCTTTCTAGTCAAGGGCTTAGGTCGAGCGACCCTAAGGGTGCACCTGGCGCCATCTCTGCTTACGAGGCGGGCCGGGGAAGCAGTCGGTGGGCTAGGAGAAGGTGGTCTGCGCTTTTCAAAGGCCTTGATCACATTTCCTCCAGTATGGGAACCCCACCTCCGTGGATCTACTGCTGGTACTGGCAAGCTCATGGGCAAGCCATTCGAACCTATGCACAGGTGTGCTCTCTCTCACCTGTCGTGGAAGACCGCCTTCTTGGTGGCTATCCGTCAGCCAGAAGGATGGGAGAGCTCAGGCGCTTTCCGCCAGTCTCCTTACCTGGTCTTCCACAGGGACAAGGTTGTCCTCGCCCCCACCCGCAATTCCTTCCGAGAAGGTGGTGTGGAGTTTCACCTTACCAGGTGTTGACTCTGCCGGTGTTCTATCCCAATCACACCTCGGAGGGGCGAATATGGAAACCATACTCTGGACCCTAGAAGGGCGCTCGCTTATTATAAGGGCTTATGGCTGAAATTGGGGAGAGGTTCGCCAGCTGTTTGTCACTCCACGCTTGAAGCCGCATCTGGCAGACCTGCAGCCAAGGACGTATAAGCAGGTGGGTAACCTCCTGCATAGATCTCTGCTATGTTGCGGGCATGGAGCCTCCCAGAGGGATAAGAGCTCATTCTACCCGCCATACTGCTGCAACGGTGGCTGCTTCCAGGGCGTCCCTATCCAGGAAATCTGCAGGGCTGCTACCTGGAAGTCAGCAAACACCTTCATTACCCACTACCACATCGACCTTGAGTCACGCCGGGATGCTGGTTTTGGGGCCTCGGTTCTCAGTCTCTCTTTCCCAAGTAAGTATTGGGGGTGTCGTCTTGCCTCCCTCCTCCCGGAGAACTGCTAGGAGTCTGCCAATGACTGTGGATGAACAACATATCCATGTCCTAAGAACAGGTTACTCACCTGTAACAGGAGTTCTAGGAATGGTATATGTTGTTCACTCCTACATTACCCACGACCTCCGGCTTCGACGCGACAACCTGAGCTTCCAGCGGGCCAGATCTTGCGCCATGGGGCGAGCGATATACCACCCGGTGGGTGGGAGGAGCGCTTGAAGACCTTCCGCAAGATTTAAAGCGGCAAGGATACCTGCCAATGAGTGTGGATGAACAACATATACCATTCCTAGAACTCCTGTTACAGGTGAGTAACCTGTATTTACTCAACAGCCTTGATAAGATGGATTGCAAACTTATCAGACAGAACTCTGTGAGTGAGAATAAACGGGTTATTATCAGACCTCCGAGATGTGACTAGTGGGGTGCTGCAGGGCTCGGTACTGGGACCCACCTTATTTGGAATTTATATGTGACATGAGAGTTAGTGATGCAGATGTTCTCAGTAAATTCGCTAACGACACCAAACTCCGAGAAGTATATGCTGAATCCAAGCTTACCTCACAAAAGATGATTTAAACAAAATTGAAAGGTTGGCACTCAAAAATGGTATGGCTTTCAATACACACAAATGTGTTATCATTCATTTTGGGGCCAAAAACCCGAAGCATCCCTATTATTTAAATAATATTCAAATTAAAGAATCCACAAATGAGCAAGATCTTGGAATAACTATAAATAAACTTACATTCTCTGATTATTGTACTAAAATTGAAGGACCGCAAATGACCTGCTCAAACAAGTTTGGCGTACCTTTGTGTGCAAATCGTAGTAATGTCTGATTCTGTTATATAGGTCATGTATAAGACCATATATGGACTACGGATTCCTCTTCGAACTCTCTTTAAAGGGAGACATCGAGTTATTGGAAAAGTTCAGAGGTGAACCAAAAATTGTTCCTGACTATCAAACCTGGATTATCCAGCTAGACTGAGAGACAGGACTTGTGTCCTTAGAAACTAGGAGACAAAGGAGAGACCTGCTCTTATTATACAAACTGCAGCAAAATCCAAAATTAATGACAGAATGTGGAATAGAATATACTAGCAGAAGTACTAATTTAAGATCACACAAGAAGCAAATGTTAGTACCATGGCCAAAGACCTCAACGAGAGATGATTCCTTTACTGTAAGGACTATAAAGAATGGAACAGATTTCACAAAACTGGTAAATCTTAATCGCTTAAGCTGCGTTCAAAAGAGGTTTGGACATATTCATACAGTCAATGCCAAATTCTTGGTAAATTGCCCACAAAGTGTGGAGAACAATTATGATGGGCCGTAGGCCTCCTTTTGTCCTTTCAGACTAAGTAAATTCTGTGGTCATCAAGGCAGCACATGACTGGTCTAAGGTGCCAAAACACCTTCGCTCCCTGCCCCCAGACAAGGAATCTCTGAGGATTGATCTCTGGGGTTAAAGGGTGTATGCTTCCTCCACCCTAGGTTTGAGGATTGCCAACTATCTGTCCCACATGGTTAAGTTTCAGAACACCAACTGGAGAAAGGGCAAGACTGCTGTTGCTTCAGTGCTTTCAAACTACTGAGGATGTTGACAAGCACCTCCTTAGAGCCATCTACAACTTATCTGATACAGTTGCCAGGGCAGCTGCCACTGGCATCTGTCTATGTAGACACTCTTGGCTCAGAGTTTCTGGGTTCACTGCTGATGTGCAAAATAAAAGCTGAATGGCCCTTTTAATGGCACTAAACTTTTCAGCTTAGAAATCCAGGACCTCATTAATGATCGGCAGGACTCGGCATGGCTTTTAAGTCCATCCACCTCTTTACCACACCCAGCAGCATGGTGGGGGTTCTCTTCTGTAGGCAGACTAACGGCCAGGCTGAGGCTCTCTCCCAGGGAGAGAGTAGAGCCCAGTCCTCCTTGCCTGCCCACTCCCAAGCTGGAGCAGCAGTCAAACGTCCCAGAACAGAGGGTCCCGCTTCCACAGCTGGACCCTTGTCAGCTTGACTCCTTGCCAGATCCCTCTGTTTTGGCCCAAGCCCAGGAGGGTGGCAGTCTGAGGTTGGTTCTCCCTCTATTTGAGTCAGTGGAGAACCATAACGTCAGGTGCTTGGATCCTGCAGATCATAGAAAGCGGTCATACACTGGAGCTCATTCAGTATCCTCCAGACACCCCTCCGTCACATGCAGATTACCCCCTGGCTCATTTAGCTGTTCTCCAGGAGGAGGTACAGACTTCTGCGCAAGCAGGAGATAGAATTGGTGCCAAAGTGACAGAGAAACCAGGGGTTCTATTCCAGATTCTTCTGGGTCCCAAGAAAATGGGAGATCTGAGGCCTGTTCTAGATCTCAAAGACCTCAATCTCTTTGTCCAGTATAAAAAGTTCTGAATGATAACTTTACTGGATATTTTGCCCCTTCTCAAAACCAGAGACTGGCTCTGCTCCCTAGATATGCAGGACGCCTACCTGCACATTGCAGGTTTTCTCCTCACAGGAGGTTTCTCCACTTTGCCTTTCGGGGCATTATCAGTTCAAGGTATTTCCCGGCTTATCCTCTGCGCCATGTGTCTTAGCAAATGCTTAGCAGTGGTCTCAGCAACACTCAGAAGGAGGGTCTGCATCTTTTCTTACCTGAATGACTAGCTTCTCAAGGCCCCATCCAGGGAACAGCTGTTGTTGAATCTGGAACGCATTCTCCAGCTCTTTCAGTCTCTGGGCACCCCGTCAACTTGCCCAAGTCTGTTCTAATACCATCCCAAAGATTACAGTACATTAGAACGGTAAGGGATTCAGAGCAGGGAAGGCCTTCTTGCCCCAAAACAGGGCAGAATGTCTTATTGCTCAAGCTCAGGAGGTCGCTCAGTTGGTACATTCCTGCCAGACTCTACCTAAGGCTCCTGGGCCTAATGGCTGCAGTTATTCCCACTGTTCCACTGTCCAGGCTCCACATGCGTACCCTTCAGTGGACTCTGAGTGCAGTAGGACCAACGTCTAGATGAGCTGGACCATCTAGTCCTGGTCTTCTCTCCAGTATGCAAAGCATTGCACTGGTGGATGGACCCCTTGAATCTTCTTCAAAGGGTCCCCTTCCAGTTCTTCTCCCTAGATCAGATTCAGACCATGGGTGCTTCAGGTCTGGGCTGGGGGGCACACCAGGTCCTTTCAAACCCAGGGCTCCTGGTCCTAGTGTGAAGCCACCCTGCATATCAGTGTCCTGGAGATGAGGGAGGTACTCTGCGCCATGCAGGTATTTCAGGAGCACCTAGCCTGTTCACTTCTGATGCAGTCAGACAATCTGAGTTTTGTCTACTACATCAAAAAGCCAGGTGAGATACACTCATATCCCCTTTCCAGGAAGCATTGCAAGTGTGGTATTGGGCTTTGGACCACAGCCTAACTCTCTCAATGGTCCATGTGCCAGGCATGCTAAATACTCTAGCGGACAGATTCTGCAAGACTCAGTCCAGCATGCACGAATGGGAGCTTCTCTCATCCGTAGCAGAAGATCTGTTCAACAGATGGGGTCATCCAGAGTTGGACCTTTTTTGCGTCCTCACACAACGCAAAACTCCCCAATTTTTGCTTGCTAGATCCAGGTCCTGGGTTTTCTGGTGAGACGCTTGTCCCACTCTTGGAGCAGTAGGTTTCTGTACACATTCCTCAGTTTCCACTGATACAGAGGGTGCTGCTGAAACTGTAAATGGAGGGGCCAGCATGATCCTATGGCTCCATTTTGGCCCTGCCAGATATGGTTCCCTCTGCTTCAGCAGCTGGTGAAAGAACCTCCTGTTCCCCTGTGTCTGTGTAGGAATCTGATGACCCAGGATTAGGGGATATTGGTCCATCCAAATATCAGATTCCTCCATCTGTGTGCGTGGTTCCTGAGGACATAGCCATCACCAGGTTCGGAGTTTCTAATAGGGTAGCAGACATACTAGTGGCCACCCGTACCACTTATGCCATGAAGCGGTTTGCCATCTGGGCTGCCAAGCATTCCCTAGACCCTTTCATTACCTGTCACGTAAAGCATGTCCTGGACTACCCGATTTTTTTGTTTTCTTTTTTTGTTCCTTCCTCTCTTCCTGGCCAGCCACTCCTTTAGGTCGCCTAGGACCCCTGCTGCCCCTCTACCCCACCTCTGCCAGCCACCACCCCACATGTCAGCCCCTTTGGTAACTAGACGAACCTTCTCATGGATGGGTTCCTTCCACAAGGGGACAACACTTCTATACCCACTATAGACCTGTCTCCAACATTACCAGTTTCTGCAGCATCTGGCACCGTGACCAATTCTACCTGTCTTGTCCCTCAAGCCAGTAAAGTTTATTTCCACTTTAATTGCTGGTCGTCCCACAAGGCATACTAGCTCTCCTCTCTAATGACCACTACAGTCATCCCCAAACCCACCACACACCTGCCCAAGCCCAAATGTAAACGCCTCAAATACATCCTGGTTAGACAGCTCTTACTACTACTACTGCTGTTGTCGGGTAACGTGCGCCCTAATCCAGGGCCCCTGCAACAACCATTTGGTAGCAACAGTAGCCTCAGGGGTCTTAAACTCTCCTCCATTAACATTCAAAGCTTCCTGCCCAAGCTAGATCAACTGCAAGTCTGGGTGCTACAGCACAGGCCTAACATCCTCTGCATAGTCAAAACCTGGCTCTCCCCTGAGATACCAGACTCAGCAGTCTTCCCTCGATGGCTGTGACTCCTACAAGACCAGGTTTACTCTACAATAACCCCCAGGGATGTTGCTCAAACTCTAGGTTAAAATTACATTAGGTGTAAAAGGGAAGTCAATTAATATCCTCTCAAGTCTACATTCCACCTAAGGAGAATTGCAAAGGTTTCCATGCGTTCCTTGACTTCATTGCCAATCTATCTAAAGGCACGGAGGTCATTGTACTAGGGGATTTTAACATCAAGTGGTTGTCTCCTGACTGATCCCTGTAAGGATGCAGCCACAGCCGTCAACCTCTCCCAGTTTCTCTATACTCCTACTAGAATAAACTACTATAGGACTGGTACTAGCAAACAGATCAACCTTATATTTTCTAACTGTCCTGAGAGGATCACAGATACCACAGTGTTACCTGACGCCCTGAGTGACCACTCCCCAGTCACATGTCTCTGGACCAATAAGGCCCTGAACGTCCATGCAAAACATCTTACTAGCGGTTTCTAGGAAAGGCATCAGGAACAGTTCCAAGAATATCTCATCAATTGTGATTGGTCCCCAGTCTTCCTCGCCAAAAGTGTTGACGGAGCACTAAACCTCACATCACTCTGTTCAACACGGTCTGTGACTTATTTGCCCTTTCAGGAAATGGAAGGTTAAAGGTGTCTCTAACCCATGGATAACACCCTCTCTTCTGCACCTTATGGCCACTTGTGACCACCTTTGGCAAGTGGCACAAACCTAGAGACTGGCAGTTCTATAAGGCTGCCAGAAATAATTGTACCTGGGCCATCTGGCTGGCAAAGGCCACATACTACCAAGGCATATTTGCTAGCTCCTGGGATAATAGTAAAAAATATTGGGACAATATTGAAAACCTCACGGGTAAGCCCAGTCAGTCCCCTCCCACCTTACTCGACTCTAATGGGGTCACCAATCAAGACCAGAGTGAAATTGCTAACATTTTCAATACTTCATTCACTGATCTGGTGGAGTCTAACCCCCCCAAGTTTCTTCGATGAGCCATCCCTGAGGATGTTGCCCATAATAGTAACTCCTCCAAACGCCCCCAGTCTACTTCAGGTAAGTCTCCCCGCCTGCTGCCAGGAAACACCTTTTGAAGGTGCTTGATAAATCAAGGCACAGCTCTGACACCCTTGACCTCAAACTGCCTCTCATTTCCATTGATGCTGTCCTGGCCCCACTCACCTGGGTCCTAAATCTGTCCCTATGCCTTGGTCAATTTCTCTCTGATGGATTGAAGTCACAACTGCAGTTTTCCAGACAGAGTGGTGACAGAGCAAAACCATGCCAACTACCATCCCATTTCAGTTTTACCACCCCTCTCGAAAGCCCCTGAACGCTTAGTGGCCGAACAGCTAACTGAAGATCTGTCCACCCATGACACTCAGCAACATGGGTTTAGAAAGATCTTAGCACTGCCACCGCCTCCTCACCCACGCAGACTATATCCATAAGCGCTGGACCTTGGTCACCTTGAGGGTTTACTGCTCTGGACCCTACTCTCAGCAACGTTACCTCCGGGTTCAGAAGTTATCTCAGTGGCATAACCCAATGCATAAAAGTCTTACTCACTCTCAAGTAGCCGCCCAGTAATCCGGTGTTTCAAAGGGATCAATCCTTGGTCCTCCACTATTTAGCCTCTACCTCAATACCCTTCCCCTAGCTTGCCCTTGTAAACTTCTCCTGTATGCAGACGATGCTGTGATTTACACCAGCCAGCCTGATTCTACCTTACCAGTGACTTGCAATGTAGCTTTACCTCCGTTGAAGCCTGATTTAAGCATATATTAATTATGAACTATGCAAAGACCAAAGCGATGGTCTTTGCTGGGACTCATAACAAGTTTAACAGAGCCCAACTACCCATCTCCAACAATATTGGTACACAGCTTGAGCAGGTTACTAGTTTTAAGTACCTGGGCATTACCCTAGACAGTACTCTCTCCTATCAAGAACGCATTAATAACATATCCGAAGCTGCTAACATCAGGCTAGTCCTCCTTTATAGACATCGGCACTGTATGACCCAAGAGGCACTACGCCTCACAGTGACTAGCTCCATACTGTCTATCATTGATTATGGCATTGTATTTTATGGTGCTGCCACCACTACTGCCCTCAAAAGGTTAGGGGTTACTCTTAACAAAGCCTGCAGGTTAGTTACTGGTGCTAGTAGGGACACACATAAATGTGACCTATACGCTCAGTTCAGTTGGCTTAACCTCCAGAGCAGAATCTCGTATCACACCTGTCTTACTGCCAAAAATATTTCTGTATGTTTAGCTCCCATCTACCCAGCAGCTCCTCAGCAGGACCCACATTAACACGCAGTCCACGAGAAGTGCACCCAACCTAACTTTTCGAGTACCTTTATGCTGGATATCTCAAGGACAAAGAGTATGTATGTACAGAGCACCTAGCTTGTTTAAGAACCTCCCGCACATCTTCAATCTACTCCCCAAATTGGTTGTTTCAAAAACTGTCTTCGACAACACCTAGCCAACCACAGCAGCTATGGCTGTCCCACTTAACCCTGGTAGCCCTCTACATATACCTATCCTGCCATTTTAATGATGACACCCTCTTGGGCTGCTGTTCTGCATCACCACTGAGTCTACGGTCATCTGCAACGTTTCTCACACTATAACCTGGAAAATCACCACTGTTATCCCCTGTCTAAAGTCAACCTCCACGACTGCTCTGTTCTTCTTTTCTTCCTCCACCTATTGGCCTGTTATGCCTCATAACTCATCACTATTCTAGTTTGCTTCTAACTGGCTTTCTCTGCCTGTACACCTGCTCTCCACCAGCTTCTGGCTACCTTTTTAACCGTAGCACTTAATATCAGTATTATTTTGTATTGTATGTACTAGGTTTATTTTCAGATGTCTCCTGGGTTTATTGTACATCAACCAGCCTGCTTATTTGTACCCAATGCACTCGTGCCTGTTACTCCCTCGTCTGTGTAATATCTTTGACATGGAGCTTTTGTAAAGAGCCCTGGCTCAAATGTCTTAATTCGAGATTTGATAAATTAAAAATGAAAATAAATATGGAGTCCCTTGACAGATTCAGTTTGCAAAGTTATCTGTCTTAAGTTTATGAAGATCCTTGACTGGGTAGCTTTTTTCATTCTCCTGTCTTAAGTTTATGGAGATCCGGCCCCCAGACTATCTGTTCCTCCTGTCACTGCTTGGTACTCATTACTACAGTGGTACCTGATGACTGAGATACCCCCGAAGAAGATAGAACAGTTACGTATGAACTTACTGTAACAGTAGATCTTCAAGGGGGTCTCAGTCATGATGTATGCTTTTCCTCCCACCTTCCCCCTTCTAGGGGCTTCTGTTCAGGACCTGGCTGTTTCCATCCTTTTAGCTAGAGCTGGGTCCCGCTGTCTCTCCACGTTTCCCTAGGGTGCGAGCCTTGCTCCCTTCATCTCCGGGGACTGAGGAGGGAGCGGGCCGCCCACGCCTATATAGGGTTGGTGACATCAGCGGGCATAGAGCTTGGCTGCCTCCTCCTATCAGGTTGGTGACATCGCTGATGTCAACAGCTGTACCTCCCAGTCGTACTGCTAAAAATCTTCTGTGTGGATTCCCCATTCACCGATGGTGAAGTTCTTATTGTGGTACGTGATAACTGAGATCCCCTCGAAGATCTACTGTTACGGTAAGTTCTTGCGTAACTGTTCTTTTCTGAGCCCATCCAGACGTATTAAGATTTCTAAAGACCGCTGAAAAACTGAGACCCAAGTTCAAGAAGGTTGTAGCCCCATAGAAACTCCATTTTGTCCTGGAGGTACTCACCATACTGCTATTCAAACCCATTGGCATGGTGTCTCGTACTTTCTAATGCTAAAGATCACTTTTTTGATAGTCATTTACTCAGCATATAGAGTTGGTAAGTTACAAGCCTCGTCTTGCAGAGATTGCTGTGTGGGGTTCTGCAGTGACAGAAGAATGTTCAGAATAGTTTCCTTCCTTTACACCAAAGGGGTCAACTTCATTCCATACATCACTAGAGATATGCTTCAGTATCACAAAGCCATGAGGCTTCTGATGGCAGTAAAGCACACACTGCCAGGACAGTGGCAGCTTCTGGGCAGAGTGCAACAGTGCCTCAATAACGGACGATTGTGCCGCAGCCATTTGAGCATCATTGCACACATTAACAAGATGCTGTCTATTGAGTGTCATAGATTCAGCCAGTACATCTTTCAGCAGAAAGGTACTTCAGGCAGCAGCAGTTGTTAACCTTTTCCACCGACCAAAGGACTCGAGGCACTGCTTATTAGGAGCCATCAATGAGGTCCTCACCTGATAAAAGTGGTCATATGAGCGCCCTTTATAGCACTCCTTGGCCTTAACAGAAAGGTTATGAAGGCACAGTAACAAAGTAATGATTTTGTCCTTCTAGTTTTTAACTTGTGTGTATTCTACATAATGCTTTGGTATTCATAGATGGGATTATTCGCTTTTGGACAATTTTTCGATAAAAGGCATTCCATTTGTTACATACAGTTCCCATGAAACTTGTTATGTTTTCACCAGCTATGCACTGATGCAGTATAAGGCAAGCAGTAGGTTATTTTTCACAGGTCGGTCAAGCTTGAAAAGATTCAGGCTGAAAAACCTGGGGAAGCAGAGGGAGGAGATCAGGTCACATTTTATGGAGAAGTGGATGGAGGAGATCAGTTCGGATGTCGGAGAACTTTGATCAACACGTGCCTCAACCTGTAAAGAAGCCAACACCCCATCTGTGAGGAATTTGGAGTGCTGAAAAGGGTGCTCATGTAGTCATCAGAACACCCAACTGTAAAAAATTGGGAAAAGCAGTATTCCGCTGAAAATAAGATGCTGGATATCAGCTGTGCTATCTGGAGAAAATAAATTGTAGGAAAAAAGCCCCCCACCCCAACCACCACATTGTCCTCTCTTTCTACTTGCTTACAAAGTTCTGTAAATCCGAAACCAGCCATCTAGACAGGATTTCGTTTTTAGGAAAAGGTGGAAAGTGTACTTTTTCATTACAGCACTTTACTACTTTTAAAATAAACCTGTATGTAATTTTTAAAAATGTAGGATAAATAATAGCAGAATAATGTACTGGCAAAGTTGCAGAACAGTTGGTACTTACTTACATGTTTATGTTTCAGATTTGTAAGCGGATGGACATGATTTGTCAACGGATGCTGAACCAGGGATTCTTAAAGGTGGAGCGGTACCACAGTTTGTGTCAGAAACAGGTTAAAGCACAGCTCTAAGGTATGTATTCTATGATAGGCCTGACATCTCCTATCACTGTTTAAGCAAATTAGAAATACATAAAGGAGAGAATGAGAGGTTGAGGCCCTCCTTTCCCCTGTTGGGCAGTGGAATGCTTTTTCTTTTCTGTGTTCCTCGTTTCATACCTGGTCTGACCAGACAGGGTCTTGTGCATCTTTTCTGTCCTGTCCCCTCTGTTGCCCGGGATATACTTCCTTCCCTCCTTAGTTGGGCAGTTTTCCTGGTGGGGAAACCTGATAAAAAGAAAATAGTGATATAATATATGTGGAAACAATGCAGCAGTAACTAGATGGGGAAACCTGATTAAAAAAAATAAAGAAGTGATATATGCGGAAAGTGTGGAGCAGTAACTAGATGAATAGTGCAGTCTTTTGGTAGAAGAAAAACCGCGCAGCAGAATTACTGGTGTATTGTATAATTTTTATGACAATGAATTCAGACAGCATGTGCCACACTTCTAGTTAAGTCAGCAAATTTTCTTAGGTGTTTGTTTATTCATGAACATCTGAAGAAGCCAGCAGAAGGAGGCCATTTGGTCTATGAAGTCTGCTCGTGTTGCAGGGTCCACAGCTTGAGCTACTGTCCCTGCTCACTCCTTCCGTCCTCCCTACCCATGACCCTTACCTTCCCCCTATGCCTGTCCCAGCCTCTCTTAAAGCTGCCCACTGTCTTCAATGAGATGATCTCCTCTGGCAGTGCATTCCAAGGGTCCACCACCCTCTCTGTGAAGAAGTGCTTCCTGACCTCCCTCCTAAACCTCCCTCCCTCCAGCTTAAGACTGTGCCCTGTCGTGTTATGGTTCCCACTCAGCTGAAAGAGACTCTCCTTATCAACCTTATTTATCCCTTTCAAGCACTTGAAGGTCCCAATCATGTCTCCTCTCTCCTGTCTTCCAGGGAGTACACGTTCTAGGATCGTGGATATGTTGTTCTACCCACACTTGTTGGCAGGTACCTTGCCACTTTAAGATGTACCGGAAGTCCTCAAGCTGGCTTCTCCCACCCACCCAGGTGGTATAATCCTCTGCTCCGCCCCATGACGCCAGATCTTCCTTTCCGCTGGAAGGTTCAGGTTCCCTCCTTAGCCTCCTGCATGTAGTAGGCCCTGGCTTCAGAATCTTCGGATTCTCTTCCAAAACTGATGCAGTTCATTGGGGCAGAGCTCGGCTCCCAGCGGACAGCGCAGAGGCTCTCGCCTCCTTTGCCCTATCATTTCTGGTTGGGCAATTGCGCCTCGCCCGGGACTTACTGCGTCTTCTGGGCTACATGGCGGCCTGCACCAGCATGGTCCTATGTGCTTGCAGGCATATGCATTCCCTTCAGTGGGAACTGGCCAGCCAGTGGTCTCAGCACTCAGGTCATCTCTACCAGCTGGTCTCTGTGACCCAGAAAATGCGGGATGGCCTCCAGTGTTGGCTCGTCCCATCCCACCTGCAGGAAGGGACCCCGTTGGTCCGCCCAGAGCTGATGGTCACTCTGACGACCGACTCCTCTCTGATGGGTTGGAGTGCCCATCTGGGGGAACACAGAGCTCACAGGCTCTGGTCCCCAGGAGTCTGATGCACATCGACCTGCTGGAGCTGCAGGCAGTCCGCTAGCTCTGACTGCATTCACTCAGTTTGTTCGGGGTCAAGTGGTCCAAGTCCAGACGGACACCACCATGACCATGTACTATCTCAACAGGCAGGGTGGGATGCGCCTTACCTCTGTGCAAGGAAGCTCTTCACATTTGGTCGCTTGTGCTCAGCCTGGAGGCAGATCTCTTAGCCATTCATGTGGCAGGAGCCTCTAATCAGCTGGCCAATGCCCTCAGCCGGATGGCGGGGCATCTCACGGGTGGTCTTTACTCAGAGAGGTAGTACACAATCTGTTCTCCCTCTCTGGAACCCCCCAGGTGGACCTGTTTGCTTCCTGGGAGAACGCGAAGATGAGGTTGTTCAATGCCCGCCCCCCTCAGCAGGGTTCGCTGCAGGGGGATGCCTTCTCAAGGCCTTGGACCCCAGGCTTCTTCTGTGCCTCCCCTCCCCTTGATTCACGGAGTACTCATCAAGGTCAGGACGAACAAGGCACAGGTGATCCTGGTAACCCTAGACTGGCCGCCACCAGTTCTGGTATCCAGATCTCCTTAGCCTCAGCTGCAGGCTTCCGAGGCGCTTCCAGCACACCGGACCTGCTCTTGGTCATACAGGGAAGGTATTCCATCCGGACCTTCAGTCCCTGCACCTGACTGCCTGGTTCCTGGAGTGGCTAGAGTTCCAGGCCCTGGGTCTCTCCGACGCCCTCAGTGTTGTTGAGGCATCCCGTAGGAATCGACAGAAAATGCTATGCCTTTAAATGGAAGAGATGCTCCATCTGGTGTCAGGGCAAAGGATTAGATCCCTTGTCCTGCACAGTGGCTAACATTTTAGACTACCTTGGTCTCTCTCTCTCCAAAGGGGTCTTCGGTCATCGACCCTTAGGGTGCACCTGGCAGCCATCTCTGCTTACCGGCTGGCTGGCTGGGGCGCATTATTGGCACAGGAGACAGTGGTCGGGTACTTTTTCAAAGGCCTAGATCACATATACCCTCAGATGCGTGAACCTCCACCTCCGTGGGATCTTGTGCTGGTTTTGGCAGAGCTCATGGGCAAGCCATTCGAACCCATGCACAAGTGCGAGCTCTCACACTTGTCGTGGAAGATTGCCTTCCTGGTGGCTATCACGTCAGCCAAAAGGGCAGGGAAACTCCAGGCGCTCTCGGTGGACTCCCCTTATCTGGTCTTTCACAGGGACAAAGTTGTCCTGCGCCCCCACCCAAAATTCCTTCCGAAGGTGGTGTCAGTTTCACCTTAACCAGGTGTTGACTCTGCTGGTATATTACCCTAACTACACCTCGGACGCAGAGTACAGGCTCCATACCCTGGACCTTGGACGCGCTCTCTCCTACTACAAGGAGAGGACGGTGGAAGTTCGGGGAGAGGTTCGCCAGCTGTTTGTCACCTACGCTGAAGTCGCTTCTGGCAGACCTGCAGCCAAACAGACTATTGCAAGATGGTTTACATCATGCATAGGTATGTGCTATGAGTTGGCGGTCAAGGAGCCTCCCATAGGCATAAGAGCTCATTCTACCCGCCATACTGCTGCATTGGTGGCTGCTTCCAGGGACATCCCTATCCAGGAAATCTGTCGGGCTGCTATCTGGAAGTCGGCAAACACCTTCATTACCCATTACCACATCAACCTTGAGTCACGTCGGGATGCTGGTTTTCGGCTCTGCTCTCCAATCTCTGTTTCCTAAGTAGGGTGTGCACTTTGCCTTCCTCCTCCCAGAGAACTGCTAGGAGTTCGTTAGGATGGATGAACACATCCACGCTCCTAGAAAACAGGTTACCCACCTGTAACAGTAGTTCTAGGAGTGGTATATGATGTTCATCCACATGCACCCACCGACCTCCCCAGCTTTAGGCGCATCACCTTGCTTCCAGCGGGCTAAGATCTGGTGTCATGGGGCGGAGCCGAGGTATATACCACCCGGGTGGGTGGGAGAAGCCAGCTTGAAGAATTCTGGCAAGATTTAAAGGGGAAAGGGACATGCCAAAGAGTGTGGATGAACAACATATGCCACTCCTAGAACTACTGTTACAGGTGAGCAACCTGTTTTTTCAGACATGGAAGGGGGGATTTTTAAGGGATACCTTAGCAGACCCTTCCTCCAAATTGGCTATGCTCATTTTAGAGTTACAAACAGAGGTAGAGGAAGGAGAAGGGAGAAAGCCACAGATTGTTTCTGCCCCTTCAGTGCAGCCCAAGGTGAATCCCTGACTATTATTCCCTTTTTGCACAGATATCAGTGGGTGGCTGCCTCACTTTTTACTTACCGAATGTGGGAAATAAATCACGACAGAAACATATTTTAGACAGGAGTGTTCAGATCAGAACTTTTCGGACTTGTCCAACCATGCCTGTAGCTGAATTTTCACTTGCCCCTACTAAGTACAATAAAATTAGCTCTCTTTTTGTACTTGCCCTTCAAGGAAATTTACTTGCCCTGGACAGGGGGCAATAGGATTTGCACACCCCTGATTTTAGAAGGACTTGTACAGGAACTGAGCCTTACATTTAAATGAACCTCAACTGTGTTGAAAATGAAAAGCTCAGACATTACAAGATAAAGAAATTCACTTACATCAGTTAGAAATAAACAAAATGCTGATTATAAATGCAGTAGAACCCGTACCAAGGAACCCACTGAGCCAGAGTTTCTTTTCATGGTGTAGTACGTCCAGCCTAAAAGAAAACTGGCATCTGACAGCCAGTTCTGGACTTAGTCTGAATATGCACATAAAGAAAGAAAAGTTGAGAATAGTGACTTAAAAGAAACAATAATTCCATCCTTAGGGATGAAGGATTAGCGGTGCTGTCTGCCTCTGAAGAATGCCTGCTTGTATATTCCTATCCAGGTAAGTCACAGAAAGTATCTAAAGTTCACAGTAGGGACAAGTCCGCACTGATTCGATCAGTGCCCTTCAGGCTAACTTCAAACTCGAGTATTCACAAAGTGCCTCATCGCTCAAACCCCAGGAAATCTTACTGTATTCTGACATATGCAGTATTGTCCTCACATAGTACTGCCCTGGAGCTGAAATGGTTAATAGAACCTATGCTAATGATGGAATGCTAGGGTCATGCTTGGTTTTCAAACCACTGTCCCTGGTAAACATTTCACAACTGTCAGATTCTTTACTCTACTTGAACAGTACAGAAGCCTTGGAGAGCTCTCCTTCATCTTTCTTGAAGATTTTATTTTTCTCGTCTTTTTGACGTAACATTTAATTTTGTTCATTTTTAAAGCCCTGTCCTGGTGTTTACAGATAAACTGTTTTAGGTTTAGTGTTATTCCAGTAAGTTTTTTCGGTTTCATTCTGGTCCTTCCTTCTCTGGGCCGATTGTTTAATTTGTTTGAGGGAAACCAGGGTAACTCTTGGTTCTCTCAGCGGTTGCTAAACCAACCGCAAAGTAAAAAAAAGATAATTAAAGTAAATAAGGTTTAAGCCTTATTCATTTGTGTGGCTTTCTGATTCTCAGAGAACCTTTCCTTGGGGATTTTATGTATTTTGTCACTAACCCAAAAAAAGAACCGGCCCAATAGGTTTTCAGCTTTGTACAGTGTGTGGGGGGAACTGTTTGAAAGCAAATCCTCATTTATTTGTGTTTTTGCCTAGGGTTTGACCACCTGAAAGCAGATTGTAACATCTGTAAAATCAAGTAGTATTCCTCAGTCGACGCTTGATAGGCATATTTTTTTATTTATTTATTTATTTCAATCTAGGATTACTATACCTTTGAGCCGAGGCTCTTTTACAAAGGTTCCACGTCAGCGTGTGCAACAGTCATCATTTTGAGTTACAAACATAATGTCACTGACTTACAGACATGTAATAACCAGTACAAAGACTTGAGCTGTGAGCAAGACAAGGGGAGGAGGGGGTTGATGGGTGAGAAGTGAGGGTAGGAGATCGAGGGGGGGGTTGGAGGTGCAGGGGGTAAGGGGGAGTATGGGAGATGGGTGGGGGCAGGGGCAGGAGTAGAGATACGAGGAGGAGGTGGGCGATGGTGGGAGACAGTGCAGCCAGGGGGCCTTGTCGAGGGAATATGCCAGGTAAGGTGTTAGGGGCGCAAAGACTGATTATAAGTGCTGGGTGCTGGGGCATATGCAGCTGGAACGGTGGAAATGTTAAGATGGGCAATCGCAGGATACAAGCAGTGAGAGGCGCAGCTTGGACTTGAAAAGGCCGAGTGTTGGAGCGTTCACTATGTCGCTGCCAAGAAAGTTGAGCCAGTTGGATGCCCGATAGGCAAATGATCTTTGTCCTTGGGTCGTGCGACATCGTGGGATATGTAGTAGATGGGAATTGGATATCCTTGTAGTGACATTCCTATGTCTAGGCTTAAGGAGGGCATAGACACCAGGTGGGGCAAGTCTCATTATAATTTTCTTGGCCGTGATCCAGGTTTGGTATTTTATGCATTTGTCCAGTTGAAGCCATCCAGATTGGGAATAAAGGTCACAAGTGTGGGTATGGCGATGTGAGCCAGTGATGAGACGACAGGCCTTATTCAGGGAGGTCGCGATACGTTTGAGAGCAGTGGTAGTTGCAGACCCATATATGATAAGACCATAGTCTATGATGCTGACAATGGCGCTTTGGACGGCCACTGACAGTGCTTCTGGGGTTAGGTGTTTCCTGTGCCGGAATAATATGCCTAACCTCGCATTGGCAGACTTTGCCACATTGCTAATATGGACAGCATATGAGAGGTGGGGATCAAGGGTGATGCCAAGGTACTTGAACAATTGTGTTTGCCCTAGGATGGCTCCTTGTTCGGTTGCAATGGAGAGGTGGAGTTGTTTGTTTTTGTTGTGGGGGCTGCAAAAGACCATAGACTTGGTTTTTTTTCTGATTGAGAAGCAGTTTATGATTTAGGAACCAGGATTCGATGGAGGAGAAGGCCCGCTGAAGTTTATTTTGTAATTGGTTTGGATCAGGGTCTGAGGTGAGGATCACAGCATCGTTGGCGTAGAGAATTATTTGTTCTGGGCGGCTGTCCGGTAGTGAGTTTAAGAATAGGCTGAAGAGGAGGGGTCCCAGAATGGAGCCCTGGGGGACTCCCGAGCAGACCGGCCTAGGGTCCGAGAGTGTATCAGCGATTCTTACTGTTTGGGACCGTTCTTCAAGGTAGCTCTTAAACCAGCCAATGGTGTCGGTTGACAGCCCAGTGTTCTGAAGCTGGACAAGTAGGAGGTGGTGATTGACGGTGTCGAAGGCTTTAGTTAAGTCAATGTAGATTGAGCCTAGTAGTTCACCGGAATCAAGTGCGTTGTGGATTGGGCCGGTGAATTCAAGTAGGGCTGTGGAGGTGCTGTGACCTTTGCGGAACCTGTGTTGTTGCTTGCTTAACCGACTATAGGAAAAAAAAAAACGTTCAGTAGGGCTGCTAACCTAGCTCTGGATAAAACTTCCTCCTCTCATATGCAGAAACCGAAGGAACTGGTTTTACAACCCTCTAACCAGGGTGATGGTTCCCCAATTAAAGAAAAGAACAGCAGACACTGCCGCTGAACCAGTAAGTTCTGCTAACAAAAAGAGGAAGGAAAAGTACTCTGTTCAGGAACCGCAACCTACAAAACTGTCTGTTCCAAACACACATGCATAGCAAATACTATACAAATTTTACAGGCACTGCACGGTTCCAGTTCAGCGGCCCGGTTCACAGACCTTGGTTCAGGATCTGGGTTCCTTCTTGGTTCCCGGTTCTTTTGAACGGTTTACTGAGGTGTACATGGTGAGTTTGTACCTTGGTATGCCCTGGTCCTCAACATCCTGACTCCCCTGAAAAGGGAGCTGAGATATTTTCCTCTCACTTTGCCTTCATACAGTGCACAGACACTGGACCTCTCCATCCAGGAATTCAGAGGAGGAAGAGGAACCAGACTGTATGGAAAGGATCGATGTGCCTTTAACAGAAAGACTGGTGTTGCCCATCCACAAGTTTCTGAAGAGACAGGCTTCTAGAATTCTATAAAATCCCACTTCCATTCCCCCAGTAAACAAGGGGCTGGATAGGAAGTATTGAGTGGCTAAGTCTGGAGCAGAGCGCCCCAGCCGTGAAGAGGTGGTGCAAGCTGTCACTTACGATAAGGCAGGTATTCCCTAGGCATCACACCCACCAGATAAAGACTCCAAGAGATGGATTCTTTAGCATGAGAAATCCCACTTAGGTGCCTCTTTGTCCATTAGACAGGCCACTCACATGGCCTATGTCTCCAGATATTAAATAAATAAATCAGCATCTCTGGAATGCAATTTCAGAGATTGCTAGGGCATAGAGGCTTCTATACTGGAGGCAGTTTCAGTGTCTCTAAGGAGATGGGCCTGGCTAGGGATAACTAATTCGTCCCAGGCCAGCCAAAAGGCATTGGATTTTTCTGGTGAGCCCACATTCCTTTTTGGTGAACAAACAGAGGCTTACATGGAAAATCTGGATGGGTGCAAGGTACCTTTTAGGAATGCTGCTGCAAATGAGAAGGCAGCCACACCCCAGAAGTACCAAGACAGATAGTGGTCCAGCGGCTTGCCATCAGGTTCAAGATCCTGCCCAAGCTGAGGGCAGGGTTTTTCAGACCTGCCAGTCTATTAGTAGTAACCCTGTTGGAGAGGGTGGTGACCCATATGGGATCCCAGACATTTAAACAGGCATTTAACAAAGCCAAAGTAAGAATGGTCACTCTGGCTACCATCCTCCCTACACTCAGAAAGGGGGATTGGGCCTACATCTCGGGCCTTAAAGGGCACTTCCTTCCACATAGTTCAGACCCATTCCTTTCGGCTTTATCTCTGCTTCTGGGGTGCTTACCAAGTGCATAGCATTAGTAGAATCACACCTAAGGGGGCAGGGGGTCATAGTCTCCCCATACCTGGATAACTGGCTGATGGCAGGCCAGTTTCCTCAGTGGTCAGAGGTGCACTGATCACCATATGTGATACCCTGTGTACACTGGGTCTCCTGGCAAATCCCCCCCATGCCCCCCCAAAAAGTCACACCAGTTCAGCACCTGGAGTCTATGGGGCAAAGACTGGATGCACTGAGAGGAAGGGTCTTCCTCCCACAGGGAATGGTAGACAGCTGGGTGCAGCTGGCAGGCTCATTCCAGCTGCATACCCCAGACCAGTGAGGCATTTTTCTGTAGTTGCTAGGGCACATGACTGCAGCAACAGTGCCAGGATCAAGATAATGTAGAGGAGAGGCATTTAGTTCCACCTCCGGTCTCACTGACCCCAAAAAGAGATTAACCGACAAAGATGGTCTCAGTCACAAGAATCCTGCTGCAAACTCTGCAGTGGTGGCAGGAAGAAGACAACCTGAGGGAGTGTGTGTGCCCCCGCCACCAGCAGCAGTCTTAACCTATGTCTCCCTCCTAGGGGAGCACACAGTGCTTCACATAAAGCCTGCTGGAGCTCAGGGCAGCTTAGTTGGGCATTCAGCCCTTCGCTCCAATGCTTCAAGTTCAAGGCAAGGTGGTTTAGGTCAGGACAAAACACAACCACAATGTACTACGTAAACATGCAAGGGGGCAAACAGTTGTCCCTGCTGTGCACGGAAGCCATGAAAGTGTGGAGTCTTAACTCGCTCCCTGGACATGTCCACCTCCCAAGGAAGGACAATGTCCTGGCAGGTGTTCTCAGCAGGATCAGCTGAAACCACCAAGAGTACATGTGGTGGTCAGAAGGTGGGGGTGGGTACCAGGGGTGGACCTCCCACAGCCTCAGACAGTACCAGCTGCCACAATTCTGTTGCAGACCTTCTTGCAGGGACACAGTCCCTCTAGATGTGCTGCTGTTGCATTAACCAGGAAGTTCCTGTATGCCTTTTCTCCATTTCCCCTGTTGCTCAGAGTGCTGATCAAGCTCAGGATTCACTCAGCGCAGTGATCCTCATTGCTCCAGATTCAACCAGAAGGCCATGGTATTTTCTGCTGCTGACCTTGTCAATTTCAGGCCAATCTGTCTGCCCAGGAGGTGCAACCTATTGACCTCCTTGTAGGACAGGGGGCCTTTATCCCAATATCTGGTCTCTCAGGATCAGGGCTTGGCCCTTGAGGACTTAAGAATATTCGGACTTGCACATTTTTGTAGGGGTGTTGGAGGTTCTTAGGGTTTCTATAGAACCCTTCTACCAGAGAGACTTACACCTTTACATGGAAGATGTTTTTCCATTTGGTGCCAGAAAAAGAGATAAATTGCTGCCAGGCTGACTTGTCAGTGATCCTACAATATATGGCACACCTTGTTTCTCTCGGCCTTGGGTCTTTTACCCTCAAAGTACAATTACCAGCTATCTCTGCTTACCCTCAGCTGGTAAGGGGTCATCACTGGCAGTTAATCAAGTGTTTAACAAGTTCTTCAAGGGTCTCATGCATTTGCATTCCCTCACAGGGAGCACATGCCGGCATGGAACCTCAATATATGCACTGGCTGGCTAATGAAACCACCAGTTAAGCCCATATCTTCAGCAGAGCTTAGGTATGTAGCATGGAAAACGTACCTGGTAGCATCAGTGAGCTCCAGGCCTTGTCCACTGTGTTAATTGCATATCAGTTCATAGGTACGAGATAGTCCTCAAGACTAACAGATACTTTCTGCCCAAGCTGATTTTGGGCTTCTACCTAAATCAGTCCATTACTTTGTCGTCTTTATTTCACTGACCAGTCTAGTTCAGGGAATGTAGACTGCACAGCCTAGATGTCAAATGAGCTATAAGCTTCTCACGTGGGTCACACAAACAGTCACAGGCAGGTGAGCATCTGCTTTTCCTGGCCTATGAAGAAGTAGGAAAGGCAAGCCTGCCTCGAGTTCTATTGCCCGCTGAATGGTGGCTTGTATTCAGTTCTGGTACAGCAAAGTAGGTAAGAAATCCTTGTAGGCTTTAGGGCTCTCTCTCTCTACAAGGGGTACTGCTGCTTCAATAGCAGGTGCAGGAGATGTTCCTTTGTTGGAAATCGGTAAAGCAGCTACCTTGAAAACACTTCACACCTTTACCAAGCACTACAGCCTAGATGCCCAGGCCAGAGATGATGCCAGGTTTGTCACAGCAGTACTGCAGATCCTGTTTCCTAAAGAGGTTCTCTTCCCTCCTCCAAAGGTACTGCTTGGGTAGTCTGCATATGTCAGAATACAGTAAGATTTCCAAGGGTTTGAAGAAAACAATTACCATAGTAATCTTGTTTCTTCTGAGGGAATCTTGCTGTATTCTGAGCTCCCACCCTACCTTCCCTGCTAAAACCTATGGGCTTAGTGACTTGAGTCTTAGTGTAGCCCACATTTTTCAACTGAAGGGGATTGTTGGTTGGCCTTTGTTTAGTAAATTGTTAAAGTTAGTATAGATAGTTTGCTGGTATTCACGCTCCATAAGAATCCGACAGTTGTGGAATGTTTACCAGGGACAGTGGTTTGAAAACCAAGCATGAGCCTAGCATTCCATCATTAACATAGGTTCTATTAACCATTTCAGCTCCACAACAGTACTATGTGAGGACAATACTGCATATGCCCGAATACAGTAAGATTCCCTTAGAAGAAACAAGATTACTATGGTAAGTAATGTTTTCTTACCTACCTACTGCAGTACTAAGAAGGCAAAGGTGATTGCATATCCATACGTAGACCACTGGTAAAAGTGTGGGTAAACAAGGGAACAAGCCCAGTCTACCATAGAATCTACCCATGGTTTGGAATTCATAGGTTTAGAATTGAACAGTGAAAGAAAGGACTTGCCTTCCAAGTGAAAGGTTTCAGGACCTCAAGTATTACATTGTAGCAGGTACCCATCAAACAACACAGGAAATTTGAGTGTTAGGGTCACATCAACCATAGCAGTGGTTCCCTTAGCAGGTTACACAAAAGAAAGGTCCAGCAGCTGTGGTACCTGAAGAGTGTTGGTATCCGTGGTCCTTTTCACACGTAACACAGTACTGGTACATCACAGATTGGTAGAGGTGGCAGGATCTAAATTCCTGGATGAAGGTACCTTTCCCCAACTGGAGATCCTAGTGACTGTCATTAAAGACGGTCATCATAAATTATTCAGCTAGAGTTTAAAGATCTGGAATCTGGCAACAAGCTTAAAAACGCACATAAATTGGGGGTGATGTAGCATACATTTCTAGGGCAAATGTTGCATTTGCACATAGAAATTACATTTTTTAAGACATTTAGAGTGGTTCAAGGGCACAAATTGCATCTTCCCTCACTATCTTCATCAGAAGAACCGCTTGATAGGCTTGGATCTTTTTTTTTTTTCCCTTTTCTTTCTAAGTAAGCTGCTTTGGGTGGCAGGATCTAAATTCCATGCATCATAAAGGTTCTTCTTTCTCCCAACTGGAGATCCTGGTAACTTTCATTAAGGACTTGCAAATAGGATCAGATCTGCTCGCTGTTCCATTCAATACTTGAAATGCTGCTGTGGAGTCTAGGTTGCAGTGAGCAATACTTAATCCAGCTTGTTTTTGTTATAAAAACTGAGCTGTACAATAGTGCTGCTTCCCATACAAGTATGCAGAGACACGCCACTAGTGACATCAGCTCACCACTGCTCTTATATAGTAGCGAGTTTATTATGTTTAATATATGAGTTATATGTCTTCATACATGTAATGTTACAGCAAGTTGTTGCTGTAAGCTACAATATATGTATGAAGACCCCTATGCTCATAAAACATAATAGTACCACCACTGCTACTATAATAAGAGCAGCAGTGTAGCGGCATCACTCAAATGGGCGTGACACCATGACCTCTTTGCGCCCGTCAGATGGGGAAACTCCGCGGCGCCCATGTTCGCCAAACTTTCAGCATTTTATAACCAAAAACACGCTGAATTAAAAATTAAGCTCACTGCAGCCCCAGACTCCCGCAGCAGCATTTTAAGGTATGTGGGAATGGGAGCGGGCTGCAGTCTTTCTTTGCAGGTCATCTTTAAAGATTTTTCTCTTCTTACATGAGGAGTGCATCTGATAAGAAACACAGTAAATGGTGTCTGATCTTCAGCAGAAGAGACTAGAACATGTTAGTCTTCTAGAACTGGCAGCAGTGTCACTCTCCCTGAAGTATTTCTCACAGTGATTTAGAGCAAGGTGGTTCAATATATTGGAAAACAATGAGGGTTCCAGGTCATTAAAAATTATTCAAATAGAGTTGAAAGAAATGGAACCTGGCACTGAGCTTAAAACACCAATATAAATGGTGGTGGGCAGCATACATGTCTGGGTTGTATATGCACATAAAATTAAGATTTATGCTCCGTGATGTCATCAACTGGATGGCTGCCTCTGAATAGAGCACTAGCTTCCTAAGAGAATAAAACCCTCAGATCAACAGATATGATAGCCAAAATAAGGAGAAAGAGTAAATATGTCTGGAGGACATAAGCCAAGCAGATCCTACGGGGAAAAAAGCAACAAATACGAAGGTGGAGGAGGATTATCAGAGGAAAGAAGGCCAGCAGAAGTACCTCTCCTGCTAGCAGCATGGCGGGTGACTTAGACACAGATCAAGAGATGGAGCACCTCTCACGATCACGTTCAAACCATTATGACAGAACTGAGGGCATTTAGAGCTGAAACAAAATCGGAATTTCAAACTTTAAATGCAAAAATACAGGAGATGGAAAGAAGGACAGAGAGAGCCGAACAAAGAATTACAGACGCGGAGGAAGAAATAAGAGAAGTACATACGGAGGCAGACTATTTAGTGCATATACAAGAAAAACTACAAGAAAAAGTGCTAGATCTTGAAGCTAGATCCCAAAGAGACAATATTAGAATTTATGGCCTCCCAGAAGATTCAGAGGTGGGTCGGATGGAAGACTTTATAACCGATCTATTAAAAGACACGCTAGAATTTCCCACAACTTTTGATTTTAAGATCGAGAGGGCGCACAGATCATTAACAAATAAGCCAACAGAGCCTAAAGCCAGACCGCGATCAGTGGTGCTAAAATTATCGAGCTACAGAGATAAACAGCACATCCTTCGCACTGCATGGCAGAAAAGAATTGTTAAATATAATACTGCAAGACTGATTTTTGATCATGACTATCCAGCCAAAATAGCAAAAAAGAGGGTTGCATATTCGCCAATACTTAAAATACTTTGAGATCATAAAATAAGATTTCAAACACCTTACCCTGCTAAACTGAAGATTTTGTGGGACACAGGCTCAAAATTATATGAAAGCCCCAAGATGGCAGTGAAAGAACTACAGGCGAGAGGTTGGATACTCCAGTTGGACAGGAAGGAAGTGGAACACCCAAAACCGGAAAGAGCGCAATGGAAAAGGATGATGAGAAACAGACAGGGTCGAGGAGTGCAGCAGACAACGCTACAATCGCCTCCACGGCGCCTAATGCTTGAGGAGAGAACATGAAACGGATACAGAGCAGAGGAAACTTAGCGACACCTGAAAATCTAGAAAATAGAGAGGTATGAAGATGGAAAGACTGAATAAATGACTTTACACCATCTAGGAAATCCCCGAGAAGAACTAGATTTCGTTCCTGGTTTAAGACACTGTGTAAAGATAATATTGAACGCTGATAAGTAAGAAGAGTAATATAAGGAGAAATGTAAAAGGAAGGAAGCACTAAGGATGAGGAGGGAATAATGAGGGGCTACAAGGAAAAACGGTAGGGATGGGGGGGAGGCAAAATGGATTTAGGGATAGAAGGAGGACCTTTACCCAGTCACGCTTTCTAAAGATGCGACAGTACTAGAACTTAACATAGAGGAAAGGGAAGTGGATTTAAAAAGAGATACGACAGCTTAAAAGGGAATATAGGAAGGTGGGGTACTGCAAGGAGAAGAGGATAATAGACTAAACCTCTCCCAACACGGGAATTGAGAAGGAGACCTTATTAAAGACACAAAGATGAATGTCTACCTGGTTTTAGACAAAAGGAAGAAGTTAAGGAAATGATTATACTATTGAGAGGGGTAGTCCTACTAGGAGGAAATGAGTAGAAATGGGGATATGAAGGGTAGGAGAGGTCGAAGGAGTGCAGGGTGGGATATATAGGAGGGGAAGGAGGGGGAAGGGAATGGGGAAGAGATGTGAAGGATGATCAAACGGTAGCCAAGGACTGTAATCTGAATGGCAACCAGAATTAGATAAGCAAAAGAGGAACGAGAATAGAGAGATAAAGTATCCATAAGAGAGGTTTCAGGGGAAGGGGATGAGACACACCTCCAAATGGAAGAGAGGAAAAGGAAACCTTTAGGAACAGCAACGAGAGAGAGAGGGGAGATAGAACAGAGAGGAGGTAGCATGAAAGGTCTCGAAACAAGGGACCTGGGGGAGGAGGCACGTGACTCCACATCCCCACTGAGGGGGTACTGATTGGGTATGCCTTAGAAAACATAGAGGGGCAATTTAACTCCTCCAACCTTGGAAGCAATTCTATATAGTTACAATGTTAGAATACTTAAAATTGTTATGTTTCATGTAAATGTTATTCGATGTTTAAGACTACATAGGAGGAAAATAAGAGGAAACATACGAGATATGAAAGACCTGGAAAATGCAGGAGAAATACAAGAAATTGGGTAAAAAGCAGAACGGAAATGTTTATAACGAGATATGAGGGGAACGAGTAGGAAAATACAAGTGAATATATGCTCTCTGAATGTAAATGGGGTTAATAACCCGATGAAAAGAAGCAAAGTGATAGCGCAAATGAAAAGACATAAACCAAGTTTTTTGTTATTACAAGAGACGCACTTAACAGAAGAGGAACATAAAAAGTTAGTCAGATATGGATTTGGAAATGTGATAGCCTCGTCATATAGAAAAGGGAAATGAAGGGGGGCAGCGATCTTAATCCCCCATAATGTACAATTTCAACAGACAGCCATGTACACAGATAAAGAGGGGCGATTGGCCCTAGTTACGGGTAACATGGCAGGACATATGATAACAGTAGCTTCAATATATATCCCCCCGGGCTCAGAATCAAAGGAGGTTAAAAAATTATTCCAGAAAATTACAGAAAAACAGAAGGGGACGCTGATCCTAGGTGGAGATCATAACGTGGTATATGATTACTTAGATACATCTACAAAACAAACCCAAAGAAGGAAACCACCACAAAAGACAGCTATTAGATACTTTCAAGATGTACAATGGGTGGATGTATGGAGACATATGCACCCAAAAATAAGGGCTTATACCCATTACTCAGCACCACATAAAATATACACACGTATAGGTTACTTCCATATCTCTAAGGAATCTCTATATATGATACAGGGATGCCAAATTATACCTACCCCCATATCTGATCACTCAATGTTAACCATACAGATAGAATGGCCGGGGACAAACGAAGAACATTGTGGAGATTTAATAATTATTTGTTAAACCATAAAAAATTCAAAGAACTGGTCGAAAAAAGAATACCCCAGATTGTAAAAGAGAATGAAGATCCAGGGCTCGCAAAGGCAACACTGTGAGACACAATTAAAGTAGTCTTGAGAGGACATATAATTAAATATGCCTCGAATTATAGAAAACAACAAAACTTACAACAGGAAAACCTAGAGAAACGGCTAAAAGAGGCACAAGAAAGACATGCAGACGGAGACCCGAGCTCTAAATTAAAAATACAAGAATTAAAAAGTAAACTACAACATATACTAGACATTAAAACAGAACAGGCACTACAAAACCTAAGACAAAAATATTATGAAGGAGGGCCAGGGCAACTAGACTCTAAGCATAGACTTGACGAAGGAAGCTCAAACAACAATTACACAGATTAGAGACCCGGAGGGAGGAGATTAGTAAAACCCCAAAACAAATCGAGAAAACCTTTTGAAATATTATCAAACTCTATATACACCAGAACAGGAGACTGATTTAGAAAGTTAAAACTTATCTGAGTGATTGAAAATGCCAGTTTACCCTCGATCAGCAAAAGGAGCTGATCTCCCAATATCAGAAAGTGAACCAAACAATGCAGTCATAAAGCTTAAGACCCGCAGAAAGCCCTGGCCCAGATGGATATACAGGAATTTTTCAAAAGCTCCGGAAGGAGTTGATAGCTATACTTAGGAGACATTTAGAGAGGCCCAACAAAATAAGATTTGCCCAGACACTTGGAGGTATGCCACCATATCTGGTATCTTAAAGCCTGGCAAAGACAGCACGAACTGCAGCTCATACCGCCCAATCTCAGTCCTGAATGTGGATTATAAACTATTTACATCTGTATTGGCCAAAAGAATAGTTACTGCTACCTGGTCTAATAGACCAGGACCAGACAGGTTTTGTGATGAATAGGCAAGCACAAGATAATATTAAAAGAACACTGCATATACTCACTATGCCACCCTGTCGAAGACTCCTTTTTATTGCTTAGTCTAGATGCTGAGAAGGCATTCTGACAGGGTGGCATGGTCTTTCTGCAGAATTCAGTGGGATTATAGACTCCATATACAACAATCCAAAAGCATACATAAAAATAAATGGCTCAACTTCTATGCTAATAAATCTGAAGAGGGAAAGACAAGGGTGCCCACTGTCGCCGCTTTATTCAGCTTATACCTAGAGCCCTTAGCTCAGACTATACGACAACACAGGGACATATCAGGGATACAACTAGAAATGGAAATCATAAATTAGCTTTGTATGTTGATGATCTGTTGATATATCTCACAGAACCTGAGAGATCTCTACAACCATTATGGGAAGTCTTGACTGACTTTGGAGAGATTATGGCTATAAAGTCAAAACTTCCAAGACAGAAGTGTTAGGAATACACTACAAACCATCACAGCAAACAGAAAAATATTTTAAATTTAAGTGGCATATTCAGGCCTTTAAATATCTTAGCGCTGGCTGAGCTCTGAATATGAGAAATTATATGAACTTAACTATAAACCCCTACTAACGCAAATTCAAAACGATATAGAAAAATGGCATTTGATTCCCATCCCATTTAATCAAAAAATAGAAGCAATTAGAATGGTGGTTCTTCCACGATTCTTATATTTAGCACATACCATTCCCATTATAGTACCTAAATATTTTTATGCAAAACTAAATAGGGAAATAACACACTATATCTGGGGTAAACAGAAACCAAGAATAAGACAGTCTATATTACAACTTTCAAAGGAAGAAGGGGGATTATCTCTCCCAAATTTTAAATATTACTACAGGGCTGCTCAGACTCAAGACAGTGATTTACTGGCTACAGCCTACTTATATAGCAAGATGGAAAGAAATAGAAGTAGTAGAAGAGGACTTGAGAAACGTCAAGGAATACTTCTATCGGATGGACAGACAGGGAGAAAAGAGATATAAAGAATCAGTACACACAGTCAACTCTAAGAACCTGGAGGCAAACACTAAATGGGAAAAAAATGAAACCATGGAGACCACTGTTTTACTCCCTAACATATACAGGAAGATTTCCACCTGCAATGATGGATTTAGGCTATAGGGATTGGGAAAGAAAAGGGCTACACATACTATACCAATTTTTAAAAGAGGGAATAATGATGAGTTTCGTAGACTTGCAAGCGAAGTATGGGATAACCCATAAAGATAGATTTCGATACTTCCAGGTAAGGGACTATATTAAAAAGAAAAGAAAATGCTGGGCCCAGATCCCCACACCTAAGCTTATAGAGGCCTTGCAAAGAGGACTGGAGGGACAGGCTAGCCTAATGCATATAATATTCTCTTATATACAGCCATAAGAGAGCTAGAAGGAGATACATAGAGTCTATCAAGAGAGCATGGGAAAAGATTTGAATATAGATATTAGAGAGGAAGAATGGAGGAATCATCTAGTATGTATTCATAAGAGTACTTCCTCACCACAATGGAAGGAATTCGCTTGAAGAATGCTGTCAGGTTTTCAGAGCATCGGCAATCCAGTCACAATTTGGAGGTAGAAAAGAGTCCGCCTGTTGGAGAAAATGCGGTGAACAACGGGCTACTCTTGGGCACTTGTTTTGGAGCTGCCCAGTAATTCAACCTTTCTTGATAGAAGCCAGAGAGGCTTTTAAAAATATAATATCACCAGCCATACAACTAGATATATTTATGTATTTCTACTCAGACCTCCCTGAAGGAAGCAGAGATGAAAAAAACCAAAAAATTATTTTTGGCACTGAACCTTGCCATCAAAAAAATAACAACAAAGAATTGGCTCACTAAGAACCAACCTCAAATATCTCAATGGCAGGATGAAATATACAAAATATACCAAATAGAAAGGCTGATGGCATTAACAAACAAGAGATATACCCATTTTGAAGTTATATGGAGGAGATGGGTACCCATATCTCCCAGTAAGGAAAGACTTTGTCTTTGAATTGTTTCCAGAATACAGTGTAATGAAGTAACAAACCACAAATAGTAAAAATATTTTATTTTGTATATTTTGATACCCCTATGTAAGTATATGTATGTGTAAAGAGTTGGTAAGTTTATGTACATATATAAAAGAAAAAAGCTTATAATAAAGTTTAAAAAAAAATTAAGATTTATGAGACATTTAGAGTAGTTCAGGAACACAAATCACATATTCCCTCACTCTCCATCAGAAGAACTGCTTGATAGGCTCAGATCTTTTTTTTTTTTTTTTTTGAGTTAACTAAGGTACTTTTATCACCTACTGAATGGGAGGCAGGCAGTGACTGTTAGTCACAAGTAAGGACTGAAGTCCATTTTACAGTGTGGCAGATCTTCATCTCGAGATTGCAGGGCTGAAAATCCACTTTTGTGCCATAGGGGGAGTCTCCCCTTCTCAAGTCTTAAAAGTGGGGGGTGGGGTTACCAAATTTAAGGGAGAACATGAAATGTCAGTGTTATGAATAATTCAGTAGTTGTGAAAAAGTAAAAATCAACTGATTTTGTAAGGAGAGATTGGGCTTAAAAATGCAAGAATCCCGCAGTCCTCCATCCCCCTTCCCCTCATATTTTAAGCCCTGCATCTCTATCCAATTCAAAAGAAAAATTCTCCAAACTTACTTTCTATTGAGCTGCAGTAGATGGATGTAATTCGTAGGCATTAAGCCACGACGGAGATGTGCTCTAATGTTGGATTGATGCATGGGGGGACGGTGCGTGCCCGAGGCCGAGGGCTACCACCCGACCCCCATGCATCAGTTGCATTAGAGCCCACCGACGGAGTGGCTTAATGCGCTTGTAACATGGGCCCGCGACTGGTGGAGGGATGTCGAGGGGGCCCACTGTGACAGCTACGCAATAACTGGCGGAGGCGGTGAGAACATTTGACAATTTCAGTGCACTTTCAGAAAAGGCTACAACACATGACATACATACTGATGTGGTCCACAGACAGTGTCCATGCAGTGGCGCGGAGGGGGCAAGCTAAGAGTCCTGTGCGTCTTGTGCAGATTTCCGTGTGGGTATTGTGGTCATGCCCGCAGTGGGAGGTCTGCCGTGCAGAGTTCCGTGGTACCGAGGAGCGCTGGCCTCGGGCTGTGCATCTCGGTCGCTCTGACTTCCTGCTCCCCCGGGATACTCGTCCGGCTGCATCGGCATCCACCTGTTGTGGATGATGCTGCCCGGGCGGTCTGCGCTGGTGCTCATCTGACCGGGCACTTGTGGTTCTCAGCTGTCGGCGGGTGGTCCCTTAGAAGTTCACTGTGCCATGCACGGTGAACGCGGTGGTAATGCAACGTGGAGGGTCAGCGCTTCTTGCCCCCCACCACCGGATCTACTGCCACGCCGGATTCTAGTAGGGCTCCAGAAGCACCGCCGCCGCCTCCTCCTTCATTTCCCACAGGAGCCAGTGCTGCTAGGCACGGGTCTGGCTGCGAGCGGTACTGCCGAAGCGGGCACGGCATATATGCTGCATCAATACCCGCTTCGGCTGCCGTCTCGTGACTGCCCTAGCCCTATCGCTTGCTCCCTCAGAGGTGCACAGTTCATGCCATGTTACAATACCCATTAACATGTACATTTGCCTGCAAAGTACACAAATAGTGTATACTGTAAAGGCCACTGTTGCTTTTGAACACACTGCAACTCACTGTATGACACTGCAGCCCCTTTCCTACTTTGTGTCATTAAAATGCAATGTTGCACGCGGGGCTGTGGCAGGCGTTTGGCAGCTCAACCGTGCTCAGAAAGTACGATTGAGATTATAGTAATTAAAATATCTATGTAGTCTCTAGTTAAAAACATTTCAGTTATGCATAAGTAGGTCCTGTGGCAGGCAGTTACTTACATGACCTGTCTGCCCCAAGGACTGTATCATGTCAGCTGCTCCTTTTAAAATGATTGCAAATTTGAGCAGATGTGAAGCTCATTTAATTTTGATTTTTTTTTTTTTTTTTGGGTCACGCCTGACATGTAGCACATACAATGCAAACAAGATTAAAACCGTTACAGTGGAGCAGAACTCGGTAACATCAGCTGATATTATATGACTGGGTTCTGCTTTATTATAGTCTTATACTGAACTGATGCCACTAGGTTCTGGAACTGCTTGGTAGTTAAAAACTGAACATTGGGTGTTTTTATAAAAAAAAAAAAAAAAAGGCTGCATATCAAGGGACCTAAATGATGGGGGGACAGTTTTTCAAAACAAATACACAAAACATTATTACACTGGTGTAATTGAACAGACTTCACATATGCTCAAATTAACAATTACATTAAAACACGTAAGCAGGGTTTCCTTTCAGTATATGCAGTTAATAATTATAATCTAGACTGACCATATAACCTAGATATTAGAGTAACGAGCTGTGAATGAGCTAGGTACATTCTGCAGACCTGAGCTCACAACCTCCACTTAGCCTCCTGGGTCACCCTGTTTTCCTTGTGACAAGTGGGCCTTATCCGTTACTAAAAGAAAAAAAGAAAAGACAGAAAGCTATTTCATTTGTGTTGCAGGCCCCATCAGTGAGCACAGTAACGGGTGAAAGTGCTGGAGAGGAGATTTCTATAGCCCTCCATTTCTAATCCAAAGTGTTCTTAAATGGTGGTAGTAGCAATTTGATGCCGATTGTACCATATTGGGCAAGGCAAACACTAGTATTCGCTGATCCAAGGAACACATAAAGTTGCTGGATGATTAGTCCAAAAAGCTAGGCTTTATGGCCTGTAAGGTCTATGCAGTGGTTTATTTGAGCTTCGGCAGTCCAGCTATGCCATGATAATGGCCTCTATAGCCATGCCTTCTCATTTCTCATCTCTGACCTTATGCGCTTTGCTCTTGGCTACCAGACAGATGGATGCTTGTCCCTGTGAGACCTGGGACAGGCACTGTCTTGACACCAGATACAGACAGCTGTGGACATGGGCGACTAGTGCGCTTGAGCCCTGGTTGCAGTGGTGTCCATATACTGACAGGCATGGCTGTGTCCTGCCATGTTCACCCATGAGACCCAGCACAGGTTTGTTGACATGACCTTCGCACAGACTTCTTTGTTCCAGGGTAGAAGACCTTATCACGTGGATTGAGAAGTCCAGTGTCTCCTTGACTAGGTGCCCTCGTCCCCAGCAGCTGAAGAAGAGCTCCTTTCATGGCTTAGGCTTTCATTCTCGACAACAGCCCCAGCAGCTGCAGATGTAGCTGTTCCAGCACTGCTGGCCAGTGACGCCCCAGTCTGGTGGTCAGAGTCTGAACGGACAGAAATGTGGTGGTACATCTGGTGGCCAGTCCTCTGGAGCCTCTTGCAAGGCAGGACGTGACTGGTTGTGTGGTGCCATTTCCCCGCCACACATTTCTTGTAGCAGCTCCCAGTCTGTTGTCAGCTTCTTCATTTCTTTTCACAGTGGGTCTCCTGCTACATTTCTGGACAAGTGGGATCTAGAAATGGTAGGCTAAGGTCTATTGATCCTGTGCTACAGGTTAGCTGATCGGGAGCACCCAAGGTGTTAGGCGACTCAGCTAGGCATGCGTTGCTACTGCTAGGGACATCCCAATCCAGGAGATTTGCAGGCTGCTACCTGATGCAGCACACACACGCTCATTATCCACTACAGCTGCGTAGTCATTGCAATGCTGTTTTTGGGACCTCAGTCCTTCAGTCTCTTTGTCAAATAGGGATGCACATCTTGCTTCCCCCTCCAGAGGACTGCTAGGAGTCTGCCCAAGTGTGGATAATGAACTGAATCCAGGTCACTAGAAATATTGGTTATTTACTTGTAACCGTAGTTCTATGATTGGTATTAAGTTCACATCAATGCAACCCACCCAGTCTACCCTGGCAAATGTTTCACATGTCCTTGCTTCCAGCATGGAAAGATCTTTCGTCAGATGGGGCAGAAACAGAGAATGACTCCATGGGTTGTGGGAGTAGCCAAGCTTGAAGAGGTCAGTGACAAAGCTATGTACAGTGGAACTGCCTAAGTGTGATTGTGAACTGAATACCAATCATAGAACTGTAGTTACAAGTGAGTAATCATCATATCTTCCCAAGGTAGACAGTGTTGTGGGATTGAAGTCCTGTCAGGATTTAGGGGCAGATTGGTGCTGGGATTACTACATGGTAGGGCTTGTGCACACTTTTGGGAGGAGAAGGAAGTCTTTTCCGTCAGGATTTATAGATGAGATTATGAAGTTAAGTTTGTGGACCTCCGGTCTCTGAAGAAGTCAGTGATTGCTTGAATCTGATGCTGTTGCACAATTTCATTTATTTTTATTTAAAATTGGTAACAGGGAAAGGCACACTGAGCCAAGGCTAGTTTCCAGGTGTGAGCCGGGGGAGAGGAGGAGAAGAGTATAAAAAGAATAACATTAGAAAATATCAGAGATCAGAGTATGGTTACATAGATAATATTACATACATATTATATTATTACAGGTAATGTGCAGTGTCTGTTGAGGAATGTGACAGTGTTGTATGATACAGACTCAGACCAGGGGCATAGTCACAATTAGCCTAAATTAAGGGGGTTCTAAGCAGCAGGGGTAGTCGGAAGAGAGGGGAAGAAGAGCCAAGAGGAGCTGGCAGGGACAGGAGGGAGCAGGAAGGTGCCTTAGCTGGTATCTGCAGACCGTGAGTGAAAGGAAGAGGTGGAGAGGAGATGGGTATAAGGGCCAGTAGTGAAGTGGAGAGGGGGGTACTTGTGTAATGCTAGAGACTGAATGAACCATGATGCTATCAGCTCATGTGTCCACAGCTGTTGGTCCAATACTGCGTAAATCTAAATAAGTTGTTCCACAGGAGGAGATTGTGTCCCTGATTTGAGACCACTGAACCCTCTAAGGCTGCCTGCAGTTCTGCTGAGTGACTGATACTTGCATGAAGCTGACTGGGTGGGAAACGGAGGTACTGCTATGGTGCAGTGCTCCCAGCTGCAGAGAGTCACAAGTTCGCGCAGCAGCCAATTCTATGGTGGTGCAGGGAGACGTTGTATGCGAGGCTTGAGGCCCCACTTCTTGTCTCGTGAGCGTGGGCAGGCAAAAAAATCACAGGATAAAACCTCTATATCTCGAGCAGTCTTCAGACCTCACCAAGCCTTTGACCTGGTCAGTCAGTCTTTTCCTGAGTAAGCTGAAACAACTGGGCCTAGATGACCTGTCCCATCAGTGGGTATCTGACTACCTAACTAACAGGGTGCAGTTAGTAAAATGGAATGGTGCACAGTTGGGGCTGCATCTAGTTATTGATGGTGTCCTACAAGGCTCCATCCTTGGTCCTTTTCTGTTCACCTTCTTTGTTAATGATATGCCGAATAACTGTGGTGAGGCAAACCTGTTGTTGTATGCCAACGATGCTATAACATAGAAACCTAGAATTTGACGTCAGATAAGGACCGCTTGACCCACCTAGTCTGCCCATTTCCCTACCTGATGGATAAGCTGCAGATTCTAGTTAATCAACAGCTTACTTCCTTCTACCCCCCACTAGAATTGCCTTATGCCTGTTCCATGCATTCTTGAATTCTCCCACTGTTCCTGACTCCACAACCTCCTCAGGAAGGCTGTTCCATGCATCCACAACCCTCTCTGTGAAAAAATACTTTCTAACATTACCTCTGAGCCGGCCCCCCTCTATCTTCAAATTGTGCCCCCTTGTTCTTGCACATCTCTTGTTCTGAAAGATGCTACCCTCTTGTACTTTAATTCCCTTGAGATACTTGAAAGTTTTTGTCATGTCCCCCTTAAGGGTATACATATTAAGCTGCTTTAGTCTCTCCTTATATGTCTTTTTGGTGCAGATCCTGCACCATTTTGGTTGCCCTCCTCTGAACAGCCTCCACTCTGTCTATGTCTTTTGCGGAGATGGGGTCTCCAGAATTGCACGCAGTACTCCAGATGGGGTCTCACCAACTGTCTGTGCAGAGGGATAACAACTTCCTGTTTTCTACTGTTAATGCCTCTCCCTATGCATCCCAGTATCCCCCAGTCCTCCTTACTGCCTTCTCACATTGCTTGCCCACCTTTAGGTCATCTGATATAATTACTCTAGGTCTCTTTTCAATTTTAGTTGTTATTAACTCACGCCTCCATTGTGTACTCTTCTGCTGGGTTTTGTTTCCAGATGCATTACTTTGCTCTTATTTGCATTGAATCTGAGCTGCCACATATTTGACCATTCCTCCAACCTTGCCAAGTCCTTTTCATCCTTTCCACCCCACCTTGTGTGTCAACCCTGTTGCAGATCTTTGTGTCCTCTGCAAAGAGACATCAACCTTTCCTTCCAGGTGCTCTCCATTGTCACTTATAAAGACATTAAACAGGACCAGTCCCAGTGCAAATCCTGCGGTACCCGCTAGTTACCCTCCTTTCTTCACTGTGGACTCCGCTTACTATTACCCTTGCATCCTGTTGTCCAGCCAGTTTTTTATCCAGGCTACCACTTTGGGACCCACTCCAAGGCTGGCTAACTTGTATATTAATCTTTTGTGTGTGACTGTGTCAAATGCCTTGCTAAAATCTAGGTAGGCCATATCCACAGCCCCTCCCTTGTCTACTACTTTGGTCACGCAGTCAAAGAAATCTATTAGGTTCATCTGACATGACCTTCCTGCTATGAAACCATGCTGCCTTGGGTCCTGTGCCCCACTGGCCTCTAGGTACTCAACAATCCTTTCCTTCAGAAGTGATTCCATTATTTTCCCTACCACTGAAGTCAAACTAACTGGTCTGTAGTTTCCTGTCTCTGCCCTGCTCCCACTTTTGTGAAGTGGAATGACACTTCCCTCCTCCAGTCCTCAGAGACCACCCCATCCTCCCATAAACTGTACTCTATAGACACTCCAAAGAAACAAACAGTGTTAACTGGCAGCTTTCAAAAGATTTCAGAGAGCTGGAAGCATGGTTCTCAACCAAATAATTGGTCCTAAATACAAAAAAAAAAAGGCTATTCTGTTCGGACCCAGGCACATTGGTAAAGCCTGTCCGCACTTGCTGTCTATTGGCGCCCTTCTCGGGTCTCATATTGAGGTAGTGGAATCTATAAAATGGGGGTATATCTGGACCAAGAACTGACACTAAAACCCCATGTGGGACAGCTAGTCACTGCTCCAAAAAATTGGGCTGTGTACTGCCTCAATAACGTCCTCATCAGAAAATCTAGACTAGCGATTGCTGACTATACACTACTCCCTGTATTATTGTATAGTGCCCCAATCCTCAGAGCTGTCAGGATCTCTGAAATGCGGAAACTCAAAATGTTGTACCACAGAACTGGTTACTTTGCAGCTGAGTCCACACACACAGAGCATCATCGCAGTGTCATACAGTCACTCAACTGGCACACCCTAGAGGGTAGACTAGAATACCCACTGTTCAGTTTGACATTTAAATTAAAAGACTCTACTCTGCCTAGTTTGAGGGATGTACTGATTGTTAAGCCTCAGAGAAGGACTCTGGTCCTACCAACAGTACACTACTACTAGATGTTCCTAAGGTGAGGACTAACATGAGGCCGAGGTCCTTCACCACTGTTGCCCCGTCCTTGTGGAACAACCTCCTTCCCTCCCTTCAAGATTGCTCCTCGCTTGTGGATTTCAAGAAATGACTAAAGATCTAATTTCTGGAGTGTAATCAGCGTACCTGTTTTCGCTGAGATGGTCTCTCCCCTTAAAAGTGGTCTTCAGTTGCAAGTGTCAGCACTTGTATTATGGCCACTACTGTTATACCTGGCCTACTCAGCTGCCTGCAGGATTTGCCTTACCTTTGTTGAACTGCATGTTTGGCTAGACCAGTGTTAAACACCGAATGTATGTAACTTTGTTTTTGTGTCATGGATGTAAATAGCCCATTGTAATTTCTAGTATGTCTGAATGTATGAAGTCTGTTCTGATATGCCTTAATGTAATTAAACCCGGGTCACCCCTGAAAAAGGGACACTTGGTCTCAGTGGGCCTACTCAGTCAAAAGTTTCTACATGTAAAAGACTGAATGATTGAGAAGTAAAAATGGGCAGCTGTTTATCACATATAGTGAGGCAGAAAATGGTATGCCTACTATGAAAAAGACCATCCTTTGTTGGAGTCTCTCTTCTGTTGAATTCTGCTATGGGTAAGGCTGGTAAAGAGCCACCAAATGAACCCAGGGCACATTCTGCCCAAATTTTGAACCACCTTACAGAAACAACTGATCAGTTGTATTTCTGCAGGAGATTAATTTATGTGAGCCGCAGGTCACGCTGCTACACAGAAGACTGGTTCATTAGATATTTGGAGGGGGCAATGACTTAAGAAAGCATGGGTAGCTATTCTTACTGCTAAAATCACACTTTTCCAAATGCACTCTGTAACCTCGGCTCCTGTGGGAAGATTTATAATAGCATAGGGCCTTCTGAACAGATCCGAGGTAGTTTTAGCCAACATACACGGTCCCAACTGTGAACATCCCGCCTTCTTTAGGAAGATCATGGATCACCTTGCAGCATGGCCACAGTTATCAGTCATTGTAGCAGTGGACTGGAACGTGGTTGTGGACAATGATTTAGACAGGGCAGCTTCATGGAAGAAAGGTCTGTCTCCTTCTGCGAGGGCACTATGTGAATTTCTGATGTTTACACAGTTGTGTAGACCCATGGAAGCTGCTTCAACTCTCCACCAAAGAATTGACCTTCCTGTACTTAACACAGAACACTAGCTCCTGCTAGATTACTTTCTAGTCGCCCACAATCTAATACAAGGGATCTGTACTGCAAAGATGCTGCTGCAGGTAATCTCTGACAACGACTGGTACAGCATACTTTGCATTTGGACATTGTCTGATATAGACAGAACCAGGAGAATAACAACCTTCTAAGATCACAAAACATTGCAGCACCTCAAACTATTTGCAGAAAAGTATTTTAAAGAAAACAAAGGATCTGACTTTGGGGGAATCTCTTGCAGCAGGCTACACCTATGGAACTATAGCTGCCAGGCAGTAGGACCACACAAAAACTTTTCTAGTTGACAGTGTACCAGAGGACCGCCCACACCAACATCATACATCGTCGACAGCCAGTCCTATAAGAGTGGGTGGCCACCACGCCCTCCTCAGTTGTTTTTCTGCCATCGACCATCAGATTTCATGGAGATTCACCAGCTTCGGTCGACTGCCTTTTCACCGAGTATCTTGGTCAAAACATTTTGTTTTTTATTTTCTCTCCTTAGTGTGTGTCATTTTAGTGATAGAGTTATTCTGACTTCGTCTATGCCAAGATCTGCCACTGGGAATACCTTCTAAAAGTGTACCTGTGGGCAGAGGATTCCAGAGAAGGATGACCACAAGGCCTGCATGCCTGCTGCCTAGGCCCAGAATATGACACCCAGGCTTGTGTGATCTGCCGCTGCTTCAACCAGGTTACCAAGAAGCGCGGAGTGCAGACCTTGGAAACTTTTCTGCTGAAGCAGAAGTTCCCCCTGATGGAGATGGAGCTTCGGGACAGAAGTTCCTTCACTTCTGCTGTGACATCCTTGAGTTTGCAGCCCTCCAAGACTTGGGACAAGTCTGAGGGAAAGTAGAAGCACTGAGATAAGGACCGTCCTAAGAAGACCCAGTCCTCCTTGTCTTGTTCCCAGTTGCCGCTTCCAACACCGACCATGGTTAGGCTGTCTTCATCATTGGGGATGACCAGGGTGTGAAATTCCTATACCTTAGGTGCCCCAGGGCACGCACTGTTACCTCTGGACACCTACTGCTGTTTTGTGCCTGCCCACTGGGGCACGTAAGATATTTGTGGTGCAGAGCTCCGCTTTTTTTTCTGTCTTAGTGTTTTTTGTTTTTTTTTTACTTTTAAAAGGGCGGGGGGAGCCTTTGGAGGAGTGAAGGCACCAATCACGAGTGTGCTGTTGTAACTGTCAGCTGATGGTACAGTAATGAAATGCCCCTAATTTGACTGGCACAGTCATCAGCCAGCTGCCTGCCTAGGTCCGTCGCTCACTGCACGAGGCGGGAAGTCGGGAACCAATTGGTGTGACTGTGTTGGGAGTTCGCCCGCCCCCTTAACTCGCCTCACATGAACGTAATTCAGCGCCACTTCTGTCAACGATTTAGGGAGACAGAGGTCCGTGCAGTAGCTGTAGACAGCAGTGTGCTGCTCTAACTTGTATTTCTATTAAAAAAAAAAGACCCAAAAGCTCTTTTAAGAGCTCTCTTTAGTAAAATCAGAGAAGTGGAGGCGGGAGCATTTATAGGCAGGGACTTGGGAGTGAGAGGAGGCAGAGGGTGAGCGTCAGACCGTGAAGGTGTCTGTAAGGACTTGGAGGAAATCGAATCGTAGAAGATAATAAATTTAATAATGGAGGATTAGAGAGGGAGACAAAAGAATAGAAGCAGTAAAGTCAAGAGCAGGACTTTTTAAAGTCTGCAGACAGTGCTCAATTTTCAGCGACAGCAGAAAGCAACACACTGAATGATACTCTGGTACTGGGATGGGGGTGAGAGTGACACAGACTTGTTGGGAAGCATAGCAGACTGAGTTTAACCTATGGGGAGTTCATAAATACCAACGCAGCTATTCAGATTAGATAAAGCCACCCAGCTAGTGCCTGAGATTAATTCTCTGTTTGGCATAGCACTGTTAAAAATTTAAAGCAGGAGAGGCAGATAGCAGAAAAACCAACCAACTGCAGCAAAGAGGAGGAGGCCTATTCTGTGATCTCTGCAGCACCGTTTTTCTAGCCACAGTTGCTGTCAGCTAAACTTGCTAAGTTGCAGGAACTGAATTTAAAACCTATAGTAAACTCTCTCTATCTAACTGAAGCTAACTAAAAAATAAAGATCAGCAGCCTATACTGATACTGACAGACAGTTCACTGCTCTAAGTACCGATTTAAAAAAACAAAACAAAACAAAAAAACGTGCTCGGTACTAAATACTGTGTGAGGACTAGCAGCAAGTCAGTAGTCAACTCATCCTCACTAGTGTGTCTATATTCACACAGTTACTGGCTGAGAAGGGAACTGAATTGAGACAAAGAAAAAAAAAAACTCTAACTAAACCATATTAAAAAAGCTCATTATAGTTTTACAAACTTAGTGGATGTGTTAAAAGAATCTCTTAACAAGCTAATATGCTGTGTATTGCATAAAATTTAATTATAAGGAATTGTTGGATTCTAAAAGCTTTTTAAAAGCTACTTGGGCTATCTAAAATAATCTGTGGTGGATTACCTAAACTCTAAATACAAAGGGATCTGTTTAAAAAAATAAATAAATAAATAAATACCCTGCAGACTAAGAAAATCTAATTAAAAGTAATTGTTTATTAAAGTTCTAAAAGCTTTTGTAAAAGCTACGTGAACTTGGAACACCTAAAACTTAGGGGGATCTACTATTATTCTACTAGCTAATAAAACTACTTTAGGTGGAGTTGACTATCTCAAATCTAAATACTGTTATTAAAAAAAACTTTAGTTGGACTTTCTAAAATCTGTATACAGTTATAAAAAATCTCTAGCTTTTTACAGGCTACACTGTCTGGACTATCTAAAATCTGTATATTGTTATAAAAAATCTGTTAAGCGTTTCACAGGCTGTATGTACGCTGTGGTTTTTGGACTATCTAAAATCTGAATACTGTTATAAAAAATCTCTAGCTTTTTACAGGCTACAGTACACTGTCTGTGGACTATCTAAAATCTGAATACCTGTTATAACAAATAATCACACAACACACAGTCAGGTTTTCTTGTTAAGTTTATTATATAAAAAAAAATGTCACACTCTTTTCCTTGTTGCATTTATGAGTTAACACAAATAAAAATTCTTAAAATCGGTATTCACGTTCAACTCCGAACAGCCAGGCAGACACCATGAGTCTTTTAAATTTGGATTTAAGAGAAGCTTTGATGAGACTACGGGAGCTGACTCGGATTCCCTAACACCAAGTACTAGTACTACTACAGGCACAGTTATATCCCCACCATCTCCTTGCCCAGGCAGTGAAACTGTTGTGACCACTAGCGTTCCTCAAGTGCTACTACTTGTACTGAAAGGCAGGTTAAGGCCCGAAAGTTAGAAAATTTCAGAAATCCTGGAAAAAGGGCAGGAAGTGACTTCATTATGACGTGAATAAATGTGCCATGTTCTGTACATGGTGTCAGAGTTATGATAAAAGCCAAAGGAAAAATAATTTCAGAACTGGATGCAGTACTTTTAGAGTACACATTATCTCAGTACATGAAGTGTCCATAGTACACAAAATGCTGAGATGGCATACATATCAAATTAAACAAAAGTTGAGAAAGACCAATGAGAAATCCATACAATTTATGGAACAAAAAGAAATGGATCAAATTTGTAAATTGTTCTGTACTGCATGTGACGTTGCTAGGACTGAAAGGCCTTTCAGGGATTTTCCTGGGTTGATAGATTTACAAAGAAGAAATCATGGGGATGATGCTATGAGTCACAGTTACAGTAGTGACAAGCAATGCCGTGTCTTCATTCACTATATTGCCCAAGATATTCAAAGCACTACTGCTAGTCTACTACAAGACAAAGACTTATTTTCTTTTCTTGTTGATTCCTGCATAGATACACGTGTGACTGAGGAGGAGGGCATTTATGTACGTGTTTTTGAAAATGGCATACCTTTAACAAGATTTCTTGCACTGAAACCAGTCAGTGTCCCTAATTCAGAAAGCATTTTAAATACTGTGATTAATGCTTTAGAGGGTGAAGGTGGTTTAAAGGATGGTGGTTGGAAACATAAGCTAAGTGCGGCATCTGATGGTGCTGCTGTAATGTTGGGGAGCATTTCGGGTGTCCTTAGTCGAATAAAGCAAGATTTCCAGTGCCCACACCTCATTGACATACACTGCTGTGCACATCGTTTAGAGCTTGCTGTAAAGGATTCGTTCAGAGACTGTCCCTTTTACAAGTCATTAGAACAACTTCTGCTGAACATTTACTCGTTTTACCACAGGTCACCAAAAGTTGGAAAGGCCTACAGGAAATGGGATCCCTTTTAAATATTAATGTGGTCTAACCAGTTAACACTGGTGGCACTAGGCGGCTTGCACAGAGAACTAAGCCATTTTGCCCTTTGAAAGGAACTGGGCTGCATTAGTGCCTCACCACGAACATGTGTCACTGACAAACAAACAGGATCATGGCCAAAAGCACTAGGAATACTTAAAGTGCTTAAGACTTTAAAATGTGTTATATACATTAACTTTCTGAAAGTGTTTTTTGGTTACTTATCTGCTCTTAGTCTGTGCTTTTAGCAAGAGGATGCCACTGTTGAAAAAGTTCACAGCAGAGTAGAAAGCACAATTCAAAAACTAAATGGTCTCTCGAATCAAGAAACTCTTCACCGCATAACACTTACATCTATAAATGAGAACCTAACTCAGTACAACAGTGTTGACTTAACTAATGAAACTAGCAGGCACAGATCAGGTTCTCCTTCAGACATTGTAAAGCCACAATTTCAGAGATCAAAAAATTCTTCAGAAAACGTCACAGCATTATGAATCTCGCTTTCAGTCCTTCACGACCAATAAAGTTCTACTAGCTGCAAGAGCTTTAAATTTTCAGTCCTGGCCAACATCCACAGAGGCACTTCAAACATATGGAGATCAAGCAATTCAAACAATTGTTGATCACTATAAAGTGGTCCTAGAGTCTCGTGGAGTTGATGTTACTTTGGTACTGCTGGAGTGGCTAGATTTAAAAAAGCACGTACTCCACTTGCTGTCTGTTGAAAGCTGTAAGTCTCTGAAATTGTGGCAGAAAGTGATTCTTGTGGATGTGCAGGATCAACAATTTCAAATTGTGCTGGCCATTATCAGAATCATTCTCCTGATTCCTGTTCACACTGCTGCTGCAGAACGAGGCTTCTCTCTGATGGGAAGAATAAAAAATGACTGGAGGGCTGGATTACGTCCAAACACCCTACACGACCTAATGTCTATATCTCTGAATGGACCCCAGCTTAGTGACTATAACCCTGAAAATGCCGTATCACTGTGGTGGAAAATGGCAAAAGAAGGCCCGCTACCAAAGCTTATGGCTCCAGAACACTGTCATTGCATGCTGCTTCTGCCAGCCCTAATGGTGGTGATGAAAGCGAAAGTGCTTGGTCCAGTGAAGATGACGTCTATTACATGCCGCCCTTAGTTTACATAATTTTAGTTTGTTGGGCATGTACATTTTCTTCTTACATGCCTAAGTGGGCATGTACTTTTTTTCACGAATTTCATACCCTGGAAGTAAGACAGTACAGTTACGTAAGAACTTACCGTAACAGTAGATTTTCGAGAGAGATTCCTGCAGTAGGTTGCAATTTCCCTCCTTCCTTCCCCTAGTTCTTTTGTATTTTCTTAGCTTTATTTTTATTGATTTAGTGTAACTGTACATTACATCATGGTGCAAACAAATAGACATATGAAATCATCTTGTCCTTCAACATTTCACAGTAGCCTTGGATTTCTGCCCCTGTTCCTTGTTACACCACTTGGGGGAGTTGCTAAAAAATATTCTAAAATTTACGACAGTAAAAATATATAATAAATCAATGTAGCTAGTACTTCTAGCAATGTCCTAAAACATTAGAGTCCTTAAATTGACCTTTGCAGCCGTGAACCAGGATAGAAGAAATGTCCGTTCATCATCGTGCACCCTGTCTAAGGGTCTCACATCCTGCCTTCACATAATCTAGGATATCTAATGGCACTCCCCCACAAAACTCACAAGTAGGCATGTTCTTAATACAACAATTGCAGAAAATTCAGCTATAACTGTTTCTAATATTTGAAAACGGGTTAGGGCTAAATACCCTTATCCACAAACCTGTAATTTTCCTTACTGGTAAACAATAGACCTTGAATACTTGGAAGGGAAATTGAGGTGAGAGCAAAAGAAGGGAACAACAATATAGGATGGGGTTTAACCCCCAGTCAAAGGATATCCACTTTAACATTGTTGCATCAAATTGGCAATATAAAGTCCTGCGGTTATAGGAGCACCCCTAATCACTTCCAGTCCTTCAAAGATGAATGTCCCTCCAGTTTACCCCTCTCCCTCAGTCATTAAGGATGTAAACCATTGATTTTCTTTCAAGTCATCTGTTCTTCCTCTGATTCAGAAGAATCACCCTTCGCTGTAAGCTGCTTTTCAGTTCGTTCCAGCAGCTTTAAAAAACTGGTACGCCTTACCTCCATATGAAATTCTCAAACTTGCAGGCATAAGAAGAACAGAAGGACATCAGATTGTTGGAGGGTGTACAGTGTAGGGTGACAAAGATGATCCAGGGATTAGAGGGATACTCCTATGAGGAGAGGCTGGGTGAGTTGAACATGTATTCCCTGGAGGAGAGAAGGGATGGGGGGGACATGATCGAAACCTTTAAATATCTAAAGGGTATAAACAAGACTAGTATGGAAGGGATTTTCTGGATCAGAAGGGAGAGGGTCATGAGGGGGCACCAGCTGAGATTGGAAAGGGGGAAGATTCAGGAGGGAAGTTAGGAGACTATTTCACAGAGAGGGTAGTTGACAAGTGGAATACTCTGCCTGAGGATGTAGTAGCCTGCAGCACGGTAGACGGTTTTAAGAGGGAGGATGGGACGGAGGCGGGGAGGGGGTTATGAAGAGGGGAGGGTGGGTGGGAAGCTGCAAGGTGAGGGGGGGCTAGCTGTACAATCGAGCAGACTCGACAGACCGTTGGGCCTGTATCTGCTGGCATATTCGTATGATGCACACCTAACACGCAAAGCCTTTCTCTGATGCCATCAAAACTTCTGAGTCTCATTCGGGTGGAGTAACTCAGATCTGGGAAGATATGCACCTTAGAGTCCTGCCAGCTAAGAGGGCTCAAAGATTTGCCTTGCTGGAGTATCAAATCTCGCTCCAAGGATGAATGGACCACAATCATTATTGTCCGAGGGAAGGGTATTCTATTCGGATGCCTCTGTCTACTGCCACGTGGTGTAATGTGGTAGGCCTTAATTACTATGGATTCAAATTCTGTTTTGAGCAATTTCTGCAGCCATCCAGATAAAAAACCCGGTAGATTATCTCCTTCAGATTTTTCCGGTAAGCCCAGGAGATGAATATGAGTGGCTTTGACCGCATTTTCAGTACTTTCAGGCGCCTCCGTAAAGTCCATTTTCTGTAGTAAGTCCCGTCACAGTGGTGATTGCTTTATCCGAACTTGCGACTGCACCTTTTGTTTCAAACAACATAAAGTCGTGTTGTATTCTGACTATATGCAGTTAGCCCCAGCACTTGAACTGCTCCAGAGAGTAAAGGGTTAACTCTAAGCCAAGGCATAGAACGTTGAGCTCGAGCTCGGTTTTCAAACTTCTGTCTGTGGTACTCTGCAGTCTAACCGTCCGATTTCTTGCTTCGACTAACTGTGAAGTCGCTCAGTAGAGCCCTTCTACGCTTTGGTTTGGTAGAAGTTTGAATCGGTCGGTTTTGTCAACCGCAGTTCGTAATTCCTTCAGCATTCTTACCTCTGTCTCTGTAACAGTAAGTGGTAGTAGTAGGTAGTGGTATTTTGTGACATTGTTAGAAATTGTTTTGTCTTTGGTTCTTTTCCGGTCTGTCCGGTTCAAAACCGAAACCTATTGCTTTTTCTGTTCTGTTGTAAAATATTTGTGGTTTTCCGGTACTTATCGGTTTCTTTAAAAAAAAAATCCATATTTTGTAGGGTTTTTTTTTAACTGACTTGTGACACAGTTGGAATCGATAGGTTTTTGTTACATGGCTTAACAGCTGACAAGGGTGACTCTTCTGATTTTCAGCATGTCTGAGAAACCCAAAAAGAAAACCGGTCCCACTGGGTTTCAGCACTGTACTGAGTGTGGGGAGGCCTTGCTAAGGCTGATCCCCATCTCGTATGTGTTTTGTCTGGTGTTTGACCATCTCAAGGTAGACTGCCAAATTTGTAAGAACTTTCCTAAGGCCACTACTGAAAAACATTTGAGTAGGCTGAAAGAAAGGGAGGCCGAGAAGTCCGTTGATCCGGATGGCCAGCCCAGTTCGGTTGCTACCGAACCTGAAGGGGTGCCTGACCTGGACGATACCTCTTCTGGCAAAGGAGAGCCGACTCTGCGAAGTCTGTTCCGTCAAGAGAAAATCAGCGGTTCGGTTCCAACAACTCAGGATCCGACCGCTGAGGAATGGTGAAAGCGATCGCTATTGTGCAATCGCTTTGCCTGGTTACGACCAAACCAACATCGGTTCAGAGGCAGTCGGTTCGGTCAGAGTTTTTTGCCTCAGATATTGATCCGAGGCATACTTTGAGGTGATTGGGAGGAGGAGGAGGCAAAAAATGGAGAGTTTGAAGGCCTAAATGAGCCAGTAGAGCCTGACATCTCCCAGACAGGCCTTTTAATGTTTCCCCTCCCAGGCTTTCTGAGTCCACCTCCCACTTCTTGTTCTACAAGAAGGTGGCTGGGATTCTTCAGCTGTCCATGGAAGAGGCTGAGCAGGATCAGGAGGAGCCTGATTATGTGGAAATTGTGGATGTTCCAAAGTGAGTGTGTCTGTCCTTTTGCACAAATCCCTGGGGAAACGGACACAGGAAATCATGCAGTTTCCCACGTCCATTCCTCCTGTGGATAAAAAAAAAAAAAAAAAAATGGACAGGAGGTATGCTTTATCAGGCCCTGGCACGAATTCCTTTCAGCACATTGCAGCCATATTGGGGTAGTGCAAGCTGCAGCCTGTGACAAGGCTAGTATTCCCCTGGCATTTCACCTCTCAAATAAGGATTCCAAGAAAGTGGATGCCATGGCTAAGAAGCAGTACTTGGCATCCTCTTTGGGGCTCAAGCAATCAAATTATTTGGCATATACAGCCAGGTGCCAGAAATCTATGTGGGATACGGTTCAGGAACTGGCTAAGAATGCCCCTCCTCAGCTAGCCAAGGAGCTGGAGCAGGTGACTGTAGATGGTATAGAGGCATCCAAAGTGCAATTTCATGCTGCGGTGGACTTGAATGATGTGCATTCTAGAGTCATGGCTACAATTATCTCCATGAGGAGGTTTGCTTGGCTTAGATGTACCAGCCTTTCGTGGGATACCCAGACTAAGGCCATGGATTTCCCTGTAACCGGTAATTCTCTGTTTGGGGAGCAAATGGAAAACTACGTGAAGAAGGTGGATGAGTATCAGAACACCTATAGGAGTGCTGCAGCCAAGGAAAAGCAGGCCACTCCTCAGAAGCAGCAATTCAGGGTTGGCAGGGCAGGCCTTTTCATAGGCCTTTCTACCAAGCTCAGGCCCCCCCTCCTCTTCTTTCCAGAAGAGGGGTTCTTTAGGAAGTGCAGGCGGGATGACCAGAACCCCATCATCCATGCAGTCTAAGCCCCTGCCAAACAGACACCCTGAGGTGTCGGTCAGGTCGCCTCCCAGTTCCAGTAGGGAGCAGGCTGGCTCACTACTCTCGTGCCTGGGAGTCTGTTACTTCAGACAAATGGGTCCTGGAAGTAGTGTGCCAGGGACTTGCTCTCAGTTTCAAAAGGTTCCCAAAATGAGAGCAAGGTCCTTCAGTCCTCCCTCTCCCTTGGAGACAAAGGCCTTCAAGGCAAAAGTCTCCTCTCTTCTGCAAGCAGTAGAGAACGTACCTCATTGTCACAGGGGAAAAGGACTGTACTCCAGGTACTTCCTTACCCCAAAAAAGACAGGGGAGTGGTGACCCATTCTAGATTTAAGGTACCTGAACAAACACTTAACAAAACCAAAATTCAAAATGGTGACTGGGAGTAATTCTTCCCTCTCTGAGACCAGGAGACTGGCTAGCCTCTCTGGATCTCAAGGATGCCTACTTCCACATACCTATCAGACATTCCCACAGAAAGTACCTCAGGTTTGAGTTGCCCTCAGGCCATTACCAATTCAGAGCTATGCCTTTTGGCCTAACATCTGCTCCAAGGGTGTTCACCAAGTGTCTTGCAGTAGTGGTGGCATTCATCAGGAGACAGGGTATCCTTCTGTTCCCATACCTGGACGACTGGCTCCTAGTGGGCCAGTCCTCAGACCAAGTCAGGTCAGCCTTAGAGGTCACTTGAAAGCTTCTAGACTCTTTGGGCTTCATTCGTAACCTAGAAAAGTTTGTTCTGGAACCAGCTCAGCTTCTCACTTTCATAGGGGTGGAACTAGACAATATTCAGGCAAGAGCATTTCTCCCTCTCTAGAGGATGAAAAGAGGAAGCTAGAGTGACAAGGGACTGAACCCTTGAGTTTCTCGTCCAGCCAGCCACTTTCTACAGTTGCTGAGTCACGTGGCAGCATCCACAGCAGTGGTCCAGGGAGCAAGGTTTCAGATGAAAGATATTCAGTTTCATCTCAGACCTTATTGGTTGCAGAAAAAAGACCGTGTCCAAATTGGTTCCTGTGTCTTGAATCCTAGTTCAGGCCCTCCAGTGGTGGCTGGAGGAGTACAATCTTCGACAAGGTGTCCCCTTTATCAGTCAGGCTCCTTCAGTGATTCTCACCACAGATGCCTTTTTACTGGGGTGGGTGGGCTCACCTAGATCAGCTTACAGCTCAGGGAACCTGAACTCACCAGGAGTTTCTCCTACACATAAACCTCCTTGAACTGAGAGCTGTCTTTCTAGCACTTCAGACGTTCTCAACTGCTGTCCAGGGAAAAGTGGTGCAGATCAGGACAGACAATACCACAACCATGTGGTACATCAACAAGCAGGGAGGCACTCAGTCCTCAGCCTTGTGCACAGAGGCCATGAAAATATGGTTTCTAGCTTATTCGCTTCAGGCTTTCCTGACGGCTGTGCATCTCCCAGGGGAGGACAACATTCTAGCAGATGCTCTCAGCAGGATTTCCCAGGGTCACCACAAATGGACCCTGAATCCTCTAATTCTTCAGGTCATCTTCAAGAGGTGGGGCACTCCAGGGATAGATCTCTTTGCAGCCCCGGGCAATCACCAACGTCCTCTTTTTTTGTTGCAGACCACCTCTTCTGGATCCTGTCCCTCAGGATTCTCTTTTGTTGGATTGGATAAGCAGGTTTCTCTATGCATTTCCTCCTTTTCCTGTGATATTCAAGATCCTGATCAGGATCAGGTCTCAGCCTTGCAAGGTGGCTCTAGTGGCTCCAGACTGGGCCAGACGGCCTTGGTACCCCCTTCTGTTGTCACTGTCAGTGACAATGTCTATGTGTCTTCCCAGACAGTTCAATCTTCTTACCTCCTCTCGGGAGGATTCTTTACTCCAACCTTCAGACTCTCAGGCTCAAAGCCTGGCTCTTGAAGAGTTGGAACATGCAAGCCTGCATAATTCCCAATCAGTTTTGGACATTTTAAAGTTTAGCAGGAAACCTGCTACTAGAAAGACTTACAACTCCAAATGGAAGAGATGTGGGTTTTGGTGTTCCCAGAAGCATGTATTGTCAGAGCTGGCTGATATTGCTACTGTTTTGGACTACTTGGCAGTATCTTAACAATTTAGGCCTCTGGCCTGCTACTCTCGATGTACATTTGGCAGCTGTGTCTGCCTTCCTTTCTGCTGGTAAGGGCTCTTCCTGGAATCTCATCCAGTTTTCAAGAACATTTTCAAGGGCCTGGTGCATGTTAGTCCTCCTTTAGGAGCCTAACCCTTCTTGGGACCTGAATATCTGTATTCAAGCTTATGCAGCCCCTTTCAAACAACATGAAGTCTTGCTGTATTCTGACAATAGGCAGCATGCCCCAGCATTAGAACTGCTCCGGAGAACAGAGAGTTAACTCTATGCCAGAGCATAGAATGTTGAGCTGTGCTCGGTTCAACCCCTTATCTGCACGTCTTCAAAGTGCAGCCATCAGAGTTATTTCATTCGCCTGATTGAACAGTCGCTCCGGAGAGTTTCTCCTTCGCTGGGTTCAAGAGTAGTAAATTGTCGGTTCATTCTGATTATTTTGTTGTTGTTCTCGGTTCTGATCACTGTCTGCTGTACTGTAGAGTATGTAGATCTTAGTTGTGTATTGAATCTGTGGAAATTGTAAAAAAAAAAAAAAAAAAAATTTGTGTGAAGGGGGTTGTTCAATCGGTTCGCTGAACCGATTCAGTCTGTTTGTTGTTTCTTTCTTTAGGTTCGGTGAGGTTCCGCACCGATTTGGTTCTGGGAAAAAAGTGTCCCCCAATACCTGTAGAATACGGTTAGAACCATCGTGAGTCGTGCCTGGCCTGAAGCCGTGTAAAGGGCAAGTTTTTACTGTTAGTATGGCTCAGTCTGAGAAACCCAAGAGAAAAAAAACGAGCCCACTGGGTTTCAACACTGCAGTGTGTTTGGGGGGAGGCCTTTGCCAAGGCAGATCCCCACACCACCTGTGTTTACTGTCTGGGGTTTGACCACCTCAATTCAGACTGCCAGATTTGCAAAAATTTTCTCAAATCCACCTTGGAAAAAAGGATGGGTAGGTTGAGGAAAAAGGAGGCCGAAAAATCCACTGACCCGCAAGGCCAGCCCGGTTCGGTTCCTACCAAACCAGAGGAAGTGATCTCTGACCAGGGCCAGTCTTCCTCGGGCAAGAGGAGAGCCAATCCCAAGGGGTTGGTTCCTACTAAGAGGAAAAGGAAGGACAAGTCAGCCAGTTTGGACCCAGAACTGTTGCAACCAACCGCCGAGAACTAGCCAGAAGCGATTAGCATTGTTGAATCGCTCTGTTCGGTTTCCGACTGACCCGCACCGCAAAACCAGGCGCTCGATTCGTCGTCCTCCGTTCCGATTATTCACCAGAGATTTCTATGAACCGGATTGGGAGGGGGACTAAGATTTTGAAGACGAGAGTAAGAGGTCGGTGATGAAGGTCTGACGAGCCTATTGAACCAGATGTCTCTCCAGACAGACCTTCTGGGGTCTCCCCTCCCAGGCTTTCTGAGTCCCTATCCCACTTCGTATTTTATAGGAAGGTGGCAGAGACCCTCCAGCTCCCTTTGGGAGAGACTGTAGAGGAGTCAGAGGAGCCTGACTTTGTGGAGATGATGGATATCCCAGAGTCCAAGAGGTTGTCTATTCCCCTCCATAAGTCTTTTGGGAAACAGACTCACAAACTGTTAAAATCTCCCAATTTTTTGCCTCCAGTGGATAAGAGAATGGACAGGAGGTACATGCTGTCAGGCTCTGACTCCAAGTTCCTTTATCAGCAATGCAGCCATGTTGGGGTAGTACAGGCTGCAGCCTGTGACAAGTCTGGTGTTCCTTTGGCTTCACCCCCCCCCCAGACGAGGACTCCAGGAGGATAGATGCCATGGCCAAAAAACAGTACTTGGCTTCTTCCCTGAGACTCAGGCAGGCAAGTTACATGGCCTATACAGCCAGGTACCAAAAGTCCAGGTGGGATACTGTTTTGGAACTGGCTAAGCAGGCTTCCCCTCAGCTAGCCAATGAGCTGAAAGAGGTCCCTGCTGATGGGATTGAGGCATCAAAGATCCAATTTCATGCTGCTGTGGACTCCAGTGATGTTTCATCAAGAGTCATGGCTACATCTGTGGCTCTTCGGAGAATGGCTTGGCTCAGATGTACTAGCCTATCACAGGATACCCAGGCTAAGGCCATGGATTTCCCTGTAGAAGGTAATTCTCTGTTTGGGGAGCAGACAGAGAACTACATGAAAAAAATGGACGAATACAGGGCCACTTACAGGAGTGCACAGGCCAAGGAAAGGCAGGCTACTCCAAAAAAGCAGCATTCTAGGGGCAGGGGCAGGCCTTTTCACAGGCGGCCTCTCTTTTTCCTCAGAGGGGGTTCTTCAGAGGGAGAAGCAGATGGGGGATGACCAGAGCTGCATCCTCCTTTCAGTCTAAGGCTCCTGCCAAGCAGACACCCTGATGTGTCAGCCCGGGTCGACTCCCCAATTCCTGTAGGAGGCAGGCTGGCTTACTACTCCCAGGCCTGGATGTCTGTTACCTCAGACAAGTGGGTCCTGGAGGTAGTAAGCCAGGGACTGGCCCTCAGTTTCAGAAAATTTCCAAAGCTGAGGGCCAGGTCTTTTCCACCTGCAAACATCATTGAAATCATTGCCCTAGAGGCAGAGGTTTCTTCTCTGCTGGCTCTCAGAGCCATAGAGAGAGTTCCTACTCCACACGTGGGCAAGTGTCTGTACTCCAGATACTTCCTTGCCCCAAAAAAGACAGGGGAGTGGCGACCCATCCTAGACTTAAGGTTTCTAAACAAACATCTGCTCAAGCCAAAGTTCAAAATGGTGACTGTGACTAATTCTTTCTCTCTGAGACCAGGAGACTGGCTAGCCTCACTGGATCTCAAGGATGCCTACTTTCACATTCCCATCAGATGCTCCCACAGAAAGTACATCAGGTTAGAATTGCCCTCAGGTCACTACCAGTTCAGAGCAATGCCCTTCTGTCTAACATCAGCTCCAAGAGGTTTACAAATTGCCTAGCAGCAGTAGCATTTCTCAGAAGGCTGAACATTGCCATATTCCCATATCTGACGACTGACTTGTGGTAGGGCAGTCTCCAGACCAAGTCAAGTCAAGCCTGCAAGTCACTCAGCACTTGCTCACCTTTCTAGGCGTTCTCCTCAATCTTCAAAAATCAGTTCTCGAACCAGTTCAGCTCCTGACCTTTATAGGAGCAGTTCTGGATACTATCCAGGCAAGGGCTTTTCTTCCACTAGCAAGGGTAAAGGCCCTGGCAGAATTGGCCTCTTCCTTCCGCCCTCTGGTTTCTCGCCCAGCAAGGCATTTTCTTCAGCTCTTGGCCGCATTGGTTCCAGGGTCAGATTTCAGATGAGGGACATTCAGTTCTACCTGAGGCTCATTGGTCTCAGAAGAAGGATCCTCTTACCAAACTAGTTCCAGTGACTCAGACTTTGATCCAGGCCAGTGGTAGCTGGACCAAAGCAGCCTCCAGGTAAGGAGTCCCTTCCATCTCCCAGTCTTATTCAGTCGTCCTGACCACAGATGCCTTTCTTCTGGGCTGGGGTGCTCATCTGGAAAACCTCACAGTTCAGGGGTTGTGGTCTCCTCAGGAGTCCCTGCTTCACATCAATCTGCTGGAGCTCAGGGCAGTGTACCTGGCTCTACTAGCTTTCTCACAGTCAGTTCAGAACAAAGTGGTTCAGGTCAGAACAGACAATACCACCACTATGTGGTACATCAACAAGCAGGGAGGCACTCTGTCTATGGCCTTGTGCACGGAAGCCATGAAAGTGTGGTCTCTGCCTTATTCCGTACGGACAAAACTAGTAGTATTTTACATCCCAGGTAAAGACAACCTGATAGCAGATTCCTCGAGCAGGATTTCCCAGGGCCACCACGAGTGGACCCTGGATCCATTAGTTTTTAAAAAGATTTTCTAAATGGGGCACCTCAGACAATCACCAGCTTCCCGCTTCTGTTGCAGACCCCGTCCCAGTATTGGGCTCAGTCCCCTGAATGCTCTACTTCAGGATTGAGGGAACATTTCTGTATGCATTCCCCCACCCCCTTCCCCCTACTGTTCAAAGTTCTGATCAAGATAAGGTCACAGTCTTGCAAAGTGATCCTTATTGCTTCAGATTGGGCCTGACAGCCTTAGTATCCTCTGTTGCTGTCACTGGCAGTTCATCCTCCTCTGGTTCTCACCAAGAGTCACAAACTGTTAACCTCCTCTCAGGGGAGAATTTGGTACCCCAGTCTTCAATCTCTCATCCTCAGGGCCTGGCTCTTGAAGAGCTAGAATATGCTGGTATGAATTTGTCTCCAGGGGTTCTGGATATTCTGAAGGCCTCTAGGAAACCTGCTACTAGGGAAACTTACAACTCCAAATGGAAGAGATTTAGCATTTGGTGTTCAGATAGGCACATTTCTCCCACAGTCCTTGACTATATGGCTCATCTTAACAGCTTAGGTCTCAGACCAGCTACTCTCAAGGTTCACCTGTCAGCTGTTTCTGCTTTCCTGTCAATAGAAAAGCTCTTCACTGGCATCTCATCCACTATTCTGCAAGTTTTTCAAGGGGCTTCTTCATTCAAACCCTCCTTTTAGAGATCCTACTCCTGTTTGGGATCTTAATATCTGCATTGCTCAACTGATGCAGCCACCCTTTGAGCCCTTGACATCAGCAGAGCTTAAGTACTTGACTTGGAAGGCTGTATTTTTGGTAGCTATCACCTCTGCCAGACGTATCAGTGAGTTGCAAGCTCTCTCAGTGGAGCCTGACTTTATCTCATTCCATAGGGATAAGGTGGTCCTCAGAACTAAGAGGAGGTTTTTACCTAAGGTGCTCTTGGATTTTCACTTAAATCAGTCCATGACCCTTCCTGTCTTCTTCACAGATCATTCCTCTTCAGGTAAGAGGAGATTACACATTCTGGATGTTAAGAGGGTCCTTAGCTATTACATTGAGCATACTAAGGCCCTTAGGTCTGGCTCTTCTCAACTGTTCCTCACTTATGATGAAGTGGGAAAAGGCAGGCCAGCTACTAAAAGAACTATTGCCAGGTGGATTGTTTTCTGTATTCAGTTCTGCTATGAAAAGCTAGGAAAGAACCCTCCCTCAGGCCTTAGGGCTCATTCGACTAGAGGCACAGCAGTTTCCTTAGCTGCTGCCAGAGATATTCCTTTGTTAGACATTTGCAAAGCAGCCACGTGAAAAACAGTCCACACTATTAACAAGCATTACTCCTTGGATATCCAGGCTAGGAGTGATGCTAGATTTGGCGCAGCAGTACTGCAGAGCCTGTTCCCTAAGTAGGTTCTGGACCCTCTTCCTGGGGGTACTGCTTGGTAGTCTGCATATTGTCAGAATACAGCAAGACTTCATGTTTGGAAAAAAAAAAAAAAATACTCACCTTAGTAATTGTGTTTCTTCTAATGGAGTCTTGCTGTATTCTGACCACCCTTCCTGCCTCCCCTCTCGGAACCTGGTTTTTGAAAGTGGGCTGGCAGGCACAGTGTTGCACCTCAGGCACTTGCACTCTTCCCTGTTAGACAGGGAATGGGTTGTGTTATGTTTTGATCATTTTAGCTGTTCACTACCTAGTTTTTGTTTTGGATTTCTCGATTTGAGTCTCTTGGGGATCCAAAATATTTGGTTGCCTTTTGGCTAGTGAATTTTACAATTTCCACATAGTGGGGGCAGTTAGTCAGTTTGGGCTTGTAGGACTCTGACAATTGCACTTTGAAGTGCAGCAGATAGGGGTTTGAACCGAGCACGAGCTCAACGTTCTATGCCCTGGCATAGAGTTAACTCTTTGTTCTCTGGAGCAGTTCTAATGCCAGGGCATACTGCCTATTGTCAGAATACAGCAAGACTCCATTAGAAGAAACACAATTACTAAGGTGAGTAATTTTTTCTTTGAGCCTCTATCTTCAGCTGAGCAAAAGTACTGACTTGGAAAACTGTATCCCTGGTAGCCATAACCTCTGCCAGGACAATCAGTGAATTACAGGCTTTATCAGTGGGACCTGATTTCATTTAATTTCACAGGGATAAGGTGGTCCTTCAAACCAACTGAAAGTTTCTTCCTAAGGTGGTATCAAACTTTTATTTGAATTGGTCTATGTCATTGCCTGTATTTTTCACTGACCATTCTTACTCTGGGGAGAGAAGATTACACAGTCTTGATGTAACGAGGGCTCTTAGTTACTATGTGGAACACACTAAGGCCCATAGAAATGGCTGTTCTCAGTTGTTTCTCGCTTATAGGGAAGTGGGTAAGGGCAGACCTGCCACTAAGAGATCTGTTGCATGGTGGATTGTCTCCTGTATCCAATTCTGCTATTCAAAGTTGGGGAAAGAGCCTCCCTCAGGCCTGAGGGCTCACTCTACTAGAGGTACAGCTGCTTCGGTCGCAGCAGCTGGACACATACCATTAGTGGAAATCTGTAAATCAGCCACCTGGAAAACTATTAACATTTTCACCAAGCACTACTCTCTGGACATTCACTCAAGAAGTGATGCTAGCTTTGGCACAGCTGTGCTGCAGAGCTTGTTCCCCAAATAGGTTCTGTGACTCCCTCCTCCGAGGGGGTACTGCTTGGTAGTCTGCATATAGTCGGAATACAGCAAAACTTCATGTTGTTTGAAGAAAAAAATTACTCACCATAGTAATGTTGTTTCTTCTAATGGAGTCTGCTGTATTCTGATTTCCCTTCCTGCCTCTTCTCCTAGAACCTGGTGCTTTGGGATATGGTCTGCAGGCACAGTGCTGCACCCCAGAGGTGTACTTGGCATGCCCTATCTTTCTAGGGATTTTATTATTAAGCTTTTGGTTGTTTTCACTACCTGCTTATGTTCTTTCTGGGGTTCTCAACTTGAGTCGTTTGACCCTAAAAAATATGATGCCTGTTGGCATTAAAAATGTTAAAAACAATTTCTAACTAGTAAGTTAGTTTAGTGCTCGTAAGAATCTGACGGTGAGACTTCAGAGTACCACAGACAGAGGTTTGAAAACCGAGCTCGAGAGCAACATTCTATGCCTTGGCATAGAGTTAACCCTTTACTCTCCGGAGAAGTTCAAGTGCTGGGGCCAACTGCATATATGCAGAATACAAGACTCCATTAGAAGAAACATTACTATGGTGAGTAATTTTTTCTTCCTCCTTCAGTGACCCTTTTGTGTGCAACTGCTTGAAATCTTTGCTGACACCGTCCAGTTTGCTGTCCAGACAGGGTCGAAATTAACATACCCAGCCTGTTCCAAATGCAAGTAGGAACAGGCTAGTATAAGTAGTTTTATTTCTTGCCTGCACCGTAGTGCATGTGGTGTGTTTTACTTTCTCGGCTGCAGTTCCAGAGGCGCACTAGAGCAGCATCAACACAGGCAAATTTTTTGTTTTTTCTTTACGGAGATGGCGTCTGGACGTCGTGGTGATCGCACGCGACTGTGAGGAAGACTTGGAGCGAGCAGTGGTGACTAAGAGCTCACCTCCAACAGCAGCTGCTGCAACGTAAGCTAAGGCTTGGAGGAGTGCCAGAAGGAAGTGGATGACTGCTGGCAGCAGGAGTTATCTGAATGTCAATTTGAAAGTGGGTTGGGCAGTGCCTGGCGCGCAGTATTTATGGCACATTGGCGCTATTAACATTAATGACCCACCGGGATGCTTTGGGTGATTGGAGAGGTGATGAGAGAGGAGCACCAGGGGCAACACGAACTGGAGAAGCTACGACTCCAACCAGCGGCACCAGGGCAGGTAAGTGGCTTGGGTTTAACTGGGACTGCAGGACTGGGTTACAAATTTAACTCTAACTTAATATCTGAGTTTAATGATGGGGAGGACATGGACGCCTTTTCAAATTCTTTTGAAAAAGTTTGTATTCAGGCTAAAATTCCTAGAGTCCTGGAGCTTCCAGCTAGCTCCACTACTTACCGGAAAAGCTTGGGATGCATTGGATCAAATAAACAATAAAGACAGTGATGATTACAGCAAGTTACAAGCTGCACTACTAAAAAAGTTTGAATTAACTGCTGAATCATACAGAGCTAAATTCCGTAAGCTCAGGAGAATCCCTGATAGAAACATAGAAACGTAGAATTTGATGGCAGATAAGGACCGCTTGGCCCACCCAGTCTGCCCATTTCCCTACCTATGGATAAGATGCAAATCCTAGTTAACCAGCAGCCTACTTCTTTCTACCCCCAACCCCTAGAATTGCCTTATGACTGTCCCATGCATGCTTGATTTCAATCACTGTTTTTGACTCCACAACCTCCTCCGGAAGGCCGTTCGATGCATCCACAACCCTCTTTGTGAAAAAATACTTCCTTGCATTACCTCTGAGCCCCCCATCTTCAAATTGCCCCTTGTTCTTGCACACCTCTTTTTTTTTTTTTTGAAAGATGCTACCTTCTTGGATTTTGTTGATTCCCTTGAGGTACTTGAAAGTTTCTCTCATGTCCCCTCTCCTCCTTTCCTCGAGGCTATACATATTAAGCTCCTTTAGTCTCTCTTCATATGTCTTCTGGTGCAGACCCTGCACCATCTTAGTTGCCCTCCTCTGGACAGCTTCCATCTTGTCTATGTCCTTGCGGAGATTGGGTCTCCAGAACTGCACACAGTACTCCAGATGGGGTCTCACTGGCTGTCTGTACAGGGGATAACAACTTCCTGTTTTCTACTGGTGTTGCCTCTCCCTGTGCATCCCATTATCCCCCCAGCCCTCCTTACTGCCCTGTCACATTGCTTGCCCACCTTTAAGTCATCTGATATGACTACCCCCAGGTCCCTTTCCATTTTTGTTTAGTATCTCACCCCCCATTGTGTACTTTTCCCCTGGGTTATTGTTTCCCAGGTGCATTACCTTGCACTTCTTAGCATTGAATCTAAGCTGCCATACATTTGACCATTCCTCTAACCTTGCCAAGTCCCTTCTCATCCTTTCCACCCCACCTTGCGCATCAACTCTGTTGCAGATCTTTGTGTCATCTGCAAAGAGACATACTTTTCCTTGCAGTCCCTTTGTAATGTCACTTATAAAGACATTGAAGAGGACCGGTCCTAATACTGAACCCTGTGGTACCCCACTAGTAACCCCCCTTTCTTCAGAGTGGACTCCATTTACTATTACCCTCTGTGTCCTATTCTCCGGCCAATTCTTTACCCAGGCTATCATCTTGGGACCCACTCCCAGGCTGGCTAACTTGTATATTAATCTTTTGTGTGGGACTGAGTCAAATGCCTTGCTAAAGTCTAGGTAGGCCATGTCCACGGTCCACAGCCCCTCCCTGATCTACTACTTTGGTCATCCAGTCAAAGAAATCTATTAGATTCGTCTGGCATGACCTTCCCGCTGTGAATCCATGCTGCCTTGGGTCCTGTGCCCTTCTGGCCTCTAGGTACTCAACAATTCTTTCCTTCAGAAGTGATTCCATCATTTTCCCTATCACTGAGGTTAAACTAACAGGTCTGTAGTTTCCTGCTTCTGCCCTGCTCCCACTTTTGTGAAGGGGAATCACATCTGCCCTCCTCCAGTCCTCAGGTACCACCCCATCCTCCCATGATTTGTTAAAGAGGGTAGTCAGTGGTGTCACTAGTTCTACCCTTAGTTCTTATAGAATTCTGGGATGAATCCCATCAGGCCCCATTGCTTTGTCCACCTTCAGTTTTAAGAGTTCTTTCCGAGCCCTTTCTTCTTTAAATGGGCTGGTATCAACTTCTGTATCCAGAGTGTTTCTGTTGTTTGTTTTAGGTACCTCCCCCTCTTCATTTGTAAATACTGAGCAAAAATATTTGTTTAGTATCTCTGCCTTTTCACCGTCACCCTCTGCCCACCCCTCCCTTTATTAAGCCTCACTATCCTCGCTTAGTCTTCCTTCGCTCCTGATGTACCTAAAAAGGTTTTATCCCCTTCTTAACTGAGTTGGCTATCTTTTCCTCAGTTCGGGCCTTTGCTGTTCTGACTACCTTCCCAGCTTCCTTTTGCTTTAACTGATATAATTCTCTGTCCTGCTGCTTCTGTGATTCCTTGTACTTTCTGAATGCTTTCTTTTTCTCTTGAACCTTCACTGCCACCTCCTTTGAGAACCATAGTGGTTTCTTACATTGTTTCATTTTGTCTATTTGCTTCACACAAAGGCTTGTTACCTCTATGATGGCAGTTTTTATTATTCCCCATTGTTCTTCCACCCCTCCTTCCTGCCCATTTGCTAGTGCATTCCTTAGGCACTCACCCATTTTGGCAAAGTCAGCCCTCTTGAAGTCCAGTACTTTTGCCTTTGTATGGCTTGACTCTATTGCTGTGTTTATTGTGAACCATACTGTTCAATGGTCGCTAGTTCCCAGATGGCTACCCACTTCTACATCTGTGATCCTCTCTCCATCTCCATTTGAGAGAACCAGGTCTAAGATTGCTCCCTCGCGAGTGGGTTCCAATACTAGTTGTCTAAGGCATGCCCCCTGTAGGGTATCTATTGGAGATGGTTACCCAAGATTACATCTACTGCTAACGTTTTAGCTACAGCCACTTGTGAGCTATGAGGAGCTAGCCCACGAAACATCAGTTTTTAAACACTGGTGGGAAGGAATTGAGGCAAACGCTGTTGATAAAATTGAAAATGTGATTTTATTAGAACAGTTTTATTGGGCATGCCCAGCAGAGTTAAAAACCTGGCTAGAGGATCAAGATCCAAAAACAGTGCAAGAGGCTGCTGAACTCTCAGACCGATATGCCAAGAGCAGACCTGCTCTGAGAATGAATGGGGCGGGCGTGGCAGCGCAGAATGGGAAAAGCGTGCCTTCAGGGCAGCTAAAACCCCTTACTGCCTCCACCGAAACCAGTTAGCCCCAGGTTTCAAAGAAAAGATTTCTCTGAAGTAAGAAATGTTTGTTGGTTATGTAAAGAAACTGGGCACATTGCCAGACAGTGTCCAAGAAAGGCAAGCAATAATATGCAAAGTAGTACCAGAAAGGAAGTGGGTTGTTTGTGTGTCCCTGGGAGCATGCCAGTGAACATGAGGGAACACATGCACCCAGTCATGGTAAATGGTGTACAGACGCAGGGGTTAAGGGACACGGGGGCATCCCTGACATTGGTAAAAGGGGATCTGGTCCAGCCTGGTCAGCTTATACCCAATAAGTACGTGACTGTACATGACTTTGCGGGTGAAGAGAAAACATTGCCACTGAACAGTGTTCTCCTGGACTGGGGTGAAACAGGGGGAACTGTGCATCAGGTGGCTGTTGTTAAAACGTTAGCAGTAGATGTGATCCTGGGTAACCATTTCCAACAGGGGATGGTATGTGCAGTTACCCGTAGCCAAGCGGCAAGGGAAAATAGCAGTTCCCTAAACCCCACAGAAACCAGTGTGGAAACCACGGAGAGGCTAGTTCCCCAGCCTGTGTCTCCAGATGGGGAGACTGATAAAAAGGGGGTAGAAATTTCCCCGGTAGCGAGTGACCACACAGCTACAGAAGGTTACTCTGAAGAGGGAGGGGTGACCAATTGTCAGAGGGTTAGGATTGACAGTGATCTTGAGGGCCCTGACACTAGTGCTAGGGACCCTAGTTTAGCGACTGAAGGAGACTTGTCCTATGCCTTGGAACTGTGTGTGGGGTTTGCAGCTGCTCAGAGGAGTGACCCTAGTTTAGAGAAGCTGAGGGCTTGGGCAGACTCTGAGGGCACACAGGGAGCTGACTTATGTATACCCAGGCAGTACAGACAGAGGGAGGGATGCTAGGCAGGCAGCTTGTCATTCCCCAGGGATATCTTGAGCAGTTGCTCAAAATTTCACATGATATTCCCTTGTCTGGTGATCTGGGAATAGCGTGCACAACGCAGTGGTTGGCCCAGAATTTCTACTGGCCTAACTTCACCCAGCAGGTGAAGGAGTATTGCAGGTCTTGTCACCGGTGTCAAGAAATAGGGAAGGCGGGCAAGAAAACCCAAGCCACCCTGATCCCCTTGCCCATAGTGGAGGAGCCATTCCAGAGGGTGGGAATGGATATTGTGGGGCCTTTATATACCCCCAGCTCCTCAGGGAAGAGATTCATCCTGACTGTGGTGGATTATGCCACCCGGTATCCAGAGGCAGCCGCCCTATCCTCACGGAGGACAGACAAAGTGGCAGATGCCTTACTTGGGATTTTCTCCCGTGTTGGGTTTCCGCAGGAGGTAATCACCAATCGAGGGGGTTCCTTCATGTCTGGCCTGATGAAATGTTTATGGGAGAAGTGTGGGGTGGTGCAGAGATGCACGACACCATATCACCCACAAGCCAGTGGGCTTGTAGAACGATTCAATGGTACCCTAAAGTCAATGCTCCGGGTGTTTGCTGAACAGCATGGGAGGGACTGGGGGAAATACCTTCCCCACCTGTTGTTTGCGTACAGGGAGGTGCCCCAAGAGTTGACAGGATTTTCCCCCTTCCAATTCTTATATGATGGATGCCGGGTAAGTGGGCCCCTAGGCTTAATCCGGGAGGACTGGGTAGGCAAGCACGCCACCCAGGGAACTCCGATTGTGGATTATGTCCTTAGGTTTAGGGAAAGGCTGAAGGAGCATATGGGGACAGCCCAGAGCAACCTGGCAACTGCCCAACAGAAACAAAAGGTGTGGTATGACCACAGAGCTTGCTCGAACATTGGATCAGGAAGTCATGGTCCTTATTCCGATCCGGAAAGACAAGCTGAGTGGGCAGGACCGTACAAAGTGGTTAGGAAGGTAAATGACGTGAACTACATTCTGGAGTTACCTGACCGTAGACAGACTGAAAGGATGTACCATGTCAACATGATGAAGCCATATGCAAACAGGGCTGTCATGGTGGTCGCCGTATGTAGTCATGGAGAGGGGACGGACGAAGGAAACCCCCTTCTGGACTTGCTGTAAGAGAGTAAGCGGGAGTCCTCTGTGGAGGCAGTAAAATTGTCTCCCCAGCTGAACCCGGACCAGGTCCAGAAAGTAAGGGAGATTTTAGCAGACTTTGTCCCCTTGTTTAGCACCAAGCCTGGACTAGCCTCCTTAGCGACACACAATGTGGAGACAAGAACACAGGCGCTCATACGCTAACAGCATATCTGGTGTCAGAGGCTTCCAAAAGGATATTAGGAGGGAAATGGAGGAGATGCTGAGTTTAGGGTAATCCAGAGATCCCACAGCCCCTGGCCTCACCCGTAGTCCTTGTGCCAAAGCCAGATGGCTCAACTCATTTCTGTGTGGACTGTCGTGGACTGAATGCAGTCACGAAATCCGACACCCACCCAATGCCCTGGATGGACGAGCTCTTGGACAAGTTGGGAGGGACGACCTACCTTACGACTATTGACCTGACCAAGGGGTATTGGCAGGTAGAATTGACAGAGCTAGGGAGAGGTCGGCCTTCATCACTCCGATAAGCCTATTTGAGTTTAAAGTAATGCCTTTCGGAATGAACGCCCCAGCCACTTTCCAAAGGTTGGTGAACCAGGTGTTGAATGCTGCTGAGAAGTACGCTGTAGCGTACCTGGATGACATTGCCATCTTCAGTATCAGCTGGGAGGAACACCTTTCACACCTTAGGGAAGTGCTGGGCAGGATACAGAGGGCCGGGCTTACTGTCAAAGCCGAGAAGTGCCAGGTGACCATGGGGAAGTGGCATACCTGGCATGTGTAGGCCGGGACAGCTCCGCCCTAACCAAATAAAGATAGAGGTGATTCAGGACTGGCCCAGACCAGAAACCCAGAAGCAGGTCAGGAGCTTCTAGGGCAGCAGGGTACTACAGAAAATTTGTATATCCAATTACAGTGCCCTGGCTGCTCCCCTATCTGACCTGACAAAGAAAAGGATGCCCATGAAAATTACCTGAGACCCAGCCTGTGAAGAAGCCTTTACCAGACTGAAGGAGGCACTGTGCAGTGCTCCTGTTTTGACAAGTCCGGACTATAGCAAAACCTTTATAGCTCAGATGGACGCCTCAGATGTGGGTATTGGGGCAGTACTTAGCCAGATCTCTAGCCAAGGGACAGACTACCCGGTAGCATTCATGAGTCGGAAGCTGCTCCCCAGGAGCAAGCGACGCTCACTGCGGGAAAAGGAGTGTCTTGCCATAGTGTGGGTCCTGAAGAAATTAGAGCCATACTTGTATGGGCAGCATTTTGTGATGCAGACTGACCAGAACCCTGGTTTGGCTGACGCTGGTGAGAAAGAGCAATGGCAGACTACTAAGATGGAGTCTTGCTTTACAAGGGTATGATCTAAAATCGTACATAGGGCTGGAGCAAAGAACAAGAACTCCGATGGGCTGTCTAGGGTCTGTGAGGTGTGAACTGATTTGGAAAGCTCATCCCATGTAGGGGAAAGATCTCCCCAATTCAGTCTAGGTGGGAGGAGTCTGATGTAGACTGCCTGCTCTGAGTGCTGTATATATATTTTATATATATCATGTCTTAATGACTGTCTCTGCTGAAAATCAAATGCTCTAGGATTGACCTCACTCATTCCCCAACCCCCAAGATTTCAACTCACAGCTGCAGGCCAAGAGAAATGCTGACAGCATGCATCACTCACACTCAGATTTTGGAGACAATGTGTTACCTGGAAGACTTTAATTAAGGATCCTGTTTCTCTGAGTTAATTATAGACTGGTTTGAGTTAATTTTGTTAAGAGGAAAATCATAAAAAGGTTTATGACGTTTAAGAAAAAACACAGGTTATTACACAGAGGTGAGAGGTCATAAATGACCATGTGAAGCCTGTGTGAGGAGGGTACAGCATGAGATCAAAGAAGGTGTCATTTGAAACTGAGTTATGCTAAGGTTGCAGAATTTACTTTGAAATTACATCCTGTGGTTGTATAGAAATATATATTTTTTTAGATATTTTGACAGAGGAGGAGCTGGATGACTTCATCCAAAAGGGGTTGGCCAATACTGCTTGTAGGGATTGCTCTTTTTCACTACAGAGACCTTTTTGTCTGACACTGACCAAGGAAACATCTGAGCACTGAAAACAGGTATTTAGAAAGCTAGGCAAAATCTAAATATAGTTGTAGGAATTGCACTGTTTTTAAACCTTGTTTTGTTTAAAGATGTATGTTTTGGGATTTAAGAGTTCTGTATTGTATGTTTGACATATTATTATGTATTTTAGTAAAAACCCTAATTTTAGAGCAGACCTGGTCTGTCTTTGAAGTGCTTTGCTTAAGAAATATTTATGGTTCAGTAGACGTAAGTTTGTAGGGTGGTACCAAACTGGAAAGAGAAACTTTTAAAATCTGGGGTCTTTATTAAAGTTTTAAAGGGTTCATCTCTGAATACCTGGTTAGGTGCCTGTAGGCAAAGATATCTGGCCCTCAAGACGGATATATCTGAGCCTGTGCATTGGGTATGCTAGCAAGAGGCTACAGTTTGAACCCTCCAGAAGTGAGACCAAAGGTTGATCCAAACTCACAAAAACAGACAAGAGGGTTACCTTGTCTGTTACATTGTTCACAAGACTGCACTCAGAGGTTGGCACTTTGGGAGTAGAGGGCCTGACCTGCTGAGGGAGTTTGTGACAATGAACACCCCCTACTGGGATAGTGTTACAGCCCAAAGTTGTCAATCGGCATAGAACCTTGGGTACATTAGTGTTCTGAGACCACTAGTTTCTCAGTCTTTGCTATACCACTAGAGGAGTAGGACAGAATCGGTAGAGCTCTCTCCATCTAGAAAGGTGAGCCTGAGGCGAGAGGTTCAGTGGCTGAGAAGCCAGTGGTCTGTTTTCTGCTCACAGGCTTTTCTGAATTCTAGGTCTGATGACTGCAGTGATAGAGCTAGTGCCATGGGCTCGATTGCATATGTGCCCTCTCCAGAACAAGATGCCTGGTTACCAGCGTGCAAAGCTCTGATTCCACTACCTTGATCAGTACTGCAGACTGCAGTTGCTAGCTTGGTGGGAGAACCCTGTGATCCTCAGCAAGGGGGGTCTGTCTTGAAGTCCCAGCAGAACTGATTTTGATGACTGATGCCAGCCTGACAGGCTGGTGATCAGTCCTGGACCAAGTTCCAGTCCAGGGGGTTTGGACCTCTCAGGAGCAGCAGCTTTACATAAACATGTTGAAGATGATTGTGGTGTTTCTTGCCCTGGCTCATTTTCACAATCTGGTGCAGTCCTGGTTTGTGATGGTAAGGTCAGACAACGCCATTACCATGGCTTACATAAACATTCAGGGGGGCCCAAGAAGCCAGGAAATGCTAGTGGAAGCAGCCGATGTACTGCTGTGGGCGAGACAGACCATCCAAGATGGTGGGCATTGAACTCAGAGGTGTTCAACCTTCTGTGCAGAAGGTTTGATCAACCTCTTTGCATCAGAGGAAAATGCCAAGGTATCGAGATTAATCATCCGGTATGGTGCTAGTGTCGTCAGGTGGAGACTGTGGATGCTCTGGGTTCAATTTTCAAAGCTCTGAGAATGCCCAAGGCCCATGGTGTGTCAGTCATGTGACACATGTGGTTTACAACATTCTCCTGGCTGGCAATCAGGATTTTAGTCCAGAGCGCCAAATGCCAAGTTAGACCATCTTTTCCCTAGTTTAACTTGTGGCATGCAGGAGACCTCATGAGCTTGTAGCAAATATTAGGTACAAGCTGCCAGAACTGAGGACACTGTTGCAACTGCGACAGGCAATATAAAATTGAGTGCAATTGTGGCAACGGATTTGTGGGCGCAGGGCTTGACACAAGCCCTGTTTCAGCCTTTGAAAACCAAGCCCTCTGTTTCAGACATGGGATTTTTCTCAGCGCTTATTTGTTCCTTCCACTACTGCTACTTCCCCAAGTTATTTCTCAAGATAAGGTGGTCGATAGGAAGCTTCCTTCTGATAGCCTCAGTATGGCCAAGAAGGACGTGGTTCTCAGACCTTCCAGCTCCAGCTCAGCAGGCCCCAGGCCCTGTTTCGACTCTAGCTTTGGGGCGGACCTTCTGTCAAGGTCCCATTCTGCATCCAGTTCCAGAGGTGATGCATTTGGTAGCCTGGCTTGTTAGAGGAGGAGATTGTTAAAGCAGGGTTTCTCCAAGAAAGTGGTGGATACCATAATGGCCTCAAGGAAGGTTTCTACATCTGCAGCTTATGACTGTGTGTGTGTGTGTGTGTGTGTGTGTGTGTGTGTGTGTGTGTGTGTGGAATACCTTCTCTGATTGGGCCAGAGAGAGGTGTCTGCAGAACCGTAGCTTTAGATCTGAAAACTAACTTGATGTTACCTGTTTTCTTGGGACGGTCAGCAGTAGCTGAGCAGTCATTCGATCTCCAGTGTCCCCACGGACCCTGAACCTGATGTTAAGTGCTAATTGTTGGACACCTTCCGAACCTCTTTCATCAGTTCCTTTGGACAACCTGTCCTGCAAGGTGTGTTTCCTAATCGCAGTCCATTCAGCCAGAAGGATAGGTGAGCTTCAAGCACTGTTCCATAGTGAGCCTTACCTTATCCTACATAAGGAAAAGGTGATAATGAGGTCAATTCTATCCTTGCTGCCTAAGATTTCTACAGCCTTTCATGTAAATCAGGAAATCTATCTGCAATCCTGCTATCCCAAGCCAGCAACTCAAAAGAGAATGAGCTTCGTAAGCTGGATTAGTACAGGACAGTCAGGACTTGACAAAAAGAACAGAGTTTGGAAAATTGGAGAGTGAATTTTTTCTCTTAGGAGTGATAGAGTAGGGTCAGAAAGCTTTTAAGGCCACCTTGCCTAGGTGGGTAAGGGCTTGTATCGCCAAGATGTATGTGACTGAGAAGAAAGCTCCTGCCCTCATCAAGGCCCATGCCACCAGGGACTTACTATATCCTGGATGGAGAGAGAAGAGACATCTGTGTTAGAGTTGTCCAAAGCGGCATCGTGGTCCTCTATTTATATGCTTACTAAGCTCTGTAGAGTGGATGTTCAAAGCTCTGCCGATGCAGCCTTCGGATGCAGAGTCTTGCAGACAGTGGTTAGCAGATGATTATTATATGTCACCGATTATTTGTTATATATGTGACAGCATTTTCCCCTGCCCATATTAGGAATGGGTACTGCTTTTTAGAACCCATATGTATTAACTCCCCACTGACAATGTGAATGATACAGGAAGGAAACATTTGTATTTCATTGGACTTACGGGCATTCAGGTAACACAATTTTTGAGCATTGTGCAGTGTTCCACCATTACAAGTTAGTGCTTAAATTGATCTCTTCAGTTATAGTCAGTGACATTACTGTTTAAACTTTGTTACAAGTATAATCAGCAGCATGCCAACCCTGTCTAGGGATCTGTGGCTGGATGCTGAAGAAGCATGACTGAAGAATTGGTTGACAAGACTCCCTCAGCCAGATTTCCAGGATGGGGTATGCCATCCATTTATCTTTTCATAATGTCATAATAAAGCCACAGATAGATGTTCTGCAAAAAATGCTAATATCTTATTTCTCATTACATCTCAGTATGATATTAAAAGATGTTGGCATTTCAAAAAGTGCTAGTGCAGACAACAGTACTAGATTTTCAGTTGCATTCTCATACAATTACCAGAGATATCCTACCTTATCCCAAGGACTCCCAGTGGTCATCTAATCCCAACGCTTCACTGCCAGAGCTTCGTCAGGGCGTGGTATGTTGGTTTTCTCATTGTTTACCTCCCTTAAGCACCTGACCATTACTGGTCAATAAAGATTTAAAATTACCACATTTATCAAATTTTCCTTTCGGTACATACAAATGCAGCAACCGTTACTAGATACATTCAGATAATTGGGACATTCTTATTTGCATGTGCACTGGAGAGCAGTGATAAATAGACAAAAAAAATAATAAAGTAAAAGGGCATATGGTTAGTACATGCATAGTGTTAAAAAAAAATTAGAATCCCCTCTTTATATAAGCATTTAAAAAAACATACATTTGTGCATAGTATTGATTCCAGACTGCTCCATATAATATGAAATCCAATTTAAATCATACCTACAGATGATACTTCTTGGAAACCATTATTTCAAAGGACTAAATATTTTAGTCGCTTTTTTCTTGCAGATGTCCATTTGGTTCCAGTCTGCAATGTGAGGAAATTCTTTTTCACGGAAAGGGTGGTGGAGTCATGGAATAGCCTACCACAGGAGGTGGTAGGAGCGAGCACAGTGGTGGGATTCAGATGTGCATGGGATAGGCATAAAGGCAACCCAAGAGGTGGGAAGGAGAAGCTAAAGCCGATGACCAAGTAGGGTCAGCGGCTACTGATACAGGTAGGGTACACGGACAAACTGGATGGGCCTAGCGGCCCTTATCTGCTGTCAGTTTCTATCCCTCTATATAAGTAGAGGCTAGTAGCACTTGTTATCTTATGTAGAAAATGGTTTGTTCCTTTTTCCTACTGAAAACAACAAACAACATAATCATACTTGTTTCACTCTCTTATGTTACTGTGCTAGGTGGTCTCAGCCTGGTTATACCTGCTTATAAAACAGTTTGGGCAATGGTTTAGCACAGTCTTCTCTTTGAAGGAGAGATGAGTGGGTTACACTTAATGCTTGAAATAAGGCTAAGTGGATTACCCTTGTACATGAAGGATAAGTGGGTTACATGGGTTCATGAAGGAAGGTTGGATGAGTTACACTGATACATGAAGGAAGGGTGAGTGAGATGATATACTACTATTAACTACTATAGGGCTTATGGGCAGATTGGAAGGGCCTAGCGGTCCTTATCTGTTGACAATTTCTCTGTTTCTATGCTTGTATAAGAAGTGAAGTTGGATGAGTTATGTTTGTATATGAAGGAAGGGTGAGTGGGATATACTGTTCTTGTAAAGGAAGGAAGATTGGATGGGTTACACTTGAACTGGGGATAGCTCTAACATGCACCAAAAGGGCAAAAGTTGCATCCTTTCCAAAACTGACCCCTCTTTCCTTTGCCAGTGGGTCCAAATTGGAATGTGAACTGTTCAAAATCTGCCACTGATTATGTTCTGACTCAGTAACTTACTCATTAGACCCACATTTTTTACAACAGGGGATCCAATTCGGCCCATGTTTTAAACCCCCCCAGCGCTGTCACTGTCTTGTACATGAAGAAAGGGTGAGTGGGATATACTTATATACGAACATATGAAGAAGCCAGCAGAAGAACGTCATTTGGTCTATCAAGTCTGCTCGTATAGCAGGGTCCACAGCTTGAGCTAATGTCCCTGCTCTCCCACTACACTCCTCCCATGATCCTTACCTTCCCCCATGCCTGTCCCAGCCTGTCTTAAAGCTGCCCACCGTCTTCAACGAAATGACCTCTTCCGGCAGCACATTACAGGTGTCCACCACCTTCTCTGTGAAGAAGTGCTTCCTGACTTCCCTCCTAAACCTCCCACCCTCCAGTTTAAGACTGTGCCCCTGTGTTATGGCTGCCACTCAGCTTAGAGACTGTCCTTATAAACCTTATTTATCCCTTTCAAGTACTTGAAGGTCCTAAGTATGTCCTACCTCCCCTTGTCTTCTAGGGAGTAATATTCAGCCGCCTTAACCTCTCCTCGTGATGCCTTAACCTGCTGGACTCTAAGAAGGAAGGTTAGATGGGTTGCACTTGTACGAAAGAAGAAGTGGGATATACTTGTATAAAAAGGAGGGTTGGACAGATTACACTTGTACATGAAGGAAGGGTGAGTGGATATACAAGAATTGAAGTTGGATGGGTTACACTTGTACATGAAGAAAGGAGGAGGGGATGTACTTGTACAAGAAGGAGGTTGGATGGGTTACACTTATATATGAAAGAAGGGAAGTGGGATATACTTGTGCAAGAAGAGAGGTTGGATGGGTTACACTTATACATGAAAGAAGGGAAGTGGATATACTTGTACAAGAAGGAAGGTTGGATGAGTTAAGCTTGTACATGAAGGAAGGGTGAGTGGGGATATACTTGTACAAGAAGGAAGGGTGGATGGGTTATGCTTCTACATGAAAGAAGGATAGGTGTGTTACACGTGTGTGAAGGATAAAAGCGTGGTTACACTTGTACACTTGTACATGATGGAAAGTTGAGTGGGTTCTACACCAGTACCCAGATGGATCAAAGAGTGGATGCACTTGTACATAAGGAAGGGTGGGTGGGTTACTCTTGTACATGAAGAAAGGAATGGTAGTTGGATTACACTTGTGAAGGAGGAAGGTTAGACTTGAAAGGACGAGTTGGTTGATGACAGTTGTACAGGAAAGAAAGTGGAGTGGGTGATACTTCTCCATGAAGGGTGAGTGGGTAAGTGACACTTGTACATAAAGGAAGGGTGGGTGGATAGGTGACACTTGTCCATAAAATAGGGTGGGATTGTTTTCCTGTTTCAGGTCTCTAAACATTTAGTTTACTGAACTGCAGTAATCCTTTTGAAGGATCTTAATTTGTTTCTGATTGCATTTATTGCAAGTAGACCATATAAAATGAATGTCACATGTGTATGTAGAAACATTAGTTCATGCATAAAGGATCATTTATGTAAACCTGAAACAGCAAATGGCTTAAAACTGAGCCCTGTGGAACTTTCAGCACCAGTGGGACACTGATTAGTCGTCATTTCAAAGTCAGTGTTTTTTCTCTGCAAGATGGCTATAAAACTATTTATAGCCTCACTGGAGAAGGCTGGGCACTGAAGTTTAACTGGTATCCTGTAATTAGCTGGATCAAATGCATTCTTAAAGAACTGCGCTGATTGCCTTTTTTTGTTAAAGCTGTGTTTCATGTACTGGTTCACATTCTCTTCTTCCATCCCTACCACCTTTTCAGTAAATTTGGTGGGTGTCTGTTTACAAACTGGTGGTTAGGGCCATTTTAGAACTGTACGATGTAGTAAAGTGGTGGTTAGGCCCATTTTAGAACTGTATGATGTAGTTTCTGGCCTTCAGTAAGCTCTTCTTACATTGTTCATCCTGTACATTTAAATACATCTGTGTTCTACTACTGAACTCACTGGTTGAAAGGGGCATAGACTGTATCATGCAGTTCTAAAATGGTACTTGTACTTCGTTGTATAGGTTTTATTAGGGTTGTTTTAAAGTTGTTTTACTAACAGGGACAAGATGGGTATGGGAGGTTCTAGGGGCGTGGATATGGTGCACTATCCATACTTCTGGCAGCACTTCCTTTCCCTTTAAAACTTGCCAGAAGGTCTTCAGGCTAGCTCCTCTGAGTGGTATCCTCCTTGGCACTGCCCTGTGATGTCAGATCTTCCTTTCTGCTGGAAGCATCAGATTTCCTCCTTTGCAGCTCTGCACTTAGTGTAGTCTTAACTTTACCGGTCTTTGAGCCGTTGAAATTATTGAGCTTTTTTATCTAAACATTTTTTCTGGTCACTTATTGATCGCGACAAACCCAAATCGGGTCCTGAGTTTAAGCGGCACGTGTCAGGTTTGCAGAAAATTTCACTCACCAGTCTGCATGCCTCGGGGCCCAACGTGATCTGCAGGTTTGCGGCCTGTGCCGGACTCTTCAGACCTCTGTGTTGGAGAACTGCTATGCCCACCTCCTCTTAGGTCACCTGGACCAACGAGATCTACCCATTCGGTCCTAAAGATGCTAGCAGGGTGGTCTCTGCGGCGTCGGTTTAGCTTGCACGGATTGCGCCGAGGAGGCAGCGACCCAGGATTCTTCGCCCACCTTAGTTCGTGCTTGGGTGCTTCATTTACTGAAGCATTCAGGATTTGTGCCATTCTCACCTACTTTCGGGGAGAATCCTTCCCGAGGGTCTGCATCTTCACCGGCCTCTAAACCCAAGAGGTCTCATTCCAGGGATCGGGAGCAGGTCGCTCCTTCCATTCCTGTGATTTTGCTTCTGGCTTGACTGCTTGGCTGTCAACATCGGACAAAACTTCTGCTGTCCAAGTCCAGGCCACTGGCCCCACAGTATCCTCGGTGGGCTTGCCTGCCGAGTTGCGGGTCAACCAGCTGGCTGAGATCTTTCTCAACCTAGTCGATCCATTGTTGGAGGACAGTGGGGATATTTCCATATGAGGACTCTGGTCCTTGCGGCCCTCTCACAAGAGGGGCCAGATAAACCAGCTAATTCAGCTTCCCCCCCCCCCACGGGTTCTTCTGCATACTGCACCTTACCCTGTGTCTCCTCTCTGATGACCTGTACATAGTATTTTGAGGTCACGGTCAAGGTCTCTCTCGGGCAAGATCTCGGGACTCTAGACATTCCCGCTCTTGACTGTCAGCCAAGAGGCCCAGTCGACTCTTCTCATCCCCTTCTTCTTAGTCTTCCGATGAGGAACGGCTCCACCATAAATTGTGGCGCCGATATGAGGAGCTTGTCTGGCAGCAGCAGATTCTCTGCCACGGCTGTGTTCCACAGCAGCCCCAGTGCTCCCCTGGTCACTCTTGCTGCTGCCTGTGCCAGTTCTTCCTGCCAAGCAGACACTAGCTTCCCCACTGCCTCCGCAGCCCTTGCACAGGATCCTGTCCAACGCTGCACGCCTCACTTCCGGGCTTCCTGGCAGGCTCTCGGTGCACATCTCACACTCTGATGAGCTACAGATTGTCCATGGGGAGCCGGGGTCACAAGCACTATTTGAAGAGTCCTCAGACTTGGAGGACTCTTCCATGCACTCCCTTCAGACCCCAGCCTTTGACCAGGAATCGTTCAAGGATCTCTCTATGGAGCAAGGGCTTGCTTCATGTGGGGCTCTGCTCTGATTGATCTCTGACTGTATAGGGATCCTGCTTGAACCAGTACAGAAGCCGGCTAAGTACCCCTTGACCAAGATTATGGACAAGGATGACCCCCGAGGTTGCCTTCCTGTAGCAGTGACCATTCTTAACCTCCCCAGGTGCTATGGCAGCACCTGCCTCCCTGTCTGGGCATCGACCTGTTTGGTCCGCGTATGCAGTCCTCACCGGTCTCTGCTGAGGTTCACTGACCATCCTTCGGCCAAAGGTTTGGTCACTGACTCAGTGTTCTGATGCACCAGCAATGTTGCGGGATGTTGACAAGCACCCAGACAAGGAATCGAATAAGTTAGACCATGAAGGTCTGCACCACTTTGTCCCTGGGCCTTCGGCTGGCCAGTTTGGCCATCATGATGGCTAACTTTTCCCATGCTCTGTTGGGAACTTTGAACCAAGTTATTCCCTGCCTTCCTGCAGATTTTCAGCTTGCGGTTAAGATGGTCCCGGACCAGAGACGCGCCGTGGCTAAGCAACAGCTCCAAGTCTCCCTGGGCATTGGTGACTCCTGTTGCAGGTCCATGGGCGCATCAATGGCCATGCGGCACCGGGCGTGTTTGAGGATCTCTACCTTTACGACCGATACCCAGCACAAGTTAGTAGACATCCCCTTCCTGGATACCGACCTGTATGGGCCAGGTGTCGTTGGTCATCTCACCTGCACTGAGAAGTCCAGTGCCACCCTGTACTCTGTCACATCCTCACAGGATGACATTCAGGGCAAGAAACAGCGAAAGAAACCCTTTCAATTTCGTCCCTACTCAGTGCCTCCATCCAGTCTGCTGAAGTCCCAAGCAGGGCAACAGCAGGCCTGGCGGACCAAACCTAAGCCCAGCCACCTCTGTCCCCAAAAATCCAGGTGCCAGGGCTCCTTGGCAGCCAGCCCCGAGCTGTCTTCAAGCCTCCCAGTGACTGGTCGGGTGGAGTGCCATTCTCCACCCATCCTGTCCTGCCCGGGACCTCCAGTGAGGGCCGGCTCCATCATTCATGCATGCCTGATCCGTCATCACATCGGACTAATGGGTGCTCAAAGTGGTGGGTTGTGGTTTGCCTCTGAAATTCAAGGCTCTCCTGCCCAGTCCAGCTCGTGCCCCGTGGAAAGATGTGTCCATGGACATGTTGTCCACCCTTTGGGAGGACATTGCCCAGCTTCTTTAAAAGGAAGCTGTGGCCCATGGCCCAGACTCCATGGCTGGTCCGGGACTTGTCTCCAGATATTTTCTGGTTCCAAAACGGATGGAGGATTGACACTCCATACAGGATCTTCACGATCTCGATCAGTATTTAAGGCAGCACAAGCTCCGGATGGTCACTCTGAATCAGATCATTTCATCTTTAGAGTGGGTCATGTGGTTCTACTTTCTGGATCACCAGGACGCCTTCTTCCACATCCTGATCTGTCCATACCACTGGCGGTTCCTTTGTTCCATTTGGAAGGGATACTTTACGAGTTCCAGGCCATGTTGTTCAGCCTTTCTGTGGCCCCCAGGGTCTTCACAAGTGCATTGCAGTGGTGGCAGCATTCTTGTGGCACCTAGCAGTCCAGGTGTACACTTACGTGGTCTACTGGCTGATCAACGGTTCCTCCCGGGAGGAGGTGGAGTGGTCCAGGATCTGGCCTTCAGACCTGCTTGGCCTTGGGCCTCCTGGTCAGTCCAGCCAAGTTGGAACTCAGCCCCTCACAGGTCATCCACTTCATTGGGGCAGAGCTTGCCTTCCAACAGACAAGGTGTAGGATCTTACCTCCTTTGCCCAGTCATTTTGGGTTGAGCAATCGCGCCCTGCCTGGGACTTCCAGCAGCTGCTGGGGTACATGGCATCCTGCACCAGCATGGTCCGGTGTGTTCACCGGTGGATTTAGCCCCTGCAGGTGGAGCAGACTCATCAGTGGTCACAGTGCTTCAGTCACCTAGACCAGCCGGTGACATGGCCAATATGGGATGCCATCCAGTGGTGGATTGTCTCAGACCATCTGCAGGAAGGAGTCCTGTTTGGCCGCCCAGAGCCGACGGTCACTCTCACCAATGAGACACATCTTTGTTGGGATGGGGAGCCCACCTGGAGGGCCCATGGCTCTGGACTCCAAGAGGTCCTGATGTCACATCAACCTGTTGGAGCCTGTGCGGTGCATCTAGCTCTGACGGCCTTCCTTCCAGTTATGCGCATCAGCCTGCTCAAGTCCAGACGGATAATATAACGACCATGTGCTGCCTCAACAAGCAGGTCAGGACACATTTCTCCTGTTGTACCAAGAAGCTTCTGCACCTGGTCCCTTATACACCGTCTGAATGCCAAACTTCTGGCAATCTGTGTGACTTGTGCCTCCAACCAGGCGGATGCCCTTAGCCAGATGGGCAAGGCATCTTACGAGTGATCTCTTCACTAGGAGGTAGTCGTAGGAAAAGGTGGTTGTGTGCTTTTTCAAGGGCCTTGACTACTTGTCCCCACCGATGTATGAACCACCACCACCTTGGGACTTGTTGCTGATTTTAGCAGTGCTCATGGACAAGCCATTTGAACCCATACACAGGTGTCATATCTCCCACCTGTCATGGAAGACCACCTTCTTGGTGGCTATCACATCCACCAGAAGGATCAGTGAGCTCCAGGCACTTTCGGTAGAGTCTTATCTGGTTTTCCACAAGAACAGAGTTGTCCTCTGCCCTAACCCGAAGTTCCTCCCGAAGATTGTTTAGGAGTTTCACCTTAACCAGGTGATTAACCTCCCAGTGTACTTCACCAATCCAACCTCGGAGGCCAGCACAGACTCCATTCCTTGGACCTAAGGTGAGTGCTTGCTTACTATAAAGAGCACACAGCTGGAGTTCAGGGAGCTCATCATCACCTACACTGAAGCTGCACCTGGCAGACTGGCAGCTAAGCAGACGATTGGCAGCTGGATAGTCTCCTGCATCGATCTCTGCTACGGGGTGACTGGTAGGGAGCCTTCCATTGTGCTTGGGGCTCATTCCACCAGACATACCGCTGCCTTGGTGGCTGCTTCCAGGGACATTCCTATTTAGGAAATCTGCAGGGCTGCTAACTGGAAGTCAGCACAGACCTTCATCTCTCATTACCGCAGTGACCTTGAGTTATGCTGGGATGCTGGTTTTGGGACCTCTGTTCTCCAGTCTCTCTCTTAAAAGTATGGTTGTGTGCCTTGCCCCCTCCTCCAAGAGAACTGGTAGGAGTCTGCTAGCAGTGTGGATAGTGCACCATATCCACACCCCTAGAAATGAGGGTTCTAGGAACATGGATATGATGTTCTATCCACACTTTCAAACATGAAGTCTTGCTGTATTTAGACATAATGCAGTTAGTCCCAGCACTTGAACTGCCATGGAGAGGAAAGAGTTAACTCTGTACAGAAGCACAGAATGTTGAGCTCGCGCTCTGTTTTCAAACCTCTGTCTGTGGTACTTCCCAGTGTAACCATCAGATTCTTTACTCTGCCTAACAGTGAAGTCACTCAGCAGATGTCCTCTACTCGGTTTGGTAAAAGTAAAGCGTTCAGTTTAAACCCATATTTTTTTTGTTTTGTTTTGAATTCCAGCCTCTGTCTACGGTACAGGTAGTATGTAGATAGGTAGTGACTGTGTTTTATTTTGGTAAAGGTGGAAATTGTCCTTTTCTTCGGTTTCTTCCTGGTCGGTCCGGTTTGAAACAGACTTTGTTAAATTTAATTTCATTTTTCTGGGATTAGTGTGGTGTTCCGGTACGGATCGGTTTCAAAAGAACTGGACTTTTTGCTGGTTCTTTTAAAAAGCCCGTGACACGGTTTGTAACCGATCAGTTGTTATATTACCTGGCTTGAAAGCTGCAATAGGGTAGTTTGTTAGGTTGACCATGTCTGAGAAACCCAAGAAGAAAACTGGTCCCACTGGGTTTCAGCACTGTACTGAGTGTGGGGAGGCCTTTGCTAAGGCCGACCCCCACCTCATCTGTGTTTGTCTGGGGTTTGACCACCTCAAGTCAGACTGCCAAATCTGTAAAATCCACTCAATCCACTCAATCCTCAATCCACTCTAGATAAAAGACTGAGTAGGCTGAAGGAAAGGGAGGCCGAGAAGTCCGTAGATCCAGATGGTCAGCCCAGCTCGGTTGCAGCCGAACCTGAGGAGGTGCCTACTGACCTAGGCGTTACCTCCTCGGGCAAAAGGAGAGCCGACCCTGAGGGGTCGGTTCCGTCAAAGAAAAAGTGCAAGTCTGCCGGTTCGGATCCTGTGTCCCACTCTCCAGCCGTGACCTAAATAGCCAAAGCGATTAGTATTGTCCAGTCGCTTAGACCGGTTCCGTCCAAATCGGTACCGCCGGTTAGGCGGTTTGGTCGGATCGGTCTCCTCCGGATTATGACCCAGATGCTTATTATGAGGAGTGGGAGGGAAACGAGGACTATCCCGATGATGATGGTGACGATGAGGGAGGTCTGGATGTGCCCATTGAACCGGACATCTCCCCAGACAGGCCCTCAGGTGTCTCACCTCCCAGGCTCTCTGAGTCCCCTTCACACTTTTTGTTCTACAAAAAGGTGGCACAAACCCTGCAGCTTCCCTTGGTTGAAGCCGCAGAGGAGGATGAAGAGCCTAGTTTTGTGGAAATGATGGACATCCCAGAGTCCAAAAAGCTGTCTATCCCTCTTCATAAATCCTTGGGGAAACAGACACACAAAATTTTACAAACCTCTAATTCAATACTTCCTGTGGATAAGAGAATGGACATGAGGTATGCGTTGTCAGGCTGAGCTGCGGAGTTCCTTTATAGTCATTGCAGCCATGTTGGGGTAGTGCAGGCTACAGCCTGTGACAGGGATAACATTCCTTTGGCTTCACACCCCCTGGATAAGAACTCCAGGAAAGTGGATGCCATGGCCAGAAAACAGTATTTGGCATCCTCTTTGGGGCTCAGGCAGGCTACTTATATGGCCTACACAGCCAGGTACCAGAAATCCAGATGAGTTACGGTTCTGGAACTGGCTAAACAGGCCTCTCCCCAGCTAGCCAAGGAGCTGGAAGTGGTGGCTGCTGATTGAATTGAGGCATCCAAAATGCAATTTCATGCTGTTGTGGACTCCAGTGATGTGGCATCTACAGTCATGGCTACATCTTTGTCTCTCAGAAGTCATGCTTGGCTCAGATGTACTAGTCTTTCACGGGATACCCAGGCTAAGGCCATGGATTTTCCTGTAGTAGGTAACTGTCTGTTTGGGGCGCAGACAGAGGCTTACATGAAGAAACTATATGAATACAGGACCACATACAGGAGTGCACAGGCCAAGGAAAAGGCAGGCCACTCCGCACAAGCAGCAGTCTAGGGACAGGGGCAGGCCCTTTCAAAGGCCTTTTTACCAAGCCCAGGCCGCCTCTCCCTTCCCACAGAGGGGGTTCTTCAGAGGGAGGGGTAGGAGGGGGATGAGCCAGGCTGCTCCCTCCTCCTCTCAGTCTAAGGCTTCTGCCAAGCTGACACCCTGATGTGTCAGCCCGGGTCGACTCCCCATTTCCAGCAGGAGGCAGGCTTGCTTACTACTTCCAGGCCTGGAAGTCTGTGACCTCAGACAAGTGGGTCCTGGAAGTAGTAAGCCAGGGACTGGCCCTCAGCTTCAAAAAATTCCCAAAAAAGAGGGCCAAGTCTTTTCCACTTCTGAAGGCCGCCACGGCAAACCTATTATACGCCAGAGCTGCCTTATCTTGGGCATCGGATTTAGCCTTTCAATTCGCAGAGGATCCAGAAAAGAACTCCCCCATTATCCACCAGCTACAGTTGATGGGGTTGGCCTCCGCCTGTGCAGCGGATGTATCAGAAGAGGCTGTCTGATGTGCCGCATGGACCATGTTTTACCAAACCTCTGCTCGATGCAACCTGTGGCTCTGGGAATGGCACGCGGATGCTTCCTCAGAGAGCCATTTAGTGAATGCACCATATGAAGGCAACCTCCTGTTCGGGTCTGCGCTGAAGGAGGCAGTGAAGGAATCAGGTGAAACAGCAGTGGTGCATATGCTAGTCTAGGAGCCAGGGCAAGCCTGGCCTTCAGGCACAAGGCGTATTTTCGTGACAGAGGTTACAACAAGGACAGAATCCCAATTCTTCAGGAAAAAGGCCATGGTTCCCCCGACACCAGCGGACTTTTAGGGGAGGTGGATCAGGCGGAGGGGGAAATCCCAGAGACACAGGAAACAGCAACAAGAAAGCACAATGAGGAAATGCAGGCTCATCCTCGAGTAGGAGGCAGACTTTCAGATTTTCTCGAGGAATGGGTCCAAACAACGTCAGACAGATGGGTGTTAGACATTATCCGCCAGGGATACTTAATAGAATTAGAGTCCAAGCCTCATGTTGTGCCCTCTCCTATTTCAAACAACTCGTTCAAAAGACAAGCCGCACTGCAGGCCATCACGGATCTTCTGCAAGCCAGGGCTATCAAACACGTTCCTCCCACAGAGCTCAACCGTGGGGTCTACTCCCTATTTTTCATTATGCCTAAGCGCACAGGAAGTCACAGACCAGTCCTAGACCTAAAATTCCTAAACTGCTTTGTGCGTAGCAGACCATTCAAGATGGAAACACTGGCCTCAATTGCCAAGGAAGTGCTGCAAGGAGACTTTCTAGCATCCATCGACCTGCAAGATGCCTATCTACATATTCCGATTCACAGCAGGCACAGGCAATATCTGAGGTTCAAGCTGGGCAACCGTCACTTTCAATTCAAGACTCTCCTGTTTGGACTGTCCTCAGCCCCAAGAACCTTCTCGAAGGTCCTGGTAGCAGTAATAGCCCACCTACGGAACCGGGGAATCCAGCTATTCCCTTATCTGGACAACATCCTCATCAAGGCTCCGCAGCTCGACCCAAGCGATACAGGCAGTGGTGGATGTAGTCCAGTGCCTCACGGCTCACGGTTTCCTAATCAACAGGAAGAAGAGTTCCCTAATTCCGAGTCAGAGTCTGAACCACCTGGGCACAGAATTCAGGACGCAGGACAACAAGGTATTCTCCCCCCCAACCCCGACTCAAAGTTCAGGGACCTGTTAAAACTCATCAGCAAATTCCAAAGGAACAGTCAACTGCCGACTCAGTCCTTTTTGCAACTAATCAGGACACTCACCTGCAAGAGAAAATAAGTGCATCACTCATCCTCCAAGACCTCACTGGCTCCCGGTTTCCTCAGTGTTTCTTTAAGATTGTTCTCCTGTTCAAAAGTCATGGACTTGCCCCTCTTATTGCAAAGTCTTAGTCTTCCTCCACCACGTTGTGCCCTCTCTTCCTGTCAACTGCTGTCTGCCCCATCTCATAGCCTTATCACATTTGGTGGCAGAGTCTTTTCCACTGCTACACCTCTAGTCTGGATCTTCCTTTTTATCTCTGCCTTATTGACTTTCTGTTTTTGGGGTGAAATTAAGTTCTTCTTGAGCATATCTCTTTCATCAGGCCACACCTTTGGAACACATGGCTGCCAGGCACAAGGACCGTGACGAACGTTTTTGCAAGCAGTCAGCCAGGGGCTGCCCACAACGACGTCGGACATCAGCATATACATAAATGTGGGCAGCCCCTCCTCTCCTCTGTTCTTTTCCTGCCATCGATCAGACTCATCTAACCTCTGTAGGAAATGTTGTTGCTATGCCGCCATTTTATTTCTCACTTATTTAAAGTAATCACTTTTGTAGTGATTTTCGACCTGCATGTCATGGAAAGAACCATCCAGACTATTCCGGTACTATGAGTGTGGAGAAAAGATCTACACCGGAGTTTCCCACAAAGTTCGTCTCTACTCTAAGACCCAGACCACAACGTGAAAGCCTGCAAAATCTGTCAGTGGTTTAATCCTGCAACCAGGTGATGCAGAACTGGGGGCTTTGGAGAAGGTTTTACTCCAAAAAACTGTAGAGAGAATGACGATGCAGCTTTATGAGAAATCCATGTAGCCGACTCTGTCAAATGAACTGTGATCGAGTGTTCCTGGTCACACATAATTGTGCATGATTCTCATAAAAATGAAAAAGATCCATGCACATTTATGTGAATTGGGGTACGCTGCACACAAAGGAGCTTCCATTTTGTGAATGCAGGCATGTGAGCTGCATTGTATGCACACTGCCACAGAACTATAAGGGAAAGACTGTGCACACGGCAGCATTTATACCAGCTGCTAGTTGGTCGATAAGGCCATTTCCCTCCCACTTCAGCAAATTGGCCTGGTACATTTTTTTTTTTTTTTTTAGGTGGCAGTTGGGAGGTACGGTGCCACGGGATTCACATGGTAGGGTGACAAAGCTGCATTGTGCAGCAGTAACCTCCAGTGGCAGAGTGCAGGCCTGGAACAGCTCAAGTGGACCAAGACCCTCACCCAAGTCATGAAAGACCCGTCATCCATCCATGGGGTCCAAACCCAAGCTCACAAAATTTGCCACTGCTAACTCCTCCCTCACAGTTCCTACACCTGAAGATCCCCCTTGGCAGAACGTTCCTTGTTTTAAATACCTAGGGGTCACCATAGACCCCTCTATAACTTTCTCTGAGCATATCAACAACACTGCAATGGTTCAACCAGAAACTCAGGGCTGGTTTTAGACTTGTACACTGTCTGACCCCTGAAGCACGCCTTGCCGTAGCCCAAGGCAACCTTCTCCCCCTTTTAGATTACTGCGCCCCTATCTTCTCTCATGTTTCCTCCTCCCTGTGCACTAAGGCTTAACACTGTATATCTGTAGGTTTATGCTCATGTCGTATTACTCCACACATCACTACACTTTATACTAGTCTCTAGAGTGGCTCCCCCTCAAAGGACGACAGGATTATGCCCTTGCCATGAGAAGTGGCAACCTGTCACCCGGCTCGGACACAAAGTCCCTCCCAGGTGCCTCTGGGAATCCTCTGTCCCACCTTTGGGAAATCCCAAGGATTAACACTGTTCTGAGTAGTAAAACTCTGTCCACTGCTCCCACGCTGTGGAACAAACTCCTCGCCTCCCTCCGCTCGCTTGGCTCGCACCTTACTTTCAAAACCAACCTTAAAGCCTGGCTGCTGTCTGAAGCCAAATGTTCCTGCTCAGCCGGATAACATTATGATAAGAGTCCTCTCCCCTCTCCTGGGCCAAGTCGCACCCCCCCCCTCTACTGTTATGGACATGCTGTGGACTGATCTGACTGTCCCGTTGTTCTTAATGCACTTGCACTGTTTTGCACTTAGTTTTATGAAACAACATTCCTTGTACTGTTGGTCATTCATATGCAATTTGTGTATCATGTAATCCAATGTATTTTGTTCCTCCTGGATATGCTTCTGTGTTCAAAGCATTTCATTGTATATTTAGTTTTGTTGATACCTGCACCTTTCTTAAGTTCTGTAATTTGTAGTTTGTCTGTATTTTCTTATGTGCTATCTTCATGCCTGAGTCGTGCCTGAAAATGGTCTGTGGGATCAGTGCACCTACCTGGTAAATAAGTAAACAAATCCATATTAAAAATGTAGCGGGTTGACCGTGTGCCTCCCAGTATTTTCCTGGCCCAGAGAGTGTTTCCTGCCCGCCATCTTAACTTCCGACCATCGCTGTCCTCCACTCACCTCACTTTGCAAGCGTTAGGATTTCGTTTTTGCCAGGGTGGGAAAGGTTCTTAACTTTGTGCATGCACTTGGTATTTTCTTTGTGGCCCAGACTCTGAGTTGGAAACTGTAACCTGCTCTATCCACCCAAGTCCATCCCGCTCCCGACTTCCACTCAGCTTGTGGGGGAAGGACACATTTTGTTTATGTATGTTGCCCAAAAGAATGCCCCCCCCCCCCCAAAGCCAGAGACTGAGTTAGTGTTGCCATTACCAGCCCGATGTGACCAGTGAGGCAGGGGAGGGGACCTAGGTCACATTGTCAGCCCTGCTGCTGGCCCACAATCAATGTCCGTTAACGTGGTGGATGGGTAAACTTACTGGTAGTGGACATATGCTGCAGTACTTTATTCAGCATCGCACATTACAATTGCATTGTCGTTGTATGTGTTGTAGCAGAGTAACTGCGGGAGGCAGTAAAATTACCTGTTTAAAACATATATCTTTTTGTTGGGTCGGGTATCTGAGATACCTGGCCTGGCTTCAATACAGCTGTAAGTGTAGTAATAATTATAATACTACAAGATACTTTTTTGCTGGCATTAAACGGCTAACACCCTGACCTACTATATCTATAAATGAATAACAAGAACCCAGTCCATGGTTCACAAACAAACAAAAGGCATTTGGTTTCACAGAGAGACAGAGTTGCAGTTGTAGGGCAAGGCTGTAGGAACTAGAGAAGCACCAGCACCCAAGAGTTCGTGGAGCTGGAGCTTTAAAGGAAAACTGTGGAAAAGATAACCCTGCAGCCTGTCAGCTTTGCAATGGTCACATTTTAACTGTCCCCTAACAGTATCCGCACCTTGCTTTTTGCTGCATCTTTATTTTGTTAACTTTCTGTTTTGCAATGTGCTGCTCCATGTGTAGCTCCACAGCCGCATCCGCAGCGCTTTGAATATGCAAATGATTTGAACGTTGAGAGAGACGTTCAGAGACATTCACGATGGTGCCTGTTGAATGACTTGGGAACAGTCAAAGAAAGAAGTCTCTCACAGCATTCTTCGGTGTTGTACTTTGCTAATTTCCTCCTTGTCTACCACAGTATCTGCCCCCGCACATAGTCGCTAACTTTTTAAGGGCTAATTTAGCTTACTTTCCTCGTTGCTGCCCTTGAAGGTCAGTGTTTATCTTCAAGTGGTCTGGATGTGCGCCACCGTTACGCTTTCACCGTTTTTTCCGCGCTGACCTTTCACGCACGTGGAATGCTCATTCACAAAGCATTCCTCTTGCGTGGACATCCCCATGGCAATGTGTATTCAGGATCGGGGCTTACAGCTGAGAGGACTTGTGCTTTTTTAAATATTGACATATGTACTTTTGAATATTGTTCTTAACACTTAAAGGGTTATAATACCCTTTTTGTGTGCTAAACTTCTTGTTGGACTGTGAATACTTCCTCTTTGGAGCATGAGTGCGGCAGTGCGCGAGAACGAGCATCGCTCAGCAGAGCACTGTGAATGCGCATCTCCCATCAGCCAGTGAGCTGAACATCTTGACGCCAAATGGACTCCTGGGAAGAAAACACAGTAGAAACATGGTGCTGGGCAAGATTTGCAGTTCACTACATCGGGGGAGCAAATATGGGCTGTACTTGTTGCGGTGAGTCAACAAACTAATAAAATGGCCACACCATTTGCAGTTGCTTAGTTAAACTAAGTCAGGGATGCATTTAAAATGGAAATCCACAGTTTTTTCCTTTAAGAGTGCAAGTCTGTTGGTAACTTAGTCACACAATGGTTAAGTGAAGGAGACTTCCTCCATGTACAGACAGTGATGCTCAGAAATACCAGTCTGGTGACAGTGGTATGTTCTTCATGTTTCTCCAAGAGCATTGTTCTGAACGAACTAAATCTGAAGGAGTACTGGGAGGGGACAGTGCAACAACATGGCTATATGCCTGTACTAGTATGGATTGGAGTTGGGACTGCTTTCAAACAACATGAAGTCTTGCTGTATTCTGACATTCTGCAGTTAGGTCCTGCCTTTCAACTGCCCCGGAGAACAAAGAGTTAAACTTTCCATGGCCAGCATGGAATGTTCACCACGAGCTCGGTTGAAGCCCCTGTCTGCTGTTTAAACTGCAACCGTCAGATTCTTTACTCCGCCTCACTGAACAGTCGCTCTGGAGATTTCTCCTTCTGCTCGGTTGAAAAAGTCGGTTGAAGTGTTGGTTTTCGGTTGGTTTCTACCGAATTGCTGTTACCGCTTAGTCTGTTCAAGTCTCTGTCTGTGGTACCGTGAGTACTAGATAGGTTTTTGTTTTGTTTCTGTGTGGAACTTGAAATTGTGGATCGGTTCGGCTGAACCGATCGGTTTGAGGTAAAAAAGCTTGTGCTTACTTTAGAGTGTGGTAAGCGGTCCCTATTGGTTCTAAAAAAAAACGGATTTAATTACGTCTTTTTCCAAGACCTGTGACACGGTCAGGAACTGATAGGGGAGTCTTGCCTGGCGGATTGCTGAAAAAAGGGTACGTTTTTGGATAGGATTGGCCATGTCTGAGAAACCAAAAAAAAAAAAAAGGGCCCACTGGGTTTTAACACTGCAGTGTGTGTGGGAAGTCTTTGCCAAGGCTGATCCCCACACCACCTGTGTTTATTGTCTGGGATTTGACCACCTCGATTTAGACTGCCAAATTTGCAAGAATTTTCCCAAATCTACCCTGGAAAAGAGATTAGGTAGACTGAGGGAAAGGGAGGCCGAGAAGTCCGCTGACCCGGATGGCCAGCCCGGTTCGGTTCCGACCGAACCAGAAGGAGTGCCCTCTGACCAGGGCGATACTACTTCCGGCAAAAGGAGAGCCGATTCTGAGGAGTCTGTTCCAGTAAAAAGAAAGAGAAAAGATAAATCGTCCGGTTTGGACCCAGAAATTCATACTCCGACCACCGATGAGATAGCCAAGGCGATAAGGCTTGTGCAATTGCTTAGTTCTGTTCCAGACAAACCGGCACCATCTGACAGGGGCTCGGTTCGGTCGGTTCCCCAGTTCCGGATTAAACTTTGGAAGAATTTTATGAACCGGAGGATGAGGAGGGAGAGTATGAGGATGATTATGGTGATTATGAAAGTCTGTATGTGCCTATTGACCCGGACATCTCCCCAGACAGACCTTCAGGTGTTTCTCCTCCTAGGCTTTCTGAGTCCCCTTCACACTATATGTTTTACCAAAAAGTGGCTGAGACCCTCCAGCTTCCTGTGGAGGAAGCAGTAGAGGATCAGGAAGAGCCTGATTATGTTGAGATGATGGACATCCCAGAGTCCAGGATACTGTCTATTCCCCTCCACAAATCCTTTGGTAAACAGACACATAAAATTCTTAAGTCTTCTAATTCTATACCTCCTGTGAACAGACGAATGGACAAGAGGTACACTCTCAGGCTCAGACACGGAGTTCCTTTTTCAGCAATGCAGCCATGTTGGAGTTGTGCAGGCTGCTGCCTGTGATAAAGCAAATATTCCCTTGGCATCACGCCCCCCAGATAAGGACTCCAGGAAGATTGATGCCATGGCAAAGAAACAATACATGGCAGCATCTTTGGAACTCAGGCAGGCTAACTATATGGCCTATACAGCCAGATACCAGAAGTCCAGGTGGGACACTGTGCTGACTATGGCTAAACAGGCCCCTGACCAGCTTGCCAAGGAGCTGGAGCAGGTGGCTGCAGATGGGATTGAGGCATCGAAAGTACAGTTTCATGCTGCTGTGGACTCCAGTGATGTTTCATCAAGAGTCATGGCTACATCTGTGGCTCTTCGGAGGATGGCTTGGCTCAGATGTACTAGCCTCTCACAGGATACCCAGGCTAAGGCCATGGATTTTCCTGTAATTGGTAATTCTCTGTTAGGGGAGCAGACAGAAAACTACGTGAAAAAGATGGATGAGTGCAGGACCACTTACAGGAGTGCTCAGGCCAAAGGCAAGCAACTTCTCAAAGACAGCAGTCCAGGGGCAGGCCTTTCCAAAGGCCGTTTTACCAAGCTCAGGCCTCCTCCTTTTCCTTTTCACAGAGGGGGTTCTTTAGAGGGAGAGGCAGAACGGGGATGAGCAGGCCTGCATCCACCCCTCAGCCTAAAGTCCCTGCCAAGCAGACACCCTGATGGGTCTTCCCAGGCCGATTCTCCCATACCAGTAGGGGGCAGGCTGGCTTACTTTGTCCAGGACTGGAAGTCTCTTACATCAGACAAGTGGGTCCTGGAAGTAGTAAGCCAGGGACCGGTTCTCAGCTTCAGAAAATTTCCCAAGATGAGAACCAGATCCTTTCCACCTGCAAATCCATCAGAGACCCTTGCCCTAGAGGCAGAGGTATCTTCTCTCCTAGCTCTCAGAGCTATAGAGAGGGTTCCCACCCTACACAAGGGCAAAAGATTGTACTCCAGGTACTTCCTAACCCCTCCAAAAGACAGGAGAATGGCGGCCCATCCTGGACCTAAGATATCTGAACAAACACCTTTTGAAGCCAAAGTTCAAAATGGTAACTCTGGGAATTATCCTTCCCTCTCTAAGGCCAGGGGACTGGCTAGCCTCCCTGGACCTCAAAGATGCCTACTTTCACATTCCCATCAGGTGCTCCCACAGAAAGTACCTCAGGTTCGAGTTGCCCTCAGGCCACTATCAGTTCAGAGCAATGTCCTTTGGCCTAACATCAGCCCCAAGGGTTTTCACAAAGTGCCTGGCAGTAGTTGTTGCTTTCCTAAGAAGAAAAAGATCTCCATCTTCCCATACTTGGACGACTGGCTCTAATAGGTCAGTCTCCAGACCAAGTCAAGTCACATCTGCAAGTGACCCAGCAAGTGCTCACTCTTAGATTCCTTCTCAACCTTCAAGTCAGTTCTCGAACCAGTACAGCTCCTCACCTTCATAGGTGCAGAACTGGATACAGTAAAAGGAAGAGCCTTCCTTCCCCTGGAAAGGGTAAGGAACCTTATGGAACTGGCCTCTTCATTCACCCTTCAGGTGTCTCGACCAGCAACGCATTTCCTTCAGCTTCTGGGCCACATGGCAGCTTCCACAGCAGTGGTCCAAGGGGCAAGATTCCAGATGAGGGACATTCAGTTCCACTTAAGAGCCTTCTGGTCCCAAAGAAAGGATTCCTTACCAAACTAATCCCAGTGACTTCAACCCTGATCCAAGCCTTGCAATGGTGGCAGGATCAGGACAATTTGAGACGAGTGGTTCCATTTGTCACTCAGTCTCATTCAGTGATACTCACCACAGATGCTTCCCTGCTGGGCTGGGAGCCCATTTGGGGGATCTTACCACCCAAGGACTGTGGTCACCTCAGGAATCTCTGCTTCACATCAATCTCTTGGAACTCAGAGCAGTGTTTCTGGCACTGCAAGCTTTTTCCAAATCTGTACAGAACAAGGTGGTTCAGGTCAGAACAGACACCACCACCACCATGTGGTACATGAACAAGCAAGGAGGCACTCGGTCTACAGCCTTATACACAGAAGCAATGAAGTTGTGGTCCCTGACCTATTCCCTGCAGACCTCTCTGATAGCAGTTCACCTCCCAGGGAAGGACAATGTCCTAGCAGATGCACTGAGCAGAATATCCCAGGGCCATCACGAATGGGCCCTAGATCCTCTAGTTTTGAAAGTGATTTTCTCGAGATAGGGCACACCAGAGATAGATCTTTTTGCAGCCCCAGACAATCACCAACTTCCTCTCTTTTGTTGCAGACCCCCCCAGTCTTGGGTCCAGTCCCCCTGGATGCTCTGATTCTGAACTGGGAAGGGAAATTGCTGTATGCTTTCCCCCCTTCCCTCTCCTGTTCAAAGTGTTAGTCAAGGTAAGGTCACAACCATGCGTAGTGATTCTCATTGCTCCAGGCTGGGCCAGACAGCCCTGGTACCCCTCTTGCTGTCCCTAGCTGTCCACCTTCCCCTGTCTCTTCCCAGGAATTACAAACTGTTAACATCCTCTCAGGGGAGGATTTGGTACCCAAATCTTCAGTCTCTCAATCTCAAGGAATGGCTCTTGAAGAGTTAGAGTTTGCAGATCTGCATCTATTCCAAGGGGTTCTGGATATCCTTAAGGCTTCTTGAAGACCTTCCACCAGGAAGACTTACAACTCCAAATGGAAAAGATTCAGCATTTGGTGTTCTAAGAAGAATATTTCTCCAGACTCTGCTGAGTTGCCTATGGTTCTGGACTATACGGTCCATCTTAATGGCCTAGGCCTCAGACCAGCAACCCTTAAAGTACACTTGGCAGCTGTTTCTGCTTTCTTATCAGTAGGCAAGCCTTCCTCTCTCTCATCCCATCCTGTTTTTTGTAAGGTTTTCAAAGGATTGCTTCACATCAATCCCCCCCCCCCCTTAGGGATCCTGCTCCTGCTTGGGACCTTAATGTTTGCATTGCTCAGCTTATGCAACCTCCCTTTGAGCCTTTGTCCTCAGCAGAGCTTAAGTACTTGACTTGGAAAACTGTGTTTTTGGTAGCCATTAACTCTGCCAGGTGTATCAGTGAATTGCAAGCCCTGTCAGTGGAATCTGATTTCATCTCTTTCCATAGAGATAAAGTGGTCCTTAGAACTAACAGAAAGTTCTTACCTAAAGTGGTTTCAGATTTCCACCTCAACCAGTCTATATCTCTCCCTGTTTTCTTCACTGACCATTCCTCCTCGGGAGAGAGGCTACACACAGACGTTAAAAGAGCCCTATATTACTACATAGAGCGTACCAAGGGTCACAGGTTTGAATCCCTCCAGTTGTTACTTACGTATGGAGAAGTTGGTAAGGGCAGACCTGCCACTAAGAGATCTATTGCCAGGTGGATTGTTACTTGTATACAATTCTGCTATGAAAAACTGTGTAGAACTCCACCCTCAGGCCTGAGGGCTCATTCCACTAGAGGTACAGCTACTTCCCTGGCTGCTGCCAGGGATATTCCTCTCTTAGAAATTTGTCAAGCAGCCACCTGGAAAACAGTCCATACTTTCACCAAGCATTACTCTCTGGATATCCAGGCTAGGAATGATGCTCAGTTTGGCACAGCAGTATTTCAGAGCCTGTTTCCAAAGTAGGTTCTGTCCCTCCTCCATGGAGGTACTGCTTGGTAGTCTGCATATGTCAGAATACAGCAAGACTTCATGTTGTTTGAAGAAAAAATTACTCACCTTAGTAATGTTGTTTTTTCAAATGGAGTCTTGCTGTATTCTGACCTCCCCTCTCAGAACCTAGATTTTGGGATGTGGGTGGGCAGGAGCAATGTTTTTCACCCTCTTTTGGTTTGGGTGACAGGTTGTGTTTTGGATGTGTTTTGTTTTTTGGTTTCCTGACTTGTCTTTCTTTTGAAACCAAAAAACTTGTTATATAGATATATTTGCCAGTTGGCTAGTAAGAATTTTACAGTTTCACACAGAACATCTAGTGAGTCTTTGCTCGTAAAGATCTGACGGTTGTGGTTTAAACAGCAGCAGACAGGGGCTTCAACCGAGCTCGTGGTGAACATTCCATGCTGGCCATGGAAAGTTTAACTCTTTGTTCTCCGGGGTAGTTGAAAGGCAGGACCTAACTGCATATGTCAGAATACAGCAAGACTCCATTAGAAGAAACAACATTACTAAGGTGAGTAATTTTTTCTTCTTTGCCAAACAGCCATTTATACATCCTGAAATTTTGAAAAGGGTATGATGTACTCTGAAAACTAATGTTTTACCCTTGAAAAATTCTGACAAGGGTACACTGCACCCTCTGTTACATGGATGCGATAGGAACACTGTCGTGGTTGTCCAAATCCCAGAAGAAAACTTCAGGGAGTCACAAGCACCAGGACAAGAAGTCATCTTCCTAGGCACACTCCAAGTCACCCCTGCACTCTTCAGGTATGACTTCTGCTTCAGTGTCGTCCGCTCTAGCGGCAATGCCGACCATCAACCTGAGATGAGGTCTGGGCTTGGTGTGATCACTACCCGGCCTATTACGACTGGTATGTCGCTGTCGATGACTGGGACTCTGTCTCCCCCATCAACTACTCCAGTCGCGCCAGCTAACCAAATGTGGTGCCGACACTCAGGCAATCTTTTCTCTTTTTCTGACACAAGGCATCTGCTGCCTGGTCTCCCTGTTCCTTGGAGCCCATCCACGGGGTCTACTATACATAACCACTCGATGAAGCAAGGTACTTACCTTGCCTCAGAATCTTTCTGTGCTGCTGCCGATGTTGCTGGCAAGGTTTCTCATGCCTGTTGACCCAGTTGACGAGTACGAGAATAATCCTTATGTGATAATGCAGGAAGAGGAGAAAGAAGCAGAAGACTGTGCTGAGAGAGGGTTTGAGCATGGCATTAGCTCTGCAGTCTCTGCTTGCAGTAAGGACTCTGTGGTGAGCATACCAGCGAGCCCTCCAGAAGACCCTACCTTTTTCACCATGATGCAGCAGATGCAAGCTGCCATGAGCTTTGCTCTGAAAGAGCAGGATACTACTAAGAAAAACCTTCTGGAGTTCTTGGAGCTGACGGTCTCCCTCTGTTGTGGTGCCTTCTCTGGTTCCAGCCTTAGAGGATACCACCTGTGCAGCTTGGTACAGACCACACAATATACCAGCTGTCCCCAGAAAGGCGGTCGGAATATATTCTGCCCCTTCTGGGAAACCGTTTTAAGCCCACAACCTGAGACTGACTTGGTGGTGATCAGCTGCCCATGACAGGTCTAGTAACCTAAACACCTGAGCTCCCTTCCTCCTGATAGTCTGAGGTTGGATGTCCTAGGCAAGTGGGCATATGCCTCTGCATCACTGGGCCTTTATATTGTTAACTGCAAGGCCCACATGATGAAGTATCAGAACACCCTCTGGAGGAAGGCCAAGGCTGCTACACAGGCCTTGACTGAGGGGGTCCTCAAAACAGGAGTTACTGAAAACTGACAGCTGGGTCTGATGTGGGCAAGCATTTGCTTCGCACAGCTTATGATGTCTCAGATGCTTCTACTGGGACTGCAGCTTCTGGCATCTGTCTTAGGAATTATTCTTGATTCAGAGTAGTCAGGCTTTGCCACAGAGGTGCGACAAACAATTCTCAATGCCCCATTCAGAGGGCAAAAGTTGTTTTGGTTATGAGATGCAAGGGAGTCGCAAGCCTCAGGCAGGGCTTTGAAAATCAGTGCACTTCCTCTACCAAACCCAACCCAGGGGTAGGAGCAGGGGTGCCTTTCAGCCAGCTGGTGTTGGGGGACAGAGCCCAGCCCCCAGACAGCAGGGCAAGGGCAAAGAAGCAGGGGCCTTGCAAGTCCTCAGCACTGCCCCAGGTGCCCATTCAAAAGCACCTAGAGGTGATGGAGCTGGTGGCCCACCCCCACCAGCTCTGCTTGACTCCTTATACATCCCGGGCAACCACGTTAACCTCCAGGGTGGTTGTAGGGGATTGCCCCTCCCTCCATGTGGTGGGATGTGACAACAGATGCATGGGTTCTGGAGATTATAGAAAACTGTCATGCTCTGGAACCTGTGAACAACCTTCCAGATCATTCCCCAGTTGTGGCCACTTACACTCCAGGGCACCTACTCCTTTTGAGGGAAGAAGTAATGACTGGACTGGATGGGCCAATCGGTCCTTATCTGCTGTCAAATTCTATGTTTTTGTTGCAAAAACAGGCCATAGAACCTGTCCCTCTAGAACAGAGGAACACAAGTTTTTACTTCTAGTACCTCCTTGTCCTAAAGTGGACAGGTGACCTGAGGCCTATTCTGGATCTAAGAGAGCTATTCTTCGTAGAATACAAGATGTTCAGAATGGTCACATTGCAGGGTCTCATGCTGTTACTGCAAAAAGGGGATTGAATATGCTTTGTGGATTTGAAGGATGTGTAACTGCATGTTAAGATCCAGAAATCTCACAGAAAATACCTCAGGCTCAGGTTCCTGTTTCAAGGGGAGCATTACCAATTCAGAGTGTTGCCCTTTGACTTGTCTTCTGTACCATGGGTCTTTACAAAATGCTTGGCAGTGGTGGCAACAGCCCTTCGCAGGGATGGCCTGTATGTTTTCCCTTACCTGGATTTTATTTATTTATTTAGTTTTTGTTGACCGGGTAAGTGCCCTAGACACATCCTGCCTATTTTCAGGCACGACCCAGGGGAAGGGGGTACAGATGAATGCCAGTTGACCTTTGACCAGATTAAGCTGTTGGTGGTATTTTTAGTGAATGAGGGAAATTTGTCCAGAACACCGGGGAAATACCCCTACTGTTTTCAGTAAGTGCCATGGGATCTTTAACATCCACCTGAACTACCACCAATCCAGGCAGATGGGACCTCGGTTTAACATCTCATCTGAAAGACGGCACCTCAGAAGTGCAGCACCCCTCTTATGCTGCACCCCAGTGTCAGTACTGGGATATTAACCCAAGTGCCAGATGTGAGAACTGAACCCACAGCCCTCTGATCTCCCAGCCTCAGAGGCAAGTGTGCTACCCACTGAGCCACTGACACATTGGCTATTGAAAGCACACTCCAGGAACCAGCTGTTGATGACTTTAGCTTGAAGCAGGCAGCTGTTCGATGCTCTGGGGTGACAGTCAACATACCAAAATCGGCATTGACACTCTGCTAGCAACTGCAGTATATAGGGGCACTCCTGGACACAGCTCATGGCTCGACTTTCCTCTCTCTGGACAGGGCCGACACCTGTTTGCTCAAGCACAATTAGTGCATGACAGTCGTTATGTCTCAGCAAGGACATTTTTATGCCTTCTGAGACTTGTGGTTGCAGCCATTGTCACAGTAACATAGAAACAAAGAAAAGTGACGGCAGAAGGGGACCATGCGATCCATCTAGTCTTTCCATTTTAGAGCAACTACCCCCCCCCCAAATTACTGCTCAGTGCTGTGATGCCTTTCTATTTATCCTGTGTGTGTTTGAAACTGAAGGATGCGTACCTGCATGTCAAGATCCAAAAATCTCGCAGTACCACTGGCCAGGCTGCATATGCAGATTCCCCAGTGGACCCTAAGAGTCAAGTGGGACCAGCCCACAGATGATCTAGAACAGATGGTTCTAGTCACATCCCCTGTGTTCAGAGTGCTCAAATGCTGGATGAAACACAGCAACCTGCTCAAGGGGGTTTCGTTCCTGATCCCCCTCCCCTCTTCAGATCCTCACCATGGATCCTTAGGGTTTGGGATGAGGAGCCCACATGGGCCCTCATGAGACATAGAACTGGTTGACCCCAGTGGAGTGCACTGTGCACATCAACATTCTGGAAAATTGGGCAGTCCTATACTGATTCCAGACCTTCCAGACTCACTTGTCCACACGGCCTCTGTTAAATACAGACTGACAACGTCGGAATGATGCGTTGCATCAGCAAACAAGGGGGACTTATTCCTGTCTGCTGTGTATGGAAGCAGTGAGGATTTGGTATTGTGCTCTGGAACACGGACTAGAACCATCAGCGGTACACTGTCCGGGCATCCAAAACATTGTGGCAGACAAGCTAATCATGTCACAGTCCAGGATGCCAGAGTGAGAACTTCTTACCTTGGTGGTAGATGACCTGTATTCAAAAGATGGGTTTGTCCAGAGTTGGACCTTCTTGCATTCTCATACAACACAAAACTGAGGTTATTATTCTGCTTGCTCGCTCCAGAACCTGGAGTTTTCTGGTGAGGCACATTGTCCGTCTCTTGGAAAGAGGTTCTCGCCCCAAGAATACTCCAATATTCCTAACTCTTATGCAGTATGCCTTTAAGCCAGATCTGCCTGGAGATGGAACGTTATGCTAATGATGGAATCATTGGCTCGTGCCACTTTTGCAAATGCTGCCACCTATCAACTGCCTACATTGTAACCCTCAGATTTTTCTGCTCTACGATGCCGGTTCAACAAGAAAAACATTGCCCGGCATCACAGCCGCAGGCTCCATGTCGACAGCAATTTGCAGTCGGTAAGGAGCCGCACACATTGGTGTGTGTGGTTTTTTTTTTTTGGTTTTTTTTCTTCCCCCCAAACTCCCCGCATGGGGGCTCTGCCCCTGCACCCCCTGCATTTTAGGATTCTAACCGCAGGTCGGAGTTAGGTCAGGGAAGGCTGCTCGTCCCAGTGGCACTTCTACGGTGACATGGTGCTGTTGTAGATATCGACGCATGTCGCTATGAGAAATGTCACTGTTCAGGGGCATACCAGATTTCTCTCTCCGGCTGTCAAGACTAGCTGCTCGGAGATCCTCTCCTTGTCATCTCGCTGTGAAACTTATATATATAAGTAATATTTTATATTCATCTGCTGCCCTTATTCTTTGTTTGTTAGTTAACTGTTGGCATTATTTTAGTTAAATTACTATTTTTTCTCGGTTTCTCCTGTTTCAGGGTAACCAGTGGGGAACCGGGAATTGTTTAGCCTTAGCGGAGATTTCTGACTGAAACTCCTTTACAGTATTTTGTCTTATTTAAACTATTTTTCTGTAACCGGTAATATCAGTTACTGAACCACTAATCCCAGTTCCTTTTTCCTTCGGTTCTCGGTTCCCCGATCAGTTCCTGAGCCAACTGCAACCGATTTTTGATTTTAAAAAGTTTAAATTTAATCGTAGGTTTTTTTTTCTGCTGTATTAATCAGAATGGCAGAAAAAAACTAAGAAAAAGACCAGTGAACCCGGTTTCAAAAACTGAACAGAGTGTGGAGAAGTTTTTGCCAAGGCAAATACACTTCTTGTGTTGCCAACCTTGGCTATGATCATTTGAAAACTGACTGTGAAATCTGCAAGACCTTTCCTGAAAAAACGCTTGAAAAATGTTTGGAAAGGCTTAAAAAGAGATTTATTCCACCTAAGGGTCCCTCAGGCTCTGACCAGCCAACACCCTCAGTGGCTGTGGGTGAAACCACAGAAACCACAACTTCTACCCCTGATGCACGTGCAAAGGCCATTACAAAAAGGCCTGCTGAACTGGCTAGCTCTCCAGTTCTTTCAAAAAAGACTAAGCACACAGAACCCCTGGCTGATCAACGTCTGTTGACTTCTGGTGTGGCAGTAAATATACCTTCTCCACTGGAGATTGCTCAGGTTTTCAAGGTATTGCAGGGGATGCTGCCTGCTGGACAGCAGTCAACAATTCAGACCCCCTGCTGAATCAACCCAATCCTCCCTGCTTGGGGTCAGGGAAGATTATGGGGAATATGAAGATGAGGATGAGGGGGAGCCTATAGAGCCTGAAGTCTCTCCTGAACAAGAGTTTGGCTCACCTCCCAGGGCATCAGAGGATTATTCATCCCATTTTACTTTTGTCCGCAAAATGGTGGATGCTCTGGACATCTCTACCACTGAGGTGATAGAAGATGAGGAGGAGGCGGCAGAATACCTGGAAAAGTTGGGGTATAACACCCACCAAAAAATTACTTCTTCCCATAAATAAATTCTTAAAAAAAAAAAAAGATGTGATAAAACTATTCCAGACACCTGGGTGTGTCCCTCCTTTGGATGAAAAATTGGACAAGTATCAGCTAGATAGGGAAGGGGGTGAATTTTTATTCTCCCACCCTGACCACCAGAGGGGTAGTACAAGGTGCAGCCTGTGACAAGCCAAAAGTTCCTCTGGCATCCCATCCACCAGAGAAGGATTCCAGAAAGATAGATAATATGGCCAAAATGGGCTATTTGTCAGTTTCTTTGGCCATAAGACAGGCTAATTTCCAGGCGTATGCAGCCCAGTACCAAAAACCGCTCTGGCAATCTGTCATGGCTATGGCAGATAAGGCTTCCTTCAGTCTTTCAGCCAACTTAGCTGAGACTGCCAGATTTGGCTTAGAATCTGCCAAATACCAATTTCAGATTGCAGCAGACACCAGCGACACTGCTGCCGTGTGGATGGCCAATACAATTGCCCAGAAAAGATTTGCCTGGTTAAGAGCCACAAACCTTATTCAGGATACACAGAACAAGGCCCTAGATTTTCCAATTGAGGGTAATTCCCTCTTTGGAACACATACAGGGGCCTATATGAAAAAAGTGGATAAGTACAAGGCCACTTACAGAAGCAACTCGTCCAAGAAAAAGGCTTCCCCGTCCACTAGACCTTATGGAAGGGGAGGCAGGGGCAGACAGTTTAATTCCAGGCACTTTTATCAGGCCATGGCCGTACCCCAAGTGCAACAGTACCTTCAGCAAGGGTACTACAAGGGCAGGGACAGAAGGGGTTCCAGGCGTAGTTCCCATTCTCAGCCTCAGGCAAAGCAAGTCCCCTGACATGCTTTCCCAGGCCGCCTCCCCACTTTCAGTAGGGGATAGACTAACTCACTATTTCCAGGCTTGGAAACAGATCACCACAGACAAGTGGGTTCTGGAAGTAGTGATTTAGGGTTGTCCCTAAGCTTCAAATCCCTTCCCTGTCTAAGAACCAGAGTGTTCAAGCCAGCTTCCAATGCAGAAAGAAAGCTGTTGGAAAAAGAGGTTCAGAACCTATTGTTGGTAAGAGCAGTAGAACCTGTGCCTCTACAACAAAGGGGAAAGGGTTTTTACTCAAGATACTTTCGCACAACAAAGAAAAATGGTGAAATGGCAGCCTATTCTGGATTTAAGGGTGCTAAACAAGCACTTAATAAAGCCAAGGTTCAAAATGGTGACCTTGTTGTTGATTCTGCCAGCTCTCCAAAAAGGAGATTGGCTGGCATCTCTGGATCTAAAAGATGCTTATTTCCACATCTCAACTCAACTAATTCTTTATTCATAAAAAGTGCCTTTCCAAAACCAAGGCGCTTGTACAGAAATAAATAATTAAAATACAGCAAAGGTAAAACAAATAATAAAACCAGAAAATATAGAGGTATTAAAAATCTGGGTAAGCTAGGCTATATAAATATGTTTTCAAGGCTGTTTTAAAAAGTTGGACGGTCAGGCAGTCTCGCACCTGACAAGGTAGAGAATTCCACAGGGTCGGGGTCATAAAACTAAATTACCTGGCCCCAGATGTCTTCAGACAGACCCTGGGAATCTCTAGCAATCCCTCATCGGTGGATCGGAGAGGGCGGAGGGGACAGTAGAGGTGAAGATGATCTTGCAGGTAACTGGGTCGTGGTCATGTAGGGCCTTCTGGGTCAGCAACCCAACCTGGAAGGTGATCCGCGCTGTGCTGGCAGCCAGTGCAGTCCTGAGGACAGGCGTTATATGACTGGTCCTAGAAGTACCAGTCAAAAGCCTGGCAACTGCACATTATAACTGCAACCAGTATCAACTTCCGGTAGCCCGGTAAAGGGCGTCGCAGTAGTCAAGGCGGAGGCAACAAAGGCATGGACCAGAGTTGGAAGATCTTTGGAAGGAACCAGGTGCTTCACCTGGGCGACATTCCTCAGATGGAAAAGAGGTTTTGACAACTGCTGACACCTGTGATTTAAGGGTCAGGCTGTCATCAAACATAACACCCAAGTTCTGCACCCGATCTGAGGTAGTTAGCCGAGCACCCCCAAGCCAAAGACCCAAAGGTGATCCTGCCAACAAACCCACCTCCCCGACGACCTGGGTCCATAACCAGCACCTCAGTTTTTTCGGGGTTTAACCACAGCCAGCTCACATTCATCCAGCCCTGGATCTTGGTGAGACAGTTATTAAAGACCGAGACAGCATCAGCCTGGCCAGGCACAAAGGACATGTGTAGCTGAGTATCATCTGCGTAGCAGTGAAAACTTGTGCCGTACCACCTAATAATCTCTCCCAACGGCAGCATATACACCGCAAACAACATGGGCTCCAAGATGGAGTCCTGTGGCACACTGCAGGATAGGGGGAGTGGTGCCGAGGAAAAAATGCCCGACACCACCCTCTGTGTCCTACCCTTGAGGAAAGATCGAAACCATCTGAGCACCGTACCAGACAGTCCGCAGATGAACCGCAGGCGCTCCAACAGTACACCATGGTCCATGGTGTCAAATGCTGCAGAGAGATCTAAAAGGACCAATATAGAACGGGTCTTTTGATCTCTCGCTATTAAGAGGTCATTTAGTACCGGGACAAGCCCCGTCTCAGTACTATGTCTCTTCCTAAATCTGGACTGGAGAGAATCATAGACATTGTAGCTGGTCAAATGATCGTCCAGCTACAACGTAACCTCCTTCTCAATAACCTTGCCCACAAAGGGCAGGTTAGAGACAGGCCTGTAGTTAGCCAGACAGTCCGGGTCCAGGGAGGATGACTTGGGAAGGGGCCGAACTACAACTTCCTTTAGGGGATCAGGATAGAGTCCCCTCTCCAAAGACAACCAGACTATCTTGGAAAGGACTGGACCGATTTTTATCCACACAGCCTACTAAAAGGTGTGTGGGGCCTGGGTCCAAACTACAGTTGGTCGGTCGCAGCGACTGGACGACCATCACAATGTCATGGATTGTGGGCAGGTCAAAGTCAAACCACACAAACTGGGTGTCTGACATCTCCTGCCGACCACCACAGCTCCCATTTGAGAGAGTCAGAAGGAGATCGGACCTGATTGTGGCAACTTTATCTGCGAAGAATCAAGCAAACTCCTCACACTGTTCTTGTAAGAAAACCTTTCCGGGCTGAAGACAGACTGGATTGCACAATCTGTCCACGGTACGGAAGAGCTGAGGTGGTCGATTCTGCGCGGCAGCAATTCCCCTGGACAGGAATTCTGCCTTCTTGTGTGTAATTGCCGATTGATAGACCTGATAGTGGTCCATCAAACTAAGTTTGTCACACTCCAGGCCCGATTTCTGCCAACATCTTTCAAGCCTTCATCCCACTCTCCTCAGCTCCCTGAATGTCTCGTCAAACCAAGGAGACCTGGGGCGAAGAGTGAGGGGGCAAACATGAGCAGGAGCAGTGGAATCCTGGGCCCTTACCACTGCCTTATTATAGGCAAGTACCAGGTCCCTGGGATCCATGCATTCACTCGTAGACCCGATAGGTCCAGCAAAGCCATCAGACCCTCCGGGAAATGCCTCAGGGCGGTATCGGACCATCTCCATAGGGGCTGGCCTATCAGGGGGGCACCAAGAAACTGAACCCAGTGGTATGATGGTCAGACCACCCACTGGTTCCACCACCAAGTTGGATATCTCCATCCCCAGGAGAAACACCAGGTCCAATAAATGACCACCTATGTGGGTCGAGGAGAAAATAACATGTGTGAAGCCCAACAAAATCATTAGCTGGAGGAAGTCCTGACCAAACTGCGAGAGTTCATCATCAACCCAGGCTTTGAAATCCCTCAGGATCAGCTATCTGGAGGATCCCAATGTCAGGTTGACAAAGAAGTCCACGGCTTTCCACAGTAAAACATTCCCATCACCTGGTGGATGGTAGATGAGAAGAATCCTGCACCCCACACCCTCGCCCATGATGCATTCAAAGGAGTTGGTGGTCCCCACTGGTATCTCTATCAGGTTCAGTTCCGCTCTAAAACAGATGCCCCGCCCCTATGATCCAGCCTCGGTGCGTCACCAAGTCCCCGGCTGGTATAGCTGAAGCTAAAACAGGGCCAGTATTTTCATCCAGCCAGGTCTCGGTGATGCATGCCAGGTCCAATGACCCAACAAGATCAGCTATTATAGCAGTCTTGTTTTTAATGGACCTGGCATTACATAACACCGTCCGGGTAGGATGAGTCACCGGTGAAGACCGAGCGACCTGCCTGCTACAAGCAGAACTCTTGGATATGGGAATCAGGCAGGGAGGACCCCTCTCCTGAACCCATTTCGCCCCAGGGCATCTTCTTGTCCCTGCTGTCCCAATCTGTGTGCTGATTTCCATACCCTCACCAGGCCTAGCCCCCGGCCTCCTCCTCCTCCTGACAATCCCCAGAGCCCGGCACCATCTATATACCTCTAGGGACAGTGAAGGACACCTAAAAGGGTGGAGGTCCCTAAGCCTGGAGGGGGAATAATGCCTGACCTTCCCAGCACATCTTCACACACTCAGCGAGCACACAAAATAAACTACCACACCAGCACCACTAATCCACATCACACTTGTATACCCAACCACTCAACTTTCCAATCATACACCCACACACCATATAAACTCAAAGAATATTCAATACTTAATGGAAAAAATGAACTACAATACAACACATTAACATAAGATATAAAATAAACTGAGCAGGTAATGAAAACAGTGAGTTAGTTAAAAGAGAGATTGCCACAGTTCTTTCCAACAAGTTACTTACAGCCTCTGGGAGCTCTCATCCCACCAGAGAAATAAAAGAAAAAGAAAATTGTCTCCCCAAACCTATCTCTCACATAGGTCGGGGATACATCAAATCAGTTTTAAATTATTTGCAGCAGTACAGGGCACTCTCACCGCCCTCCAGGCAAAGAACAGAAGAATGGATAGTCTGACCGTGTGTCCAGCAACACTCTCTCCTGAGCTGTAGAATTCAAAAAAGACCTGTGGACTTCCTAACAAGTTTTAATCCATTCCAGGCTATTAAGTTCTCAGAGTTCCTCAGGATATCTTGCTCCACTTTGAGTCGCCAGACCGTCCCCCAAGAAGAATGCCGCCAGGGGATCAGAGTGCAAATATAACTCGGCGTGGGTCAGTCTCACCAGTTCGTCCGTCTCTCTCCCCAGAAATCACCAAGGACCGTGCACTGGACGCTTGTCCTCCGATAGCCACAGGCCCGGCCCTCCGCACCACTAGTCACCCCAGCACCTCTCTCAAGGTTCAGGCCACGGCAGCTCAGAAAACAGCAAGTCCTCTCGCAATCCCTTCGCAGGGCAAATGACAGGACTCTCCAACCGGCAAAATGACCCGCTGCAGCAGTCTCGCCGAGGATAACAGGAAAACTACCCAGATCCAAGCAGCCCGATCTCAGCAACACCTCCACTTCTTTCATAATCCACTCCTTTGGCTTGAATCCAGGGGTCGAGGGTGGCCTGAAATGGCCACAACTCCTCTTCCTCGTCCTCAAACCTGGCCCAAGGTCAGAATAATTAAGTAATAAAATCAAACCGCTAGTACAGTACAATGTTAAATAAAAACCCCAGCAAAAATGAACAATGCAGGGGAAAAGGGACTAGCGGACTAACCACACAGATTAACCACGCGGTCCTCAGGTATTTACTGCGTCAAACAGTACCCGAAAAAAGATGCTCTTAGCACTACAACACTCACTTCTCCACCCCTAACCAACTGCTCTATAATAAAACAAACAAAAAGTATAAAATAAAATTACACAAAACAAACTAATGTGCTTGTTTTGCAGGGTGTGCGAACAGCTTGCACAGCGTGGCCACCATTGCCCTGCAGCACTCTCATCCCTGTAAGGGAGTCTCGCAGAAAATACCTCTGGTTCAGACTCCCTTCAGGTCATTACCAATTTTCAACCCTGTCATTCAGTCTCACTTCAGCTGCAAGAGTGTTCACAAAGTGCCTGGCAGTGGTTGTGGCACACCTGCAAAAGCAGGGTTGTCACAGTGTTTCCCTATCTGGGTGACTGGTTGGTGGTGGGAAAATTACCTCAACAGGTAGAGGAACATCTGCAGCTCACACAAGGACTCTTGGAGTCTCTGGGATTCTTGGTAGATCTCAAAAAGTCAGTCCTTCTCCCTGCACAAGTGCTGCAGTTCATAGGAGCAGAACTAAATACACAGGAGGGCAGGGCCTACCTACCTCTGGACGGGGTAAAAAGTATCCTGCAGGTGGCAGGCTCCTTCAGACTTAACAAACCAAAAACTGCAAGACAGCTTCTAAAGTTACTGGGCCACATGGCAGCCACCACTGGCACAGTCCTGGGTTCCAGATGAGACATCCAATTCCACCTAAAGGTTGATTGGTGTCAAAGAAAGGATTCTCTCTCAAAGCTAGTCCCAGTACCAAAAACGTTACTCCTGGCCCTTCAGTGGTGGAAAGAGGAAGCCAACCTCAGAGAAGGGGTTCCCTTTCAAAAAGAGTCTCCATCAATGATTCTTACAACAGATGCATTACTACTAGGGTGGGGTGCCCACCTAGGGGACCACACTATTCATGGCATTTGGTCCATGCAGAGTCACTCCAGCACATAAGCCTGCTGGAGCTCAGGGCGGTGTTCCTGGAACGCCAAGCCTTCACACCACTAGTTCAGGGAAAGATGGTACAGGTTGTCACAAACTCGCTCAGCCCTCTACTCCCAAAGTGCCAACCTCTGGGCGTATGATTTGTGTACAGTGAACAAAGCAAGCTAACCCTCTTGTCTGTTTTGTGGGTTCAACTCACCTTAGTCTCAAGCTCTGGAGGGATTCAAACTAATAACCTCTTGTTAGCGTACCCAATTATCAGGCTCAGATAATTCTGTCTTCGGGGAGCCAGATATCTTTGCCTATGGGCACCCAACCAGGTCTTTCAAATGAACCCTTAGAACTCTATGCAGGACTTTAGAGAACTCTTCCATTTCCCAGTTTGGTATACAATAAGCTCATACACAGTGTTACTTATAACCTTTAAAAGTTCCACTTAAAATAAAAGAAATATCAAGGCACTCCAGACAGTTTCCGTTAAAAAAAATCTCTTCACTTTAAAATACCAAAATAGAACAATAATTACAGAACAAAATATATCCCAACACATACAGCCTTAAAACAAACAGGTAAAAGTGCAGTTTCTATAATACATACATTCAGACTGGTCTAATCTAATGCTTACTTTCTTTCAGTGCTTTGAGGGTCTATCTTTTGTCAGTCAGAATTATTGTCTTGTGAGTCTCTGTCAAGGTTCTTTCAGCAATTAAACACAGTTCTAAGCCAGCCTTCTCATGAGGTCACTAACTCCGCTCAAAATCTATATTTTACAATACAGAATGTCCAAATAGAATATTTAAAAAAACGTAATAGGTAACCTTACTGACTTTCCTCTCCTTAGGTTAACCAGGCAAAACTGGTTTGTGCTCTGCTACACATACATCTCAAATGTTTCTTTGATCTAAGTCATTGTATTCAAAGCAAAAGTGTATTTGCCTCTTTAATCCCGTCTGGGCCTTGGAATCTACATCTCCAAAGGTCTCTCTGATGTAATTCATGGGTTCCCTGGGATTGTATATTTGGCCTTCCAAATTCGTCTGGGTCCTGTTTGGCCCAGCCATCAACCTCTGATGAAATGAGCTGGTTCCTGGAAGGTCATTCATAACCCATGCATGCTCTTTCCATAGGACACCTAGAGCAACATCAAAGGATTCCCTTGGGGATGCCATGAATGGCTAATTTCATTTCCTGGGATCAAAGCAAATTTAACACGCTAATTGAACCTCAGATCTCTCTAGTTTAAATACCTCCTGTCCTTTGAACTTATCCTTGGGGGGTTTTGGGTGTCAGTTCAGCAAGACTGTGGGTCTTCTGACTGCCCTTCCCATCACATATTTTATATGTAATAAAAAAAAATTAGATACAGCACTCAGAGCTGGCTGTCTACGTCACACAGGTCAGAACAGACAATATCACCACAATGTATTACATAAACAAGCAGGGAGGAACAAGGTTCGATCCTCTCTGTACAGAAGCTATGAGAATCTGGACTCTGGCCTACTCCCTAGGAGTTTCTCTTCAGGCCATTCATCTTCCAGGCAAGGACAATACCCTAGCAGATGCTCTGAGTCAGATCAACCAGGCCTATCATGAATGGACCTTGAATAGACAGGTGGTGGAAGTGATTTTCAGAATGTGGGGCACCCCAGAGATGGATCTCTTTGCATCCCACGAAAGTCAGCACCTGCCACAGTATTGTTGCGGCCCTCCAGCTTGGGGAACAATACCCCTGGGTGCTCTGATTCTGGACTTGTAAAGGAAGTACCTGTATGCGTTCCCCTCCCCCCCCACTCCCTCTGGTGTACAGAGTACTTTTCAAGCTCGGGTCCCAGCCAGCTTCAGTGATCTTGATAGCTCCAGACTGGGCCAGGCAGCCATGGTACTCTGCTGCTCTCCGTGTCTGTAGCCGAACCAGTATCTTTCTCGGAGGCACAACCTGCCAACCTCCAGTCAGGGGAGACTCCTGTACCTGAACCTCAAGTCTGTCAGACGCAAAGCATGGCTCGTGAGGACCTAGAGTATGCAGGCCTGCATCTCTCTGAAAGTGTTCTAGATATTTTAAGAGGGTACAGGAAACCTTCCACCAAGAAAACCTACGCCTCTAAATGGAAAAGGCTTTCCATCTGGTGCTCCACCATGGTATGGTGCCAGCTCAAGCAGGGGTTCCAGCTGTGCTGGACTACCTTACCTATTTACATTCACTGGACCTGCAGCCCACTACTTTAAAGGTTCACTTCACTTCAGTGTCTGCCTACACTTCAGCCGTGGAGAATGCCACTATGGCATCAGACCCTATCTTTAAAAGGTTCTTTAAGGGTCTAGCCCGCTTGCACCCCCCTCACAGGGTACCGATGCCAGCCTGGGATCTAAATGTGTGTATTGCTAAGCTCATGGGTCCCCCTTTTGAACCCACGTCTTCAGCTCCTTTGAAATATGTCACATGGAAAGCAGTCTTCCTAGTGGCAATCACTTTGGCTAGAAGGATCAGTGAGCTCCAGGCTCTCTGCGTTGAACAGGATTATATTTCATTCCTCAGGGACAAAGTGACCCTGCAAACTAACAGAAAATTTCTTCCAAAGGTGGTTTCGGACTTTCATTTAAACCAGTCCATCACCTTACCTGTCTTCTTCACTGAGCATTTAAGCTCTGGGGAGCATAGACTGCACAGTATAGATGTCAAGAGAGCTCTTAGCTACTACATGACAGTCACCAGGGCCCATAGCCAGGACAGGAAACAATTGTTCCTGACTTATGGGGATGTGGGAAAAGGAAATCCAGCATCTAAGAGGTCCATTTCTCGCTGGATAGTCCATTATATTCAGTTTTGCTATTCAAAAGCTGGGAAGGAGGCTCCAGCAGGGCTGAGAGCCCATTCCACAAGGAGTATAGCTGCTTTTATAGCAGCCCCCAAGGATGTTTCTTTGGTGGACATCTGTAAAACGGCTACCTGGAGAACAGTGCACACCTTTACTAAGCAGTACAGCCTGGACACACAGGCTAGGGGTGATACCAGGTTTGGCACAGCTGTCCTGCAGAGTCTGTTTCCAAAGTAGGTTCCGTGCTCACCTCCAAAGGTACTGCTTCTTAGTCTGCATAAGTGTTAGGAATATTGGAGTATTCCTAGAGTGAGAAAAAAAAAATTACTTACCATAGTAATCTTGTTTTTTCCAGGGGATACTCACAATATTCATAACTCTCCCACCCTGCATTCCCTACTAGAACTAGTGGCCTCTGCACTCCATGCTGTATTACCAAGGAGTATGCATGCCACAAATCTGGCTTTTGTATTTGGAACTGTGTTTTTATTGGTTTTACCCTCTTCAGGTGATTCTGACATTGGGGGTGTTTTGGTAGATGTCCCCCTCCTGTTGCAGGTTTTTAGGTGTTTTATTATTATAGTGTTAATTATTAAATTCCTCTTGGGCCCTGTCTTGTCAGGCATCACGAAATCTGACGGTTAGAATCTAGGCAGTTGATAGGTGGCAGCATTTGAAAAAGTGGCACGAGCCAGTGATTCCTTCATTAGCCTAATGTTCCATCTCAGGGCAGATCTGGCTTAAAGGCATACTGCATAAGAGTTATGAATATTGGAGTATCCCCTGGAAGAAACAAGATTACTGTGGTAAGTAATTTTTTGTTTTATGTATGCCTTTCCTCCCGTCCCTCTAATTCAGAGTGTACTACTCAAGTTTCAAACGGAGGGGGGCAACTCTGATAACTCATTGCTGCCCCATGGCCTCGACAGATCTGATTCCCCTTGCTGCAACACCTGGCTGTGGAACCCCCAATACCTCTACCCCTGTGCAAGGGCCTAACTATCACAGGATCAGGGAAATCTGGTCCATCCAAACCTGAAGTTTCTTCACCTGCACACACAGCTCCTGAAGACATAGCCATAGCTCACTTTGGGGTTTCCCAAAAAGTGGTTGATGATCTGGTGGCTGCTAGACAACAGTCCACCAGAACTACTTACTCTAAGTGGAAGCGGTTTGCTTTTTGGGCAGCTTCGTATAACCTGGATCCGTTTACCTGCTGTCCTTATTGGATTCAGGCCTGCAGTATTCCTCGCTGAAAATGCACCTTCCTGCCATATTAGCTTTACGTGTGCCTGTTGATGGTCATACGGTTGCTCAGGTGAAGATAGTCAGCAGGTTCTTGAGAGGTATTTTACACATAAAGCCTCACATTCGTCATCCAGTCCTGGCATGGGACTTTAATTTTGTTTTGGAGAAGTTGACTTTGGCTCCTTTTAAGCCAGCCATGACTTATGGCTTATGCTTTCTGTTTGGAAAGCATTATTTTTAGTTGCAGTCACTTCTGTTCGAAGGATTTCAGAGCTACAGGCTCTAATGTGTGAGCCTCCTTATTTGATTTTCCACAAAGACGAGGCTGTCTTTGCGTACTGATCCTAAGTTTCTCCCCAAGTTGGCGTCTGAGTTTACTTTAAATCAAACTACCACCTGTCAGTTTATTATCAACAGCATGCCAGTCCGGCAGAAGCATTGCTCCATACTAGATGTGCATAGAATACTCGGGTGCTGTACACAGCGTACCAAAGACTGCAGAAAGTCTTCACAGCTTTTTGTTTAGTTGGCACCTGGGAAAGAGGGTGCCCCGGTTTCTAAACAGTGCTTGTCCAAATGGCTAACAAACTGCATCATGTTTTGTTACAGGAAGTACGGTAAGTAACTTCCTGTTGTGGTTCGTGTCATCATAGGTGGCGGAGCTGGGGGGGGGGGTCAGCTGAGCCCTCACTTTCAAAAGTATGGGTCAGGATGCACATTATGACCCCCCCATTTATACAGGCTTTGCTGTCTGCAAGTCCCTGACACACATTCACTAAGCAAGAGGTCAGAGCTGAGCTCACTTCACTAAGTAATTGTTTTTTTTTTTTTTTTCCAAAATGCATTTGCTTTGCCTCACCTCCATTACATCTGGCCTTGTAATTCACTGTTGTATTCAAAGGCAGGAACTGTCTTAGTTTCTTTAACCCCTGCAACACCTTGTGCTTTTGATTTCTGGTGTCATCCCTGCTTTCCAGCCGTCCACACTGATAAAAGCCCTCGTATACCCTCCCCCCCCCCTTACAAATGTTGGAACAAGCCTTTAAAGCCACATTCCAGTTCCTGCACTGGATTCCTTCACTCATGTTCAGTGACTGCTGGAGTCTGGACCACACCAATCAGCAGCAGGGCTGGTATTCAGTTGTAGAAGAGCAAAAGTGTGCGGATTTCTTAAGCAAAGCAATGGAAGAGTGCTTGGCATTGCTCAGAAACGGATTGTTTTGATTAATTTGTTAGCCTCTGTTGCCCTTCACGTACCAGCAGTGGTGGAAGCATGAGGCAACACCATCTGTGACTGACTAGTTGGTCACAAAAAGCGGAGAGATGAGAACACGGGCTGTTCTTTTCCCAGCAGCAGAATTGACTCCTCTGGGTTCTTTCCAGGTATGGCAACAGTCACTAGCCACTACTAAGAGTACGTCTAGAAAGTATGCTCTATGGATTGGGTCAGGTAATAACAGTTGCAGAAGGGTAGGGCAGCATGCAAAGTGAAAGGAAGGGATCGCTTTACTGCAGTAGTAAAGGTACCATGTCAGTTCATTTGGTGGATGGGGAGACCCAAAATTCCCTGAAGAACTTAAAATCTGATGTTTAGCCAGATTGTCCTACTTCTGTTCTAAGGACCTGAACTCAACAAATTTTTTTTGTTTCTTTTGTTGTTTTTTTCTAAGAGCCAAGAGGTTCTGTAGAATTACAAGCTGAAACCTTGAAGTTCTGTCTCTAGGATGGGGGAAGGGTATGATTTTTAGCAAAGTGAAACTCTCTGGGAGGGGAGTAGGAGTTGGCAAACTGAAGTTGTCTGGAATGAGAGAAATATGGAGTATAATTTAAATTGTAGTGGGTTGGAGTTGAGGAATTGCCCAGCTGGGCCTGGAAAAAGGAGTTGAAACTATATTAAATGTGTATTGAAAATGTGAGGGGGTTGTTAAATTGAGCTGTGCCTGGGTTAGGAGGGAAATGGATACTATACCTAAAATGTAGACTGGCTGGGCCCAAGTGGCCCTTACCTGCTGTCAGATTCTGTATTTCTTGTGTATGGTGTGGAACTACAAGCTCGACCTGGGGAAAGGAGGGAAAATTGGATCAAAAGTATATTTGGGGTTGTTGAATTGGTAAGACAGGCCTGGAGCAAGGAGTCTCAAACTGAGTAAAGTATATTTCAAGTGCATCGGGTTGTGCAGTTGGCAAGTTGGGTCTGGGAGGAGGACAGGAAACAATAGATTTAAAACCTAAACTGTGGAGGGTTATGGAAGTGGCAAGCTGGGTCTCAGATAAGAAGGAACATGAATGTGTTTTTCCCTGTGAAGAGTGAGTGAGTGAGTGTGTGTCTGTCTGTCTGTCTGTGTCTGTGTGTTGAGGGCAGCAATTGGGAAGCTGACGATGGCAGTCTGGGATTTTTGGGGGGACTGGATGGAGTAGCAGTTTATTATGCCTTGCCTTATGTGTACATAATAGTAAAATATTTAGAGGGATGCAGCTGGCAATCATAGACAGACCACCTGGGAATTTTTGTTTTAATTTGGTAACTGGATAAGGCCCAGTAGGCACAGACACAAAAGTGCCTGTTCTGAGGGACTGTGAGGAAGCACTGGGATGGTTAAGCGACTTGTTCAGAGTCAGACAGTACTAGTAGGCAAGTGGAGCCTGAGGTTGTGGGAATCAAACACAGGTCTGCTGGATCTGAATTATAAAAGTGTTGTGTTGTTAAATTCCTAGTGTATTGCGTTTTTATTCCTATCCTCATTAAAGCAGCTAGGCAAGTTATGTGTGGACATTATGAGGAAGGCAGGTATGGCTGCAGATTATGATCTCCAATATTTGTTGAGTTAGTGAAGCTCATCAGTTGAATTGAATTTTGGTTGTCAATTTGGAATTAAAATTAGAGTAGTTTCGTTGAAATTAAGAGCCAATTTGGTAGTAATCAGAACATAAAAGGAATGAATTGTGCAGTCATGACCTTGAGTATTTTAGTGGACCATCTCATCAGCAGCCACACCTTCCCTGATGAAGAGGCTGGTTAAGCCTCAAAGTGCTGGGGGCCTTTCTCCTGGTCTGACATGTGATGTTATCCTGAACTTTGCAGTATGTTGCTGGAACACATAATTAACTGCTTTATTGGTCGGACAGTGCTTCTTTTGGTGAACGTTTGCTGCTAGAACTGCACCAAGCTCATTCACAGCTTGTTACTCGAACCTCTAGATGATATTGCCAGCCCCAAACTTATTGAAGGAGTGGAGGAATGTGGAGAAAATGTTTAAAAATGTGTCTGTAGGTGTGCAGTTGGCATGCTTGTCCTGGGCTGGGATTTTGAAATTATGTGGAAAAATATTCGAACAAGTAGGGAAGGGAGGAATGAAACAAGTAAGCTGGGCCTGGGATGGGCTTTTATTGGACAGTACATGGAGCTAATATTCAAAGGAGCAGTGCACGTTATGGTGAAAATATTGACCTGTACTTTGTCATCACATTTTAGATAGTCTCGTCTGCTCTGATACCATCCTTGACCTTTTCCCACTTTGAGTTTGCTTTAGCGCCTCTTTGTACTTTTAGAAATAAAATGAGTGCTTCTTTCAGTATGGCTCACTAAGACCAGATTTTCATCAGTATTGTTAGCTATTTTAAAGGGACACTGTCGACCTTTTTTACATCATTTTATTTCTAGGTAAAACTCCACATTTTATGATTGCTTACCTGCTCTAAAATTCATTGATGTTGCTACAGATAAGTCAGCCAGCATGAAGCGCAGTGTCACAGGTTTACTGCATGACAAAAGGGATTGACTCCCATTGAAATTCCATTGTTTACTGCAGTAAATCTACTGTAGAATTCTGCAGCACTGCACTTCATCCAGGGTGACTTCATTGTAGTTGTTTACTCTATCTCCTTGCTTGTTAAAACTGAAATGCGTGGGAATGTATAGATCTGTCTTCGAGGGTGGAGCTCTTGCAGCAGGTAATACCATTAGGACTGAAGCGACAGGCGTCGGGGACCCCCACAGAAAATTTGTCAGCTAGCAGTCTGAGGCAGGGGACCGCCTCGACGCCTGCTTCACCCACGCCCCACGCGGTAATGTTGCGGTCCCCTGATGCCGCAATTCCCCAGTTCCTTCCCACCGCCCACCTGCGTGAATTGGTTTCCACGGACGCCCCTCTGCAGTCAACAGCTCAACGCTGTTAAGTAGTTTTTCTTTGTTTTTATAGTAAATCTGTTTTCGCTTCATTTCTGTCTGCCGCCTCCTCCACCGTGATGAAAATCAAGTGTGTGCCTGCAGGAAGCAGATCCCGGCTAAAGACGGCCACGCGGCCTGCCTCATCTGCCTAGGCCCAAAACACCAGCCTGATTCCTGCAGCCACTGCCAGAAATTTAAACAGAAGACGCGTGCCAGGAGAGCCCACGCCTTGAAGGCCTTCCTACTTGAGAAAAAGCTTGCGGCCATGCAGCGAGGTTCCGGGTCAGCTCATCATCTTCCGCTCGAGAATCCCCTCCCAAGGACAAGGCCTCAAGTGGGAAACATCACCAGGAGAAAGATGGGGCTAGGTCTGAATCCCACCATCTGTCACCTGCTAAACAGGCGTCGTCTTCTTCCAAAAATTGGGCTCAGTTCCAGCAAAAGATTCTTCCCGCTCCTTCAAGTCCGCTCCCCCCTTCTCAGGGTCATCACCGGGAGTCTGCATCAGCGGGACATCACTCTTCTTCCCTGGCCCACCGACCTCATATATCAACAGGGTTGACCCAGGAAGGCTTGCCCAGGGATCTGGACTGGCCTGGCACCTCGGAGAAGAGAAAATGTTCTGAGGAACGTTCCGGTAGGCAGGGGGACGCCCACGCCCAGACCCCCCCTCCCCAAGGCCATGGTGTGCCCTCTGCCAGACGTCTGCCCACCTAGCCACTCTCCTACCCCGATGACTCGCTCCCAGATGCCAGACACAGAGCAGTCACCGGACGAGGCTCAGCCATCTGCTCCGACACCTACAGACCAGACGCCAGTGACACACGTCGAGACTGGATGCCAGTCGTCACACCTCGAGACACCAGACGCCTGCCACTCCAGAACCTGATCCCCAGGTGCCCCCTCCTAAGGACCTGATGCCTGGTCCTTCCGACTCAGTGCCGGCCCCAGCGGTCATCCCAGTGATGGACATAGGAAACATTCACCACTTGGTGGAATACGGTCAAAGGGGACCTTCTTTACAGACCTCCAGAAAAGGTCCCCACTCCACCACCGATGGGTCCTCCTCCTCCTACCCCACAACCTGATGAGCACCCAGCTCCACGTCCAAAGGGGAAACTAAAGAGATCTCCTTCTCCATTTCTTCATCACCCCCCCCCCCATACATTCTTCTCTGACGAGGCATGCGACAGCTCGGACTCCTCAGAGGACAGGTTTTACCTCTCCTGACCCAGGGACTCTCCATGGCCCCCCCAAGACTATCTTTCTTCCTCGATTGTAATGAGGCATATTCAAACCATCTATGAATGGATACCGAGGCCCTAGACCCGGAACAGAAAGGTCTGGCTAAGTTCCTAAGAGAAGGAACCGAAGCCCCTAGTCATTTCTTCATTCGTAGAACCCTTCCAGGACATTACCCGTCTGACTTGGTGAACTCCGTCCTCCATCCCAGCAGTTCCGAGGAAGACAGTCAGACTCTACAACCCTCCCAAGTCGGAGCCATTCCTGGCAGAACAGCCTAAGGCCAATTCCTTGGTCCTAACAGCGGCCCATGGAAGGGGAGTTCAACCTAAGCATTAAAGCTCCCAGCCTCCAGACCCCGTCTCGAAGAAGCTTGACAGCTGGGGACGAAAGTTTTTTTTTTCCTCAGCTACTGGGTCGATCAGGTCCCTGAATTTCATGGCCCATATTATCTCCTACCAACAGTCTCTGTGGAGAAAGACCATGGACTTGGTAGAGACTCTCCCTGATTCTGACTCCCAGCAGGAGATTTTGGCCTGTGCCCAGTCGGGCCTGGACGTGGACAAACATGCCCTCTGGTGCTTGTATGATGCTGTGGATATGGCGTCCAAGGCCACGGCATCAGGCATTTGTATGAGATGGCAGTCTTGGCTCAGATTTACTGGTTTACAGCAAGACCTTCAGGACTCTATTTTGGATTCTTCCTTTCAGGGTCCAGTGGTCTTCGGCCCTGAAGTGGAGCAGATGGTGAAGCAACTGCAAGAATCAGGGAAAGCAGTGGCGGACGTACATTGCATGTACAAGTCCCAACCTCAAACAGCTCGCAGACGTCCTTTTCCGCAATCGTTAGAATCAAGGACAGCCCGGCAACTAATCCCAGGGAAAGGGATTTCAGAGATGGGGAAACCCTGCCCCTCAAGGTTACCAGGGCCCTAAGCAACCTACAGCTTCCAGGGCCCCAGCCCCTCCTACCCCCTCTACCTGACTCCCACCTCTGCCCTCCTCCTCTCGGGGACAGGCAGAATGACCAGGTAGGAGGGCAGTTGGCACTTTACCCACTCGAATGGTCCAGTATCACTACCAATCAATGGGTACTGGCCACCATTCGGACAGGGTATTCGATGGAATTCATAACCTCCCCCTTGTCCACCATAACACAATCACCTCTTGGAAGGGGAGATGCAACAGCTCCTAAACAAAGAGCTATCCAAGGGTACCAGCGGCCCAGAGGGGGAAAAGGCTTTTACTCGCGCGTCTTCCTCGTTCCGAAGAAGACAGGAGACCTTAGCCCCATTTTGGACCTCAGCCAGCTCAACCTCTCAGTGAAGTACCAGAGATTCCGCATGGTAATCCTGGGATCCCTTTTCCCTCTGCTCCAGAAAGGAGACTGGCTCTGCTTTCTAGATATGCAGGACTCCTATCTGCACATCAAGGTCTTGAAGGACCACTGGCGTTTTCTGCGGTTTTGCTTCAGAGACAAGCATTTCCAATTCAGGGTTCTGCCCTTCGACCTCTCGTCTGCACCCAGGGTATTCACCAAGTGCCTAGCGGTGGTAGCAGTAGCCCGCCGCAGGAGAGGCCTCTTCGTCTACCCTTACTTGGATGATTGGCTCCTTTCCACCCAATCGGAATAGGATCTTTCACTCACTCTCACAGAAGCGCAGGCTCTGTTTTCATCCCTGGGCATCACGGTCAGCTGGCCGAAGTCGCACCCCTGGCTGACACAGCGGATACAGTTTATCAGAGCCATCCTGGACACCATACAAGGGAGGGATTTACTGCCCCCAGACAGGGCAGAACGCCTTCAGGGGCTAGCCAGAAGCCTCCAAAGTCACTTATCTTCCCCGGCGCGGGTGGTTCTACAACTGCTGGGTCACATGGCTGTGGCCATCGCCACAGTTCCCTTAGCCAGGCTCCATATGAGAGCACTCCAGTGGCACCTCAAGGTACAGTGGGACCAGTTGGTGGATGATCCGGATCTCTCAAGCAATTCATCATTCCTTGGAATGGTGGCTATGCACGGACAATCTGAGTGGCGGAGTTCCTTTCCGAAGACCCCCATCGCTCCAGACCCTGACCACAGACGCCTATCTGTCAGGCTGGGGGGCTCATCTAGGGGACCATAGGACCCGGGAATCCTGGTCTGTTACAGACCGCTCTCTGCATTTCAGTGTTCTGGAAATGAGAGCAGTACTGAATGCATTTTCGGCATTCAGAGATCAGCTTCAGCCAGATCCTCTTCTGGTGCAGACAGACAACACACCCGTGGTCTTCTGCATCAACAAACAAGGGGGAACTCACTCATACCCCCTTTGCAGAGAATCCGTGAGAGTTTGGGACTGGACAGTAGAACACAGTCTGGACCTCACCGCTGTACATCTACCAGGGGTCCAGAACGTTCTTGCTGACAGTCTGTCGCTCTTCCTCTCAGAATCATGAGTGGGAATTGCTCCAAGATGTCATGAGCGACCTCTTCAACAAGTGGGGCCAGCCAGAGTTGGACCTCTTCGTCCCTATGCACAGCTAAACTGCTACTTTCTGTTCGCCGCTCCAGGGCCTGGTGTTTTCTGGTGAGACGCATTGTCCCTCTCCTGGACAGGGAAGTTCCTTTATGCCTTCCCTCCTTTTCCCCTCATTCAGAGAGTACTGCTCAAATTGCAGTCAGAGGCAGCCAGAATGATCCTGGTGGCTCCTCTATGGCCTCGTCAAATTTGGTAACCGCTCCTCCAGCAACTGTCTCTGGAACCCCCTGTTCAGTTGCCACTCTCCACTCACTAGCTCTCTCAAGAACAGGGGACCCTCGTCCATCCTGCTCTTCACTTGCATGCTTGACTCCTGCAGTCTTAGCGGAAGAGAGGTTAGGAGTGTCAAGCAGAGTGGCTGAAATTATGGTAGCAGCCAGGAAGCCTTCTACCAGAGCCACGTACACTTTAAAATGGAAACTCTTCTGCTTATGGGCTGCTGCCCATTCCCTAGACCCCTTGGGTTGCCCAGTCAGGCATGTGTTAGAGTATCTCCGACACCTCTTGGACTTGGGATTGAGTTATTCCTTAATCAAGGTGCATATGTGTGCAGTCTCCGCATTTCATAGCCCTATCGGAGGCAAAGCTCTAGCCCAATTGAATGCCTGCAAGACCTTCCTGCGAGGGGTATTGCATGTCAGACCTCCCAAAAGGGACATCGTTCCTCCTTGGGACCTTCTCTTTGTTCTGGAGAAACTCACGCTTCCCCGCTTCGAACCAGAAGCTTCTTGCGAGCTGCGCTTCCTCTCTTGGAAGACTCTCCTCTTGGTGGCCATCACCTCCGCTCTAAGGGTTTCGGAACTTCAGGCTCTGATGTGTAAAGAACCTTATATAGTCTTTCATAGGGACAGGGTGAATTTGCGCACAAACCCCAAATTCATGCCAAAGGTGGTATCCGTACTGACTCTGAACCAGGATATCAACTTTCTGGTATATTATCCAAATTCTTCCAACCAAGGTGAAGCACTGTTGCACACCCTGGATGTTCATCACATTTTGCGATACTATCTTCACAGGACTCACTCCTCTAGGAAATCGGACCAATTGTTTGTTTCTTTCGGAAGCGAATGTTAGGAGCTCCTGTCTCCAGACAGACACTAGCCCATTGGTTAGTGCACTGCATCACGTTCTGTTATCAGCACCATGACAGGCCTCTCCCGGGTGCTGTTAAAGGTCATTCCACCATAGCGGTGGTATCTTCATTTGTGGCCCTGAAGAAGGTCTCTTCAACCGATATTTGTGCGGCTGCCACGTGGTCCTCCGTCCACACCTTCATCAGGTATTATAGCCTGGACATCGCCTCCAGAAAGAGAGTAGGTTTTGGACTAGCAGTCCTGCAAGGCCTTCTCTCATAGATGTCCACTCCACTGTTTATATACATCCCCTTCCACCCTATCAGACCTGGGTCTATCTTGGGGTACTGCTTGGTACTCTGTCCTAATGGTATTACCTGCTGTAAGAGCTCCACCCTCGAAGATGAATAGTACAGTTATGTAAGAACTTACCGTAACAGTAGATCTTCGAGAGGAGCTCTTGCAGCAGGTGGCTTTCCCACCCTCCTTCCCCTAGGATAGCTTAGGGGATTATTGTTATTACTTTGGTTTACACCTAACCAGGATGTGAAATTTTCTGCTACCTGGTTCTCCAATTCCTATCTAGCCAGGTCTCCGGCGGGAGAGCTGGGGTGGCGCCAGGGGACCACCCCCTTTATACCACATAGGACGTCGGGCGGAGCCGACATCGGGGGCGGTCCGCTGCCTCAAACCGCTAGCTACAGGTTTTCCTTGGGGTCCTGATGCCTGCCTGCTTCAGTCCTAATGGTATTACCTGCTGCAAGAGCTCCTCTTGAAGATCTACTGTTATGGTAAGTTCTTAACTGTACTCTATACACAGCCGTGTTTTGCTCCAAATTGTTTACCCAAGCACACTCTATACTTCCTGAACATTAGAAACATCCTCAAACAGTGCAGCCACTTGTGATAGAATAGTCTCATGTACCCCACTGCATAATGAGTAGCTAGATAGTGTTAGGGGTGTTCCTCAGTCCAGGAAAGATGCAGTTGTAGTTGGTCAAGAAATGTAAACAAACATGTTTTGGTATGGGAACACCAGTATGGTTGACAGTCAGTTTTTTACATTTTAAAAGGAAAAAGGAGTCTGAATCAAACAACCAGTTACATCAGCAGTCTCTCTAGAAGAACAATCATAAAATGTTTTTTTTTTTTTTTTTAACTAGGGACACTTTGAGGCCAAAGGAAGTTGACAGTGTCCCTTTAATACAACCATTATCCTGTACAGTCAGAGAGCATAGTCTGCTGCATGCCAGATAGATGGATCATTTTATTTATGAAGCACCCAATTCCTGAGGCTCTGGGCACTGTACAAGAAAACCATAATACAAAATGCAATTTTTTAAAAGCAAGGAAAAAAATCGTATAAAAATCATTATAAATACAGACTCCCATCTATTCAAAGCAGTCTCAATTTATAAAAGCTAGTTGGAACAGGTATGTTTTTAGTCCCCTTTTAAAGGCTTCCACCAAGTTAATTTTAGTCACCAGAAATTGTTAACGAGTGTTCAAAAGCAACATATTGAGAATACTGATGAAAGCCTGTGGGAAGCTCCTTTTATTTCATTATTTTTATTCTTTAACTATATACAGTAACTCATTAGGTTGATGGCCTGTTTTCAGGTGCTACCTGGGAGCAATGGGGAGGTTAAATGACTTGCTCAGGGTCACACAGTATGCAAGTGGAAGCTATAGGAATCAAACCCAGGTCTGCTGGATGTGCCAAACGTATTCACAAACTCCTTACTCTAACCTCTAAGCTATACTGCCAGCTCAGTGCTGGCAGTGTAACCTAAAGCAGCAGAAGTGCTAAAGCAGACTAAAATGTAGAAAGGCTGCAGTGTGCATTTCAGAGTGGGGGACTGGTAAAAGTGCAACACAGTTTTCAATTTTGACCCACCTTTTCTTCTCCATTGGGAATAACCTGCTCTTATAACCAGTATAAAAGTTTTAAGTGGATGTTTTACAAATCTGGGCATGGTTGAACAATATGTAATGACTTTTTTTTTTACATTGACCCTTACTTTTTATTTCCTGTGGGTCAGTGTCCCACTTAAATATGTAAATGATAAAAGATGGGGATAAGGGGTGATCTGAAACTGAATCAAAGTATTGGTCAATATTTTTAACGTTTACATACATTGCAGCTTTGTATTACAAGTGGTCCATTCAAGCCTTTCAAAGTATGGCCCCGCTCATTGAAACTGGGAAAATTCAGTTACTCAGAATGTCTGCAGCAGAATGAGTGTAGTACTTCTACAGCCCAGATTTTACAGAAATAGTAACGTGAGACTGAATTACTTTTAAAAGTTTACAAACTAGCCTATTGCTATCAGTAGCTGCTGGTGACCATTGGGAGGGAGTGTAGCTAATTTATAATACCATAGCAGGAGATAACTTGATTTAGGCATTGCAAAAGAGAGAAAATGTAGTTTGTGGGTTTCAAGGAGGTGGGGGCTGACCAGCATAACTGGTGAACTGTGGTGGGTGTACAGATTTAATGGCTTTTGGGGTATGGCTTCCTGAATCCCCGGAATAACTGGGAAGAACCAACTGGTCTGGAAGTAGTTAACTCTATGGCTTTTTGCAACCCTGTGAACAGTAATAAAGTAGTGTGGATTAGGGTAATGAAGTTTACTTAAACTCTTATGTCGGGGAGAGATGGTACAGATGAAAAAACACCCCTCTGAACTGGCTAAAAACCTGAAAACAGTAGTATACCATGAACCACTGATGGTATCACACTTCCAACAGACTAGTATTGATAATGTGACTTCCGAGACTGTGAAACTGTCATTTTGTGACATGTGTTCTGACCCCCAGTTTTTAAACTGCTCCTCCGCCTATGCGTGTCATTCCACCAAAGGCATGGTCATCTCTGTTGGTTGTTTCTGGAATGTTTCCACTGCAGAGATCTGCGTAGCTGCGGCCTGGAGTACTGTCCACACCTTCACTAAATGTCCTGTTTTGGACATTGTCTCTCGTAGACAGGCTGGCTTCAGCCTAGCTGTGTTAAATGCCTCCTTTCATAAGACAAGACTCTAGCCGTCCAGACTGCTAGCTTTTGGTACTGCTTTGAGCACATTCAAAAGGTGTGGCCTGGTGACAGAGAGATCCTCGAAGAAGATAGGAGTTATGTACTTACCATAACAGTAGATTTTTGAGAGACTATCTTTCATCTGGCCACGCCGTCCTACCCCCTTCCCCACTTTTTTGGATCTGCAACAACGGATTCTGGTGCTGCTATCTCTGTTTCTACATTGTCCAGCCCTCTGTCTCTCCTGATGTCTGGAGTGCTGGGTTCTCTCCCAGTTTCCTAGATGGAGGTCCTCAGAGCATGATCTGTGGCTGGGAACTGAGGAGAGGAGGGACTACCCGCTTTTATGTATACACTGACGTCTGGTGGCGGCCCCCCCTGGCTGACTGCTTGCAGATGTTTGTGTGATCTTAGTGCCATGCAACTATATGTTCCAAAGGTGTGGCCTGATGAGAGAGATTCTGTGAAAGATCTACAGTTAAGGTAAGAATATAACTGTTCTTTCTGTATCGACTAGCCAGCAGGGATTAGCAGCAAAGGCTTTAGTGTATACAGGGTTTGAACTATTAGGACCAATTTATTATTAATGACTGGGTCCAACTCACCGGCCCTCCTGTGGTATACTTAAATTAAAATGTTACCTGCTTCATTAAAAGCCCGCAGGTCTGGTATAGAAATTTCTGTGTCCAATGTAAAATCTGCTAGCATTTGTTAGTGAACCAGTGACAATTTCAGAACCTATTTTTTGTCTAGTTTTTGTTGACTGGGAAAGGAGGGCTACACAGTACTGCCTATTTTCAGGTATAATTGTCCTAGGGAAGATGGGGTTACTTTCTGTTTTCTGACTTTCCAGATACTTTGTTTATTGCAAAGAAGTTCTGTATTGTTAATTTACCCGGATGAAACTGGTATCTTTGGTTGAAAGCCCATATTTATTTTAATAGAGTTCATAGTTGTTTTTTAGATAATGGGTAAAGTTAAATTCACATCCTGATTGGTTGAAAGAGCCTGCCACCCGGGCTGTTGTTTTTTTAACAACGGCCCAGTTCAAAACAAGTGCCAGTTTGTGCTGCCCTATTACCAAGGGTATCCTTCGCTTCCCGAATTCTGAAACTTGCAACCACCATTTTTGTTCTCGCTCACTAAACGCCTGCATCGATCTCTCTCCATATTTTCCACATGCCACTATCTTCACAATATCTAACCATGCTACATTAATTAAAAAAAAAAAACAGTTCAACTACACAAGTGAAAGAAGTTCATGGCAAAACAAATCGCGATGCTGCCAACACTGTATGAAAGCAGCAGAACGTTCCTGATTTTCCGTACTGCAGATGGACGTCCGTCTCTGATACAGAAATCCATGAATGTTCCGCTCCTCTCATGTATGTTACCGGTACCAGAACTCCGACTGACTCTGTTCAGCACTGCTCCCATAAACAGACTCCTAACTGTCCCACAAAGTGTCCATTCTACAATAACTTCATCATAACTTACTTGGCGTTACCTGCAGCCAGAAGAAAATAACTGACTCCACGACCATGCACAGTGTCCAAATTGCACACAGCAATACACACCGCGCCCTACTATAAACCCTCCAAGTGCACAGAATAAAAAAGATGCTTACAAAAACAAAACATTTTACCAAGTGCAAAAAATCTCTTACATGAGCTTGACCGACAGGGGAGGCCTACAGAGACAGTAACTGCACACAGCCAGCTCCCGGAAACGAGCTTTACTACAGGGTTTCGAGTAGGACATAAGTCCTTCTCTGAAATGCACGCGGAGGGACTATTTTAAACTTATTCTTGCTATTTCTCTCTGCTATTTTTCATTAACAATTTTTTAACTTTTTTTTTTTTTTTTTTCCAATAATAATACCCTCCAGGGTGGGCGTTATTGGGATATAACTGACCTTCCAGGGGCTATAAGACCCTCCGCCTGCGGCGTCTGGCCTCATTACGCCCCTGGGCGGTCCGTTATATCCCAATAACGCCCACCCTGTCGGGTATTACTTACATAGACTATCAACCAGTGTGAACTCTGTACTTTTGTTTTTATTGTGTAAGTGTTGTAATGCATTTGTGGGACACCGTTTGTGTGAAAGACACAATAAGGGCCCATGATGGCCCAAAACAATAAAACAAGTCTGTCTTTGGGTATAGAATTGGGCAGTTTTCAATGTTGTGCTGAATTTAGTGTTTTGTAACAATTTTTTGTACAGTACCCCTATTTAGCACCAGATTTTCATGTAACCCCCACCATACACATAGTAGTAATTTTTTTTGTGTGTGTGTGAAAAAGAATTGCACCAAATTTTAGTGTGAAACATGCCGATTACACTTAATTTATGATAGTTGGGGGGGGGGGCCAAAAATAGACTTTTAAGATTTGGGCAAACAGAATGGGCTGTTTTTTAAATTGACAAAAAAAAATTAGTGGCCCCACACTGTTACATTATTATAAATTCTTAGACATTTGTATAACTAATAATAAAATTTCATAGAAAATGTCACAGTTCTCTTGCAAATGTTTTCCCGTATTCTTTTCATCTTAGGAGAGAATCGGAGAGGAGAAATCATTCGTTGGCTCGCCATGCAGACATTCTTGCTGCTGTGGAAACAAGGCTTTCACTGCTAAACATGACCTTTATGAAATATGTGGACTCTAATCTCTGCTGCTTCATTCCCGGGAAGGTAGTGTGTGAAACTTTTCCAGTGTCTAACTTTATTGAACTCACTCTAAACAGCCCTGCTTCTACTTGTCAGATATTTTAATTAAAGCATGAAAAATACAAATACACCCATTAAATAGTACTGTGATGTGTGTCTTGATGCTTAAATTATGTTCTGGGTTGAATGTTCAGTTTGGTATTTTGACCACCAGATGGCACCAAATGCCTTTCTGTTCATCTGCGGTACAGAATGGTCCTGTTCTAAGCTGTAATTACACCATACTACTCTGGAACCAGTTCAGAGACAAATTGCTACACTTTGTCATTGCATGGAAGTAACAACGTTACATTTCAGAGACAACTTTTATATTTTATTGTTTTTTAAAGTATTTGTTCAAGAAGGCACACTGAGCTGAGAACAGCTTGTAGCAGTGGTAGGAGCTGTGAGGGTAGGGGAGTCGGCCGAGAACAGAGACTCCTTTTAGTTCGAACTGGTTCTCAGGTCTGGTAAACCAAAGTCAGGAGCCGGAGTTCTTGACTTTAGAAGGGCAGACTTCAATACACTGAGGAAACGTTTATCTTCAAATTGTTATTGTTACAGTTTTTGACCAAGAAATTGAAAATACACTGTGTAATTCCACATTGTCCAAACTCCATATTTGTTTCATGAAGGCAGCCAAGATGGATTTTTTTTTTTTTTATATGTAATGTTTTTATATTTTCTACATGCAAACATAAGTGTTGCCAGCAGATAAAGACTGAGTCCATCCAGTCCACCTAGAAGTTTCCTTTCTAGGGACGTGGATATGATGTTCTGTTCACCCTTATAGGCAGGTTCTTTCCCTTTAAGATGGTGTGGGAAAGTCCTCAAGCTAGCTGATCCCACCCACCCGGGTGGTAACTCCCTCAGCTCCGCCCCATGACTCCAGATCTTCCTTTCCACTGGAAGAAGCAGGTTCCCTCCTTGCCGCTTCCGCGTTGAGTAGGCCCTAGCGCTCAAATCTTCAGATTTACTTCTCAAAACCAAAACTCTTACGAGTTTTTCTTCATCTCGATCATCGATCATAGCCGCCATGGATGACAAGTTTGTTCCTGGGTTCCACTGGTGCACTTGTGGGCAGATGATGTCCAGGGTCGACCCGCATGCCACCTGTGTCTACTGCCTAGAGCACGATCCCCAGGCTTGCAACATCTGTCGTTCTTTCCATCTGACTGTTCTGGAGGACCGTCTCGCCCACCTTAAACTGGGCTGCCCAGCACATCGTAACCCACCAGTCAAATCTGAAGATGCCGGTTGGGTGGTTTCTATGGCTGTGGGATCTGCTGAACAGCTTGCAGCCTTCAAAGAGGAAGCGGCCCAGGCCGTGGCTCACTCCTCTTCAGCTTCTGCCTTCATGCTACTTCAGCTGGGCTTACAATCCACGGGTTCCTTTAGAGCATTGTGCTAGTCTCTGCCCACCCACGGTCAGGGACCTTCAGAGCGCAAACCAAAGAAGAAAGAGTTCAAGAAGGAGAAAGAGAGGACTCGTCAGCGTTCGTGGGATCAGGAGCATTCTCGGTCGAGGGCCTCTGACTCCCACACTTCACGGATTTGACAGGTCAGGGTCATCATCGGCCTTGGCCACTAGCTCCACAGTAACCCCATTGAGCCTGCCAGCCGATATGCTGGTGGAGGTCCCGACGAAGCTTTTCTCAAGCAAACTGGCCAGTTGTCGACCGAAGAGGCCAATACTTCTTTGTCCAGGACTCTGGTCCTGATACAGACCATTTGGGGGATGGATCAGTCTACTGACCCGCCGTCTCTGGTCCCAGACCCTGACCAGGAGGAGTCTCTGTGTTTGCTGACTCCCGCTGAGCACCATCGGCGGTCCCCCCGGCGGTCGAGCTCTCGGTCTTCCTTCCGTGGATCGAGCAGTTCCCGCTCTTGGCACCACAGGAAGTGGCGCTGCCACTACTGTTTGGCCTCAGGGGGAGGAGAAACTTTGGCGCAAATTGTGTTTGCAAGGACCCGATGTGGCAACAATTGGTGCTTTACCGGCACTACACTGACCCTGGTTTCGACGCCAGCCATTACTTGGCTGTTGCCCACGAGGCCAATGCTGTCTCCATCAGCGGAGCCGACCAAAATGGTCCGGCCTGCCGACTCTGGCATAGTGGTGGAACCGCCACCTAAACAGTCAACAGTCAGTGCTCTAAGGAGTCTCGACTGGCCAAGGGGCTTCCCCATCAGCTGTCGATCAGTCACCCCTGACGGTCAGCGGGGACACGGATGGTCAACCACTCTTTGACTATTCTGAGTCAGTGTTCCTCTTTACACTCCCGTTCGATTGACATGGAGTCCATGGGGGATATCTCGATGAACGAAGGCCCATTCTCCTTCATGGGCCTCTTCTGTTTGATCTTCGAGCCGACCGGTATGAAGATGGAGCCTGTTCAGAAAAGGGCTCGTTACCCATTGACCAAGATCCTCGACCAGAGAGAGACTCCGGAGGCTTTTCCAGTGGCAGAAGCCATCCTTGGCCCTGCTCTGGAGGTCTGGTAGCGTCCCGCTTCCTGCCCTGTGCCTTCTGCCTTGATGCCTCACAGATATGCATTGCCCACCGGCTCCCTTCGATTCACAGAGCACCCCTCGGTCAAGGGGTTGATGGCCAACTCTGTGTTCAGGCACTCCAGCAACACTGCGGATGTTGACAAACTGTCTGATGAGGAATCCAAGAAAATGGACCATGCGGCTAAAAAAGTATATGCTGCCTCCATGCTTGGCCTCCGCCAGGCAAGCTCGGCCCTCCTTATGGCCCACTTCTCCCATGCCCTGCTGAGCACTTTAGATGAGGTGCTTCCTCATCTGCCGGCAGACCTTCAGACCACAGTCAAACAGGTCCGGGACCATGGCCGGCTCTAGCCAAACAGCTGCAGACAGCCATAGACATTGGGGACTCTTGTGCCCACTCCATGGCTGCCTCAGTACCCATGCACCACAGGGCTTGGCTGAGGATCTTTACCTTCCTGGTGGACACTCAGCACAAGCTGGCAGATGTCCCTTTCCTGGGTACCAACCTGTTCAGGCCCAGGGTCGAGGGTCACCTCACTCGTACCGAGAAGTCCAGTGCCACCTTAGACTCAGTGACATCTGCTTAGAGGGACCCCAAGGGCTCCAAGCAGCAGCAGAAATGGAAGCCCTTTCGATCCACCTCCACTTCTGCAGACAAACCAGTCCATCAACAGGCTGATGAGCATGCTCGGGCCTGGCAACTCGGCACAAGTCAGTGGCCTCTGTTTATCCATAAGCAAGGAGGGAGAGGCTCCAGTGGCACCTCAGCCAGGCCCTCCTCCAAGCCTGCCCAGTGACAGGATGAGGGGTGCCTCCCTCATGCCCGTCACACCTCCCTGGGTCCTCCCATGGGTTGCTAGCTCCACTATTTCCTTTCTGCCTGGTCCGCTGTCACCATGGACAGGTGGGTTCTAGAAGTGGTGGGTCAGGGTCTGCCTCTGGAATTCGAGCAGTACCCTCTTTGCCGAGCCTGTGCCCCACGGGAGGACTTGGTTTCTGCAGACATGCTGTCAGCTCTCAGAGATGACATAGCCAGCTGCTCCGCAAAGAGATCATGGTTCCTGTCGCAGATCCTCTGCAACACCCAGGGTTTGTCTCCAGGTACTTCCTGGTGCCAAAGTGGATTTGTGTGGGAGGGTGCTGGCACCCCATTCTAGATCTGCATAACCTGAACAAGTTCCTCAGGTCGCACACCTTCAGGATGGTAACTCTGTCTCAGATCATACTATTTCTAGAGCGAAGCATGTTGTTTTGCTCCCTGGATTTCCAGGATGTTTTTTTTCACGTCCTGATTTGTCTGTCTCATCGAAGGTTCCTCTGCTTTCAAGCAGAAGGAGCCCTCTACGAGTTCCAGGCCATGCCTTTCCCCAGTCCCCAGGGACTTCACCAAGTGCATTGCAGTGGTGGCAGCTTACCTGAGGCGCTGAGGTGTCCAGGTTTACCCTCACCTGGACAACTGGCTGATCTCAGATCCCTCCCAGCAGGAGGTGAAGCAGTCCAGGGACTTGGTCTTCCAGACCTGCATCTCTCTTGGCCTCCTGGTCAGTGAGGCCAAGTCAGAACTCGTGCCCTCACAGGTGATCATCTTCATTAGGGCGGAGCTTGACTCTTGCAGAGCCAGAGCCCGGCTCACCGCAGGCAGGGTGGAGTCTCTCTCCTCCTGTGCCCAATCATTTCGGGTTAGGCAGTTGCACCCTGCCCGGGACTTCTGCATTTGCTGGGCTACATGGCGGCCTGCACCAGTGTGGTCTGGTGGGCCCACTGGAGAATGTGCTTCCTGCAGTGGGAGCTGGACAGCCAGTGGTCTCAGCGCAAGGGTCACTGTGACCCAGTGGATGTGGGATACCATTCAATGGTGGTTAGTCCCAGCACATCTGCAGGAAGGGATCCCATTTATCTGCTCAGAGCCGATGGTCATCTTGATGACTGCTGCTTCTCTCATGGGCTGGAGTGCCCACCTGGGGGGAACACAGAGTCCACAGGTTTCTGGACCTCTGAGGAATCCCGATTCCACATCAACCTGCTGGAGCTCGGGGCAGTTCAACTAGTGCTGACTGCATTCGCCCCGGATATTCGGGGTCAGGTGGTCCAAGGCCAGAAGGACAACACTATGGCCATGTACTGCCTCAACAAACAGGGTGGGACACACTCCCTGCCATTGTGCAAGGAAGCTCTCCGTGTCTGGACCCTCATGCGCAGCCTGGCAGCAGATCTCCTAGCCATCCATGTGGCAGGAGCCTTCAGTCAGCAGGCAGACACCCTCAGTCCGGTGGGCGAGGTGTCTCACGAATGGTCTCTTCACGCAGAAGTAGTTCTCAGTCTGTTCTCCCAGTGGGGCACCCCTCAGGTGCACCTGTTCTCCTCCAGGAAGAATGCAAAGCTGAGGCTGTTTTGTGCCCACCCGCCTCAGCAGGGAACGCTGCAGGGGGATGCCTTCTCAAGGCCCTGGACCCCAGGCCTCTTCTGTGCTTTTCCTCCTCTTCCCTTGATCCACAAGATGCTTCTCAAGGCCAGGAGGGACAAGGCGCAGGTGATCCTGGTGGCTCCGGACTGGCCACACCATTTCTGGTACCCCAATCGACTTAGCCTCAGCTGCAGGCTCCCGAGGCATCTTCCTTCACACCCGGACCTGCTTTCCATCTCTCAGGGGAAGGTACTCCACCTGGACCTTCAATCCCTGCACCCGACAGCTTGGTTTCTGAGTGGCTAGAGTTCCAGGCTTTGGGGCTGTCCAAAGTTGTCTTCACTGTAGTGGAGGCTTCTCGGAAGGAGTCATCTAGGAAGTGTTGTGCCAATGGAAGAGATTCTCCATTTGGTGTCAGGGCAAGGGGTTGGACCATTTGTCCTGTCCAGTGGCTAGCATTTTCGATTACCTTTGGTCCCTCTCTCAGTTGGGCCTTCAGTCAATAACCCTTAAGGTGCACCTGGCAGCCATCTCTGCTTACCAGGTGCGGGCTGGTCAGCAGTCAGTGGTGCAGGAAAAGGTGGTCTGGAGCTTCTTCAAGGGCCTCAACCACATTTCTCCTCTGGTGTGTGAACCACCACCACTACCTTGGGACTTGTTTCTGGTTTTGGCAAAGCTCATGGGCAAGCCACTCGAACCGATGCACAGGTGTGGCATGTCTCACCTGTCGTGGAAGACCACCTTCTTGGTGGCTATCACGTAAGCCAGAAGGATCAGTGAGCTCCAGGTGCTTTCTTGGAGTCTCCTTACTTGGGCTTCCACAGGGACAAGGTTGTCCTGCACACCAACCCAAAGTTCCTCCTGAAGATAGTGTCCGAGTTTCACCGTAACCACGTGATTGATCTCCTGATGTACTTCACCAATCGCACTTCGGAGGCTGAGCACAGGCTCCATATTCTGGACCTGAGGCGAGCGCTCACTTATTATAAAGAACACTCTGCTGGAGTTTGGGGAGAGGTTTGCCAGCTGTTTGTCATCTACGCTGAAGTTGCACCTGGCAGACCTGCAGCCAAGTGGACAAATGGCAGGTGGATCACAGCCTGCATTGGTCTGTGCTGTTGGTTGGCCAGTAGGGAGCCACCCGGAGGGCTAAGGGCTCATTCCACCCATCATTCCGCTGTGTCGGTGGCTGCTTTCAGGGATGTCCCTATCCAGAAAATCTGAAGGGCTGCTGCCTGGAGGTCGGCACACACCTTCATTTCCCATTACCACTTCAACCTTGAGTCATGCCGGAATGCTGGTTTTGGGGCCTCAGTTCTCCAATTCTTATTTCCTAAGTAGGAAGTGTGTGGCTTGCCTCCCTCCTCCAGGAGAACTGCTAGGAGTGTGCCTATAAGTGTGGATAGAACATCATATCCACATCCCTAGAAAAACAGGTTACTCTCCTCTAACAGTAGTTCTACGAGTGGTATATGATGTTCATCCACACGGCCCGATCCGTCCTCCCCTGGCCTTGGCACACAGAACTGCTTCCAGCAGGTGAGATCTGGCGTCATGGGGCAGAGCCAAGGGAATTACCACCCAGGTAGGTGGGAGGAGCCAACTTGAAGACTTTCCTGCACTGTCTTAAAGGGAAAGTACACTGCCTATAAGTGTGGATGAACATCATATACCACTCCAAGAACTACTGTTAAAGGCGAGGTACTGGTTTATCTATCCCCCTGATCTACCATCTGCTACCATCTGTTATCGGGATATTTAGCTTCCACAACTACCTCAAGCCGCAGCCTCTAAATTCTCCTCACCACCACATCCTTAACTACTCCTTTTGGTCTTACCAGCCCCATACCTGTCCCACCTGTTTTTGAACCACTTTATTCTACGCTTATTTATATTTCCATTTTTATATAATAAAGGAGAGCTGCAAATGCTGCTTCTGTGGTCAATGGGTGAGAGAAGCAACTTTGGGGAGATTCAGTCCTGGATCTTGTAGTGTTTAATCAAGTTATTGTAGCTGATGTGAGTGCAGAGAACCCCTTGCGGCAAAGCGACCATAACACCATGAGTTTTAGCATCGTTGAGGAGCCTCGGCACTTAAAACTCCAGCACCACGATCTCTAACTTAAAGGGAATGTGTGTGATTCTCTATAAGATTATTACAACAGTTACTGTAGTTGCTCACAAATTGGTTTGTTAAGATACGTTTAGCAGATGACTTCAGTTAAGTACTGAAAAATACTTTTTAAACAGGGAAATGTAGGAATCCATTTTGTGAATAGGAAGGGTGTCCTTATGCCACTGCCTCACCAGCCTTAACAGTCTACATTGCGGCAGGTGAGAACAATTGGTCTGTGCTGTTTGGAGCCTATTACACTATAAAGATAACACTACATTGTGTGGCACAGTGTAACAAGAGAATCCAGTGCTTTTCCTCACAGTTTGACACAATCCCTGCTTGCAGGAGCAGTTTACTGCATTGCACACTCTTAGGGCTGGTAAGGCAGTGACATAGTCACAGCACCCTTCCTGTCCACAAAATGGATGCTTCCACATCACGATTTTAAATGTACTCTTTTGGTTTAATTGAAAACACTTGCTGACTATAACTCAGCAGTCCACATACTTCATGTAATATCTATTACAGTAATCATATAGAGAATGGTATGCATTCCCTTTAAGGACAGCAGATTTTGCCAGGATAGGGAGGTACTGGAGGATAGCTTGAAGGGAAAAAGAGGCAGCAGGAATGGAGAATAAATGGGCAGTAAACAAAAATGCAGTATTATTGGCTACATATTAGTGTGTCAGGTACGTACAAAGGGTAAGAGGCACAGGAAGCTCATTTGGTTTAGTGACCAGCTGAAAGCAGCAACTGGGGATAAGAAAATGAATTTTAGAAGTCCTAAAGAGGACTAGGCCAAAGGTAGTAAGGATAATTAAAAGGGGGAAACTCAAAGTGGCAAAAAAAAAAAAAATAGGAACACAAAGGCCGGAATGGAAGACATCCTTAAGAACTTTCATAGCTCTGAATTCACAGTATAGGCCTCTGACCCTGTGCCTGAAAAGCAGGGTGAAAGTCAGAGGCCCCTCAGAACTAAGGTTAGGGATGGGGGCAGTTTCTGTAGAAAGGATGAGTCGAGCACTGCAAAATCTAACCAAAAAAAAAAAAAAAGATTTCCAGACTGGTTGGGATTTACTCAAGGGTTGCCAAAGACTAGCCAGGCTTTGGCAGCACCCTTAGCAGAACTATTCAACAGTTCCTTAGAAACAGGGGAAGTTTGGTGAGATTGGAGCAGGTAGCAGATGTGATGCAGTGTAATTGGGGGGGGACTACAGAGCACTGAGACCAACTTCTGTCGTAATAAGGAAGTTATTGAAAAGTATTCTAAAGGAGCACATGTGGATTTCCTGGAAGCAGTTGGATACCAGGACAGAAGGTAGCATGGGTTTGTGAGGGGCAGGTTGTGTCTGACAAATCTGATTATGCCTCCAGATTGAAGAACTCAGAACAGTGGATGTGGCCAGCCAGTAGATATCCTTTACCTGGATTTCAGTAAGGTCTTTGATTCTTTTCCTTGCAAAAGGTTGATAAAGATAAGGGATTTGGGGCTAGGAGATATACTGACTAGGTAGATGGGGAACTGGGTGGAGGTGAGAACCCAGAGGATGATCCTAAATGGTGAGCGGCCTGGAGTGTACAAGAGGTTACCAGTGGAGTACCTTGGGTCTATTCTAGACCCCACCCTCTTCAGCATGTATATCAGCAGTTACAGGACAAGGTGTGATCTTACTTCGAGGGGGCTCTTGCAGTAGGCAACACTGTTAGGACTTAGTTGCCAAGCACTAGGACCACACGGAAAAATACTAGCTATCATTCTTCAGTGGGGGACTGTCCCCTGACGTTGGCACACCGATGCCCCCCATGGTATAAAGGGGACTGTCCCCTAGCCACACCTCTTTTCCCGCCGTCGACCTGCGTACATCAGACCTTGCTGAACGTTGCTTCAGTCAGTTGCCTTCCTTTGTCAAGCGTTTGCTTTATTTTTATTTTCTTTAATTTCTTTTGATGGTTTTCGTTGTTGGTTTACTGTCAGCTGCATCTCATCACTGACTTCTTCAGCTGAGTCTCGCAAATCCAAGTGTGCCTTTGGCAAACAGATTCCAGATAAAGACGGCCTTTCCTCTTGCGTTATTTGTTTAGGCCCAGATCACAACACAGAGTCCTGCCAGGCCTGCCTGAAGTTTAACGAGGCTACATGGAGACGACGCCAGAAGGTCCTGGAAGCTTGTCTCCTTCAAATGAAGCAGGCCGCAATGGAAAAAGAGCTGCAGGCCCGGAGTGCATCTTCCTCCCCGGGGGCCTCGCCTAAGATCTCCACTCCTTCCAAAAAGAAGCACAAGTAGGACAAGCACCAGGACAGGGAAATGTCCCCTTCTAGGTCGCGGTTAGGGCAGCAGCCAATGCTGGGTCTCCCAGGGTCAGACCTTATGGCCACATCCGCTCCCCCTCTCTCTCTGGGCTGCCTCTGACGTCCGCTCTAATTACTGTCAGGTGGCAACTCTACGGATTTGGGGGAATCCTCCATTCCACCTCCCCTGTTACTCGGGTCCTTCACTCCACTGGGTTCTCAGCCAGGGAACTTGTCCGGTTCTCAGGACATCAGCACTTCCACTGATGCCCGCCCAGCCCCAACGCCTTCGCCAGACCCTTCCCTGGGGTTCGACGATGGTCCTTTGGACCAGCGCCCGCTGTCACCTGTTCCCTTGCAATCACAGCCTGTATTAAGAAGCCCCCTACCAAAGTATTACTTGCCTCAGCTGATTCGCTGGTGCCCTCTGGGATCCTCCCCACCAGGCACTGGCTAGGCCACTGCCCACTGGTCCTTTACCACAGGAACCAGCCGCCCGATGTTGGGATCCTCCGATTCTTCATTCACTGACTTGGCGCATCTGACTCCTGACTCTCCCGCATGGTTTCAGTCACCACCTTCGGGTCCAGCAGGTCCTGTACTGGACTCCCAACTGCCGTTGGGCCCATGCCCTGGCCACCTGCCTCCTTTGGGGGACCACTTTCAGCCATCTGATGAAACCCTTACAACAGTCACCTGACTCTGCGAAGCCGCCGTTGGAGCCGTTTCATAGTCAACCAATGCCATGTCCTTCGTTTCCGCCATCTCCTCATCTGTCATTGGCAAATCTAAACAAGCTGTTTAGCTCTTGGTGGGCACACGTCCAACACCTGACGCCAGCCCTGATGGCACCATCATCAGTCCCTGCACCAAGGCGGGACCTTCCTTAGCCCACCCCTAGGGTTCCTCCGTTGGTGCAGAAGACTCAACTGCTGCTGAGCAGGGGTCAAGCAGGGTCGCAGGCCCGGCTGGCTGTTACTGCACGGAGGATTCAAACTGGACTCTGCTGAGCCACCAGACTCCCTCTCTCACTCCTATCCTATCAAATCCCCAAAAAATATCCTTCTTTTCTGGAAGTGATGCGGCTCATTCAGGCGTCTCAGGATTGGCAGGCTGTGCAGCAAGACCCTCAGCATAACCGTTTAGCAGAGCATCTCTGCCTACCGGAACTTACTTCGGTAGTTATCCCACCCCTGGTTGCTCCTCACGATGATATGTCCACCATATGGCAGCAGCTGGCGTCGGTCCCTCCACTGCCTAAAAATGCGGACAGGTTGTATCATGCCCCAAAGAGTCACCCGTATTATGAGACGAACCCTAAAGCTGATCCCATCATACTGGCAGTAACTCACGTCTGCTCCCCTATACCCAAACGTCTGAGTGACTTTCTTCCGGATAAAGAATCCAAACAGTTGGACGATGTTGGTAGGAGGACATATGCCTCCTCAACGCTGTCTTTGCATGCCCAGAATTATCCAGTGCACATGGTGGTCCACCAACAGTCCTTGCTGCATCAAACCACAAGTGTTTTGGATACCCTCCCAGACTCCTCCTCCTCTAGGGCTCCATTGGGGAAATTCTTACATTCTGCCTTCAAATTGAGTTTCCACGTTCTCTGTGTGGCTTATGACATGGTGGACAACTCAGCAAGGAGCACGGCTTCAGTGATTTGTGTCCGACGTCATGCTTTGTTGTGTCTGTCTGAATTTACTCAGAGCATCCAGTCCTCTATTTTGGACACCCCTTTTCGAGGCTCCGTCCTTTTTGGGGGAAAAGTCCAGGATAAGCTATCCTCCTTGCAGTATTCTGGCAGGGCCCTGCACGCAGAACATCCCTTCTTCCGCATCCACCAGAGTGGGGTGCGCTCATCCTTTCTTTACCGCCCATCAGAACGTCTTGCCCGCCACCAGCCTCCCTGGTCTGAGGGCAAACGGGCCTCCTCGACCCCGGATGCCTCTACTTCTAGGCTCGTAAGGTCAGGACGGTGGAGCAGCCCGTGCCCTCTGCCGTCCCCTAGCTTATAGCTTGATGCTTCCCCATGTTCTGCCCTGGATTTTACTGGAGAGGTTAGGGGGTTATATTATCCTCCACCCTAACAGATGGAGGTCAGCCTTTTTGTTTTCCAGATGGTGGTTAATTTTTTCCTTTGAGAGGGATACCCTTTTGGGTTCCCCTGAGCCTTTTCAACCTTTCTTTGAACGTGGCTTCCCAATTGCAGATGCACCCTTTTTCCTTTTGTACAAGTACATCTGGAGCCTCTTTCTGCAGGACAGAAAGGGTATATTTTACTCCCCCACCCCTTCAAAGGCTGGGGGGGGTGTTCTTCTGTTGTTCCGTGGCTTAGGTCGTTCCGGCAGCCCCCGAATGCCACCCCCTCAGTGGGGAGATGCTCCTGGAGTCCCTTGGCACAGATCCTCCTTGGAGTCTGGTTTTGTGCTCCCTTTTCGTCGGGGCACCTTCCTTCTTCCTTTTGTTGTTCTTGCCTCCTGCCATTTCCCCCTGACCCTACGATCAGGAGGGTACCTACTATTTGAACCTCTACCTACATCTCTTCTGTTGGCTGCACAGAGATCTTGGTGTCCGAGGCCAGCATGGGTCTTTGAGTCTTTTGACTGTGACAGTCATTGGTACAGGCTTCTCTTTGGGGGATTCCACCTTTCTTGCCAGCAGTTCCATCCTCCTGGGAGGGTCACGGCCCATACCCTTTCCATCTGCCCTTTTGTTGCTGCCTTGGTCATTGTTGGTTCAGCAGGGGCCGGCCTTTCTCCCCTCTTTTCCCAGGTGGAACGGCATTCCCCATGGGACATGTTCCCAGGGTTACCACCTTTTGCTATCCCTGAGCCGCCCCCTCTCCTCCTTTTGGTGCGGATGCTGCATCTTTGGGTGGCGACATCCTTTACAGTTCCCTGAACAACACCTCCTGTATCTTTTCATGCCACACCCTGGGGGTTCCAAGGGTGTCATGGGTTTGAGTCTGGCCTTTCCAGTCCGTTTTTGAAGCTGGGGATGAGGATGGTGTTCTTTGCCACAGCCCGACCTTATGAGGTCTGGGAGGCTGTGGAGGTATCTCCTGTAGCCCAACCATAAAGTTCAGATGGAGGCGGTTCCAAGCACTCTGCTCTGCCCAGAGACCGTTATTGGTAGTATACAGGCTCAGTCTCACAGGGTATGTCTGCCCCCGGCTGTGCCTTGGACAGGCCGGGGGCATCCTCTTCTTTTCGGTCTGCCCCGCCAAAATCCATCGTTGGCCTACCCGGTTTCTGCCTACTTGTCACCAGGAATTATGGCTTCCTCGTGGGACAGGTCATTTTTTCCTTTCTGTCCTGCTTCTTTCAGGGGTTCCTCCTCCACCTACGGTTGGAAAGGTGGTGGGAATGTTTAAATCGTGCCATGCTGGCTGTGTCTGGCATGTTCCCCTCTGCTTCTCTTTTGGCCAGGGGACCCTTTCAATTCCCATCTCGTCTTCACCTCGCTCTTCCTGACGCAGGGGGACTTGCACACAGCTTGCTCAGGTTCCACCCCCGTCGTGCCCCGCCCCAGCAGTCTTTCCCTGCACAAGGGGAGATTTCTTGGGTTACCTTGGGGGTCTACATTCTTTGCTACCCCCGGCCCATGTCCTCTCTACGAGGTGGGCCTTTATTGGTTTATTCGTCATCCAGGGGCCAAGCAGTTCCTCGGCTCTGAGATTACTTTTCTTCTCCGATCGGGCTCATGTCTGAATTCCTCCCCCCAGTCACTAGGGCATCCAGTCTGCCTGTCTGCTGGTCTATTTCCAGAGGGGAGGCAGAGCCTCGGTTCCTTTGGGGAGTCCCCACCTCTCCTCGGGGTGGAGGAGTACGAGGGGATGGACATTTCCCATGTCCTATCCTACCTATTGGTATTGCCTTCTTTTCCTTATCTTACTGTTTCTAAGCCCTGAGCTCCTCAGGACTACGATGCTCAGAGGACCCTCTCGTTTAGGGAGAGGGCTCTTCCAGCCTCTCCTTATTTCCCCTGATACTATCAGAGGAGTCTTTTTCTGTGGAGTGGGTTCAGCATCCTCAGGTGCGTTATCTCATAGTATACAATGGCAAGAAAAAAATCTGTTCTCTCATTGGTCAGTGTGTGCCTCGGACAATGATGATATTAAGCTATAACATCACTGTATTAAGTTCAGGCACACAACTGACCGGACAGCAGTGAAAAATCCCTCCCTGCCCACGCAAGCCACCGAGAAGCCGACAGTCCCTGAAGCCGTCGCAGCTTAGACCGCCTCGCCCCCCCAACCAAAAACGTTCTCTGCCTGCCTTGCTCCTTCACTCAGCAAAACAAAACCAACAATATTTAAAAAAAAAAAAAGCAGCTGTCCATTTTCAACTTCACTGTAGCTGCCTCCGAGTATGAAACACACAGGCAGATTGCTCAACAACAAAAGGAAACACTGGCAATTACATGTTAAAGCTTTGCCAGCTTCTCACCAGCCCCAATTTGACGCTTTTCCCAAAAGAAACAGTTGTAGTAAATAAAAGATCTAGTAACTACAGCTTGAGCAACGACAGGTAACGGAGCGAGCTGGAAACCGGAAGTAGCCGCTTCTCGACATTTTCTTTCTACTGTTCATGGCTAAAAATAAAATAACCTGTTCAACTGTTCTCAGAACAAGCAGAGACAGCACAGTGATAAAATGTACTACCAAAACTAAAAGATACCACATGACGACTGTCCGTGTGTGGTGGGGGGAGCAGGATGACCATGCACAAGAAATCCATGTATTACCAGCAGCACCACCTTAGTGGACTATTTTTCTTGTATTTGTAAATACGCATGTTATACAAAAAGCAACACATATTTTCAAAACAATGTTTTTTTGTTTTTGCTTTCATTATTATTTTAAACGAACCATTATAATAGCAATAAGGCACTCCAGGGTGTGTGTTATTGTCTATAACATCACTCCTGGTGGTGGAAGCACTCTGTTTCCCCTCGTGCTTCAGCCCACCCCAGGAGTGACGTTATTAGACAATAACACACACCCTGTCATGTCTTATTGCTTAATTGTACTGTCAGGTAGGGTTCCTTCCCCTTCCTGATTGTGTGCTACTGTCAGCCTTCTTTTCAGGATGTAGGTTTTCAAACCCCAGGAAATCTTACTGTATTCTGACAATTGCAGTATGGTCTCACCATAGGACTGCCCTGGAGCCGAAATGGTTAATGGAACCTATGCTAATGATGGAATGTTAGGCTCGAGCTCAGTTTTCAAATCACTGTCCCTGGTTTCACTTCCTGCAACCATCAGATTCTTTACGCCGCTTGCCTCAGTAAGACGTCTCCGGAGAGCCCTCCTTCATCTGAAAAAGTTATTTTTCTTGGTTAAATTGTAGTCCGTTGTATTTTCCTTGATTTTTGAAGCACTGTGCTTGGTTCATAGGTAGAATTAGTTAGATAGTGTTAGTTTGGTAAATGTTATCGTTTCTTCTCTGGTTTTTCCCTAACCGGGAAGGAACCAATGCTTTAATTCGGTTTGAATTTAATTATTTTAATTTTGGTACCGTCCGGTAAGACGGTATGGTTACTTTAAATGTTTTGTTAAAATTTAGCGAGGTAATTCTTGGTTCAGTTCGGTTCTAACCAACCGATGTCACAATCTATGAAACAAACGGGCCCCATAGGTTTCCAACATTGTACAGAGTGTGGGGAACTGTTTGCTAAAGCAGATCCTCACTTAATTTGTGTTATTTGTTTGGGGTTTGACCACTTCAAGGTGGACTGTGAAATTTGTAAAAATTTCACTCAGTCGACACTTGATAGGCGACTTAAACGACTGCAGGAGAAAATGTCTGAGAAAACCACTGAACCGGTAGCAGACACTTATAAGGAACCAGGCGACCAGCCTTCTGACAAGGGTGGCTCCTCATCTGCTAAAAAGAGATCTGCCGAACTGGCCACTGACCCGGCACATTCAGGCAAAAGAAAAAGAAAGAAAAACACACAGCGGTTGAACCACTGAGGAGATAGCGAAAGCATTTCGCATAATTCAGTCTTTCAAACAACATGAAGTATTGCTGTATTCTGACATATGCAGTTAGCCCCAGCACTTGAACTGCCCCGGAGAGAAGAGCGTTAATTTCTATACCAGGCATAGAACGTTGAGCTCGAGCTTGGTTTTCAAACCTCTGTCTGTGGTGCCTCAGAGTTTAACCATCAGATTCTTTACTCTGCCTAACTGTGAAGTCGTTCCAGAGATTGCTCCTTCGCTTTGCTTCGGTAAAGTTTCAAAACGCATTGGTTTTTCAACCGATTTGTTTATTTTCGGTTTCAAGTCTCTGTCTACGGTACAGTAAGTAGTGTAGATAGGTAATGAACTGTGATTTTTGTGTTTTCTTCTGTGGAAATTGTAAACTTTGGTTCCTTCTCAAGTCGGTCCGGTTGGGAACAGACCTTTTGTATTTAAATTGATTTTCTGGGATTTTAGTAGTGGTGTGCCAGTTCCTATAGGTTTAAAAAAAAAAAAAAAAAAATTTCGTTTTCTTTACATAACCCGAGACACGGTTGGTAACCGATATGAGTGTATTACCTGGCTAAAAGCTGTAAAGGGTCTTTTTTTTTTTTTTTTTTTTAGTCTGGCCATGTCTGAGAAACCCAATGAAAAAAAACGGTCCCACTGAGTTTCAACATTGTACAGAATGTAGGGAGGCCTTTGCTAAGGCCAACCCCCACCTCATCTGTGTTCATTGTCTGGGGTTTGACCACCTCAAAACAACTGCCAGATCTGTTAAAAAAAAAAAAAAAAAAAAAAAAAATTTTCTAAGGCCACTCTGGAAAAAAGATTGGGTAGACTAAAGAAAAAGGAGACAGAGAAGTCTGCTGACCCGGAGTGCCAGCCCGGTTCGGTTCCGACTAAACCTGAGGAGGTGCCCACTGACCTGGGCAAAACGTCCTCTGGCAAAAGGAAAGCAGACCCTGAGGGGTCAGTTCTGTCAAAAAGACGAAAAAAGTCAACTGGTTCGGATCTAGCATCCCTTACTCCAACCGCTGAAGAAATAGCCAAAGTGATCAGTATTGTGCAGTCGCTTCGTCTGGTTCTGTCCGAGGTGGCACCGTCGGTTAGGCGCTTGGTTCGGTCGGCTCCATCTCTGTCAGATTATGATCTGGATGCTTATTATGAATTGGAGTGGGAAGGGGACGAAGAGTTACGTGGTGGTGGTGACGACGACAGTGATTTATGAAGGTCTGGATGTGCCCATTGAACCGGACATCTCCCCAGACAGACCCTCCAATGTCTCACCTCCAAGGCTTTCTGAGTCCCCATCTCACTTTTTGTTTTACAAAAAGGTGGCTGAAACCCTCCAGCTCCCTATGGTTGAAACTGTTGAGGAGGAAGAAGAGCCTGATTTTGTGGAGATGATGGACATCCCAGAGTCCAAGAGGTTGTCTATTCCCCTCCATAAATCCCTGGGGAAACGGACACAAAAGGTTTTACAGACACCAAATTCTTTACCTCCTGTGGATAAGAGAATGGTCAGGAGGTATATGCTGTCAGGCTCAGGTACGGAGTTTTTATTCAATCATTGCAGCCATGTTGGGGTAGTGCAGGCTGCAGCCTGTGACATGGCTAATATGCCTTTGGCTTCACCCCCACCCCCCAGATAAAGACTCCAGGAAGGTGGATGCCATGGCCAAGAAACAATACTTGGTATCCTCCTTGGGACTCAGGCAGGCTAATTTTATGGCCTACATAACCAGATACCAGAACTCCAGGTGGGAATACGGTTCTTGAATTGGCTAAATAGGCTTCCCCCCAGCTAGCCAAAGAGCTGGAGGCAGTGGCTACTGATGGAATTGAAGCATCCAAAGTGCAGTTCCATGCTGCTGTAGACCTAACGATGTGGCATCGAGAGTCATGGCTACATCTGTGTCTCTCAGGAGATTTGCTTGGCTCAGATGCACTAGCCTTTCTCAGGACACCCAGGCTAGGACCATGGATTTCCCTTTGGTGGGTAACTCTCTGTTTGGGGATCAGACCAAGGTTTACATGAAGAAGATGGATGAGTACCAGACCACCTACAGGAGTGCACTGGCCAAGGAACGGCAAGCCACTCATCAAAAGCAGCAGTCTAGGGGCAGGGGCAGGCCTTTTCACAGGCCTTTCTTCCAAGCCCAGGATTCCTCTCTCTTCCCATAGAGGGGGTTCTTTTGTGGTAGAGGCAGGAGGGGGATGAACAGGGCTGCATCCTCTTCCCAGTCCAAGGCTCCTGCCAAGTAGACACCCTGATGTGTCAGCCCGGGTCAACTCCCCAATTCCAGTAGGAGGCAGGCTTACTACTTCCAGGCCTGGAAGTCAGTTACCTCAGACAAGTGGGCCCTCGAGGTAGTAAGCCAGGGACTGGCCCTCACTTTCAAGAAGTTTCCAAAAACGAGGGCCAGGTCTTTTCTACCTGCAAACATCTCTGAAACCGTTGCTCTAGAAGCAGAGGTTTCCTCTCTGCTGGCTCTCAGAGCTGTGGAGAGAGTTCCTACTCTACACAGGGGCCAAGGGTCTGCACTCCAGATATTTCCTTACCCCAAAAAAGACAGGGGAGTGGCGACCCACCCTAGACTTAAGGTATTTGAACAAACACATTTTAAAACCAAAGTTCAAAATGGTGACTCTGGGAGTAATTTTTCCCTCTCTGAGGCCAGGAGATTGGTTACCATCCACGGACCTCAAGGATGCCTATTTCCACATTCCTATCAAGTGCTCCCACAGAAAGTACCTCAGGTTCGAGCTGCCTTCAGGCCATTATCAGTTCAGAGCTATGCCTTTCGGTCTAACATCGGCTCCAAGAGTGTTACAAAGTGCCTTGCAGTAGAAGTGGCCTTCTTCAGAACGCAGGGGATCTCTCTATTCCCATACCTGGATGACTGGCTCATTGTAGGACAGTCTCCCGACCAGGCCAGGTCAGCTCTTCAAGTCACTCAAGATTTGCTCAGTTCTCTGGGATTCCTTCTCAATCTGCCAAAGTCTGTTCTCGAACCAGTACAACTCTTCACTTTCATAGGGATAGAGTTAGATACTGTTCAAGCAGAGGCCTTCCTCCCACTAGCAAGGGTAAAGGCCCTTACAGATCTTGCTTCCTCATTTTATCCTCTGGTTTCTCGCCCAGCGAGACATTTTCTTCAGCTCCTAGGCCACGTGGCGGCTTCCACTGCAGTGGTACAAGGAGCCAGGTTCCAAATGAGGGATATTCAGTTTCACCCAAGGTCTTTTTGGTCTCAGAAAAAGGATTCTCTCACCAAATTAGTTCCAGTGACTCAGACTGTGGTCCAAGCTGTCTAGTGGTGGCTGGATCAGGACAATCTCAAACAAGGTGTCCCATTCCTCATTCAAGGGTACTAACCACAGATGCTTCTTTCCTGAGCTGGGGAGCCCACCTAGGAGCCCTCACAGCACAGGGTGTTTGGTCTCCACAAGAGTCTCTCCTTCATAGCAATCTTCTGGGACTCAGGGCAGTGTTCTTAGCCCTTAAAGCTTTCTCTGACTCAGTAAGGGACAAGGTAGTTCAGGTCAGGAGAGACGAACAGCACCACCATGTGGTACATCAACAAGCAAGGGGGCACTCTGTCTATGGCCTTGTGCACGGAGGCCATGAAGGTATGGTCTCTGGCCTACTCCTTGCCAACTTCCCTAATAGCAGTCCACCTCCCAGGGAAGGACAATGTGTTAGCAGATGCTCTGAGCAGAATCTCCCAGGGCTGTCACGAATGGACCTTGGATCCTCTCATACTGAAAGTAATCTTCAGCAGGTAGGGCACTCCAGAGATAGATCTCTTCACAGCCCCAGACAATCACCTACTACCCCGCTTCTGCTGCAGACCACCAGTCCTAGGGACTGTTCCCCTGGGTGCCCTCTTATTGGACTGGGAAGGCAAGTTCCTTTATGCCTTTCCTCCCTTTCCCCTGTTGTTCAGGGTTCTAGTCAAGATCAGGTCACAACCCTGCACAGTGATTCTGCTGGCTCCAGACTGGGCCAGACAGCCTTGGTATCCTCTGTTATTGTCCTTAGTAGTCTCACTCCCCCTGTCTCTTCCCAAAAGACACAATCTCCTAACCTCCTCTCAGGGGAGGATCTGGTACCTCAATCTCCAGTTTCTCAATCTCGAGTCCTGGCTCTTGAAGAGTTAGAATATGCAGGCCTGCATCTTTCTCAGGGAGTTTTGGACATCCTTAAGGTTTCTCAGAAACCCTCTACCAGGAAAACTTATAATTCTAAATGGAAAAGATTCAGCATTTGGTGTTCCCATAAGGATATTCTACCAGATGCTGTTGGCATTGCTACACTTTTGTATTACCTGGTTCACCTTAGTGGCTTATGCCTTAGGCCAGCCACTTTAAAGGTTCATTTAGCAGCCGTGTCTGCATTCCTCTCAGCAGGGAAGGGCTCTTCCCTGGCATCACCCTGTTTTTGGAAAGTTCTTTAAAGGTCTGGTTCATATCGACACTCCCTTTAGAGAGCCTCCAGCTTGGGATCTCAGTATCTGCATTGCTCAGCTTATGCAGCCACCCTTTGAACCTCTGGCTTCGGCAGAGATTAAGTACCTGACCTGGAAAACTGTTTCTAGGGACATGGATATGTTGTTCATCCACACTGTCTGGCAGATTCCCTTGCCGCTTTAAATCTTGCCGGAAGGTCTTCAAGCTGGCTCCTCCCACCCACCCGGGTGGTAAAACTCTCGGCTCCGCCCCATGACACCGGATCTTACTTACCGCTTGGAAGCTCAGGTTCCCTCCTTAACGCTCTGCGTGTTAGACTGGATCCAATTCTTCGGTTCATCCAAACTCGCTTTAAAATTTTCAAGACTTCGTCATCCTTTTCCTCGCGGCCAGCGTGGCGGACAAATCGACTCCGTTTTCAGCGGTGCCTTGTGGGCTGAAGATGTCCAGGACGGATCCGCACTCCACGTGTGTCTGCTGCCTTGGCCTAGAACACGACCCGCATGCCTGCAAGTCATGCTGTTCGTTCTCGGCCAACGTCCTGGAGGACCGCGCTGCCTGGTTGAAGCTTGGGTGCCCCGAGAAGCGCTATCCGCCGGTAAAGTCGAAAGAGGCCCATTGGGCGGTTACCGCGGCGGCTGGCTCGGCTGAGCAGCTCGAGCAGATGATCGCCCTCGAGGAAGAGGCGGCCCAGGCCGCATCTTCCTCCTCCTCGGTCGCGGCTTTTATCCTGCTCTCTTTGGGTACCTCGTATTCTGCTTCGCTCAAGGAGCTTTGCCAATCCCTTTCCACGAAGTGAGAGGGGCCATCAAGATATTCCTCTCGGTCCAAAAAGAAGGATTCTAAGGGTAAGTCCCATCGTCGGCATTCGTGGGAGCGGGAGAGGTCCCCTTCCCCGGACAGCCGACTGTCGACTTCAGTCGAGGTTGCGGCTTCACAGCGTCCCCGTCAGGCCAGCTGACTGAGACACCCGTCGACGCGGTCGAGATTTTTCTCGACCCGTCGGACGGGCTGTCGACTGGTGATGCCGACAACCCTTCTTCGCCGGCTCCCCCGGTGGAGACCAAGGATCTGCCTGCTCCCCTGGTGCAGCAGTCCCCGGTTAAGGTGCCCAAGCCGAGGGAAGAGCGGGTGTCCCCCGCTCCTTCCCAGGCCCGTCCTCGGAAACACCGAGGATCTTGGTCTCTGTCTCGGACTTCTTCTCGGTCCAGCCGACCCCGCCAACATCGGCGGTCTCAGCACCGAGGTAAGCGTGACGCCTCTTGGCCCTCGCTTCTCCTCCTCGAAGAAGAGAGGCTTCAAGCAAATTCGCTGACGCCACGAGGACCTGATGTGGCAGTAGTTACTTTTGTCCGGGAGCAAGTCAACACCGACGCCCTTCCCGGCCATCAAGTGGCTGTCACCCGAGCGGCCAAAACAACACCTCCCTGCAGTCGAGATGCCCAAACCTGGGCCGGTTGTTCGGCCGAAACCTGCTGCCCCACCGATTTGTGGTGGAACCTCCGCCTCCACAACCGAAATTGGGGGCGCCGACCAAGGACTCTCGGTTGGGTCAAGGCCTGCCCCACAGGTTGTCAGTCACCCTCACTCCCGACCGTCCTCGGCAGGTGGAGGGTGGCTCAGGCCCTTGGCAGCTCTTCGCGGACTCCTCGGAGTCCAACGACGACTCCTCCCTGTTCTCCAGGCCGGTTGACCTGGAGTCCTCCGGGGGCCAGTCACTGGACGAAAGTCCATTGTCCTTCATGGGTTTGCTTCGGCTCATCTCAGAGTCCACCGGGATGCAGCTCAAGCCCATATCCAAACGGGCTAAGTATCCCCTGACGGTGATACTGGACCGAGGGGATTTACCCACGGAGGCCTTTCAGGTGGCTGAGGCCAGTGTAGGCCCAGCCTTGGAGCTTTGACAGCGGCCTGCTTCCTGTCCTGCGCCCTCGGCCAGGATGGCCAAGAAGTATGCAGTCCCTACCAGCTCTTTGCCCAGGTTTTCGGAACACCCCTCTGCCGAGGGGTTGGTCACCGACAGCGTTTTCCGACATTCAGGGAACGCTAGGGACGTGGACAAGCCCCCCGACAAGGAGTCCAAAAAAGCTGGACTACACTGGGCGCAAGGTGTACGCTGCATCCTCCCTTGGCCTCCGCCAGGCCAGCTCGGCCGTGCTGATGGCACACTTCTCCCACGCCCTCATGGCCTCCCTGGATGAGATGATCCCTCATCTCCCAGCCGACCTGCAGACCACGGTCCAGCAGGTTCGGGACCAGGGTAGAGCGGTGGCGAAGCAGCAGCTCCAACTGCTCTGGACATAGGAGACTCCTGTGCCAGATCGGTTGCGGCCACGGTGGCCATGCGCCGCAGAGCATGGCTGAGGATATCCACCTTCACGGCGGATACCCAGCACAAATTGGCGGACGTCCCCTTCTTGGGGAACGACCTCTTTGGCCCTGGAGTGGAAGGTCACCTCCAGCGGATCAAGAAGTCCAGTGCCACTCTGGACTCTGTCACCTCCGCCCAGAAGGACAAAGGCTGCTGACAGCAGCAGCATAAGCCCTTTCATCCTTCTGCGCCTGCGGCATGTCCGGCCCAACAGCACAAGCATCAGAGCCAGCAGGCTCGCGCTTGGCATCCCAAACCCAAGCCCGTGGCTTCCTCTAGTAGGAAGCAGGGAGGTAAAGGCCCAGGAGGTCCCTCGGCGGTCCCTCCTCCAAGCCTGCCCAGTGACGGGTTGAGGGGTGTCACCCCCAGCCTTATCACTCCCCTCTGGGTTCCCCCCATGGGGGGACGGCTCCGCCACTTTCTTTCCGCCTGGTCCGCTATCACCACGGACTGCTGGGTGTTGGAGGTGGTAGGAAAGGGCCTGCCTCTGGAGTTCGAGCAGGCTCCACCCTTCCGAGCCATCGACCCTCGGGGGGCCACGGGGTCTGCAGACTTGCTGTCTGCCCGCCGAGCTGATATTGCCCTGCTCCTCGAAAAAGAGGTGATCAGGAAGGTGACGGATCTTCCTCCAGACCCGGGGTTTGTGTCCAGGTATTTCCTGGTCCCAAAACGGACAGGGGGCTGGCACCCCATTCTCGACCTGCACAACCTGAACAGGTTCCTAAGGTCTCGGACCTTCAGGATGGTCACTCTGGCTCAGATAATCCCATCCTTGGAACGAGGCATGTGGTTCTGTTCCCTGGACCTCCAGGACGCGTTCTTTCACATTCCAATCCATCCGTCTCATCAGAGATTCCTCCGCTCAGAGCAGAGGAATCCTTTACGAGTTCCGGCCATGCCTCTTCGGCCTCCTTCGCCCCAGGGTCTTCACCAAATGCATGGCAGTGGTGACAGCATTCTGCGGTGCCAAGGATCCGGGTGTACCTTACCTGACGACTGGCTGATTGCAGCCCCTCCAGAGCGGGGTGGAGCGGTCCAGAGATCTGGCCCTCCAGGTTTGCTCTCAGATTGGCCTCCTCATCAACGAGGCCAAGTCGGAACTCGTGCCAAAGCAGGTGATGCATTTCATCGGGGCAGAGCTCGACTCTCTTCGAGCCAGAGCATGGCTCCTGGTGGACAGGGCCGAGGTTCTTTCCTCCTTTGCCCAATCATTTCAGGTTGGGCAATTGCGCCCTGCCAGGGACTTCCTGCGCCTCACGGGCCTCATGGCTGCCTGCACCAGCGTGGTCCATTGGGCCCACTGGTACATGTGTCCCCTTCAGTGGGGACTGGCCAGCCAGTGGTCACAGCACTTCGATCCGTTGGATCAGCTAGCGACAGTGACCCAGGGGATGTGGAACGCTCCCAGCGGTGGACCGTTCCAGCACTTCTGCAGGAGGGCGTCCTGTTTGTCCGCCCCGAGCTGACGGTCTCTCTATCGACCGATGCCTCTCTGATGGGTTGGGGTGTCCATCTGGGGAAGCACAGAGCGCAAGGCCTCTGGTCCCCTCGGGAGTCCCGATTCCACATCAACCTGCTGGAGCTTTGAGCGGTTCGTCTAGCCCTCACCGCCTTCGCTCCGTTTCTACGGGGTCAAGTGGTTCAGGTCCAGACGGACAATACGACGACCATGTACTACCTAAACCACCAGGGCGGGACGCTCTCCACGCCTTTGTGCAGGGAAGCTCTCCGCATTTGGTCTCTCCTGCGCAGCCTGGAGGCGGATCTCCTCGCCATTCACGTGGCAGGAGCCTCCAACACCCTGGCCGACGCCCTAAGCCGGATAGGGGCTGCGTCTCACGAGTGGTCTCTCCTGCTGGAGGTAGTACAAGATCTCTTCTCCCACTGGGGCACGCCTCAGGCGGACCTGTTTGCCTCCAGGGAGAATGCGAAGCTGAGACTGTTTCATGCCCGCCCCTCAGCAGGGCTCGCTGCAGGGGGATGCCTTCTCGAGGCCGTGGACCCCGGGCCTCTTCTACGCCTTTCCCCCATGTCCCTTGATCCACAAGGTGCTTCTCAAGGCGAGGAGGGACAAGGCGCAGGTGATTCTGGTAGCCCCAGACTGGCCCCGCCAGTTCTGGTATCCAGATCTCCTCAGTCTCAGCTCCAAGCTCCCGAGGCGGCTTGCAGCCCGCCCGGACCTGATTTCAGTCAATCAGGGGAAGGTATTCCATCCGGACCTTCAATCCCTGCACCTGACGGCCTGGTTCCTGAGCGGCTAAAGTTCCAGGCCTTGGGTCTTTCCGACGAGGTCTTCAACATCGTTGAGGCGTCCCGTAAGGAGTCGACCAGAAAATGCTACGCCTTCAAATGGAAGAGATTCTCCATTTGGTGTCAGGGCAGGTTCTTGGACCCTTCCTCATGTTCCTTGGCAAGCATACTGGACTACCTGTGGTCCCTTTCTCAGCTAGGGCTTCGGTCGACGAACCTTAAGGTGCACCTGGCAGCCATCTCTGCTTACCGGGCGTGGGCCGGGAAGCAGTCGGTGGCGCAGGAGAAGGTGGTCGGGCACTTTTTTTCAAAGGCCTTGATCACATATCCCCTCCGGTGCGAGAACCTCCACATCCACCTCTGTGGGATCTACTGCTAGTATTGGCTAAGCTCATGGGCAAGCCATTCGAACCGATGCACAGGTGTGACATTTCTCACCTGTCGTGTAAGACTGCCTTCTTGGTGGCTATCACGTCAGCCAGAAGGATGAGAGGGCTCCAAGCGCTTTCCATCGAGTCTCCTTATCTGGTCTTCCACAGGGACAAGGTTGTCCTGCGCCCCCAACCGAAATTCCTTCCGAAGGTGGTGCCGGAGTTCACCTTAACCAGGTGTTGACTCTGCCGGTGTTCTACCCCAATCACACCGGAGACCAATATAGCTCCATACTTTGGACCCTAGAAGAGCTGGCTTATTACAAGGAGCCGACGGCTGAAGCCCGGGAGGTTCGCCAGCTGTTTGCGCGCTGAAGCCGCACCAGGCAGACCTGCAGCCAAGCGGACGATAGGCAGGTGGGTCACCTCCTGCATAGATCTCTGCTATAGGTTGGCGGGCATGGAGCCTCCCAGAGGGATAAGAGCTCATTCTACCCGCCATACCGCTGCATCGGTGGCTGCTTCCAGGGATGTCCCTATCCAGGAAATATGCAGGGCTGCTACCTGGAAGTCGGCACACACCTTCATCACCCTCTACCACATCAACCTTGAGTCACGCCGGGATGCTGGTTTTGGGGCCTCGGTCCTCCAGTCTCTATTCCCTAAGTAGGCGGTGTGCGCTTTGCCTACCTTCTCCCGGAGAACTGCTAGGAGTCTTCCAGACAGTGTGGATGAACAACATATCCATGTCCCTAGAATACAGGTTACTCACCTGTAACAGGAGTTGTAGGAATGGTATATGTTGTTCATCCACACGACCTACCCGGCTTCAGCGCACAACCTGGCTTCCAGCGGGCTAGATCTGGCATCGTGGGGTGGAGCCAAGCGTTTTACCACCCGGGTGGGTGGGAGGAGCCAGCTTGAAGACCTTCCAGCAAGATTTAAAGTGGCAAGGGAATCTGCCAGACAGTGTAGGTGAGCAACATATACCATTCCTAGAACTCCTGTTACAGGTGAGTAACCTGTATTTCTGGTAGCTATCACTTCTGCCAGGCGAATTAGTGAATTACCGGCCCTGTCAGTTGAACCTGATTTTATTTCATTCCATAAGAGATAAGGTGGTCCTTAGAACCAATAGGAGGTTCTTACCCAAAGTGATCTCATATTTCCATCTGAACTAGTCCATTTCTGTTTCTGTGTTTTTCACTGATCATTCTTCTTCAGGAGAAAGAAGATTACATAGTTTGGATGTTAAGAGGGCACTTAGCTACTACATGGAGCATACTAAGGCACACAGGAATGACTGTCTTCAATTGTTTCTCACTTATGGTGAAGAGGGAAAAGGTAGGCTTGCTACTAAGAGAACTATTGCCAGGTGCATTGTCTTTTGTGTACAATTCTGCTATGCCAAGCTAGGTAAAACACCTCCCTCAGGCCTGAGGGCTCATTCGACTAGGAGTACAGCTGCTTCTCCGGCTGCTGCCAGGGATATACCCTTGTTAGAGATCTGCAAAGCAGCCACCTGGAAAACGGTCCATACTTTCGTCAAGCATTACTCTCTGGATATCCAGGCTAGGAGTGATACTAGATTTGGTACAGCAGTACTGCAGAGCCTATTCCCAAAATAGATTTGGTACCCTTCTCCATGGAGGTACTGCTTGGTAGTCTGCATATGTCAGAATACAGCAAGACTTCATGTTGTTTGAAGAAAAAATTACTTGCCTTAGTAATTGTTTCTTGTAATGGAGTCTTGATGTATTCTGACCCCCCCATCCCACATCTCCTCTCAGAACCTAGTTTTGGGATGTGGGCTGGCCGGTACAGTGTTGCACCTCAGGGGTGTACTTTGCATCCCTCCCCTTCAGGGTGGTGGTGGTGGTGATGTTTTAACTTAGATTTATATATCTTATTCACTACCTGTTTTTTCTCTTGGGTTCGCGACTTGAGTCTTTTGGACCCAAGTTGTTGCCTGTTGACTTGTATGTTTTATAATTTCCACACTGGAAGTGTAGTTTGCTCATAAGAATCCGACGGTTACACTCTGAGGCACCACAGACAGAGTTTTGAAAACAAGCTCGAGCTCAGCGTTCTATGCCTGGCATAGAAATTAACTCTTTCCTCTCCGGGGCAGTTCAAGTGCGGGGGCTAACTGCGTATGTCAGAATACAGCAAGACTTCATTAGAAGAAACACAGTTATTAAGGTGAGTAATTTTTTTTTGTAGGCCAGTCCGGTCCCAGTTGAAAAACTACAGCGTTTGGCTACTGCTGGGTCTGTTTCGGTTCCCAGTTCCGGGGAACCCGAAGTGGAGGTTTGTGCAGAGGAATATTATGAAGAGAATGATGATTATGAGGAAGAAGAGGACTATGGGGGAGCCCATTGAACCGGATATCTCCCCAGATCCTCACAGACCTGACTCCCTGATAAGGGAATTGAGGATTATACATCTCATTTTTAGTTCATTAGACAGGTGGCTTTGTCTTTGTACTTTCCTTCTCAAGAATCCACTGATGAGGAGGAAGAACAAGATTACAAAGAGATGATGGATGTGCCAACCTCTAAAAGGGTTTTGTTGCCCATCCATAAGTCCCTAAAGAAACAGGTCCTGTAAGTACTGCATACCCCCACTTCCATGCCACCGCTGGAAAGAAAAGTGGATAATAAGTACTGGGTGGCTAAGGGTGGAGCAGAGGTCTTGTTTGGGCACCCTAGCCATGAAGGAGTGGTGCAGGCTGCAGCCTGTGATAAGGCTGGCATTCCTTTAGCTTCACATCCTCCTGACAAAGACCCCAGGAGGATAGATTCTTTTGCCAAAAAAGAGTACCAGGGGTCTTCTCTTGGAGTAAGGAAGGCATCTTATATGGCCTATGTTGCAAGGTATCAGAGGACTTTGTGGAACACTGTGATGGAAATCTGAAAGTCAGTGCCAGTCCCTATGGCAGCGGATTTGGAAGAAGCTGCAAAAAGGGGCATAGAGGCATCAGAAGTGCAATTTCATATGGCAGTAGACACTAATGATACCGCTGCCAGACAGATGACCTCTTCTATATCTCTAAGAAGGTTTACCTGGCTCAGGACAAGTAACCTGACTCAGGACACCCAGTTCAAAGCAATGGACTTACCCTGTGAGCCTCTGTCTCCGTTTGGTGAGCAGACAGAGGCTTACATGAAGAAAATGGATGAGTGCAAAAAGCCTGTCAAAGTGCTGCTGCTAGAGAGAAGCCATCTACACCCCATAAGCAGCAAGCCAGGGGTCCTAGAGGCAGGCCTTGTAGGCCATTCTTTCAGCCCCAAGCTTACCCCTAGTACCAGCAGTACCAACAACAGAGGGGCTACTTTAGAGGCAGGGGCACATGGAGTGGCAACCATATAGCCCCTAGCACTCAGCCAGCTTCCCAACCTAAGCAGACACCCTGAGAGGTCTGCTCAGGTCGCCTCCCTGGTACCAATAGGAGGCAGGTTGGCCCACTACCTCCAGGAATGGAAATCCATTACTACAGGAACATGGATCATTGATGTAGTGGGCCAAGGTCTGGCCCTCAGTTTCAAATTAAAACCAAGGCTGAGGGCAAAAGGTTTTCAACCTTCCTCCCCAGCAGAGACTGTTGCTAGAGAAGGAAGTATTAAATCTCCTATCCCTAGGGGCAATAGAGCCAGTTCTCCTGCAGCAGAGGGGGAAAGGTCTGTATTCACTGTACTTCCTCACTATCAAGAAAACAGGGTAGTGGTGACCCATATTGGATCTCAGACATCTGAACAAGCATTTACTGAAACCAAAATTCAAATTGTTCACTCCGTCTACCATTCTAACCATTTTAAAGCAAGGGGGTTGGTTTGCATCCCTAGATCTCAAGGATGCATACTTCCACATCTCAGTGAGGCAGTCACACAGAACATTTCTCAAGTTCAAACTTACCTCAGGCCATTACCAGTTCAGTACAATGCCTTTCGGTCTCACTTCTGCTCCAAGGGTGTTCACAAAATGTCTGGCTATAGTTGTGGCACACTTAAGGAGACAAGGAGTGGCAGTATTCTCCTACCTAGGCAAGTGGTTAGTCATAGGGCAAACTCCTCAACAGGCCAAGCGGTCACTGGCACTCACACAGGATCTCCTGCAGTCCCTGAGATTGTTAATAAATCAGAAAGTCACTGCTGCAACCAGTGCAGCTCCTAAAATTCATAGGGGCTCAACTGGATTCAGTGAAAGGAAAAGCTTTTCTTCCGCAGGAAAGGGCAAACAACTTGGTACATTTGGAAAGCTCTTTCAAACCTTGCAGCCTCACTCCTGCCAGGCACTTCCTACAGTTGTTGAGTCATATGGCAGCATCAACAACTACAGTGCTAGGAGCAAGGTTTCAGATGAGAGATATTAAATATCATCTAAGACAATACTGGCTCCAAAAGATAGATTCACTGTCGAAGCTGGTCCCAGTAACCTAAACTTTCGTACAGGCTCTGCAGTGGTGGCTAGAAGAAGAGAACCTCGGGCAGGGAGTTCCCTTCCTACAAGTACAACCCTCCAGGGTGCTTACCATGGATGCATCCCTCCTAGGGTGGGGAGCACACTTAGAGGAGAATACTGCCCACAGTTCGTGGTCCAAGCCAGAGTCCCTGCTTCATATCAATCTGCTGGAACTCAGGCCAGTCTTGTTAGCATTGCTGGCATGCTTCAGGGGAATGTGGTATAGGTCAGAACAGACAACACAACCACAGTGTACTACATCAACAAACAAGGAGGCACAAGGTCCACTCCTTTGTGCACAGAGGCCATGAAGATATGGACCCTGGCTTATTCACTAAATATCCACTTGTCAGCTGTTCATCTGCCAGGCAAAGACAATGTCTTGGCAGATGCACTGAGCAGATTACATCAGAGCCACCACTAATGGTCCCTGAACAGTCAGGTACTACAAGTGGTATTCAAAAGGTGGGGGTCTCCAGAGCTAAACCTCTTCTCCTCACCCGACAGTCACCAGCTTCCAAGATATTGTTGCAGGCCACCAGTGACCGGTTCAGTGCCACTGGATGCACTAGTTCTGGACTGGACAGGGACGTTTCTGTATGTTTTCCCTCCATTTCCCTTGTTACTAAGGGTTCTGACCAAGCTCAGATCCCAGTCTGCCACAGTGATTCTAACTGCTCCAGATTGGGCCAGGCAACCATGGTACTTCATGGTACTAGATCTATCAATAGCCAAGCCAGTCAGCCTCCCCAGGAGGCACAACCTATTGACTTCATCCCAGGGCATGATCCTGTATTCGAACATGCGGTCCTTCAGGCTCAAGACCTGGCTCTTGAGGACCTAGAGTATGCCAGTTTGCATCTTTCAGGAAGTGTCATGGCAGTCCTCAGGGTTTCTAGAAAACCTTCTACCAGAAAGATTTATTCTTCCAAGTGGAAAAGATTTTCTGTTTGTTGTCAAAATAAAAACCTGAACCATAATCAGGAAGGATTGCCTGTGGTTTTGCATTACCTTACTCCCCTTCACTCTCTGGGCTTAATGCTATCCACGTTGAAGGTGCATTTGGCTGCAGTTTCTGCTTACTTGTCAGCAGGTAAGACATCTTCCCTGGCATCTAACCCTGTGTTCAGGAGCTTCTTTAAGGGACTGATGCACTTGCACCCACCTCACAAATTCCCACTCCAGTATGGGATCTTAATATTTGCATAACACAGCTTATGCAACCACCCTTTGAACCCTTGGCAACAGATGATCATAAGTATGTGACTTGGAAGACTGTGTTCCTGGTTGCCATTACCTTTGCCAGGAGGATAAGTGAACTCCAGGCTCTGTCCATGGAGCCTGATTATGTGGCATTCCATAGGGACAAAGTGGTCCTTAGGACAAATAATAAGTTCCTTCCAAAGGTGGTTTCAGATTTTCACATTAATCAATCCATCACACTTCCATTCTTATATACTGACCATTCTACTTCAGGTGAATGTAGACTGCATAGCTTGGGTGTTAAAAGAGCTATCAGCTATTACCTGGAACATACAAAAAGTTATAGAGGGGATAAAACCGAACTCTTTTGGACTTTTGGGGAAGTGGGAAAAGGCAAACGTGTCACCAAGAGATCCATAGCAAAATGGATTGTGGCATGTATCCAGTTCTGTTATGGCAAAATGGGCAAACAGTCCCCTCAGGGGCTCAGGGCCCATTCTACAAGGGGGAAAGCTGTATCTATAGCTGCTCTTGAAATATTCCTTTATTGGAAATCTGTAAAGCAGCTACCTGGAAAAGTCCACGCATTCACTAAGCATTTTTGTCTGAATACCCAGGCCAGGAGTGATGCCAGGTTTCGCACAGCAGTTTTACAGAGTTTGTTTCCTAAATAGGTCCTCTGCCCGCCTCCAAAGGTATTGCTTGGGTAGCCTGCAATTGTCAGAATACAGTAAGATTTCCTGGATAGGATATCTTGTTTCTTCTAAGGGAATCTTACTGTATTCTGAGCTCCCACCCTTCCTCCCCTGCTAGGACCTACAGGGCACTGCACACTGCCTGTTGCTCATGTTGGAAACCTGTAGGTACCTATTTGTTTCTTGGGCATCTGTTGACTTGAGTCTTAGTAATGCCTTTTGTTATTTGAAGGTGTTTTCCTACCCTAGTCATGGTATTGAGATTAGTTAAGTTAGCTTAGTTTTTTAGCTTCTGCATGCTTCGTAAGAATCTGATGGTTGCAGGAAGTGCAACCAGGGACAGTGATTTGAAAACTGAGCCCGAGCCTAACATTCAGTCATTAACATATGTTCCATTAACCATTTCGGCTCCGGGGCAGTACTATGGTGAGACCATACTGCAATTGTCAGATTACAGTAAGATTCCCTTAGAAAAAACAAGATTACTATGGTAAGTAATGTTTTCTTTCCCGCCATCCAGCTGTTCTTGCTTTATCCCTCGTGCTACCTTGTGGATAGGGGCTTTGACATTTTCTGCACTGGACTTAGTGGCAGGGGATCGCATTTCCCACCCTGTCTGTCTGCCATCCCCTTGTCCTTCCCTACTTTGGGGGTTGGCCAGGGGCTCCCCTTGAGCAGTTGATCCCATTTGGGAGCATCTCTCAGGACTACGCCTGCCACTGGTAGGATTATGCCGCCTAGTGCCGCTTCGTTCCAGCTGGACATTCCCTTTGAGGGCAGCACTAGTCTTGGACCTACTGTCCCTTAATGCCTGTTGTTCTTCCTTATTTGCAACAGATCTTTCTCCTCCTCCCGAATCTTGTCTCGCCTTGTTGGCACTGCTTGGGACTCTGTCCTAACGGTGTTGCCTACTGCAAGAGCCCCCTTGAAGTAAGATAGTACAGTTACGTAAGAACTTACTGTAACAGTATATCTTCAAGAGGAGCTGAGAAGCTCTTGCAGTAGGCATGGTCTTCTCTTCCCCCGCTCATTTGGCCATTTCTATGGCTCCAGGAGCCCCCTCTTTCCCTGATTGCTCCTTTTTACAGTTCTCCGGCGAGGGAACTGAGGTGTTGCTGGGGGACTGCCCCTTTATACAATGGGGGGGGTCAGCGTGCCGGTGTCTGGGACGGTCCCCCGCTGTAGACTTCTAGCTAGAATTTTTCCGTGTGGTCCTAGAGCCTGGCGGCTAAGTGCTAACGGTATTGTCTTCTGCAAGAGCTCCTCTCGAGGATCTACTGTTATGGTAAGTTCTTATTTAACTGTACTTTTTTTGTATGTCTTTTTTGTGGATGACAAACTTTGCATTAGGGTGCATAGCGCAGAAGCTTTTGAGAATATTAAAGGATGTGTACAGTGCTTGGAAAAATGGTTTCGCATATGGCAGTTGAAATTCAATGTCAAGAAGTGCAAGGTGATACGCACTAGAAGTAGGAATCTAGAAACTGAGTATTAGATCACTGATGAGAAAGTTAAGCGATCAAGGGGCCAAACGGACTTGGGGATAATAAACGGGAACAATATGATGGTAATCTCCCAATGCAGCAAGACATATTTGAAAACCAGTAGAATGCTGGAGGTGTATAGGGTGGGGCTTTACCAGCTCCAGGAAAGAGGTGATTTTGGCACTTTTTAAGACTCTGACGAGGCCTTACCTCAAGTGATGAGTTCATTCTTGGAATCCACATCTAAAAAAAGGTGAGGATAGGCTTGAGACCATTAAAATTAGCCAGCGGAATAAGGAAATATCGTAGAGTCCTTAAGGGGGGAACTACAGTCAAAGCGGAGTGGTTTTTTTTTTTTTTTTAATAGATATTTCCTCCCCTGGGGCTCCAGTCATCATGGACATCCCGACCGATCCCCTGGCCCTGACATCCAACATCTGGCCAGCCTCATTACTCCCCGTGGTGAGGAGCTACCCAGCTCAACCCACCGGAGCAGGATCCAGATGAGGAGGCACTATTCGGGTCGGGCAGCAGGGGTCGGAAGCTCATGCTGCCCGACTGCAGCCCCATTTTCCAATTTTCCTCCTTGCAGAGTGCCGGCGTACACTGACATCTAGGCATGTAGCCGATGTCTGCCACACTCCGCGCCCCCTTGCTGCACCACTCTAGTAGTGCCCCTGGTCGTCACCACGGGCCGCTACAGAGCGGTGGGACCCTGGATCCCTCCCTGGGATAGGAGAGCAGTCCTCCGGATGCTCCATCCTATCCCTCCCCTGCTAACCCCTGGTGGCCCGGGCTCGCGTCCAAACCCGGGTCGCCAGCGTGGCGCGAGGTGTGGCGTCCAGCACCTCAACCCTCAGCGCCACCTGGCCGTATGCAGACTGTTTTGATTTTTGTGTGTAGACCTAGTGCATCCTTTCCTTTGTTTCCAGTTAGGATTCTTTCCTAAAATTTACTACTTATTTTATAGGTTCTGGGGATCTTTCATGTTAGATTTCTTTATTACCATTCTTTTTCCCCCCACAGTACCTCTTGTCCCAAGTGTCACTGTTGGCGTTGCAGACCATTGATGACTTTTTTTGCAGCTGCACTGTGATGCACTAACTCTTTCTAATCCAAATGTTTTGTTTTCTAGGTGTTTTGGCTAGATCTAGCCAGCAAATGTGCATATTTTGTTTGTAAAGCATTCTTTTCATTCCACCAAGCACAACCATAAAAAACATACAAATCCCCTAGGTCATCAGTACTATAATTAGTGAAGACTTTAGTGTTTTCTTGAAAAATTGCCCACAAAGTTATCCCTCAGGTGTTTGCCAAACTGTGGATATAGCCAAGAGGGACATACCAGCACAGAAGTTCTGCTTCTTTTTTTGTACCTAAGTTTTTATAATACTGTTCTTGTGTAAACTACACAGAAAGCCAGACCTCCCAGCATCAGTCATCCCCAATGCATCATTGTTGCATGGGGCAGGAGACATTGTGGGAAAAGGAACAGCAATAAAGGAATCAAGTATGGAGATCCCCAGGGACCGTAAAACAAGTAGGCAAATAAAAAGTAAATTCCTAGCATCAAACAAAGGGAACGAGGCCCTAGGACTACACCCTCAAATCAAAACACTCTGAACAATGTTTTTTGTTTTGTTTTTGTAAATTATGACTGTTATTCTCATATGGCCAATACCTTCAGTTTTATTCACGGATACAGTAGTCAAAATTTCCAAACTATTTCAAGTAAATAATAATTGATCACAGGGGGCCATAACCAGAAATTGGTGAGGACAAGTATAACAAGGACAAAATGAAGTTCTTCACAGAGAGAGTGGTGGATAAATGGAAGAGCCTGCGTAGTGCATTGGTAAATGCAGGCACCATTGCCAGTTTCAAAGCTGGATGGGACTGTTTCAAAAGGCTTATTGAAGGGAATACATTGTGTGTGTGTGTGTGGGGGGGGGGGGTTGTTTAAGGACAGACTGGATGTACTCAGTGCCTTAATCTGCTTGTACCATTCTGTGTTTCTGTGCTGGGCAGGGCTTTACCTGAATTCACAGTAATTCAAGGATAAGAAGGGTAAGGGTCTCTTGGTCCATTATGTCCTCCTGTTTCATAAGCAGGGATGAGATAAGTGTACTGTGCAAAGATGTACCAGTTTACATGTCATGTAATAACAAAAAGTACACAATTTTCCTCACAAAATTGTTTGTGTATAGCAGTCAGTTGCTACACATCTGATTTTAGGTAGAAGTGATCACATGGTTGCTTAAACTGGGGTCAGGTATTAAATGGTGCATACATTTTTCCTGCTGCTTATCTGATTTTTTTTTTTTTTTTTATTGAAACAGTTGTCATGCAAACATTTGTTTGTACTTTGTATTGTAGCGATCTTAAAATACAATTTTCCTGGGCAACTCATTTCAGTTGGCTATGCTTCATGAATTCAGCACCACCATAGCTCACTGCTGGAGTAGGAGCTGGTGAGGTGCTGAAATAGAGTTGCCAGACTTCCTTTCTCAGCCGGAATACGGAGCACTTTCATATTGTATATAAAAAAAACAGACTTGGCTGCTCCAGGTAATAGAGGAGTTTGGGAGGGGTGAAATTGCATATTGTATTTTTGATTTGAAGTTTCATATTCACTTTAAACATATTTTAACACTGTGGCATGCGGTCAGTTTGTGCAGTTCTACAGAAACTTGGTTACCTGATGTGGATTTTGATTAATTGAAAACTTTTTTATCCATCTGTACTCTCCTTAGTGTAGCCTAGAGGTTAGAGCAGTGAGCTGGAAATTAGTTTGGTACATCCAGTATAGACCCGAGTTTAGTTCCCAGAACCTCCTCTTACATACTTTGAGACTGAGCAAGTCACTTCTCTGTGCTTCTGTATCACCCTTGAAAATGGGCGTTTGTGCCCAGTGGGTCTTACCCAGTTACCAAAGAATTAAAAAGCATATGTAGCTAAGACCAACAATGATGATAGTTGGAGGTATTTTGGTAGTTTGAGTAGTTAGTGTTGCTTGAGCCAACCTTCAGTGCTGAATTTTGTAAGACCTCTTTTGTGGGCGAGGGGAGGCATATAAGGCGGTTACATGTAGGGTCTGATAAACATAGACTAAGAAAGTTCTCTCACTCTGCGAACATGTCAGAAGAAACCAATGTGTGCCTGTTAGTACTTGGAAGAATTCTTATGCGATCCTACTGCATTAACTTTTGTAAAAATTGGCACTGTCCCATTACCCAAATGCTGCTAGATTTTGTATTGCTGTTATAAAACTGTCCTGTATATAACCCTGCTGTCTTGTATTGGAGACTGTAACACTTCAATAAATACACCTTTTGTGCCGCTGGAAAGGCCTATGGGGCAAGTGGTCTTTATCAGTAGCCCTGCTGACTTGTAGCTGCAGAACCTAATTTTGACCCCTGTAACGTGGTCTGAAAGAACCTCTGTCATGGACGGCCCACCAGCGCAGCTGTAGCACTACTGCTTGCGACACCGACCTGGCATCAGAAGCAAGCCTGGGGTGTCAGTGGGCTGGTCAAGGGGAGGGAGGATCCAGAGACCTCGGTTTGAATCCCACAGCCCCCACTTACATACTGTGTGACCCTGTGTAAGTCACTTAACTTCCTTGTGCTCCCAGGTCACACCTGTAAACAGGCTTTAAGCTTGGTGTGTGTGTGTCTCTCCTGGTTAAAAAAAAAAAAAAAAAGTCCATAGGTCTGCACTCCTCCTCAGGGGGGCAGAGCCTGGTGCTTGCCTGACCCCTTGCAGAAGCAGGGGGAAAGGCAGCCCATGCCAGGAGGTTGAAAGGTGTGGCAGACACTGGCACACTTCACTCGGGAGTGCGTGGTGTGTGCCATGATGTCATTGCATACCACGCCTCCCAGGGGAACAGAACATGAGATATACCAGCGGCAGGATGCCCGCAGGCACTCACAGGTCCCGCACCCGATTAGCTGGGCTCGCCAGCCCAGCTGGATCCGGACCGGGGGGAGGGTTGGGCTGAGGACCCCCGCCGACTCCATCAGTGAGTCAAGTCCTGGGGGAAGATGACTGGTGTTAAGTCCCGGCAGAGGTTGGGGTAAATGGGCTGGGGAACTTGCCTGAAGGAAGGCTGTCTGGGGAGGAGAAATGAGGGGGAAAAAAAAGCCTCTGACACCACAGAGACAAATATGTGTGCACAGTTTAGCTTAGAATTCATACACTTACATTTTGTTTCTACTTTATTACTTGTGTCATCTTCATGAAAATTGGATCTCTGTTTATTGGTCCTCATCTGCTCTGGCTACATGGCTATAAGTGATGTGAAAGTTTATGGCATCGCTGCTGGTTGCTGTAGAAATTATTTTGATGTCACAAGCAGCGGATTAAGACACTGTAAGACATTGTGTGTAGATCAACAGCCAGAGAACATGAAGATTAAGTGACAGGGATAGTGTTTTCTACAAACGTCCTTGGTAATAAATGATAGGGGAGGCAACTGTGTGAATGTAAATATTGTGTTTGTCAAACTTTTCCATGTGATGATGGAAACTCTTTAAAGATCAGTTTTAAATGAAGTTTTTTTAATTTTCAGTAGTATCATGCACTAGCAATAGGAACCATTCAAGTAAAAAAGTTCCCGACTTAACCATGGGGCTATGAAAGCATGCTTTTTTCAGTGAGACTACTTTTCTGCTTTTAAAGGCCACCAGTGCTTTGTCACTTTAATCCTTAGTCTCTAATTATTTCTACCCCAGCCCTATATTAAAAAAAAAGTATTTCTTAAAAAATTATATATATATATATATATAGTAATAGATATACCACTCTAGGTGTGCGGTCGCGCCTGATACCATCGCTTTTGAAAAGCGCGGCGTCTGCAGTATCCAATTCACCCAAGGCAAGTGATATCAGAGCGCCGAATCAAGACACCCTAGAGTGGTATATCTATCTTATAAAATGGCCACACATGTTTTGGGGAGGGTGGAAAATAACCCTTTGTCTAGCTGGTAAATGATATGCTGGCAGAGTTCAAAGTAAGTCCTGTGTTTAAAAAGATGAAAAGTGTGTGCCTCCTGTTAGGTTGTGTTGGTTTATAATAATGCCTCTGTGTATCTAGTAAATTATATGCTGGCAGAGTTAACAAAGTAGTCCGGCGAAATAGTGATGAGAGAGCGTGATCGAAGGGTAGCATTGCGGAAGTGATGGTGCCAAAGCATGAGTTGAGTAAGTCCTTGAGTTAAAGATAGGCTTGTTTTTGATTTTTCACTCTGAAATAAGCGAGATACATTGAAGAGAGCGAAGCAGAAGACGCAGCTGAGCGAGCTGTCATAGCAACACCGCTCTGGGCTTGCGCCTGCCTTCGCAAAGCCGCCGACTCACTCGGGCGCCTCCTCGCCCATTGTACATACACCTGCAGCTTGTTTTAGTGAAATTAAGGAAAGTCAAAGCAGGAAAACACTTTTTATCTTTTTTTAACTCAAAAGGATTCTACTTTTAACCGTGAATAGCTTGTTACTACCGCACGCGCACCGCCGGGTCACGCCATATTTCAGGAGGGAAAAGTGAAAGTGGTGAACGATCGGGCAAGTCTGTGTAGAAAGGGAGATTTTTTTAACTGAAAGTGAGAGTAGGAAGTAAGAGAACTGTAGTTTGTCTTTTTTTTTTTTTTATACACAGGTTTCTGTTAAATGGGCTGCATTATGTTGTTTTTTAGAATTTAGGGTGGTGAGACAGTGTGCAGTAGTAACAGTGTGTGTGTGTGTTTGTATGTGGCTGCTTAACTGCATTAGGTGTGGAGTGATCTCACTGCTGGTGAGAAGGTTTTGAGGGCTGGAAAGTAGTTTAGGTGTGCGGTCGTACTGGGAGGCGTGCGGTCGTTGGGAAATAATGCACGGTCATGTGATGCATTCTGTCCAATCATGTTACTGGAATTTCTATGATTTTACCCACAGATCATTGTATAAATATATATATATATATATATATATATATCACACACACACACACACACACACACACACACACACACACACACAGACGTGTGTACACAATTTTAACTGACTGGATTTATTTGTATGCACCAAGCTGTTCAGTTCACCTGACAGAATTCATTTGTATGTACCACGGTGCTCATTTCACCTGTAATTAGTAGAAGGAACAGTGTGCTGAGGTGAAAATGACATCATGTTGTTTCCCATGTAGTGTTGTGAATCAGAGTAAGCAGCAATGACAAAAACACAATTAAGTGATGCATTTCAAAATAAAGAATATGAGATTGTAAGTATACTTCAGGTTGTCCTGGTAGTACAGCGGTAGCAATATCGCTCAGCACGTCTGCGACCCTAGTTCGGGGGGGGGTTGAGCATCCTGTGGATAGCTGTACTCCAGCGGGGGCTCCTACGTGCTTGGCTGACAACTGGTGGAGGCCAGGGGAAGTGCAGCAGGAGAACATAGAGGGGCAGTCGCTTTTATTTGCCAGGGAGGAACTGTAGCTGGGAGATATTTGCAGTCGTGTGACTAGACCTGTTACTTAACCTCTGTGAAGTAAGTGTCTGAAAGGAAGGAAGGCACTCCCTGGGGTGGAAAGTCAAGAGTTATAGTTGCCTGTTTGTGGACAGCATAGGTTTGCTCCCTCCCTACCTTCCCCACACCCCACGTGCCCCAAGTGCATAACTTCCTTTATAGCAGGGGTTCTGACATCACTTCCCCAAAACTGCTAACATAACACCTGTTTATATCCTTAAAGGCACAGCACACTGAATGGGGGGTAGAGACACTCACAAGCTTGTACACACTAAAACAAGAACAAAAAAAAAGAAAAGCATCTGTAACAGGAAGGGACACAGACATGTGGGGAGTGGTGCAATGCACTGGCTGTGGAGCAGCAGTCTTCTGGGAGACATTCTGGAGACTGCGTTGCTGCCCTATTTGCAGGCATCTCTCTGTTCTGAGAGAGGAGGTTGTTCATCTCCATGCTGACCTGACAAGGATTCCGGAAACCTACTCCCCCACCCAGGGACCACCTAGGCCACCGCCACTACCTCAGAGGTTGTCAAGAAAGAGGAGTAGTTGGCCCACGGTGGGCTCAGAATGGGTGAGGGTGGTGAAACAGGGGCACATCTCTCCAGTTGTGCCTCTCCACAATTCGTTTGCCACTCTGACGGAGCATGGTTCCTCTGTGGAGGCACCCACAGTGGAGACCAAGGAGGATGTTGGGAACCTCCACAATGGAGACCCACAGGAGGGTGGCACAGGACCCCACAGGGGAAGGAAACAACTCCTGGTGGGTGACTCAATTGTTAGGGGGGGTAGAACTGGGGGAGAGAAGGGAAAGGGAGGTAATGTGCCTGCCCGGCACCATGGCTTGGAGGGACAAGAAATTAATCCTCAGGATCGTGGGAGCAGCTGCAAGCAGGAGTGAGCTGGATGTCATTATCCACCTAGAGACAAATGACCTGGCTGAGAACGGGATCAGAGCAGTGCAACAGGAGTTTGTGGAGTTGGGGAGGGGCCTTAGACAAGTAGCACACACGGTAACTTTCTCAGAAGTGCTACCTGTCTATGGCATGGATGAGGCTAGGGTACTCCACACCATGGGATTCAATGACTGGTTGAAAAACTGCTGCACGGCTCAGGGATTTGGCTTCATTGGGGGACTGGAGCTCCACCTTGAGGGATGCAGGCCTATACTGACGCGATGATCTGCATCTATCCAGGAGGGGAACCAGGATCTTGGGTGATAAGTTTAATTGCTTCATTGGCAAGCAGTTACACTAGCCAAGGGGGGAGGCAATGAAAAGGAGAAGGGAAATCCTAGCCCCCCCATAAAAAAAAAAATCAGGGTGGTTAGTGAGGTAAACACCAAGATAGAGCAGTTTATAGGGAGATTGCAGGAGTAAATGGAGAAAAAGACAAAGGCAATAAGGACAGGGATGGGACAAAAAGAAATAAAGCCATAACAAAATGAATGGTAATTAGTACCAATGCCCACAGTCTAGGTAAAAAGCTCCCCAAAATGGTGGCCTTGATGGAAGAGGGATGCCTGGATATTGTGGCTGTCACAGAAACATGGTACACAGGGAACCATGACTGGGAAGTCAACATACCAGGGTACACAAGCTACAGGAGGGACAGGGAGGAAAGTAGAGGAGGAGGAGTAGCTCTCTATGTAAGGGAAGGAATCAAAGCAACAGAACTAAAGGGTAAACAGGGAGGAGAGGAGGCACTGTGGGTCACCCTGAAGACTGGAAATGGCACCACAATCCACACACGGGTTGTATACAGACCCCCGTCTCGGGGAGAAAATGGACAAGGAAATGTCAGAAGGCATCCTTAGAATGGCAGAGAAAGGGCAGATATTGCTGATGGGGGACCTGAATATGTCAGATGTTAACTGGGGCACCTTTGCTGCAGCCACATCCAAGAGCAGAGCCATTCTCGATGCCCTACAGTGGGCATGCCTCAGCTAGTTTTGGAACCTACTCGGGAGGGAGCAGTCTTTGACCTGGTACTCTCAAATGGGGACGAAGAGAGGATCTCCGATCTTGAAGTGGGTAGCCATCTGGGAACAAGTGACCACCAAACATTGTGGTTCATGATAAACTTAGCTGTAGAGTCAAGCCATAAAAAAGTGAAGGTATTAGACTTCAGGAGGGCTGATTTTGTCAAAATGGGAGAGTGCCTCAGAAAAGCACTGGCAAACAGGCAAGAAGGTGGGGTGGAGCAACAATGGGGAAACATCAAAACCGTAATCACAGAGGCAACAAGCTTTTGTGTGAAGCAAATAAATCAAAACGAAAGAAAAAAAACACTATGGTTCTCAAAAGATGTGGCGGGGAAGGTTAGGGAGAAAAAGACAGCATTTGGGAAGTATAAGGAAACACAGAAGGAGCAGGACAGAGAATTGTACCAGTTAAAGCAGAAGGAAGTGGGGAAGGCGGTCAGAATAGCAAAGGCCCAAACCGAGGAGAAGATAGCCAACTCGGTTAAGAAGGGGGATAAAACCTTTTGTAGGTAATTAGGGAGCAAAGAAAGACTAAGGCAGGGATACTGAGGCTGAATAAAGAGGAAGATGGTTGGGCAAAGAGCGACAGTAAAAAAGCAGGGATACTGAACGAATATTTCTTCTCAGTATTCACAATGAAGAACAGGGGGAGATACCTAATCCAGTCAGTAGAAGCACTCTGGATAGGGGGGTTGCTATTAGTCCTTTCACAGAAGAAAGGGTTCCGAAATAACTCTTAAAACTGAAGGTGAATAAAGCAGTGGGGCCTGATGGGATACACCCCAGAATTCTAAAAGTACTAAGGGAAGAACTAGTAATACCACTGACTACCGTTTTCAGTAAATCATGGGAGGATGGTGTGGTACCCGAGGACTGGAGGAGGGCGGATGTGATTCCCCTTCACAAAAGTGGGAGCAAGACAGAGACAGGAAACTACAGCCCTATCAGTTTGATCTCGGTGATAGGGAAAATGATGGAATCACTTCTGAAGGAAAGAATTGTTGAGTATCTTGAGGCCAGTGGGGCACAGGACCCCAGGGTAGCATAGATTCACAGCAGGCAGGTCATGTCAGACAAATTGATATGGTTTCTTTGACTGGGTGACCAAGGTAGTAGACCAGGGAGGGGTTGTGGACATGGCCAACTAGACTTTAGCAAGGCATTTGACACAGTCCCACACAAAAGATTAATAAACAAATTAGCCAGCCTGGGAGTGGGTCCTAGGGTGGTAGCCTGGGTAAAACACTGGCTGGACAACAGGACACAGCAGCTAACAGTAAATGGTGTCCACAGTGAAGAATTGGGGGTTTACTAGTGGGGTACCGCAGGGTTCAGTACTGGGGCCTGTCCTTTTTAATGTCTTGAGAAGTGATATTGCAGAGGGACTGGAAGGAAAAGTATGTCTCTCTGCAGATGACACATGGTTGATACGTAAGGTGGGGTGGAAAGGATGAAAAGGGACTTGGCAAGGTTGGAGGAATGGTCAAATGTATGGCACTTAGATTGAACGCAAAGAAGTGCAAAGTAATGCACCTGGGAAACAAAAACCCAGGGGAAGAGTACACAATGGGGGAGAGATACTGACACCAAAAAAAAATGGAACGGGACCTGGGGGTAGTCATATCAGATGACCTAAAGGTGGGCCAGCAATGTGAGAAGGCAGTAAGGAGCACTGTGGGGATACTGGGATGCACAGGGATCAGCAACACCAGTAGGAAACAGGAAATTGTTGGCCCTCTGTACAGACAGTTGGTAAGACCACATCTGGAGTACTGTGCACAGTTCTGGAGACCCCATCTCCGCAAAGACATAGACAAGGTGGAGGCTGTCCAGAGGAGGGCAACCAAAATGGTGCAGGGTCTGCACCAGAAGATATATGAAGAAAGACTAAAGGAGCTTAAGATGTGTAGCCTCGGGAAGGAGGGGGGAGACATGATAGAAACTTTCAAATACCTCAAGGGAATCAACAAAGTCCAAGAGGGTAGCATCTTTCAGAAAAAGAGATATGCAAGAACAAGGGGGCACAATTTGAAGATAGAGGGGCGATGGCTCAGAGGTAATGTGAGGAAATATTTCTTCACAGAGAGGGTTGTAGATGCATGGAACAGCCTTCCCGAGGAGGTCGTAGAGTCAAAAACAGTGGGGAAATTCAAGAATGCATGGGACAGACATAGGGCAATTCTAGTGGGGGTTAGGAGGAAGTAGGCTGTTGGTTAACTAGGATCTGCAGCTTATCCATTAGGTAGGGAAATGGATAGACTAGGTGGGCCAAGCGGTCCTTATCTGCCATCAGATTCTATGTTTCTATGATATGCATGTGTGCATGTCATTACCTATGAGGACAATACCAAAATGGCAGGAATATGCTCTGGTCTGCCGTTGCGCCAGCACCTGCCGCAGACCTAGACACGACCGCCATGGCAAGCTACCCACCACTGTCATGGTCCTCAGTAAGTGGTGAATAGCCAGTAAATCCATGACCATGTCAGTCACAGGTTGGGGAGGGTTGCTGTTGTGTGAGCTGGGAGTGAGAGAAAGCTGAATGGAAAAATATACAGTACACCTTAAATTGCATTTATATTTCCGTTGTTTTTTTAATAACACACCAGTATCCTTTGTCATGTGTCCTTACTGCATATTTGACTTGTATGGTGGAGATCTGAACTAACTGACAAATTCTTAGGTGATAGATGAAATTTATCGAGTGCTGAGATATGTGAACTCTACACGAGCCCCCCAGCGAGCCCACGAGGTCCTACAGGAGTTACGGGACATCTCTTCTATGGCGATGGAGTACTTCGATGAGAAGATTGTTCCTATTCTTAAGAAGAAACTGCCGGGAGCAGAAATGTCAAGTCGACTCATAGGTGCTCCCCCAGGTATTTACCAAATGTCTGCCCTCCACATACAGTATGTTGTTCACCAGAGCTACTGGGAAAGTCAGGTCACAGCTCAGGTTTTCCCTAAAAGTGCCAATGTATGGGGTGTCCCTTGCTCTAGTTTTGAGCCCTTGTGCTTTTACAAGCTCTTTTGCATTCTTTCATGTTGAAAACAGAGCCCTGTCCCTAGTGTATTAGCAGCACTGGGAGCCGTAGACCAAGAAAATAATCAAGAAAAGGTGAGGAAGAGAAGGTATTACAGAGGGATTAACTCAAAGGGCCAAAGGTTATCTTCCTCTCTAAAGCTGTTAAACCACATGTTATGAGCTCAGATACAGAGGGGATATAAATCTGAGAACAAACATGGGGATTCTACATTGTGTTCCCATTTTTGCTTGAGCCACATACCCATCCTTTTATGTGTTTCTTGGAGAAACAAGGGCTTGAAGGCGTGTATTTGCACACACCTCAGAAATGCACCCCAGGACACATCTGGAAATGAGCTGTTGCCAGCTCAGTATGTCTGTTGTGGTAAAACTCTTGACATAAGGTAGTTTGCAAAATCCTAGGCTAAGTGCTGTCCTTTTCATGTAACTGTGCTAAAACAATAGGCAATCCCACTGGTTTGTGATGCTGTAGGAGGCCCATATCTTCCCAGGTTGCTCCCCAGTTCTCAGTGTAGTCAAAGCCTTCCTCCATGCGCAATGCCTTTAACCAGTTGTTAAAAGCCCTGATGCAGAATATCCTTTCTTCTCCGTGGCTGTATACAGGTAAAAACTCTGCAAAAGCCACCAAGTGTGTCACCTGCTTGAGGCCCCTCCCCAGCTACCTGAAATTTCCCTGCACAACCCCTACCTTGTCCCTTGCCAGGTCATTTGTTCCCTGGTGGACAATGATATATCGCTCCCTCCCATCTCCTGCTGCCCTAGAAGTCCTCTAGATCCACACTCCATTCCTCCAAGCAGAAGCACCAGGGAGGCACTTCATCTCCTTCTGTACCCCTCACCCAATCTATTCCCCTAACATGAGTCCCCCACCAGCGTCTGCTTACTCCTTGGTTGGAGGTTTCTTCCTCCCTCCTTGGAGTCGCCCCTTCTAAGGACCCCCACTTCCTTCCTTTCCACTGCCACGGATGTCCGAGCCTGATTGCCTCTTCCTGCCAGCATGGTGAAGGAATTGTGCGGTGGTACAGACTGAGGAGTGTGTACTCTTCTATCATTACACCCTCCCGGAGACTCTTCCTAGGGATCTTGGGGGAGGATTATGGCTGCTGGGTTGGACAGAAGGTTCACTGCACTCTTGCCAGTCCTGCATGGAGTCCTGCAACCCTTACCTTCAGCCGAGAGAGGTGAGTACAAATGGGGCAGCACCTCAGTCTCCAGAAAGCATGCTGAAAGGCTGTGGCTCCACACCCGTTGCACTGCACCACTCCCATGCTCTTCAGTTTTACCTTACTGACTGCTGAAACTTCCCTGTACCTTACTACCTCCTTTCTATGCTCATTGAATTCCTACCTCTTTATTTTAAATTGATGTGGTATACTACCTTAGATAGTGTGTCCTTTATTTCCCTTTTTTAACCCACTTACCTGTGTCTACTTGCTCTGGGTGTCTGCTACTACTTACCTCCTTGCCTTAACCTTATTTGTTGCCCTACTCTAGATAGGATGTCTTCTAATTTCCCTTTTCAACCCTCCTAACCCATACCTATCTTATCATGGTGCCTACTGCTCCTTACCCACTACATGTTAACGCACTACCTGTATCTACATACCTACCCTGAAGCTGACTGTTTCAGTATACCAGAACACAGTAATCTTCCTCAGGGATATCTCTTTCATCAGGTCACACCTTAGGAACCACCACCGTAGCCACCAGGATCACACACAGGCTTTTACTGTAGCAGCCTACTAGGGGCCGCCCACTCCGACATCATACGCCGATGTCTACCTGCGCACAAGCTTCATAATTCAGTCGACCTCCCTTGGGCAGACTAGATGGAACAAATCGTCCCCATCTGCTGACACCATTCTTATGTTCTTATCCTTTATTTTTCTTTCTTTGAAATCACTTTATTTAAAAGTGATTCCCTTTCCCTTTTGTATGTCGAAAACTACTGTTTCTTCTTCCCTCTTCCGTCGTTGCTGCTGCAGAAAGAAAATTGTTTTGACAGATGACCATGATCTTTGTGTCTCCTGCATGGTGCCTAGCCACAACGCCCTTGCCTGCAAGCTCTGCCTAAAGTTCAACTTCACTACCCAGCAACACCAAAAGACAGCCCTGCAGAAATTCCTGATGGAGCAGCAAGCAGCCAGGTCAGAGCAGGGCCCCCCTCCCCCTGTCGCCGGCTTCTTGTTAGGGCTGTCAGACTATTAGGGCCTGGAATAGGTCTTTGGGGAAACACACTCATGCAAGGAACAGTCCAAGGACAGCACCCCCCCCCCAAACACTGGCAGCACTCTTGGTCCTGGATGGCTTCTACCTCTTTGTCTGTGTTACCGCTTACACCAGGTTTGGCGATCTCCTCTCCTGCTACCCAGGCCTTCCCTGGTAGCGAGCAGCCCTCAGTTGGCTGGCGAAGGCCCATTGATCCCCGGGTTGTCTGCACCCACCCCACCGTAGCGATCTCCCGCACAGCAAGGTTCTCGGGTGCTGGGTCCCTCTGGCACATTAGGCTCTGAGTTGATGATGCTGGGCTCCATGCCCCATAGCCCTTATTCAGAAGCTTGTTCCATGGCCAGGGTGTTTGTCACCACTACCGTCGAGTGCTGCCTCTGTGTTGATGCCAGTTCAGCCCTCCTGCTCAATGCTTTCCCGGGCATTGTAGGTCCCTGTTCCAGAACAGGTGGAAATTGAGAAGTACCACCACCCTGACCTTATCGTTCTGGATGAGGAAGATGAAGAGCCTGATGTAGAGGCACTTTCCTCATATAGGTCCACTGTCTTTTTGAAGACTTCACGAAACACGGCCCAGGATCCCCCCCAGAGGACCCCTCCTTCTTCAGTATCATGAAACAGCTCCAGGCAATCATGGGGTTCCAGACTGAAGAGGAGAACGTCACCAGAAAGAAACCTGGTGGACATCCTGGAGATTCCAGAGTCTCTACCTAAAGTCATCCCTCCTCTTTTGCCAGCCTTACAGGATGATGCTACTGCTGCCTGGCACTGGCCCAGCATGATTCCGGCAATGCACAGAAGGGCTGACCAGCTTTATCGGGCCCCTCTGGGGCTGCCCAACCAGACACTGATTCAGTGGTTATAAAGACAACTCATGACAGGTCCAAGGTGCCCAAGCATCTTGGTCCCCTCCTCCCTGACAGGGAATCCAGGAGGATTGACCTTTGGGGGTAACAGGACCTTAGCTTTGGCCACTTTTGGCCTTAGAATTGCCAGCTACCTGTCCCACATGGTCAGGTACCAGAATACCCTCTGGAAGAAAAGCAGAGCTACGGCTTCAAGCCCTTCCAGAGGGTCCCCAGAGGCAGGAGCTTCTCAAGTCTCTCCAAGCCTCTGAGGATGTCAGCAGACGTCTCCTCAGAGCCATTTATGACATGGCAGATACCGCTACCAGGATGGCTGCCACTAGCATTTGCCTTAGACAGCACTCCTGGCTGAGTCTAGGGCTTTGCTGCCGATGTGTAGCAGAAAGTTCTAAATATCCCCTTTGTGGGCTTCAGGCTCTTTGGCACGGATGTCCAGGATATCATGAATGACCTGCAGGTCTCAAGTAGAGCCACTAGGTCTGTTCACGCAGTGTGTCACACTCTGCCCCAGAGTTGGCCAAGGCCCTCTGTTCATAAGATCTCTCCCAAGTCTGAATCGGGGACCAGACCACAGGGCAAACTTGGGGTCAGCTCTGCCTTGCCCATCCCCTCCTTCACCACCGGTGTTCTGCCAAATGTTCTAGAGGTGGAGACACGGGCTTCCTTCAGCCCTGACTCCTGGCCAGAACCACCCCAACCCCAATTCTAAACCAAGAGTTGGTGGTTGTTTTGGGTGGGGGCATTTTCCATTCATCCTGAATCAGTGGAGCTCCATTACTACAGATGATTGGTTCCTGCAGATAATCAAACAGGGTCACACTCTAGAATTTCTGGAACAGCATCCGGTCATTCCCCCCTGTTCCTTTTTCCCCTCTTCCAAATCACCTTTCAGTGCTCTGGGCGGAGGTCATTTCATTGCTGAGAAAGAGGGCTATAGAACCAGTACCCAGGCAGCAAAGGAACAAAGGGTTCTACTCCCGGTTCGTCCCGGTTCCCAAACACACCAGTGCTTTGAGGCCTATTCTAGACCTCTAGAGTTAAATTTTTACATCCAGCACAAAAAGTTCTGGACCGTCTCCCTCTATTGAAACTGCAAAATTGGTTCTGACCCCTGCACTGGTGGTTTCTGTTCTAGGGGGTTCAGTACCAGTTTAAGGTTTTGCCCTTTGGCCTATCCTCTGATTTTTACCAAATGCTTAGCGGCAGTAGCTGCCACTCTCAGACACGTTGGCCTATATGTCTTTCCATACCTGGACAACTGGCTGCTGAAAGCTCAGTATTGGGACATGGCTACTGCTGACCATGGAGCATACCCTTTAGTTGTTTCAGTCCCTAGGGATAACTGTCGGCTTGCCCAAGTCTGTACTGACCCTTTCCCAACGACTGCAGTACATTGGGGCGGTTCTGGATTCTGCTCATGGAAAAGGCAGTCTTCCCTCAGGACAGGGCAGAATGTTTAATGGTTCAGGCACAGTTTGTGGCCCAGAACCGATATGTTGCAGGCAGGGAATTTCTGAGGCTGTTGGATCTGATGGTCGCCATCATCGTAACCCTACCGTTGGCCAGGCTGCACATGCGGGTTCCCCAGTGGACATTGAGGGTCCACTGAGACCAACGCACCGATATGGATCAGCAAATCCTGGTCTCTTCCCTGGTGCACAAGGTGCTTCAGTGGTGGAGGGAACCCAGCAACCTCCTCAGAGGGGTTCCCTTCCTCATTCCATCTCCCCAGTAGATCCTTGCCTTGGATGCTTCAGGCCTCGGTTGGGGAGCCCACCGGAGTCCTTTTCAGACCCAGGGGACCTGGTCCATGATGGAGTCGCCGCACCTCCATATAAACGTTCTAGAGATGCGGGCGGTCTTGTACGCCCTTCAGGGCTTCCAGAACCATCTCTCTCTGGGTCCCCTGCTGATTCAGTCGGACAACCTCAGTATGGTTTAGTACATCAACAAGCGGGGGTGGGGACTTTTTCATACCTCCTGTGTCAGGAGGTGATGAGAGTCTGGTACTGGGCTCTAGACCACAGTCTGGAGCTGCCCAGCCGTCCACATTCTAGGTGGCCAAAATGCCTTGGCGGACAGCCTCAGCTGGTCACAGTCCAGAATGCAGGAGTGGGAACTGCTGTCCTCGGTCATGAAAGACCTGTTCGGCAGATAGGGTTTTCCAGAGTTGGGCCTTTTTGCATCACCACTCAATGCAAAACTGCCATGTTTCTGCTTACTAGATCCAGGGCCTGGACTTTTTGAGAGATGAGTTGTCCCTCTCCTGGAAAGGGAGGTTCCTCTATGCCCCCCCCCCCTCTGATTCAGAGGGTGCTTATCAAGTTCTAGGTGGAAGGGGCCCCTCTCATTCTGGCCATGTCAGATATGGTTTCCATTACTGCAGCAAGTGGCTATGGCATCTCCAGATCTTACTTCGAGAGGGCTCTTGCAGTAGGTAATTATCTTGAGGACTGTGCCCCCCCAGGCATCAGGACCACACGGAAACTTTTAGCTAGCAGTGTCTGACGGGGGACAGCCCACCGACATCAGCATGATGCTATATAGTGGATTGTCCCCCAGCCCATCTTCTAGTTCTTTCCTGCCGTCAACCTGAGCACATCGGACCTCGCGGAGATCCCACGCTGCAGTTTGACCGTTTTCTTTCTTCAAAACGTGAGTTTAATTAGTTTTTGTGCATGTCGTTGCAGTCTTCCGTCGAGTCGCATAAAAATAAGTGCCACTTCAAATGCGTGCCTTCTACACAAGACTCGCGCTCTCTGCCTCTTCTGCCTAGGCCTGGAGCACAAGGTCGAGGATTGCGAGGCATGTTCCAGCTTCAGCCAGCCATACGGAAGCATCGCTAGCAGGCCCGCAAGGCCCATTTGTTGAAACAAAGAATGGCCACAATGGAAAAAGAGCTCCAAAAACTCTGTAGCACTTCCTCCTCCCTGACTGAAACCTCCAGGCACAAGAAGAAAAAGGAGAAAAAGAAGCATCAACACCAGGACAGAGCCCCCTCTCACCTGCGGCACCCTCAGGCCCCTTGGGTGAGTGGCGGCCTTCTTCCTGTGGGAAGTCGGCTGCTGCGGCCAAGCCTGCCTCACCCCAGGTGCAGTCCTTAGGCCTCCCGGCGCCACTGGTCACAGTGGCCACGGGCACCTCGGCTATGTCTGAGGCCTCCGTCGCTCTTAGACCCCTTTCCACCAGCGGATCTAAGTTGCCTGGCAAGGTCGATAAGCTGCTCATCGGACCTTGCGTTGGGTTTTAGTGACCCCAGAGCACGCCTGGTTATGGTCTATAAGTTAGGCGTCAGTACCTCCGACATCTGCCCGACCAGCCCGGTCGATAGGTCGGGTGTCAGTTTACCTGATGCCCACCCGACTGAACTGGCGTCAAGAGCCCAGATGATTCCCAGTTGCCAGATTTGCCACAGCTCTCCCTATTTTGGTCCCTCCACCGGGTCACCCTCTCCTCCCCTGTGGACGAGCTTCCTCTGCTGTTCCCAGACAAGGGAGACGTGGACGATGGGGGTCATCCGTTGGATGACACCTTCCCCAGCTCACCTCCGGATCTGACGTTGGTTGTGCCAGGTAACGCTCAGGTACCGCTGCCACTGGATTTTCTGGCGTAGACACCGGCTCAGATGCCACGTCTGCTGCTTACTGGTCTGACATTTGACCCAGTTCTTCCAGGTCCTTCAGGGTCGGGCGTTAGGTCCTCAGGATCTCACTTCGGGACCTCCAGCACTGCCATCTGGTCCTCTGTTGGGATACACAGTGCCACACTTTCTAACATACCCAACCAGGCTACCAGACACCAGGATATTGGCCCACTTATCCTCCACTGGGTTACCTGACACAAGCTTATCGTGCACCGGGCTACCCGACGCCAGGGTTTCCTGCAGGATATCCGCTGGCCTACCAGCTCCTTCTTCCTCCTCCCTAGCCTCAGGTGGACTTCCAGGCAATCCTAGTCATGGTGGTCAGGGACAAAGGCCCAGCTCTTGTCAGAGCTGGATAACTGCCACCCACCCCCCCAGGAGGGGTGTTCCCCGGGATCTAGTGGCTCAGCTTCCCAGGCCTTCCTTGATGCCGGACACGCATCAACCGATGTCGGGCACTCAGAAAAAGCCTTCGTCAGAGCGGACGCCAGGTAGAACGACCTCTGACACCTGGGAGCCTTCTCAGCCTGACGTCTGGTCCTCAGATCCAGACTCTGACTTGCCTCTTCCTTGTCTGCATTGGGGTTCGGGACTCCTCCCACAGAGGAACCTCAACCTAAGGAGTCACCAAAGTCTTCACCTGAGGACCCTTCTTTTGCAGATCTCCTCAGGAAAATTGTGGAGGTCTACGAGTAGAAGTCCGATGCTCAAGATCCTAAATGCCAAAGGCTAGCAGAGCATTTGGGCATGCAGGAAGTATGCCCTGTTCTCACTCCTCCTTGGTTGGAGCCACACGAGGGAATTGGCATCTACTATTTGGATGATGCCCTCATCGATACTGGCAGTAGCCAAAAAGGCCGACCAGACATATCGGATTCCAGAGGGGAAGAATACCTTGGCATACATCCCAAGGTGGACTCTGTAGTCATAGCAGCAGCCCATGATAGGTCGTCCAAGCCAAGACATATGAGCACCCTTCCTCCTGACAAGGAGTCGAGACAGCTGGAACAATTTGTGAGGAAGTTTTATTCCTCATCAACATTGGCCATGCGTGTCTTGAACTATGTAGCCCATATGTTGGCCTACCACAAGTCTCTTTTTAGTCAGCTGGAGCTGGCTATCATGGCACTACCCAACTCAGAATCCAAATCCATTCCGGGCAAACTCTCATTAGGTCTGCCAAGGTTGCCTGTAGGCACTCTTTAAGGGTCACCTATGATGCAGTGGACTCCTCGACCAGGGGCACTGCCACGGCAGTTAGCCTCAGGAGATTTTCCTGGCTGCAAGTATCTGGGCTGGCACCAGTTGTTCAGGCGGCCATCCAGGATGCTTCCTTCAAGGGCTCAGTTCTTTTGGGGGATGATGCCCAGGACATTATCACCAGTCTGCAGGATAGAGATCAAGCCCTTAGGTCGGTCCACTCAATGTATAGCCCTAAGTTCCAGGCCAAAAAACCCTTTTGTCACCAAGCGACGTGGCAGATGGCCAGATGTCAGCCCAAACATCTGGCTCCGTCAGCTACAGCAGCCCCTCCTCGCGAAGACCCAAAAGCGCGGTTCTCCCAAACCCCCTCCCCGCTTGACATGCAGTCCGCCCTCCCTCCTCCACGTCCTTCAGAGGAGCTGGTGGGCAGATGATTCGCCAGTCATCTGCAGTGGTGGCAAGCAGTGACTACTGACTTACGGGTCCTTCAGTTAGTAGGACAGGGCCACACCTTGGAGTTTCGGAGAAACCTCCAGACAGGCCTCCAGTAATGTCCCACTATCCAAAGGTGCACAACCCTCTCTTAAGGGAAGAAATCCAGGCTCTGTTACGAAAGGAGGTAACAGAGCCTGTTCCGTCCGGCCAGGTAGGAAAGGGATATTATTCCCACTTCTTCCTGATCCCCAAAAAGACTGGAGACTTGCATTCCATCTTGGACCTCAGTGCTCTAAACCTGTACATAGAGTACAAATGGTTTCGAATGCTGACTCTCCTAGGCCTACTTCTCCTACTGCATGAGGGACAGTGGCTCTGTGCTCTGGATATGCAGGATGCCTAGCTGCATATCCCAGTCTTTCAGGCTCATCGTTGCTACCTCTGATTCACCTTTCAAGGGGAGCACTACCAGTTCAAAGCTCTCCCCTTTGGCTTGTGCTCGGCACCTCGAGTATTTACCAAGTGCCTGGCGGTTGTGGCAGTGGCCCTGAGGCACAAGGGCCACTGTGTGTTCCCCTATCTCGACGACTGGCTTCTGTCAGCTCTGTCAAGGGAGCAGCTGGAACTTTCCCTCTCAGCTACCCTGGACCTTTTTGTGCAGGTTGGGATCACTGTAAACCTCCCAAAATCCCAACTTACCCCTTCCCAGTGCCTCCAATTCATTAGAGCGGTGATGGATACTATACAGGGTATGGCTTTCCTCCCACTGGACAGGGCGGAAACATTGCAGAGACAGGCTTATCTTGTAGCCTCCAGTAGGTGGGTAACGGCCAGGTCGATTCTTTGACTGCTTGGCCCTATGGCAGCGGCCATCCGCACTGTTCCTTTAGCCAGGCTTCACATGCAGATCTCGCAGTGGATGCTCAGGGCACAGTGGGATCAGAAGTTGGACGACCTAGACCACCTCGTCATGGTCTCCAGTTCAATGCAGTGGGACCTTCTTTGGTGGCAGGATCTCAGCAACCTCAGCAAAGGGGTTCCCTTCCAGTCCCCTCCTCCCACCCAAACCCTGACTACAAATGCATCAGGGATGGGTTGGGGCACACACCTTGGGAGCCACAGGACTCGAGGGCTGTGGTCTCCTTCAGAACTCTCTCTGCACATAAATGTGTCGGTGATGAGGGCAGTGCTGTATGCTCTTCAAGCCTTCCAGCACCTGATCCACCAGGGCTCACTGTTAGTCCAGTCGGACAATGTGTGTGTAGTCTGGTACCTCAACAAGCAAGGAGGTACTCGCTCGTATCTCCCCTGCAGGGAGGCGATGCGGGTGTGGAATTGGGCAGTTCTGCAACGGATTCACCTTACAGCTGTTAACGTTCCAGGCATACAGAACATCCTAGCGGATGGTCTCTGCTGCACCCGAGTAAGAGCCCACCAGTGAGAGCTCAAGCAAGAGGTGGTCGATGACATTTTCGACCTATGGGGTCATTCAGACCTGGATCTGTTCGCCTCCCCGTACAATGCAAAACTACCCAGGTATTGCTCACTCGCTCTGGGGTATGGTGCTTTTTGGTGAGATGTGATGAGATGGACAGGGAAGTTTTTGTACACCTTCCCTTCCTTTCCAGTTCTGCAGAGGGTGCTGCTCAAGCTTCAGGTGGAGGGAGCTCACATGGTTCTGATTGCCCTGTATTGGCATCGCCAAGTTTGGTTTTCACTTAATCAGCAGCTGGCAGTGGAGCCTCCGGTTTCTCTGCCACGATCTCCTGAATCATGAGAGAGGCACGCTGGTCCATCCAGGGCTGAAGTCCCTTCACCTTCATGCGTGTCACCTCATGACATAGCCGTTTCACGTCTTGGAGTCTCCTCCATGGTGGTGCAGGTTCTGGTAGAGGCTAGGAAGCCATCTACAAGGACAACATATGCCATGAAGTGACAGCGCTTCTCCATTTGGGCCACATCTAAGGGTTGGGGCCCCTTTTCGTGCCCAGTTCCCCAAGTCCTGGAGTATCTCGTGCACCTTTATGACCTGGGCCTGAGTCACTTCTCACCGAAGGTCCACCTGTCAGCTGTTTCTGCCTGACACACTTTGGTGGAAGGTAAAACAGTAGCTCAGTTGGAGGTTTCCAAAACCTTCCTGAAGGGAATCCTTCACTTGAAACCCACAGTGCTTAGCCCCGCGCCACCTTGGGACCTTAATTTTATTTTGGAAAAGCTGACCCCATCTCCATTCAAACCGGATGGTTCTTGTGATATGCACTATTTGTCTTGGAAAGCGCTCTTTTTAGTTGTTGCTGTCACTTCTGCTCAGAGGATTTCCAAGCTTCGGGCCCTGATGTGTACGGAGCCTTATTTGATTTTTCACAGAGACCAGGTGGTTCTGCGTACCAGCCCTCAGTTTTTACCGAAGGTGGTGTCTGAATTCACATTGAATCGGTTGATTCAACTGCCAGTGTATTACCCTGAACATTCTAATTTTGGGGGGGGGGGGGGCTGCGTTATTACACTAACAGGACCAAGTTTATCCAGAAATCAGACCAACTTTTTGTTTCTTTCGCACCGAAGAGAGAAGGTGCAGCAGTAGTATCCAAATGGTTGGCAAACTGTATTGTTTTCTGTTACCAGAAGCATGGTAAAACTCTCCCGGGGGAGGTTAAGGGGCATTCCACCAGAGGCAAGGCTGCCTCTACTGCTTGTTTCAGGAATGTGTCAGCCGCTGACATTTGTGCTGCGGCTACTTGGAGTTCTGTCCACACTTTCACAAAGCATTACAGTCTGGACATTGCCTCTAGGCTTTGGCCTGGCAGTCCTCAACATTCTGCCTTCTTGTAGATCCTCTCCTGCCTCCCGTGTTTGTTTCTTCTGATTCACACTGCTTGGGACTCAGTCCTCAAGGTAAACATCCCCCCTCCCATCCCCCATTTCTTTGTTGCTCTTTTTCTATAAGCTCATTCTGGGCTCCATGAGTCTGTTCCATTCTCCTTTCACTCCTCCTTGGAGGTGTCCAGAGAACTGGAAGGCGGGCATGGGGACTGCCCACTAAATAGTGTCACACTGATGTTGGTCACGTGACATCGGTGGGTGGTCCCCCCCATCAGAAACTGCTAGCTAAAAGTTTCCGTGTGAGCCTGATGCCAGGGGGCGCAGTCTCTCTCGAAGATCTGCTATTAAGGTAAGTTCTTACATAACTGTACTTTCCCTTGCCACTTTGCTGGGACCTGTTTGATGTAGGCGCAAGGAACCCTGGTCCATCCAGGCCTCAAGTTCCTCCTGTTGCATGCATAGCTCCTGAAGACATAGCCTGCGCCCGGTTTGGGGTCTCTCAGAAGGGGGCTGATGTCCTGGTAGCTGCTAGGAAACCATCCACCAAGACCACTTTCTCGAAATAGATAACATTTGCTTTTTGGGCTACTTCCCGTCGTCTGGACCCTTTTTACTGTCCAGTTAACCAGGTTCTGGAGTACCTCTTGTCCCTGTCCGAGGCGGGTCTCCAGTATTTCTCTGTTAATGTGCAACTGTCTGCCTTTTCAGCCTTCCATGAGCCTATTGAAGGACACACCTTGGCCCAGCTAGATGTGACCCATACTTTATTGCAAGGCATTCTTCATCTGAAGCTTCCTATTTGAATCCCAGTCCCAGCTTAGGACCCGAATTTTGTACTAGAAAAATTAACATTGCCTTCTTTTGAGCCAGCCAAGTCTTGCGAGGTGTGCTTTCTGTTGTGGAAAGTGTTATTTTTCAAACAACTTGAAGTCTTGCTGTATTCTGACAAGTGCAGTTAGCCCCAGCCTTTAAACTGTCCCGGAGAACAAAGGGTTAACATGTCTAAGCAGAGTATAGAATGCTGAGCTTGAGCTTGGTTGATGTCTCTGTCCGTTTCCCTTTGAACACTGTCAGATTCTTTACTCCGCCTTACTGAATAGTTGCTCTAGAGATTTCTCTTGCAGCTCAGTTCGAAAGTCTGTTCAAGTGTCGTCTTTTTCGTCGGTTTCTAACCGGAAAAAGTTTCCCGCATAGTTTGTTCAGTCTCTGTCTGTGGTACCGTGAGTACTAGATAGGTTTTGTGCTGTATTTCTGTGTGGAACTTGTAGAAAGTGTGGATCGGTTCGGCCGAACCGATCATTTGTTTAATTCTTGTGTAACTTTAGTGTGTGGTTATCGGTTCTGAAAAAAAACATGTTTTGAAACAGTTTTTTCCAAGACATGTGACATGGTTAGGAACCAATAAAGGAATCTTGCCTGGTGGTTGTCGAAAAAAGGGTAAGTCTGGTTAGGTTGCCATGTCTGAGAAACCCAAGAAAAAAAACCGGCCCACTGGGTTTCAACACTGCAGTGAGTGTGGGGAGGTCTTTGCTAAGGCCAATCCCCACACCACCTGTGTTTGTCTGGGGTTTGACCATCTCGATTCAGACTGCCAAATTTCCAAAAACTTTCCCAAATCTACCCTGGAAAAGAGATTAGGTAGACTGAGGGAAAAGGAGGCCGAAAAGTCCACTGATCTGGTTGGCCAGCCCGGTTCGGTTCTGACCGAACCAGAAGGAGTACCCTCTGACCAGGGCGATACTTCTTCGGGCAAAAGGAGAGCCGATCCCGAGGGGTTGGTTCCGACTAAAAGAAAGCGCAAAGACAAATCGCCCGGTTTGGATCCAGAAGTTCATGTTCCGACCGCCAAAGAAATAGCCAGATCGATTCAGGTTGTGGAATCTCTTCGTCCGGTTCCGACCGATCCGGCACCTTTTGGCAGGAGCTCGGTTCGGTCGGTTCCCGCGGTTCATGATTATATTTTGGAAGAATTTTATGAGCCAGAGTTTGAAGATGATGATGATGGTGATGGTGAACATCTAGATGTGCCTGTGGAACCGGACATCTCCCCAGAGAGACCTTCAGGTGTATCCCCTCTTAGGCTTTCCGAGTCCCCTTCCCACTTTATGTTCTACAGAAAGGTGGCTGAGACCTTCCAGCTTCCTATGGAAGAGGCAATGGAGAATCAGGAGGAGCCTGATTATGTAGAAATGATGGACATCCCAGAGTCCAGGAGACTCTTTGTTTCCCAAAAGATTTGTGAAGGGGAACAGACACAAACAATTCTGAAGTCTCCCAATTCTATACCTCCTGTGGACAGAAGAATGGGCAAGAGGCATACACACTCAGGCTCAGAAACTGAGTTTTTATACCACCAGTGCAGCCATGTTGGGGTTGTGCAGGCTGCTGACTGTGATAAGGCAAGCATTCCCTTGGCTTCACACCCCCCAGACAAAGACTCTAGGAAGGTTAATGCCATGGCAAAAAAGCTGTACATGGCATCTTCCCTGGGACAGACAGGCGAATTATATGGCCTATACAGCTAGGTACCAGAAGTCCAACTGGGACACTGTACTGGCACTGTCTAAACAGGCCTCTATCCAGCTAGCCAAGGAGCTGGAGGCAGTGGCTGCAGATGGGATTGAGGCATTTAAAGTTCAGTTTCATGCTGCTGTGGACTCTAATGATGTGTCCTCAAGAGTCATGGCTACATCTGTGACTCTTCGGAAAATGGCTTGGCTCAGATGTCCTAGCCTCTCGCAGGACACCCAGGCTAAGGCCATGGATTTTCCTGTAGTGGGTAATTCTCTGTTTGGGGAGCAGACAGAGAATTACATGAAGAAAATGGATGAATACAGGACCACTTACAGGACTGCTCAGGCCAAGGAGAGGCAGGCAGCTCCTCAAAGGCAGCAGTCTAGGGGCATGGGCAGGCCTTTTCAAAGGCCCTTTTACCAAGCACAGGCCTCTTCTTCCATTTCACAGAGGGGGTTCTTCAGAGGGAGAGGCAGAAGGGGGGTGAGCAGGGCTGCATCCACTCCTCAGCCTAAGGCCCCTGCCAAGCAGACACCCTGATGGGCCTGCCCGGGTCGACTCTCCTATTCCAGTAGGGGGCAGGCTGGCTTACTTTATCCAGGACTGGATGTCTGTTACATCAGACAAGTGGGTCCTGGAAGTAGTAAGCCAGGGACTGGTTCTCAGCTTCAGAAAATTTCCAAAGATGAGAGCCTGATCTTTTCCACCTGCAAATCTCTCGGGAAACCCTTGTCCTAGACACAGAGGTTTCTTCTCTTCTAGTCTTAAGAGCCATAGAGAGAGTACCTGTCCTACACTGGGGCAAAGGACTGTACTCCAGGTACTTTCTGACCCCAAAAAAGACAGGGGAGCGGCGACACATCCTAGACCTAAGATATCTAAACAAATATCTTTTAAAACCAAAGTTCAAGATGGTAACTCTGGGAATAATCCTTCCCTCTAAGGCCAGGGGACTGGTTAGCCTCCTGGACCTCAAAGATGCCTACTTACATTCCCATCAAGTGCTCCCACAGAAAGTACCTCAGTTCAAGTTGCCCTCAGGCCACTATCCGTTCAGAGCAATGCCCTTTGGCCTAACCTCAGCCCCAAGGGTTTTCACAAAGTGCCTGGCAGTAGTAGTTGCCTTTCTAAGAAGGCAAATGATTTCCATTTTTCCATATCTGGACGATTGGCTAATAGTGGGCCAGTCTCCAGACCAAGTCAGGTCTCACCTGCAAGTGACCCAGCAAGTGCGCACTTCTCTAAGATTTCTTCTCAACCTTCCCAAGTCAGTTCTCGAACCAGTCCAGCTTCTTACCTTTATGGGGCAGAACTGGACACACTCAGAGCAAGAGCATTTCTTCCTCTAGAAAGGGCAAGGGTTCTTACGTAACTAGCCTCTTCCTTCAGCCTTCGGGTATCTCGACCAGCAAGGCATTTCCTCCAGCTCTTGGGCCACATGGTGGCTTCAACAGCAGTGATCCAAGGGGCAGGATTCCAGATGAGGGATATTCAGTTCCACCTGAGAGGTTTTTGGTCTCAGAGGAAGGATTCCCTTACCAAACTGATCCCAGTGACTGACCTTGATCCAAGCCCCGCAATGGTGGCAGGATCAGGACAATTTAAGACAAGGTGTTCCTTTTGCTACTCAGCCTTGTTCAGTGGTCCTTACCACGGACGCTCCTCTTCTGGGCTGGGGAGCCCATCTGGGGTCCCTTACTGCCCAGGGGCTATGGTCCACCCAAGAATCACTTCTTCATATCAATCTCCTAGAGCTCAGGGCAGTTTTTCTGGCCCTAAAGGCTTTCTCTCAGTCAGTACAGAACAAGGTGGTTCAGGTCAGAACGGACAACACCACCACCATGTGGTGCATCAACAAGCAGGGAGGCACTCGGTCCACGGCCTTGTGCACGGAAGCCATGAAGTTGTGGTCCCTGGCTTATTCCCTGCAAGCTTCTCTGGTAGCAGTTCACCTTCCAGGGAAGGACAATGTGCTAGCAGATGCACTGAGCAGGATCTCTCAGGGCCATCACGAATGGTCCCTGGACCCTCAGGTGTTGAAAGTGATTTTTTTTCAAGGTGGGGCACTCCAGAGATAGATCTCTTTGCAGCTCCAGACAATCACCAACTCCCTCTTTTGTTGCAGACCTCCAGTCTTGGGCTCAGTCCCTCTGGACGCCCTGATTCTGAATTGGGAAGGGAAGTTTCTGTATGCCTTCCCTCCTTTCCCACTCCTGTTCAAAGTTTTAGTAAAATAAGGCCTCAACCTTGCACAGTGATTCTGATTGCTCCAGATTGGGCCAGACAGCCCTGGTACCCCCTGTTACTGTCCCTAGCAGTCCATCTTCCCCTGTCTCTTCCCAGGAATTACAACCTGTTAACACCCTCTCAGGGGAGGATTTGGTACCCGAACCTTCAGTCTCTCAATCTCAAGTCATGGCTCTTGAAGACTTAGTCTGCAGATCTGCATCTTTCCCAAGGAGTTCTGGATTTTCTGAAAGCTTCTCGAAAGCCCTCCACCAGAAAGACTTGTAACTCCAAATGGAAGAGAGTCAGCATTTGGTGTTCTAAGAAGCATATTTCTCCAGATACTGCTGGATTATATGGTCCATCTTAATGGCCTAGGCCTCAGACCAGCTACTCTCAAGGTACACTTGTCAGCTGTTCCTGCGTTTTTGTCTGTGGGGAAGTCCTCCTCACTATCTTCTCATCCTGTGTTCTGTAAATTTTTTAAAGGATTGCTTCACACTAATCCTCCTTTTAGAGACTCTGCCCCTGCCTGGGATTTGAATGTTTGCATTGCTCAACTTATGCAACCCCCTTTTGAGCCTATGTCTTCAGCAGAACTTAAGTACTTGACTTGGAAAGCTGTGTTCTTGGTAGCCATTGCATCTGCCAAGCGTATCAGTGAATTGCAGGCCCTGTCAGTGGAACCTGATTTTATCTCCTTTCACAGGGATAAAGTGGTCCTTTGAACCAATAGAAGGTTCTTGCCCGAAGTGGTTTCAGACTTCCATTTAAACCAGCCTGTGTCTCTTCCTGTCTTCTTCACTGATCATTCTTCCTCAGGAGAGAGGAAGCTACACAGTTTAGATGTTAAAAGAGCCCTTACTACTACATAGAGCTGCACTAAGGGTCACAGGTTTGACTCTCCAGTTGTTCCTCACTTATGGAGAAGTGGGAAAGGGCAAACCTGCCACCAAGAGATCTATTGCCAGGTGGATTGTGTCTTGTATACAATTCTGCTATGAAAAACTGGGAAAAACTCCACCCTCAGGCCTGAGGGCTCATTCCACAAGAGGTACAGCTGCTGCCAGGGATATCCCTCTCTTAGAAATTTGTCAAGCAGCCACCTGGAAGACAGTCCGTACCTTTACCAAGAATTACTCTCTGGATATCCAGGCTAGGAGTGATGCTCGGTTTGGCACAGCAGTACTTCAGAGCCTATTCCCAATGTAGGTTTTGTCCCTCCTCCATGGAGGTACTGCTTGGTAGTCTGCACTTGTCAGAATACAGCAAGACTTCAAGTTGTTTGAAGAAAAAATTACTCACCTTAGTAATTATATTTTTTCTATTGGATTCTTGCTGTATTCTGACCTCCTCCTGCCTCCCTCTCAGACCTGTTTTGGGAAGTGGGTGGCAGGGCAGTGTTGCACCTCAGGGGTGCTTTTTTTACACCCTCTTCTTGTATGGGTGTTTATTTTGTTATATTCCTGTTTTGGTTTGGGTTTTGAGTTTGGGTTTCCTGACTTGAGTCTTCTTTTGGTAGTCCAAAACTTTTTGTTGCCAGTTGTCTATTAAAAATTTTGTTTTACAGTTTCCACATAGAATACTATTAGAGTGTTGCTCGTAAGAATCTAACAGTTAGCGTTCAAAGGGAGACAGAAGAGACATCAACCGAGCTCGAGCTCAGCATTCTATGCTCTGCATAGAAATGTTAACCCTTTGTTCTCCGGGGCAGTTTAAAGGCTGGGGCTAACTGCACTTGTCAGAATACAGCAAGACTCCAATAGAAGAAACATAATTACTAAGGTGAGTAATTTTTTCTTAGTTGCTATTACTTCAGCTCAAAGAACTTCAGAGCTACAGGCTATTGTGTGAGCAGCCTTATTTGATTTTTCACAAAGACATGGTGTCTTTGCACTATAACTATGTTTCTCCCTAAGCTGGTGTCTGTTTACTTTAAATCAATCAGTCCAACAGTCTGTTTCCCAAAGCATGCCAATCCAGGGGAAGCATTGCTCCATACTTGATTTTTTTTATTTAAATTGTATTTTTATTTGTTTTTAAATATGTAAGAGACACGTGGGATACAATACATTATAGAGATCACGTAATACAATTAAGCATAACTCAAGCAGCATACAATGCATTACAGTTATGAGCAGAAGACCATAAATCATATACAGCCATAGATAAATCCATCCTGATAGAGATCCTTGTATACTAGTACTAAAATAAGTCTTCCCCCTAAACCTCTCCCTTCCCCTCGCCTTTCTCAACATCAGGTTACTTCTCTTGTCACTCATTATGGGACAAAATGAGGATCTTGTACAGACGTATAGAGGACCCATTTCCTCCATTGGAGTTCACATTTATATTTTCTATTTAAATGGCTGGCCGCAAGTCTTTCTAGATAGTATACTTCTTTCATGGCCGTAAACCAGTCACTTCTGGTCGGTGGTGAGGTCCAGCCCCATAATCTGGTAATTGCTTTCTTAGCTATTAATATATAAGTAATCCAGAGACAGCCCCTCCGAATACAGAGGTCTACAGGAGGTATTGAAAGTAAGATCATTTCAGGAGTAAGGACAGCCTCTTCTCCCACCAACTCCCCCAGGGTTTCCGCCACCTCTCCCCAAAACGGCCGAAGCACAGGGCATGACCAGAAAATGTGTACATGTCCAGCCATCTTTTCCCCACAAGATCTCCAGCAGCTCCCTACTGGTCCAGTTGCAAATTTTGCCAGTTTAGCTGGTGTACTGAAAAATATTAGCCTGACTTTCCAGGCAGATTCCCGCCAGTATGGTGCTAGAGATATTCCACGAGATAACTTGACATGTTTAAACCAGAGATCTTCTGAGACTGGTACTAATAATTCCCGATTCCAGGCAGCCAGGACGCCCTAAGTTGAGTCCTTATTATCCTCCTGTAATCCCTTATACAGTGCTCCAATCAGGTGGGACGGGATTATTCCCTTTATGGAAGATATAATCAATATCAGTAGTTGTGGATGTGGATGGGAGGCAGTTCCATTGAGAGAAGCCTTATTCTCCAGATAAGCTTGTATCTGCTGATAAGCTACATTAGTTTCTGGCGGTAGCCCATAGGTGTCTCTTAGTGTGGAAAAGGGTAGCATACCCTGGTTGTCTAGTATCTGAAAACATTGCTCCACACTTTAGATATGCATAGAATCCTCAGGTACTATACACACACCATACCAAGGACTGCAGAAAGTCCTCTCAGTTGTTTGTTTCTTTTACCTCTGAGAATGAGGGTGCTCCAGTTTCTAAACAGTGTTTGTCTGAATGGCTGGCCAACTGTATTACTTTTTGTTATGGGAAAAACGGTAAGGAACTTCCTCTTGTGATTCATGGCCATTCTACCATAGGCATAAACACTTCGGTTGCCTGTTTCAGGAAAACGTCCGCAGCTGAGATTTGCGCTGCTGTCACATGAAGTACTGTCCACACTTTCAAAAGACATTACAATCTGGACATTGCCTTTAGAAGGAGGGCAGGCTTTGGCCTCGCTGTGCTTCAGGGCCTTCTTTCTTAGGCCTTTGTCCTCCTGCCACACAGACTGTTTTGCTTGTTGGCACTGTTTACAACTCATTCCAAAGGTGTGACGTGGTGAAAGAGATATCCCCAAAGTAGATAGGACAGTTACGTAAGAATTTACTGTAACAGTAGATCTTCGAGGGGAATCTCTTTCATCGGGTCATGCCGTCGCACCCTCCATACACATTTATTCTCTGTCTCTGGTCTGACTGTTCAGCTGCTCCAGCTCCTTTTACAACTGGGCACCTTTTCTGTCTCTCCTCAGTTCCCTACTGGGAGGCCTAGCTTGTTTGGTCCCCGGCGGGGAAAGAACTGAGGAGGGAGCAAGGCTGCCCATGTTTATATAGCAGGGAGATGTCAGCATATGACGTCGGAGTGGGCAGTCCCTAGTAGATTGCTACAGAAAAAGCTTCCGTATGATCCTCGCGCCTGTGGCAGTAGTTCCAAAGGTGTGACCTGATGAGAGTTTTTCTCGAAGATCTACTGTCACAGTAAGTTCTTGCATAACTGTCCTTTGTGCTGTGACCTACCTTGTCCTGGTATTCCTCCTGCAACTTCTTTTGCAGACTGTCTGCAGACACCTGAGGCAGATATGCCACTGCTGTGCTGCTCCACTCGTGTTGGTACACGAGTATGATGGGACACACTTGGCAAGGGAGGCCTTTATAGTGCTCATGTTAGAAGGCACTCAGCCCCTGAGTTTAGGAGCGAGTTTGAGTTGTTGGCATCCGGCTTGAGGGCAGAGGATCAAATGTCCCAGAGGACGCTTTCCTCCGGGGAGGGAGGGAGGGTTGTAGATGCCACCTCACAACCACCACCAGGGTATACACAGGTCATGATGCAGGCAGGGGGCTCAAGTCAGGGAGGGGAGACACCAACAGAACTAGCCTCGTAGTGCACTTCTGGTGCAGGAGTGCGTCACACAGCTCATAACCGATCGACTTCTTGGGGTAGGGAGGAAAGAAGGAAACACCCTTCAGCCGGCAGAATGGTGCCACTCACATTCAGGGCATGGTCCATCCCTGTTGACCCCACCCTGAAGGTTAAGCCAGGGAGGAATAAGTAGTTAAGAGATAAGTCCCTGAAGAAGGCAGGTGGCAGGGCTGGTAATGGGAGGTGACTAAATAAAGTAGTCTTGGGACCGGGGAGCAAAAAAATTTCAATAAGCCTGTTGCAGCTGCACCCCTCCCCCCCAGTGACACACCTGATTCACAGGGCTTTCCTGATCTGCTCTCACCCAAGATTCATTTCCTGAGTTAGGTTCCTCACTCAACATGCTAAATGAAGACAAGTCTCAAAGTGCCCTAAACACTGACTAAAAACATATTTCCTCCACCAACCCACTTACAGTGCTACCTTTAATATGGAGGGAAAAAAACACAAACTAAATAAATGATGGCAAAGTGTGGTATACATGGAAATAATACCATTGAGGCATCGAACAAGCCATGAAGCAGCGAGTGGCCTTCATGATCTTGTTTGACTCGGAGATGGTATTATTTCACAAGTGTGCCGAACTTAGCCATCTTTTATTATATACAATGCATTAGGGTGGATGCTTTTGGCTGTGTCCACTGTTTTGCCATAGTGTTGGTGGATAGGGTGTCTGTTACATGTGTTAAAGGGCTGGTAACTTGTGCTGTTAAGGGGGCTTATGACTTGCGTTAAGAGGCCTGTTACATGTGTTGTAAAGGGGATTCTTACATGTGTTATTGGGGTTGTTTGTAGTGTGTTGGGTAGTAATATGTTATTAAGGTTACTAACACATTAATATAGTGCTAACATACATGGGTAGTATAGATATACTTAGTGCTTAAGTATTGTGTTATTTAGGTGTTAACACATTAATATAGTGATAGTGTGGTGTGTGTGTTTATGTATATGTGTGTGTGTGTATGTATATATACAGTACATATACACACACATGTACATACAGTATATATGGGTAATGTATGTATATTTTATGCATTAGGCATGGACCCAAAAGCCATTATATAAATACTGATATTTGAGGGCTGGACCCGGTGGCGCTAAGGGTTCAGGTGCTGGACTCCACACCTCGCTCTACGCCGGCCACCTGGGTTCGGGAACGGACTTGGGCCGCCGAGGTTCGGCAGGGGAGGGAAGGGATCAAGCGTCCGAAGACTGCCTCTCCCTTCCCGGGAGGGATTTGGGGGTGCTGCTCAGGGTGGCTCCTGGTGGTGGCCCAGGGCCAGCCGCAGATTCTTGATTGCAAAGTGGATGCTTTAGGCAGGGGGTGTTGGCGTCTGGGCTTAACACCATGGACGCCATTGCACGTCCGTGCTCCACAGTGGTACACAAGAGAAAATCCCTCTGTGGCACCGTGGAGATGAAGGGGGCTCCAGGGGCAGGCCCATTTCCCATCATTGGCCCAGCGCACCAGGGGACTCCCAGGGCTGACCCAACACCAGGTAGGTCCCTATAATCTCAGGCCGCCGTGGGTGGGCCCTCCCGTAGGGGGTGATCCGGGCGGGCTGGGCCTGCCTGGGTGTTCGTGGAGAGGAAGCTGGTGACAGGGTTCAGGTAGGGAATAGAGGCCTTGCCGAGTGAATACCCTGGAAGAATGCCCAGGCCGTAGGGTGTATAAATAAGTCACCCCCCCAAAAAATATTTTTTTTTTATATTTGAGCTACTGTGTACATAAATTTTATTTATGTACACAGTAGACTTGTCATCAGCATTTATGTATGCAGTAGACACGCAATGATGCGTGTATGTACATAAAAGTAAACATATCATCATGACGTGCCTACTCCCCCCACCCCAGTGGCCAGCACTGCATTTAACTTTCACAGTTTCAGTCTGAATTCGACCAGTTCCTTTTATTGCACTGAATCCTGAGTCTCTTCAGGGACACACTCACTGCCACTACCTACCCCAGTTTCTTGCAGCTCACAGTTAGTTTCAGTATTCAACAGCGCGACTCACACTGGCTTTCACCAAAGAACTGGCTTTTTTTTCCTGTTTACCCAAACTTTCCTTTCTAGACTTCACTTGTGTTGTGCGATCTCTCTCTCTCGCTCTCTCTCTCATCGCCAAAAGTTGCTTGCCACATATCGCCATTTCCTATTTCTTTCGGTGTTACCCGCATGCCTTCCCAGAATGGAGCTAAATAATTTTATAACATGAGTACAAAAAATCCTGTATTCTGATTCATCCAAACAGGTCACCTGACCATTGATTAATCCCCAGTATACCCACAGTTGCCTTGCTGGACCACAAAATCCCTATTGACAACAATGTAAAGTGACCTTTTTAGATCACTCCACCAGAGAAACATGTAAAAAACTACAACTACAGCATCTTTATTGGGACAAATCCACCTAGTGGAGAACTACAACTAAGGCATCCACAAGAAGGACAAACCCATTAGGTGGAAGGACTATTTTGTTACAAATGCATGTTCACAGAGATTAATTTTAATATTCCTTTAGGTAAACCTCTAACATGACGTTGCCCATGTTTTACGAAGATTAACCCACTCCAGGGCATGGGTTTACTGAACATTAAGTCACGCCTGTGTGGTTGAAATCACTCAGCCTGTGGCCTAGTGCCTCACCCCCTCCCCTCAGGCATGGATTAATGCTCAGTAAACCCATGCCCTGTCATGGTTTAATCCCTCCTTACCACTGTATCATTTTCTTTTTCTTTATTGTACTGCTTATTGTACTGCTCCTGTTCCACTCCATCTGGGCTAGGATGCGCCTCTCTGACAAAACCTCGCCATAACGCCCACTCTTTAGCAAACACTGCATACTGTTTTTAAAGACATGTATTAAAAAAAAAAAAGACTTGGTAGTAAATCTTAACTGTGCACAGTCTGCAGCAGCCACAACACTCTGGATACATCCGCCTGCCTCTTCTGTTCGTTAAAAGGCACTGCCATATTTTTTTTATTTTTTTGTTTTGTTTTATAAAACTTTCTGTAGCCAGCATACTTAACCAGTAGAAGAATGCATGTCCGACACAGTGCATCAGGAGCATCCTTAGCAGTTCTTAGCAACCATTTCAGATAGCGCAGCAACACACAGTTACAGTACCAAAAATGTCAACACTGTTTTCATGCTTAAAGAACAAGGAGAAGGAGAGGAGGAGGAGGAGGCTAGAGACGAGGGTCAACATCATACAGTATTTATATATAACACATGGATGGGACTTGTGTCCCGTTGAAAAACCCATCAATTATTTCCCCATATATCACTCCAATGAAAGTCATATACCATGGCTGGCTGTGGTATATGAATTTAACTGGCACAATGCATGACTTTGCCACTGAAGTTCTGGTCTTCCTTCTGCCTCAAAGAACTGTTGTGAGCTGCAGTTTTTTTTTTTTTTTGTTGTTTGTTTTTTATTTGGGGATCTCTGGAGAATCATGCTGCACAAGTGTAAGGCTAAAACTAAACAAAGTGTGTGGAGGTAGTGTTCTCACCCAACTCCTCCATGTAACTGCCGACAATGCTGAACACAGCAGGACACCTCTATCAGCTCGACCCCATTCACACAGCATTCCTGACTGCCACACAGACTCAAACTGCACTCCCGACCACCACGCCCACCTAAGCCACACTCCCGACCACCATGCCAACCCGAACCACACGCCATCTCCAACCCTCAACAGCACACGCTAAGGGACTGACTGCCCTGGCCACACCTCCTTATATAGGAGGACCCTGCACTGCAGAAAAGTAGGAGGGACAAAATAACACAAGGCAAACCCAGAAATGATTGTAAATGTGATCTAAAAATTGATAACCATCCTAATGCAAATGCTAGGAAAGAGTAGTATGAGGATATAATGTCATCAAGGGAGCTAATTAGCTCAATATACCCACTCACTCTTCGAGCTCATGGGTTTTTGACTAATTTGCCCCCTTGATGGCATTATATCCTCATATAGTACACCTTCCTAGCATTTATTCTCTGTATATATGTTACTTCAAACAACATGTAGTCTTGCTGTATTCTGACAAGTGCAGTTAGCCCCAGCCTTTAAACTGCCCCGGAGAACAATAGGTTAACTTTTCTATGCAGGGCATAGAATGTTGCTCTCGAGCTCGGTTGATATGTCTGCCTGTTGTATTTTGAACTGCAACCGTCAGATTCTTTACTCCGCCTCACTGAACAGTCGCTCCGGAGATTTGTCCTGCAGCTCGGTTCGAAGTCGGTTGAAGTGTCGGTTTTCTACCGAAATTTAGTTTCCGCATAGTCGGTTCAAGTCTCTGTCTGTGGTACCGTGAGTACTAGATAGTTTTTGTTCTGTTTTCTGTGTGGAACTGGTAAAAAGTGTGGATCGGTTCGGCTGCACCGATCGTTCAGGTAATTTTTGTATCTTACTTTAGTGTGTGGTTACCAGTCCGTATCGGTTCTTAAAAAAAAAAAAAGATTTTACTACGTTTTTTTCCAAGACCCGTGACACAGTCAGGAACCGACAGGGGAGTCTTGCCTGGTGGTTGCCGAAAAAAGGGTAAGTTTGGTTAGGTTGGCCATGTCTGAGAAACCCAAGAAAAAACCTGGGCCCACTGGGTTTCAACACTGCAGTGAGTGTGGGGAGGTCTTTGCTAAGGCCGATCCCCCACACCACCTGTGTTTATTGTCTGGGGTTTGACCACCTCGATTCAGACTGCCAAATTTGTACAAATTTTCCCAAATCTACCCTTGAAAAGAGATTGGGTAGACTGAGGGAAAGGGAGGCCGAGAAGTCCACTCACCTGGATGGCCAGCCCGGTTCGGTTCAGACTGAACCAGAAGGAGTGCCCTCTGACTAGGGCGATGCTTCTTCGGGCAAAAGGAGATCCAATCCCGAGGGATTGGTTCCGGCCAAAAAGACATGCAAAGAAAAATGGTCCGGTTCGGATCCAGAATCTCATATTCGACCGGTAAGAAATAGCCAAAGCGACTCAGATATGGAATCGCTCCGCCCGGTTCCAACTGATCCAGCACCTTTTGGCAGGGGATCAGTTTGGTCGGTTCCCCTGGTTCACAATTATACCCTGGAAGAATTTTATGAACCGGAGTTTGAGGAGGAAGGAGAGTTGGAAGATGAATATGGTGATAGTGAAAGTCTGGATGTGCCTATTGATCCGGACATCTCCCCAGACAGACCTTCAGGTGTTTCTCCTCCTAGGCTTTCTGAGTCCCCTTCCCACTTTATGTTTTATAGAAAGGTGGCTGAGACCATCCAGCTTCCTATGGAGGAGGCACTGGAGGATCAGAGGAGGAGCCCGACTATGTAGAGATGATGGACATCCCAGAGTCCAGGAGACTGTCTATTCCCCTCCACAAATCTTTTGGGAAACAGACACAAACAATTCTGAAGTCTCCCAATTCCATACCTCCTGTGGATAGAAGAATGGACAAGAAGTATACACTTTCAGGCTCAGATACGGCGTTCCTTTATCAGCAGTGCAGCCATGTTGGGGTTGTACAGGCTGCTGCTTGCGATAAGGCAAACATTCCTTTGGCATCACACCCTCCAGATAAGGACTCCAGGAAGATTGATGCCATGGCAAAAAAGCAGTACATGGCATCTTCCTTGGGACTCAGGCAGGCGAATTATATGGCCTATATAGCCAGATACCAGAAGTCCAGGTGGGACACTGTACTGGCACTGGCTAAACAGGCTTCCCCCCAGCTTGCCAAGGAGCTGGAGGAGGTGGCTGCAGATGGGATTGAGGCATCAAAAGTTCAGTTTCATGCTGCTCTGGACTCCAGTGATGTGTCAAGAGTCATGGCTACATCTGTAGCTCTTCGGAGAATGGCTTGGCTCAGATGTACTAGCCTCGTACAGGATACCCAGGCTAAGGCCATGGATTTTCCTTTATTGGTAATTCTCTGTTTGGGGAGCAGACAGAGAATTACATGAAGAAAATGGATGAGTACGGGACCACTTTCACGAGTGCTCAGGCCAAGGAAAGGCAGGCAACTCCTCAAAGGCAGCAGTCTAGGGGCAGGAGCAGGCCTTTTTACCAAGCACAGGCCTCCTCTTCCTTTTCGCAGAGGGGGTTCTTCACAGGGAGAGGCAGAAGGGCCTGCATCCACCTCTCAGCTTAAAGCCCCTGCCAAGCAGACACCCTGATGGGTCTGCCCGGGTCAACTCTCCTATCGCAGTAGGGGGCAGGCTGGCTTACTTTGTCCAGTACTGGATATCTGTTACATCAGACAAGAGGGTCCTGGAAGTAGTAAGCCAGGGACTAGTTCTCAGCTTCAAAAAATTTCCAAAGATGAGAGCCAGATCTTTTCCACCTGCAAATCTTTCGGAAACCCTTGCCCTAGAGGCAGAGGTTTCTTCTCTCCTAGTTTTAAGAGCTATAGAGAGAGAGTACCTACCCTACACTGGGGCAAAGGACTGTACTCCAGGTACTTCCTGACCCCCAAAAAGACAGGAGAGTGGCGACCCATCCTGGACTTAAGATATCTGAACAAATATCTTTTAAAGCCAAAGTTCAAGATGATAACTCTGGGAATTATCCTTCCCTCTCTAAGGCCAGGGGACCGGCTAGCTTCCTTGGACCTCAAAGATGCCTGCTTTCACATTCCCATCAGGTGCTCCCACAGAAAGTACCTCAGGTTCGAGTTGCCCTCAGGTCACTGTCAGTTCAGAGCAATGCCCTTTGGCCTAACCTCCGCTCCAAGGGTTTTCACAAAGTGCCTGGCAGTAGTTGTTGCCTTCCTAAGAAGACAAAAGATTTCCATTTTTCCATATTTGGACGACTGGCTCATAGTGGGCCAGTCTCCAGACCAAGTCGGTCAGACCTGCAAGTGACCCAGCAAGTGCTCACTTCTTTAGGATTTCTTTTCAACCTACCAAAGTCAGTTCTCGAACCAGTGCAGCTCCTCACCTTCATAGAGGCAGAGCTGGATACGGTAAAAGCAAGTGCCTTTCTTCCCCTGGAAAGGGCAAGAGCTCTCATGGAGCTGGCTTCTTCTTTCAACCTTTAGGTGTCTCGACCAGCAAGGCATTTTTTTCAGCTCTTGGGCCATATGGCAGCTTCTACAGCAGTGGTCCAAGGGGCAGGATTCCAGATGAGGGACATTCAGTTCCACCTGAGGGCTTTTTGGTCCCAAAGAAAGGATTCCCTTACCAAACTAATCCCAGTGACTCGAACTCTGATCCAGGCCCTGCAATGGTGGCAGGATCAGGACAATTTGAGGCAAGGGGTTTCATTTGCCACTCAGTCTCATTCAGGTGGTCCTTACCATGGATGCTTCCCTGCTGGGCTGGGGAGCCCATTTGGGGGATCTCACCACCCAAGGACTGTGGTCTCCTCAGGAATCGCTTCTACACATCAATCTCCTGGAACTCAGGGCAGTGTTTCTGGCACTGCAAGCTTTTTCCCAGTCAGTACAGAACAAGGTGGTTCAGGTCTGAACAGACAACACCACCACCACCATGTGGTACATCAACAAGCTAGGAGGCACTCGGTCTACGGCCTTATGCATAGAAGCAATGAAGCTGTGATCTCTGGCTTATTCCCTGAAAACCTGTCTGATAGCATTTCACCTTCCAAGGAAGGACAATGTCCTAGCAGATGCACTGAGCAGAATATCTCAGGGCCATCACGAATGGTCCCTGGATCCTCTGGTACTGAAGGTGATTTTTCAAAATGGGGCACTCCAGAGATGGATCTTTTTGCAGCCCCAGACAATCACCAATTTCCTCTCTTTTGTTGCAGACCCCCAGTCTTGAGCTGAGTCCCCCTGGATGTTCTGACTCTGAACTGGGAAGGGAAATTTCTCTATGCTTTTCCCCCTTTTCCTCTCCTGTTCAAAGTTCTAGTCAAGGTAAGGTCACAACCTTGCAAAGTGATTCTGATTGCTCCAGACTGGGCCAGGCAGCCATGGTACCCCTTGTTGCTGTCCCTAACAGTCCATCTTCCCCTGTCTCTTCCCAGGAATTACAACCTGTTAATCTCCACTCAGGGGAGGATTTGATATCCCAATCTTTCAGTCTCTCAACCTCAAGGCATGGCTGTTGAAGAGTTAGAGTTTGCAGATTTGCATCTGTCTCAGGGGGTTCTGGATATTCTCAAAGCCTCTCAAAAGCCTTCCACCAGAAAGACTTATAACTCCAAATGGAAGAGATTCAGCATTTGGTGTTCCAAGAGGCCTGTCTCCCCAGATACTGCTGAATTGCCTACAGTTCTGGATTATATGGTCTGTCTTAATAGCCTAGGCGTCAGAACAGCTACTCTCAAGGTATACTTGTCTGCTGTTTCTGCTTTCCTGCCAGTAGGTAAGTCTTCCTCACTGTCATCTCACCCTGTATTCTGTAAGTTTTTCAAGGGATTGCTTCATACCAATCCCCCCCTTTAGGGATCCTACTCCTGCTTGCAGTCTTAATGTTTGCATTGTTCAGCTTATGCAACCACCTTTTGAGCCTCTGTCCTCAGCAGAGCTTAAGTACTTGACTTGGAAAACTGTGTTTTTGGTAGCCATTACCTCTGCTAGACGCATCAGTGAATTGCAAGCCCTGTCAGTGGAACCTGATTTCATCTCTTTTCACAGAGATAAAGTGGTCCTTTGAACTAACAGAAAGTTCTTGCCCAAAGTGGTTTCAGATTTCCACCTGAATCAGTCTGTGTCTCTGTTTTCTTCACTGATCATTCTTCATCAGGGGAGAGGAGGCTACACAGTTTGAATGTTAAAAGAGCCCTTAGCTACTACATAGAGTACCAAGGGTCACAGGTTTGATTTCCTCCAGTTGTTCCTCACTTATGGAGAGGTAGGAAAGAGCAAACCTGCCACCAAGAGAACTATTGCCAGGTGGATTGTGTCTTGTATGCCATTCTGCTATGAGAAACTGGGAAAGATTCAACCCTCAGACCTGAGGGCTCACTCTACAAGAGGTACAGCTGCTTCCCTGGTGGCTGCCAGGGATATCCCTCTCTTAGAAATCTGTCAGGCAGCCACCTGGAAAACGGTATGTACTTTTACCAAGCATTACTCTCTGGATATCCAGGCTAGGAATGATGCTTGGTTTGGCACAGCAGTAGTTCAGAGCCTATTCACTAAGTAGGTTCCGTCCCTCCTCCATGGAGGTACTGCTTGGTAGTCTGCACTTGTCAGAATACAGCAAGACTTCATGTTGTTTGAAAAAAAAAATTACTCACCTTAGTAATTATGTTTCTTCTAGTGGAGTCTTGCTGTATTCTGACCTCCCCCCCGCCTCCCCTCTCAGAACTTGGATTTTTTGGGATGTGGTGGGCAGGTGCAGTGTGGGTGCCTCCTTACACCCTCTGTTATTCATGGGGTGATATGTTACTTCAGTTTTAATTGGTTTTTGTGTTTTGGTTTTCCTGACTTGAGTACTTCCCTTGGGAACCCAAAAGAATATTTTTCTGCAAGTTGCCTAGTAAAATTTTTACAATTTCCACATAGAACACCTAGTGAGTTTTGCTCGAAAAGATCTGACGGTTGCAGTTCAAAATACAACAGGTAGAGATATCAACCGAGCTCGAGAGCAACATTCTATGCCCTGCATAGAAAAGTTAACCCATTGTTCTCCGGGGCAGTTTAAAGGCTGGGGCTAACTGCACTTGTCAGAATACAGCAAGACTCCACTAGAAGAAACATAATTACTAAGGTGAGTAATTTTTTCTTGCATGCCCCAGGTATATAAAATTGTCTTGGTGTTATTTGCATGCTTCATGTATATAAGGCATCAGCAGCATTTTAAGATACTTGCTCAAGTTGATAGCATAAGTGACAGTGTAGAGAGAGAGAGAGAGCGAGAGAGACACACACACACACACACACACACACACACACACACTCACACACACGAGTTTCTCGAGTTCACAGCTCTGCTGTTTGCATTATTAGACAGTAATGTATCTGCGTTTGCCATGGGTGTACTGTGGTATGTTCTGTAGGGCAAGAAAAGTGCTACTGGTATAAAAAAAATTTTAGTATATGACTCGTATGTAGTTACATGTATAAGTGCTAATAATTCAACAATCTGAAAAGCAGCTAAGAAACCTCATTTCTGTACAGTTCCAGGTCCATCAGCAGCACTCACAACAATGCAGCTGTTCTCCAAGCAAAGCCCTTCAAGGCAAGAAGTCACAAAACTCCAGCAGCAGGTCAGAACAAATGGTGCCAGTGTGACAGCACTACGCCGTGAGGTCGCCGAGCTCCGTGCCAAACTGCAAGAGCAGCAGAAACAGCTTCAAGACCAGGATCAGAAACTGTTAGAACAGGCACAGATTATAGGTGAACAGAACGTGCGGCTGGCTGAGCTGGAACGCAAACTGCGCGAAGTGGTGGACAGTGCTGTAGAAAGTCCCTCAACTGCTGCTAGCACAAGCCAAGAGACTCAGGGGAAACGTAAGAAGTTGACGGAAGTGACGGACTACCCTAGGCAATCCAAACGCCTACGAAACAGGAAATAACTTGTTCATACAAACATGGATTAATATCATAGTTCAGTAGCCCAAGACTAGCAGTTTTCTTACCAGGCTACTGTAATTAGAGGAAATATGTCCCATCTTACTGATGTTTTCAAATATGACCTCCGTATAAAACAGATAGCTGTACTTTGAAGCCGTCTTATTTTTTGCTATCCAAGTGGGGTGTCAAAGACAGAGACTGTTCTCCAAAATCACTCTCTTCATTTGCCAGATCTTGTCTATCATGTTTCAGTTTTGTTGACTTGTTTGCTGATCGTTTCTTTAAATCTCAAGGAGATGTTTGTTGCTCTGGGACTTGCATTGTGCAGACAAAAGATGCCTACGTTAAATTAATTTAACCTTAACAGAAATTGTGAAACTATATATTTAAAAAATTTAGTTGTGGAAGATACCAAAAGGCAGAGTAAGTCAAGACTTCACTTTTTGGTAGTGGGTGGGGGCAACAATCTCATTTATCAGTTACTATTTTGAGTTCATGGCAACCATAGCAAGAAGTTTGAAAGGCCCTCGCAATCAAGATTTAACTGGTCTCCAGTGTCAGCTTAATAAAAAGTGCAGTAAATATTAACAGCCTATCTGAATTTATGTATAGGTACATATGCTATGGGATACAAAATGAGATGCAGTTGGCTAGCCATATTTTTAACACATTTAAGGAGTTTTTTTTTTTTCATATTAGCAGTAGACTAACATTCCAGGGCATGCAGTAAAAAAACAGTTCCTCAATGATTGAAGGCCCTTGGCTGTGCGTCATGGCTCACAACCCACCTAGGGTGTATGGTGATTAGAGACTAAGATCCATAACTCAGAATTGCTAGTGAGTGTTATTACACTTAAAAAGCCATCAACCCTTAAAAAGGGTTCTAGTTCTCCTGCCAGGAAGGGTGAAATGCTGTTGTAACTGCCTTCTGGTAGCCTTGTCATGATGGAGTCTGTCCTGTGTAGAAATACCACCACTAGGAAATTTCTAGTTGGCCCCTTCCAGAGGTATAAGTCCAGGATAGTACACAAGTGGACAGGCGCAGTGAAAATTTGGGGCTAGTGGTGGCTGCTCCAGTAATTACTTAATACAGGGCTGGTGAAGATGCAGAATCTGAGTCTGGCCCACCAGATAAGGTGGGGAAAATAGAAAGGGAAAAAAAAACCCACATGGTTTTCTCATACTTTTGTGTTGATGACTGCCCACATCGACTTGCATCAACACCGCCTGTATAACATGGGCAGCCCCAACATGCCTTGGGTTTTTCTTCTGCCATTAACCACTCATCGTTCCACCACTGCTGAGAAACATTGTCTAACTTTGCAAGCATCGCTAGTGCTTCTAGCTTTTTTTTTTTTTTTTTTGTTTTACATTAAAACTTTTATGCAGCCGACAAAAGATACAGAACCGCTGTTTCACTGTTGTCGTTGTGGTCGTCAACATTTATAAGGATGACGTTCACAATGTGTGCATCTGCTGCCTAGGCCTCTCTCAAGACATGAAGACCTACTGCATTTGCCAGGGTTTTAACCAGGCTACACAGAGACTTCACAAGAAAGCCTTGGAAGTTTACTTAAAACGTAAGGCAATGGAGGACAAACAGCATGCGTCATAGGCAGCTTTGATGTCTGTCACCTGCTCCTTCTCCCCATTGCTTGCTGTCAACACACTGCTCCGCGCAGTCAATGGCACCACCTGTAGAATCATTGAAGAAAGGCAAGAAGGAGTCAGCTGCTGAATCGACAAAGAAGCACCACCAGTGCCGATTAAGATAAGTTGCTGCAGATGCCTCTCCTGCCAGGTCTTGCTCTCCTCTTGAAAGAGGGAAGTCGGACTATCTCTCACACAACAAAGCTGGGGTCTGACACTGGCGCTAGTCCCCCGCCAGGGGAGTCACAGCCAGTTCTGCCATTGGACATTGTCCCGTCAGCAAAGCTTTCGACACTGTTCCACATAGAAGATTGATAAATAAGCTGGGTAGGCTCGGGGTTGGTCAGAAGTTGGTCAGCTGGGTGGCAAACTGGTTGACGGTCAGAAAACAGAGTGGTGGTAAATGGTATACAGTCAGAAGAGATGCAAGTCACAAGTGGGGTACCTCAGGGATCAGTCCTGGGGCCAGTCCTCTTCAGTATCTTCATTAGTGACATTGCAGATGGACTAGAGGGTAAGGCTTGTCTGTTTGCAGATGACACCAAGATCTGCAACAGAGTAGATGATCCAGATGGGGTGGGCAGAATGAAACAAGATCTGGATAAACTAGCAAAATGGTCAGAAGAGGGCAACTGGGATTTAATGCAAAGAAGTGCAAGATCATGCACATAGGAAGAGAAACCCTGAAGCCACCTATAGGCTGGGAGGGGAGTTGCTGGCAGTCACAAAGGAAGAAAGAGACTTTGGCATCATCATCACCGATGACCTGAAATCATCAAGCAGACCTCTAAAGCAGTAGAGGTAAGGCTAGGGGATGTTAGGGTGTATTAGTAGGAGTATCACAAGTCATAAGAGGTAATAAATCCCTCTTTACAAGACACTGGTTAGGCTCCATCTGGAGTACTGCGTGCAGTACTGAGGCCACACCTCTCACAAGGACATTAACCAAATTGAGGCAGTCCAGAGAAGGGCAACAAAATGATGCAGGGACTGCATCAGAAGACATATGAGGACAGATTAACGGAGCTCAATATGTATACCCTTGAGCAAAGGAGGAGAGAGGTGATATGATCGAAACATTCAAACACCTTAAGGGCATTAACAAGGTGAAAGAGTAACATGTTTAAATATAAGAAAAATAGCAGGGCAAGAGGACACAGCATGAGATTAGAGGGAGGCCAATTAAGGGGGAATGTGAGGAAATTCTTTTTCACAGAAAGAGTGGTGGATGCATGGAACGGCCTACCTCAGGAAGTGGTGGCTATGAATACAGTGCAGGCATGGGATAGGCATAAGGGAGCAGTACAGATGAGTATGAATAGATAGGCCACTGACAGACCAAAGGCCGATGGCACATTTATAAGGTAGAAAAAGAAATGGGCAGACTGGATGGGCCTTGCGGTACTTATCTGCCGTTAACCTGTATGTTTCTATAAGTCGACCCCATCTGTGCCCGTCGACATGCAGATTCTGTTTCCGACTATGTTCGAACTGTTTCAAAGTCTACTGCATCAGTGCCACCAGCAGTCCCTATGTTGGTTTCTACACCTCGACAGGAGCTTTCATGGATGCCTGCACCACCGATCCTTCCATTGCGGCCCCCTCCTGCCATTAACCCATTGCCTATTACCATCGACTAGGAGGAAGAGCTGGAATATAATCCAGACCTGATGGAGGAGGACTGAGGAAGAGGAAGGCATGAACCCCCTCTGATGTGGTGGGCTCCAGCTCTACCTTATCTTCCTGTAGTGAGGACAGTGTACGTTATACACCTAGGTCCTCTCCTGAGGATGCCTCTCTTCAGGCTTTCCTACAGCAGTCACAGGCCAAGCTGGGCTTCATTGCCAAGGAAGAGGATTCCTTAAAGAAAACAATCTATGAATTTTTAGAGGTTTCTATTCTGCCTGTGGTTATTGTTCCTCTTTTTGATTCAGCTTTGGAGGATTCCACAAAGGCTGCTTGGAATAGGCCCAGTACTTTGCCTGCCCTGCCTTATACGGCTAATTAACAACATCCTGCCCCTTCAGATAAGCCCTGTTATTCCACACAACTGGAAACTAAGGCTGTGGGTACTATGGCTGCACATTATGGTTCTAAAGCTCCAAAACACGCGAGTTCTCTTCTTTCTGAGAAAAAAGTGGAGGAAGTTGGATGTCATGGGCAAGAGGACATATGCTTCTGCATTCCTTTGCCTCAGGTTTGTCATCTACCATGTTTACATGATAAATGCCAGAATAGCCCGTGGAGGTCTGACTGCCATGATCAACATAATGCCTGATGGACCAGACAAGACTGAAGTCCAGCACACTGTTTCCCATGGTATGGAGGCTGGTATGCACCTCTTCAGGTCAGCTTATGATGTCTCTAATGCTGCTGCTTGTGCAGCTGCTTCTGGCATTTGCCTAGACTGCCACTCATGGTTGCGTGTGGCTGCCTTTGCCACCGATGTCCAGCAGTCGGTCCTTAATGTTCACTTTAGAGGTAATCTGCTTTTTGGTTCTGATATTAAGTCTCCCTTAAAGGACCTGTAGACTTCTAACATGACCTTGAGAGGTCAGGGCAGAGGTTTCTTTTTAAGACTTATGCCTTCCCTGGTAGAGGCTATTCCAGGAGACCCAGTTGTGGCTCGCAGTGGGTCCAGCCCTCCCCTCAGTTTCCTTTGTATCCCGGTGCCATGCCAGGGTTATGAAAGGTGCAGATCTTCCAAGAGTCAGTCTTCCCCATTCATTACTTAATGGATCTGTGCCAGTGGTGCTAGGACCTGGCAGGAATGTCTAGCTTTAAATTGTAGAGCTAGGGGTCTGACGTTGAGGATGGTGCCGCCCATGAGGCGGACACATGATGTGGCACTCGTGGTCTGGCCAGTAACTGACAATGGCCCCCTGCTTACCTCAGTTCTGTTCTTCTCGCCATCGAATTTGCACTCCGTGGGAGCGTTTGCCAGTTTGTTGCTGCACCATCAGTTCATCGCTGCCAACTTGATGACATGTCTCTAATTTTTTCACCTTTTCTGGCACCATTTTCTATCCTAGCTGCCTTTTTACAGTGCCAGGTTCTATTTTTGCTGTTTTTGATTATTTTCTGAATCTGTCGTGTCCTGTTCTCAGGGACATAAAAAGAAGTTGTTGAAGAAGACAGATACTTCCCTAATGCATCGATGCTCCTGTGTAAGAAATATGTCAATCCAGGACCAGTGTGACTGTTGTTGGATCTTCCATGGAGCTCAACATGACATGGACCATTGTGATTCCTGCTTTTCTTTGGCTTTTTGCACTCAAGATTCGGGCAATGAAGGATCGTTCACCCCCTACTTTTGGAGGCAGATTTCACATGAGGGACTTCGAGGTCCCTGGGCTCTTCCCCTGAGCCCCTCCCTTAGTTCTATACATACTGAGGGAGACCAGGCCTCTTCCAGTCCTCGTCTCGTTGAGACGGAGAACCTGGGGGGAGGGGTCTGTGGGACAGCCGACTCCTGGGGGGTTGTAAGCGGCCAGGTCCCCTCCTGATGCCACTTGTAGTGCTGGGAGAGGGAAAGCCCCTGGAGTTAGTGGCCCAGTGGATATTTGGATATTTTCTGGATCTTGTCCCTGAGCAGTCAGTTGACTCGGGGCGGGGACCAGTATGATCCTGACTGGTTTCTGGACACTGATGATGAAAGGGGCCTTTCTTGGCCTAGTTCTAGGGCTGCATTGTCTTGGGCGGCAGCATCTCTAGTTGTTTCTCAGTCCAGTGCCGCTTGCAGCACCTGGCGTTAGTGCCAATTCTGGTGCCAGGAAGGGGGTCGGTGCCAGATGCAGCACCAGTCAGGGTTCCAGCACCACCCTCTGTGCTGGGTCAGGTTCCAGCGTTGTCCTCGGTGCCAGTTATGGCTTTGATGCAGTCTGTGGTGCCAAGGAGATTTCTGCTACCATTTGTGGTGCCAGCTTCCCCTCAGCTCCGACTCTTAGTGCTGAGTCCATTGCTTGGCCTAGCCCTAGGGGTAGAATCCATTCTGGTGAGGTTGAGGCCGGTACGTATCGGTCGATGCCTCACTCCATGTCCAGAGTTTGTGGCAGCTCTGGCAGGATTCGTAGTGTTGACTCGAATCCTCTGTCCTCACCAGAATTGTCTGAGCCTGTCATAGGTGGGGATAGGCACCACCCTGTGGGACCTCTACTGCTCCAGTCTTCCCACCGGGGGTCCCTCCCCCCACCGGGGCACCACCTAGATCATTCCTCCACAATTGAGCATTTTCAGTTGGACAAGTTTGTCAGGCCCTCCCCTCGCGCAAGGTCTCTCCTGTATGCTGTCGTATCCCTGTCAGAGGACCTGTCCTTGTCCGTCATGACCCTCCTCCTCTTCTGCCCCGCTGTCCCAAGCATTCAGATCCTATGGGGCTCTTGGCCTTTGACCAGTTCAGAGCGTCGACAAGTGCCTTTCCCACCTACCTCAGGGCATTAAGGTGTCAGCATGGCTCAGTAGTACATCCGCCTCTGGGCTGTAGAAGGTCGTGGGTTCTAGTCTCACACTGGGATTGGTCTTATACCTAACCACTGGCACCCTGAGTGCAGTATTAGGGGGTGCTGTATTGTTGGTGTGTGCCGTCCTTTGAATGAGACATTAACCAGAGTTCCATTCTACCTGTCCTGGTGCTGTCATGGTGGGTGTCCAGGTGGAAGTAAAAGAACCCACACCACTTTTTGCAAAGAGTAGGGGAAGTTTTTATTAAAACAAAAAAGTTATTTCTAGGGACATGGATCTGTTGTTCATCCACACTGTCTGGCAGGTTCCTTGCCGCTTTAAATCTTGCCGGAAGGTCTTCAAGCTGGCTCCTCCCACCCACCCGGGTGGTAAAACTCTCGGCTCCGCCCTATGACGCCAGATCTTGCTTACCGCGTGGAAGCTCAGGTTCCCTCCTTAACGCTCTGCGTGATAGACTGGATCGTAATTCTTCAGCTCGCCCGAAACTCATTTTAAAATTTTCAAGACTTCGGTCAACTTTCTCCGTCGCTGCTGCGATGGACAAATCGACTCCCGGATTTCGGCGGTGCCCTTGTGGGCAGAAGATGTCCAGGACGGACCCACACTCCACGTACGTCTACTGCCTCGGCCTAGAACACGACCCGCAGGCCTGCGAGTCATGCTGTTCGTTTTCGGCCAACGTCCTGGAGACTGCGCTGCCCGGTTAAAGCTAGGGCACCCGAGAGCGCTCATCCGCCAGTTAGTTGAAGGAGGCCGGCGTTAACGCGTGCAGCGGGCTCGGCTGAGCAGCTCGAGCAGATGATCGCCCTCGAGGAGGAGGCGGCCCAGGCTGCATCTTCCTCTTCCTCAGTCGCGGCATTTATCACGCTCTCTGTGGGTACTTCGTATTCAGCTTCGTTCAAGGAGCTTTGCCAGTCCCTTTCCATGAGGGGAGAGGGCCATCGGGACATTCCTCTCGGTCCAAAAAGAAGGACTCCAAGAGTAAGTCCCATCGTCGGCGTTCGTGGGAGCGGGAGAGGTCTCCTTCCCCGGACAGTCGACTTCGGTCGAGGTTGTGGTTTAGGCCGCTGGCTTCACGGCGTCCCCGTCAGGCCAGCCGGCCGAGACTCCCATCGACGCGGTTGAGATTTTTCTCGACCCGTTGGACGGGCTGTCGACTGGTGAAGCCGACAGCCCTTCTTCACCGGTTCCCCCGGTGGAGACCGAGGATCTGCCTGCACCCCCGGTGCAGCAGTCCCTGATTAAGGCATCTGAGCCAAGGGAAGAGCGGGTGTCCCCTGCTCCTTCCCAGACCCGTCCTCGGAAACATCGAGGATCTCGGTCTTAGACTTCTTCTCGGTCTAGCCGATCCTGCTGACATCAGTGGTCTCGGTCTCAGCACTGAGGTAAGCGGCGGCGCCGTCGCTTGTCCTCGTCTTCCTCCTCGGAAGAGGAGAGGCTTTGGCGCAAGTTGCGTCGACACTACGAGGACCTGATGTGGAAGTAGTTACTTCTGTCTGGGAGCAAGCCGGCGCCTCCCCGGCCATTAAGTGGCTGTCACCTGAGCGGCCGAAATAACCCCTCGCCGTAGTTGAGATGCCCCAAGTCTGGGCGGTTGTTGGCGAAACCGCTGCCCACTGATTGTGGTGGAACCTCCTCCTCCACAACCCGAAATCGGGGCACCGACCAAGAGATTCTCGGTCGGGTCAAGGCCTGCCCCACAGGTTGTCGGTCACCCTCACTCCGACCGTCCTTGGCAGGTGGAGGGTGGCTCAGGCCCCAGGCAGCTCTTTTGCGGATCCTCTGAGTCTGATGGCGACTCCTCCCTATTCTCCAGGCCGGTTGACCTGGAGTCCTCTGGGGGCCTGTCGCTGGGCGAAAGCCCATCGTCCTTCATGGGTTTGCTTGGCTCATCTCGGAGTCCACCGGGATGCAGCTCGACCCGTATCCGAACGGGCCAAGTATCCCCTGACGGAGATACTGGACCGAGGGGATTCCCCCACGGAGGCCTTTCCGGTGGCTGAGGCCATTGTTGGCCCAGCCTTGGAGCTTTGGCTGCGGCCTGCTTCCTGCCCTGCACCTTCGGCCAGGATGGCCAGGAAGTATGCGGTCCCTAACGGCTCTTTGCCCGGGTTTTCGGAACACCCCTCTGCCAAGGGGTTGGTCACCGACAGCGTTTTCCGGCGTTCTGGGAAAGCTAGGGACATGAACAAGCCCCCTGACAAAGAGTCCTAAAAGCTGGACTACGCCGGGCACAAGGTGCACACTGCGTCCTCCCTTGGCCTCCGCCAGGCCAGCTCGGCCGTGCTGATGGCACACTTCTCCCACGCACTCATGAGCTCCCTGGATGAGGTGATCTGTCATCTCCCAGCCGACCTGCAGACCACGGTCCGGCAGGTTCGGACCAGGGTAGGGCAGTGGCAAAGCAGCAGCTCCAAATGGCTCTGGACATAGGAGACTCCTGTGCCAGATCGGTGGCGGCCGCGGTGGCCATGCGCCGCAGAGCATGGCTGAGGATATCCACCTTCATGGCAGATACCCAGCACAAACTGGCGGACGTCCCCTTCTTGGGACCGACCTCTTCGGCCCTGGAGTGGAAGGTCACTTCCAGCGGATCGAGAAGTCCAGTGCCACTCTGGACTCTGTCACATCCGCCCAGAAGGACAAAGGCTGCCGACAGCAGCAGCACAAGTCCTTTCACCCTTCTGCGCCTGCGGCACGTCCGGCCCAACAGCACCAGGGCCAGCAGGCTCGAGCTTGGCATCCCAAACCCAAGTCCGCGGCTTCCTCCAATAGGAAGCAGGGAGGTAAAGGCCCAGGAGGTCCCTCGGGCGGTCCCTCCTCCAAGCCTGCCCAGTGACGGGCTGAGGGGTGTCGCCCCCAGCCTCGTCACTTTCCCCTGGGTTCCCCCCGTGGGGGGATGGCTCCGCCACTTCCTTCCGCCTGGTCCGATATCACGACGGATCGCTGGGTGTTGGAGGTGGTAGGACAGGGTCTGCCTCTGGAGTTCGAGCAGGCCCCACCCTTCCGAGCCGTCGCCCCTCTGGGGGCTACGGGGTCCGCAGCCTCTCTGTCGGCCCGCCGAGCCGATATTGCCCTGCTCCTCGAAAAAGAGGTGATCAGGAAGGTGGCGGATCCTCCTCCTGACCCGGGGTTTGTGTCCAGGTACCTTCTGGTCCCAAAACAGATGGGGGGTTGGCACCCCATTCACGACCTGAACAGGTTCCTAAGGTCTCGGACCTTCAGGATGGTCACTCTGGCTCAGATAATCCCATCCTTGGAACGAGGCGTGTGGTTCTATTCCCTGGACCTCCAGGACACGTTCTTTCATGTCCCAATCTGTCCGTCCCACCAGAAATTCCTCCACTTCAGAGTGGAGGGATCCCTTTATGAGTTCCGGGCCATGCCCTTTGGCCTCTCCCTAGCTCCCAGGGTCTTCACCAAATGCATGGCAGTGGTGACAGCATTCCTGCAGCGCCAAAGGGTCCGGGTGTACCCCTTCCTGGACGATTGGCTGATTGCAGCCCCCTTCAGAGTGGAGGTGGAGCGGTCCAGAGATCTGGCCCTCCAGGTTTGCTCTCAGGGTGGCCTCCTCATCAATGAGGCCAAGTCGGAACTCGTGCCAAAGCAGGGTGATACAAATCATCGGAGCATGACTCGAGCTCTCTACGAGCAGAGCACGGCTCCCAGCGGACGAGCCGAGTTCTTTCCTCCTTTGCCCAATCATTTCAGGTTGGGCAATCGCCTACCCAGGACTTCCTGCGCCTCCTGGGCCTCATGGCGGCCTGCACCAGCGTGGTCCATTGGGCCCGCTGGTACATGCGTCCCCTTCAATGGGGACTGGTCAGCCAATGGTCACAGCACTTCAATCCGCTGGATCAGCTAGTGACAGTGACCCAGGGGATGTGGAATGCTCTCCAGTGGTGGACCATTCCACATCTGCAGGAGGGCATCCCATTTGTCCACCCGAGCTGACGGCTCTCTATCGACCGATGCCTCTCTGATGGGTTGGGGTGCCCATCTGGGGAGCGCCACGGCCTCTGGTCCCCTCGGGAGTCCCGATGCCATATCAACCTGCTGGAGCTTCGGCGGTTTGTCTAGCCCTCACCGCCTTCGCTCCGTTTCTCACGGTCAAGTGGTTCAGGTCCAGACGGACAATACCACAACCTTGTACTACCTAAACTGCCAGGGCGGGACGCGCTCCATGCCTCTATGCAGGGAAGCTCTCCACATTTGGTCACTCGTGCGCAGCCTGGAGGCGGATCTCCTCGCCATTCATGTGGCAGGAGCCTCCAACACCCTGGCCGATGCCCTAAGCCGGATAGGGGCTGCGTCCCACAAGTGGTCTCTCCTGCCGGAGGTAGTACAAGATCTCTTCTCCCTCTGGGGCACGCCTCAGGTGGACCTGTTTGCCTCCAGGGAGAATGCGAAGCTGAGACTGTTTCATGCCCGCCCCCCTCAGCAGGGCTAGCTGCAGGGGGATGCCTTCTCGAGGCCATGGACCCCGGGCCTCTTTTACGCCTTTCCCCCATTTCCCTTGATCCACAAGGTGCTTCTCAAGGCGAGGAGGGCAAGGCGCAGGTGATTCTGGTAGCCCCAGACTGGTCCTGCCAGTTCTGGTATCCAGATCTCCCCAGTCTCAGCTCCAGGCCCCCGAGGCGGCTTCCAGCCCGCCCGGACCTGATCTCAGTCAGTCAGTCAGGGGAAGGTATTCCATCCGGACCTTCAATCCCTGCACCTGACGGCCTGGTTCTCCTGAGCTGACAGAGTTCCAGGCCTTGGGTCTTTCCCGGCAGGTCCTCAATGTCATTGAGGCGTCCCATAAGGAGTCGTGAAAATGCTCGCCTTCAAATGGAAGAGATTCTCCATTTGGTGTCAGAACAAGGGTCTGGACACTTCCTCCTGTTCCTTGTGGCAATGTTCTGGACTACCTGTGGTCCCTTTCTCAGCTAGGAGCCGGTTCGGCGACCTTAAAGTGCACCTGGCAGCCATCTCTGCTTACCGAGGCGTGCGCCGGGAAGCGTCGCTGGCGCGAGAGAAGGTGGTCGGGCGCTTTTCAAGGCCTCGATCACATATCCTCCGTGCGAGAACCTCCACCTCCGTGGGATCTACTGCTAGTATTGGCTAAGCTCATGGGCAGGCCATTCGAACCGATGCACAGGTGTGACATCTCTCATCTGTCGTGGAAGACCGCCTTCTTGGTGGCTATCACGTCAGCCAGAAGGATGGGAGAGCTCCTGGCGCTTTCCATCGAGTCTCCTTATCCGGTCTTCCACAGGAACAAGGTTGTTCTGCACCCCCACCCGAAATTCCTTCCGAAGGTGGTGTCGGAGTTTCACCTTAACTAGGTGTTGACTCTGCCGGTGTTCTTCCCCAATCACACCTCGGAGGCTAAATATAGGCTCCACACTTTGGACCCTAGAAGAGCGCTCGCTTATAAGGAGCGGATGGCTGAAGTTCGGGGAGAGGTTCGCCAGCTGTTTGTCACCTACGCTGAAGCCGCACCTGGCAGACCTGCAGCCAAGCGGACGATAGGCAAGTGGGTCACCTCCTGCATAGATCTCTGCTATAGGTTGGCGGGCATGGAGCCTCCCAGAGGGATAAGAGCTCATTCTACCCACCATACCGCTGCATCGGTGGCTGCTTCCAGGGACGTCCCTATCCAGGAAATCTGCATGGCTGCTACCTGGAAGTCAGCACACACCTTCATCACCCACTACCACATCAACCTTGAGTCACGCCGGGATGCTGGTTTTGGGGCCTCTGTTCTCCAGTCTTTATTCCCAAGTAGGGATGTCGCTTGCCTCCCTCCTCCTGGAGAACTACTAGGGTCTGCCAGACAGTGTGGATGAACAACATATCCATGTCCCTAGAAATACAGGTTCTAGGGACACGGATATGTTATTCATCCACACTTATTGGCAGGTTCCTTGCCGCTTTAAATCTTGCCGGAAGGTCTTCAAGCTGGCTCCTCCCACCCACCCAGGTGGTAAAACTCTCGGCTCCGCCCCATGACGCCAGATCTTTCTTACCGCTTGGAAGCTCAGGTTCCCTCCTTAACGCTCCGCGTAGAAGACTGGTTCCTAACTCTTCGGTTTTCCGAAATTAAACTTTAAGGTTTCTAGACTTCGGTCAACTATTTCCCTCGCTGCTGCGATGGACAAATCGACTCCGGTTCCGGAGATGCCCATGCGGGCAGAAGATGTCTCGGACGGATCCACACTCCCGTGCGTCTACTGCTTGGGCCTTGAGCACATTAGCCAGAGCTTGCGACCTGCTCTTCTTTCTCGACCCTCGTCCTGGAAGACCAGTGCCCTGTCTGCAACTTAGGCGTCCCAGCGCTACCCTCCGGTAAAGTTGAAAGAGGCCTGGTTGGCGGTTTCCGCAGCGGCGGGCTCGGCTGAACAGCTAGAGCAGATGATCGCCCTCGAAGAGGAGGCGGTGCGGGCCGCATCTTCCTCGGCCGTGGCATTTATCCTGCTCTCCCTGGGATCCTCATATTCTGCTTCCTTTAAGGAGCTTTGTCTATCTCTCTCCACTAAGGGAGAGGGACCAACTTCTGCTGGACCTTCCTCTCAGTCCAAAAAGAAGGACAAGGGTAAGTCCCTCCGTCGACACTCTTGGGAGCGGGAGAGGTCCCCCTCCCCGAGTGGTCAACCATCGACTTCGGTCGATCCTTGACGCGGCCACTGCCTTCCACGGTGTCCCCGTCGGGTCAGTTGACAGAGACTCCCGTCTCATGATCGAGAATTTTTCTCGACCCGTTGGAATGAGTTGTCGACAGCGAAACGAAAATCTCTCTTCGGTTCCTCAGTGGTGGTTGAGGTCCCGTGGGCTTGCCAGTGCCTCCGGTTCCAAACCGTTGGGTGTTCCCTCGAGCGAGGCCGGGTTTCCCCGCTCTTCCCCGCACCACCCTCCCGGAAAAGCCGAGGTTCACCGGTCACGGACTTCTTCTTGGTCCAGCCCGATCCCACCACCATACCGGCGGTCTTGGCACGCGGCAAGCGCCGCCGCTTCGTCTCTTCCTCGGACGAGGGAGGCGCTTAGATGAAGTTGCGTCGGCAATCACGAGGACCTCATATGGCAACAGCTTCTGCTGGCTGGGAACAATCCGCGTCGCCACCTTCCCGCGCCATTAATGGTTGTCACCGAGCGTCAAGCAACCCTTTCGCTTTTAGCCGAGCGCCTGTTTCCAGGCCTGTTGCTCAGCCAAAACCAGCTGCTTCACTGGGATTGTGGTGGAACCTCCGCCTCCAGCCGCTTGTTTGGGGCTCTGACCAAGAACCTCCAGTCGGCTCAGGGTCTACCCCATAGGCTGTCTGTCACCCACTCGCGATCGCCTCGGCAGGTGGAGGGGTGGCTTAGGCCCGAGGCAGCTTATGCACCCTTCTGGAGTCGCCACGATCCTTCCCTTTCTCCAGGCGAGTGGACTTGGAGTCCTCTTGGAGGTCAGTCGCTAGACGATAGCCCTTCATCCTTCTGTGGGTTTGCTTAGCTCTGTCCTCGGAGTCCACCCGGATGCAGCTCGAGGCTCGTATCCAGCGGGGCCAAGTATCCCTCACAGAGATATTGGACCGAGATTCCTCATGGAGACCTTTCTTGTGGTCGAGGCCATTGTAGGCCCGGCCTTGGAGCTCTGTGATGCCCTGCTTCCTGTCCTGCGCCTTGACCAGGATGGCCAGGAAGTATCGCAGTCCCTACCGGTTCCCTGTCTGGTTTCTCGGAACATCCCTCAGCGGGGTTAGTTACCAACAGCGCTTTTCCGGCGTGCTAGGCGCTGAGGGGCGTCAGACAAACCTCCCCAACAAGGGAGTCCAGGGTGGAGTGTGCCGCGAAAAGTCTCGCTGCGTCCTCCTTGGCCCCTTCGTCCAGCCAGCTCGGCTCAGGCTTATGGCACATTTCTCCCATGCCCTGTTGGGTTTCCTGGACGGTGTAGGCATCATCTCCGCTGACCTGCAAACCACGGTTAGGCAGGTGGGGACCAGGGCAGGGCAGTGGCTAGCAGCAACTTCAGACTGCTCTGGACATTGGAGACTCATGCGCCAGGTCAGTCGCGGCCGCAGTGGCTATGCGCCGTCGGGCATGGCTGAGGATATCCACCTTCACAGCGGATATCCAGCACAAATTGGCGGATGTCCCCTTCCTGGGGACCGACCTCTTCATCCCTGGAGTAGAAGACCACCTCCAGAGGATCGAAAAGTCCAATGCCACTTTGGACTCGGTCTCATCCGCCCAGAGGGACAAGGGCCGCAGACCGCAACCCAAGCCTTTTCTTCCGTCTGCACCCGTGGCACGTCCCGCCCTGCAGCATCCGGGCTAGCAGGCTCGCGCTTGGCGTCCCAAACCCAAGCCCGCGGCTTCCTCCTCCAGGAAGCAGGGAAGTAAAGGCCCAGGAGGTCCCTCGGCCGGTCCCTCCTCCAGCCTGCACAGTGACGTTGGTTGAGGGTGTCGGCTCAACCTCTGGCCACCACTCCCAGGTTCCCCTATGGGGACGGCCCGCTACTTCCTTTCCTCTGGTCTGCTATTACCACAGACCGGTGGTGGTAGGGTAGGAAAGGGCCTGCCTCTGGAGTTCAGAGGCCCGGCCTTCAGAGTCGTTGTTCTCAGGGGGTCCTCGTCCGCAGGCTCACTGTCGGCTCGCTGAGCCAACATCTTCTGCTCTCGGGAGAGGTGATCAGAGAGGTGGCGGATCCTCAGACCCGGTTTTGTTCCGGTACTTCCTGGTCCCAACTGGACGGGGCTAGCGGCCCTCGGCTCTCTATACGACCTAAACAAGTTCCTATGGTCTCAACCTGTGATGGTCACTGGCTCAGATATCCTTGCTGGCGGGCGTGTGGTTCTGCCTCTGACCTGTAGGATTTTTTTCACGTCCCTATTCGTCTGTCTTCACCAAAGATCTTCGCCGAGCGGAAGGATCCTTTTGAGTTCCGAGCCATGCTCTTCGTCTGTCTCTGCACCGGTCTTCACCAAATGCTGTATAGATACTTCTCATGTTAGGGGTCCGTGTACTTATCTTATCGACATGCGCAGCCCCTCCAGGAGGGAGCGCTCAGAGATCTGGCCTCCAGGTTTGTTCCTGGTCGTTTCTCATCAACGCCAAGTCTGAATTGAACCGCGGTGGTTCTTTCTTCCGGGCAGAGCTCGACTCTCGAGCCAGAGCACGTTCCTGTGACAGGGCTGAGTTTTCCTCCTTGCCCGACTCTTCTGGTTGCAATCACGCCTGCCCGGGACTTCCCGCGCCTGTCTATGGCGCCTGTGCCCATCGTGTCCGTTGGGGCCCGCTTGAACATGCGCCTTCAATGTGGTTGCCAGCTAGTGTCCCGCGTTAATTTGACCAGCTAGTGACGGTGACTAGGGATGTGGAACGCCCAGTGGTGGATCGGCTCCAGCTCATCTGCAGGAGGGCATCCCGCTTGTCCGGTCTGTCGGAGGCTGCCCTCTAGACTGGATGCCTCTCTGTGGGTTGGGTGCCTATCTGGGGAGCGCCGACGCCTCTGGTCCCCTGTGGAGTCTCCATGCACCAGCTGCTGGAGCCCGGGCAGTCCGCTTAGCTCTCACCGCCATCCGCTTTCACGGGTCATGGTTTCGGTCCAGACAGACAATACCACCACCATGTACTACCTAACCACCAGGGGGACGCGCCCATGCCTCTGTGCAAGGAAGCTCCGATTTGTCACCGGCGCAGCCTGGAGGTGGACTCCCAGTCATTCATGGGCAGGATCCTCCAACACCCTGGCCATGCCCTGTCGGATAGCGGCTGTGTCCCACTAGTGGTCTCTCCCGTCGGAGGTAGTAGGCAAGATCTGCCCATTGGGCACCTCAGGTGGATCTGTTTGCCCAGGAGAACGCTGTTGAGGCTGTTCCATGCCCGCCCCTGTGCAGAGCTCATGCAGGGGATGCCTCTGAGGCCATGGACCGGGTTTCTTCGCCTTCCCCATTTCCTGATCCACAAGGTGCTTCTCAAGCGAGAGGGACACGTGAGTGATTCTGGTAGCCCAGACTGGCCCGCCAATGCTGGTGTCCGATCTCTCAGCTCGCTCCAGGCTCCCGAGGCAGCTTCCAGCCCGCCTGGACCTGCTTTCAGTCAATCAGGGAAGGTGTTCATCCGGACCTTCAATCCTGCACCTGAGGCCTGGTTCGAGCTGCCAGAGTTCAGGTTTTGGGTCTTTCCGACGGTCCTGAATGTGTTGAGGCATCTGCATGAGTCACCAGGAAATGTGCCTTCAAATGGAAAAGGTTTATTTGTGTCAGGTAAGGGCCTGGACCCTTCCTCCTGTTCCTGGCAAGCATCTTGGACTATTTATGGTCCTCTCAGCAAGGGCTCAGTCGACACTTCAGGGTGTGGCCTGGCAGCCATCTCGCTACTCTGGCGAGGCCGAAGCAGTGGTGGCGCAGGAGAAAGGTGGTCTGGCGTTTTTCAAAGGCCTGATCACATTTCCCTCCGATCGCGAGAACCTCCACCTCCGTGGGATCTACTGCTTGTGCTGGCAAAGCTCATGGGCAAGCCATTCGAACAATGCACAGGTGTGATCTCCCTCACCTGTCGTGGAAGACCGCCTTCTTGGTGGCTATTACGTCAGCCAGAAGGATGGGAGAGCTCCAGGCGCTTTCCATAGAGTCTCCTTGCCTGGTCTTCCACAGGGACAAGGTTGTCCTGCGGCTCCACCCGAGATTCCTTCCGAAGGTGGTGTCTGAGTTTCACCTTAACCAGGTGTTGACTGCCGGTGTTCTACCCCAGTCACACCTCGGAGGCCGAATATAGGCTCCATACTTTGGACCCTAGAAGAGCGCTCGCTTATTATAAGGAGCGGACGGCTGAAGTTCGGAGAAAGGTTCGCCAGCTATTTGTCACTCACGCTGAAGCCGCACCTGGCAGACCTGCAGCCAGCGGACGATAAGCAGGTGGGTCACCTCCTGCATAGATCTCTGCTATAGGTTGGCGGGCATGGAGCCTTCCAGAAGGATAGAGCTCATTCTACCCGCCATCAGTCCAGACGGTGGCTGCTTCCAGGGATGTCCCTATCCAGGAAATCTGCAGGGCTGCTACCTGGAAGTCAGCACACCTTCATCACCCATTACCACATGGACCTTGAGTCACGCCGGGATGCTGGTTTTGGGGCCTCGGTTCTCCAGTCTCTTTTCCCTAAGTAGGAGGTGTGCGCCTTGCCTCCCTCCTCCCGGAGAACTGCTAGGAGTCTGCCAATAAGTGTGGATGAACAACATATCCATGTCCCTAAAAATACAGGTTATTCACCTGTAACAGGAGTTCTAGGAATGGTATATGTTGTTCATCCACACGACCCACCCGACCTCCCCGGCTTCGACGCACAACCTGAGCTTCCAGCGGGCCAGATCTGGCGTCATGGGGGAGCCGAGAGTTTTACCACCCGGTGGGTGGGAGGAGCCAGCTAGAAGACCTTCCAGCAAGATTTAAAGCGCAAGGAACCTGCCAATAAGTGTGGATGAACAACATATACCATTCCTAGAACTCCTGTTACAGGTGAGTAGCCTGTATTTGCTTACCCTGTAACAGGGACACAGGAATATTATATTATTCATCCACGATCTCCAAACCTCGGGCTTCGATGCACAACCTGGCTTCCAGCGGGCTAGATCTGGCGTCATGGGGCGGAGCCACGAGTTTTACCACCCTGGTGGGTGGGAGAAGCCAGCTTGAAGACCTTCCAGCAAGATTTAAAGCGGCAAGGAACCTGGAGATAGTGTGGATGAACAACATATACCATTCCTAGAACTCCTGTTACAGGTGAGTAACCTGTATTTACGGTATACAGTCAAATGAAATCTTTCTCTGAGTGCTTACAGTCTTACATACAAAGCCTTATCAGGTTCAAGTTTCAAGTTTATTAATTCAGAAACAACCTTTGAGCTGGAAGCTTGCTTACAAAGGTTCCACATCTAGACAGGACATACTATACAGAAAAATAGCAATGTCACAAGAATCAACCACAAAGTCACTTGGCAAAGTTCTAAACGATAATTTCACTCAGTTACATACTTTAGAGTTGTTTATATATTCAAGTTTAAAAGAGCAGAGATGTAATATGTGTAGAGTTTAGACTACTATATGATCTTAATTAAAGGAGAATAGGAAAGAATAGAAAGGATTATAGAGATGGAAAGAGAAACCCTTTAGAGACAGAGGAATGGTTTGTCAGAGCTTAGTGATAAGGCTAAGCGGGATGGGGGGAAGTCAGCGGTGTGAAGGGAGGGGAAGTATCCAGGGAAAAATGGGGTGAATTGGAGGGAGAGGGTAGTGGGAGGAGCCAGCCTCCCCTTATATAACCATCACTCCACCCAGTGCACATTTCTCTATAAACTTTTCCCAATTTCTTCGCCGCGAGTACGTAATTCGTATTTATCGATACAAACCAGTTCTGCTTCAGTCTTAAAGATCAGGTCCTTTAAGTCCAGATTTTGTCCTTGCAGAAATCTTTGGCATTTAGTATACCATACTGACCATTTCAAACAAGCCAGTATTACATTGACTGTGCTTGTGTTCCATTTCTTCTAATCCTTAAGTTGCCCATTTATCAACATTTCATAACTCATGTTTTTAAAGCATTCTGTTTCCCATAATCTTATCTAATTGACCCCATACCATTTTTATAAAATCACAATCAAAAAAATAAATTCTGCATGGTTTCTAACTGTCCCTTACAGGACTGTCCCTGGTGTCCTGGCCAGTATTCCCCTTCCTATAAAACAGGTTCATTTTCCAAGTCTGTGTGTGGGTGTTGATGTGCAAATGGCTGCCACTACATGTTCAGTCATTTCACTACCAATCTAGCATTGCTTGTGAAGCACTTTGGGATACAGTGTGTTTGAAAAGCGCTATATAAGTGCTGATTCTTCTTTTTCTTCACTAGATCATGGTATTCTCCAGCTTGAGACTCTGGCACTGCCTCACCTTGAGTCCAACTCCTTGTCATCCTCGTCTTCTTCCTCTGAGGAAGGGGACTCTTCCCTTTCTCTCTCTCTCTTCAGATGCTGAGTACCCTCATTACCAGCAGTTCTTTGTAGAGATGATTGAGGAGCTGCGAATCAACCATTTTCAGGCTGCAGTCCTGTGCGTCTGACGCTGTCCTTCCTTGGGGAGTACAGTCATGACTACACAGATCTGTCTTCGAGGGTGGATCTCTTGCAGCAGGTAATACCATTAGGACTGACATCGGCAGGCATCAAGACCCCACGGAAAACTTGTAACTAGCAGTCTGAGGCAGGGGACTGCCTCCAGTGTTGGCTACGCCTGACGTCAGACGTGGTATAAAGGGGGCAGGCCCCTGGTGCCATCTCTGCTCTTTTCCCGCCGTCCACCGTTCGGCTCCCTGGACGCCTTGCTTAGCAGTCGACAGCCATCGAACTTCAGAAGTGTGTTAATTCTTCAAAATCCTTTTTTCAATGCCTCGTTTATGTTGTTGCCCTCCCCATTGCAGCGAAAGTCAAAGTGTGCGTGCGGAAAGCAGATCCCAGCCAAAGATGGCCACGTGGCCTGCCTCCTCTGTCTAGGCCCAGAACACCAGCCTGACACCTGCACACTTTGTCAAAAGTTCAACCAGAAGACGTGCACCTGGAGGGCCCACGCACTCAAGACCTTCCTGCTAGAAAAGAAGCTAGCGGCCATGCAGCGAGGATCAGGAGCCAGTTCATCCTCTCCCGCCAAGGATTCCCCACCCAAAGCTAGGTCATCTGGGGGGAAGCATCACCACAAGGATAAGGATCGAGCCAGGTCTGAATTCCGCCCCAAGTCGCCAGCCAAGCAGGCCTCATCCTACGGCCGGAGATCCAGTTCGGTTCTGGCCCAGCTGTCCGAACCTTCCCATACGTCTAAGTCTGCTCCCACCTCCTCTCAGGGCAAACATCAAGAGTCGGCCTTGCTGTGACACCATCACTCTTCACTGGCTCACAGACCCCCTAAAACCCTCAGGGTCGACCCAGGAAAGCCTGTCCAGGGCTCAGGACAGGCCCAGTTCTTCTGATAAACGTAGGCACTCAGAAGAACTCTCAGGTAGGCAGGAGGCCGCCCCGGGCTCGGACGCCTCCCCATCCAGCTAAGGTGAGCCCTCCTTCAGACCAGCATCAGCCTAGCCGGTCGCCTACTCCAGCGACCCGCTCCCCGATGCCTGACATGGGGCGGTCGCCGGATGAAGACCAGCCATCCGCCCCTCCTCCAAGGGACCAGATGCCTGACAAAGCCACACCGGACACCAGACATACAGACTAAGGCACTGCTGGTAGTCGGCTTACTGACGCCGGGATCCCGGACCCAAAACCTGCCGTGCCAGAGCCCCAAATGCCCACACCTAAGGACCTGACTCCCGGCCCCTCAGACCCGGCGCCGGCCCCTGCGGTCATCCCAGTAGCAGACATTGGGAGTCTGTTCACTACATGGTGGAATACAGTTAAAGGGGATCTTCTGTATAGACCCCCCAGACACTGTCCCTCCTTCGCCACCCATGGGTCCCCCGCCCACCCCAGGGCCTTGGGGGTGAGGGTTAGCACCCATGTGTGGATCCCAAGTGGAAGAGAAGAAAACTACCCTCATCTCCATCTCTTTCTTCCCCTCCTGTCACGTCCTTCTCGGATGAAGGTGACGTGGATTCAGAGCCTTACTCAGATGGGGAATTCTGTCCTCCCTCCCCAGGACCTAAAGATTCCCTGCGGTCCCCGATGACATCCATGCTTGATATACAAGTAGGACACTGAGGATCTGGACCCAGAGCGCAAGCGCCTGGTCAAGTTTGTCGGAGAGAAGGAACCCAAACCTTTGGTGATTCCACCATTCATGGAACCATTTCAGGACATAACACACCTCACCTGGCATACGCCGTCCTCCATTCTGGCAGTCCCTAGGAAGGCAGACAGACTTTATAAGCCTCCAAAGTCCGAACCTTTTCTGGATGAACAACCAAAGGTCAATTTGTTGGTCCGCACGGCTGCCCACTGCAGAGGGTTTCAGCCAAAGCATTTGAGTTCCCAACCTCCAGATCCCGTCTCTAAAAGTTAGACGGTTGAGGCTGGAAAGTCTTCTCCTCAGCTACTGGGGCCATCAGGTGTTTGAACTTCATGGCCCACATGATTACCTACCAGCAGTCGCTGTGGAGGAAGACAGTGGACCTCGTTGAAGCTATGCCAGATTCCGACTCGAAAGAAGAAATTATAGCATGTGCCCAGTCGGGTCTAGATGTAGACAAATACGCCCTCAGCTGTTCTTATGATGCCGTGGATATGGCCTCTAGAGCAGCCACCTCTAGGGTCTGTATGAGACGGCAGTCTTGGCTTTGGCTCACGGGCTTCCAGCCGGACCTACAAGAGTCCATTCTGGGTTCCCCTTTTCAGGGTCCCGTTCTGTTTGGCCCAGAAGTTGAACAAATGATTAAGCAACTTCTGGAGTCAGGAAAAGCGGTGGCCGACGTTCACCGCATGTATAAATCCCAGCCTGAGGAACCCCGCCGGCACCCTTTTCGCAAAGGACAAAGGAAAGGGCAGGGAAATAAACAGTTCCACGGTAAGGGGTTCAAGAGGCAGGGTCACCCTGTCCCTCAAGGTTCCCAGGGCCCCAAGCAGCCCAACACTCTAAGGGCCCCTCCACCCCTTCAGCATGACTCCCTCTGCCCCCCTCCTCCCTTCAGGGACTGACAGAGCGAGACAGTAGGGCTGTTTGCACTTTACCCACTCAAATGGTCCAGTATCTCTGCAGACCAATAGGTACTGGATACCATTCGAGAAGGGTACACGATAGAGTTAATCTATCCCACTGGACAACCCCCACCCACCAGCCCATTGTCCACGGAACACAGTCTTCTAGAAGTGGAGATTCAACAGCTCCTAGAAAAAAGAGCCATCCAAAAGGTTCCACAGGCCCAGAAGGGACAGGGTTACTACTCCCGTTTCTTCCTAGTCCCGAAGATAACAGGAGACCTTCGTCCAATTCTGGATCTAAGCCAGTTCAATCTCTCTATAAAATATCAGAGGTTTCAGATGGTCACTCTGGCAGGTCTCTTCTCCTTTCTCCAGAAAGGGGACTGGCTGTGCTCCCTAGATATGCAGGATGCCTACATGCACATCAGTGTCCCAAAGTCTCACAGAAAGTTTCTGCATTTCAGCTTCCAGGACTAGCACTACCAATTCAGGGTACTTCCTTTCTGCCTTTCTTCTGCCCCCAGGGTTTTCACTAAGTGTCTAGTGGTGGTAGTAGCGGCCCTCCGCAGGAGAGGCCTCTTTATCTGCTCTTACCTGGACGATTGGCTCCTCTCTGCGTGGTCGGAGGAGGAGCTTCTAATTGCCTTACAAGAGACACAGGCTCTATTTTCCTCCCTGGGAATCACAGTAAACTGGCCAAAATCGCACCCTTGGCCGACACAAAGGCTGCAGGTCATAGGGGCTGTTCTGGACACCAGACAGGAAAGAGCCTTTCTGCCTCCAGACAGGGCAGACCGCCTTGGGGATTTGGCCAACAGGCTCCAGAAGGCCCCCTCTTCCCCTGCCCGGGCTGTTCTACAGCTTCTAGGCCATAAGGCGGCTGCCATAGCCACAGTACCCTTAGCCAGACTATATATGAGGACCCTCCAATGGCATCTCAGGGTCCAGTGGGACCAGTCAGTGGACGATCTGGATCTCTGAATCCGGATGTCTCGGGCGGTACATCGTTCCCTCGAATGGTGGCTCCATCACGACAGTCTAGCGGGAGGAGTTCCATTCCGGAGACTCACTTGTCTCCAGACTTAAACCAAAGATGCCTCTCTGTCCAGTTGGGGGGCTCATTTAGGGGATCACAGGACCCGGGGGTCTTGGTCTGCCATAGAGAGTTCTCTACATATAAATGTCCTGGAAATGAGAGTGTTGCTGAATGCACTTATCGCATTCAGAGACCAGCACTCGCCGGGTCCTCTCCTGGTGCAGACAGACAACACACTAGTGGTCTTCTACATTAACAAGCAAGGGGGGGGACTCATTGGGCAGTAGAACATCGGCTGTTCATCTGCCTGGGGTTCAGAATGTTCTTGCTGACAGTCTCAGCCGCTCTACCTCTCTGAATCACGAGTGGGAACTGCTGCAGGATGTCGCAGACGACCTGTTCGGTCGCTGGGGCCATCCAGAGTTGGACCTCTTTGAGTCCTCGTGCAATGCCAAACTGCAAAAGTTTTGCTCGCTTGTTCCAGGGCCTGGTGTTTTTTGGTGAGACACATTGTCCCTCTCTTGGACAGGGAAGTTCTGTACACCTTCCCTCCTTTTCCCCTCATTCAGAGAGTACTGCTCAAGTTGCAGTCAGAGGGAGCCAGAATGATTCTGGTGGCTCCTCTATGGCCCTGTCAGATCTGGTATCTGTTGTCCCGGCAACTGTCACTGGAGCCTCCAGTTCAGTTGCCACACTCCACCCACTTGATCTCACAAGAGCAGGGGACACTCGTCCATCCTGCTCTTCACTCTCTTCACCTGCACGCGTGGCTCCTGCAGTCTTAGCAGAAGAGAGACTCGGTTTGTCAAGCAGGGTGGCTGAGATCTTGGTTGCAGCGAGGGAAGCCTTCTGTTTGTTGGCTATGGCCCATGCCATAAATCCCCTGGGTTGCCCGGCTAGGCTCGTGCTAGAATATCAGTCACCTTCTGGATTTAGGACTGAGTTATTTATCCATTAAGGTACACGTGTGCGATTTCTGCATATCATGATCCTATCGGAGATAAAACACTAACACAGCTCAACGTCTGTAAGACATTTCTATGAGGGGTCTTACATATCAGATCTCTCAGAAGAGACATCGTTCATCCTTGGGACTTACTTTTTGTCCTGGAGAAACTCAGTCTTCCTCCCTTTGAGCCAGCAGCCTCCTGCGAGCAGCGCTTCCTTTCATGGAAGACCTTCTGGTAGCCATTACCTCCACTCGAAGGGTTTCCGAGCTCCAGGCCCTGATGTGTAAGGAACCTTACATAGTTTTCCACAGGGACAGGGTGACCCTGCACATGAACCCTAAGTTAATGCCGAAGGTGGTGTCCGTGCTGACTCTTAACCAGGACATCAATCTTCAGGTTTATCTGGAATTGAACCAAGGTGAAGCACTGTTGCACACCTTGGATGTTTACAGAATGTTGAGGTATTGCCTCCACAGGATTCACTCCTCCAGACAGTCTGACCAGTTTGCCTCATTTGCCAAGCAAATGTTAGGGGCTTCTGTTTCCAAACAGTCACTAGCCCATTGGCTGGTGCAATCCATTACTTTTTGCTACGAGCATTACAAACAAACCACTTCTGGGAACAGTCGGGGGCCACTCTACCAGAGCAGGGCCTCCTCCTTCGTAGCGCTAAAAAATGTCTCCTCTGGAGATATTTGCGCTACAGCTACTTGGAATTCAGTCCACACTTTCGTTAGACATTACAGCCTGGACATTGCATGCAGAAGAAGAGCAGGTTTTGGACTAGCAGTCCTGCAAGGCCTACTCTCCTAGATGCTTTTCTAACATTTTCAGGTGTTTTTCAGCATCTACCCCTGCCGCCCTCAGACCTGGGCCTGTCCTTGGGACTTAGTCCTAATGGTATTACCTGCTGCAAGAGCTCCACCCTCAAAGACAGGTAGTACAGTTACGTAAGAACTTGCGTGTAACAGTAGATCTTTGAGAGGAGCTCTTGGCTTTCCCACCCTCCATCTCCAGGATCGTATTTTGGTTATTATATTACTAGAACATGGTGGGGGACTTCCTGCTCGGTTCTCCAGTTTTGTTTCTAGCCGGGTGTCCGGCGGGAGAACTGAGATGGCGCCAGGGGACCGCCCCCTTTATACCACGTCTGATGTCGGGCATAGCCTCAGACTGCTAGCTACAAGTTTTCCGTGGGGTCCTGACACCTGCCGGCTTCAGTCCTAATGGTATTACCTGCTGCAAGAGCTCCTCTCGCAGATCTACTGTTACGGTAAGTTCTTACGTAACTGTACTTTATACTTCTGTGACCTAAGCCTTTTGTGGAGGAGTCTAGAGATGTTTGGCTGCATCCCTCTACCCCCTCTCCAGCCCCGAGGAGCACCCGGTGCAGGTATTTTGCACATGTGGGATCTCCAGGAGCCATGCCACATCCCACTCCTGAGGTCCAGCTCCTGGATACTTCCTCTGGGCATAGGTGCCCAGTGCGTGACCGTCACCCTGAGTCAGATTCTGTGCAGTTTGATGCCTGGGATTGAAGAGTCTTCTCAGCAGTACGCACCGTTTTGTGCATCTCGGCACATCAAGCTCACCAAATATTCTATGGCAGGCACCTGTGGGCAGTGCTTGGATAGCTCCTGGCATCCTTGCCAGACAGTGAGGTAACCAGAGAAGTCATACGCCTTTCTGCACAGGGCCTGGAGCTAGCGAGACACCTGGCAAGTGCGTCCTACGATGCCTGTGAGGTAGCCTCCAGGTTGGTAGGAACTGCCGTCTGCGTTGGGCAGGTGGTGTGGCTTCATCTGTCCCGGTTGTCACCCTTGGACCAGCATAGGGTGATTGCCTCATGTTTCCAAGGGGCCCACTTCTTCTCCCGCAGGGCCAGGCTCAAGCTTCCGGGGCGCCTTCCTGCTCCCAGGCCACAGGAACTTCCACCTGCACCTGACTTGTCTCAGGCCTCGCCAGACCTGTAAGGGGCCCCTGCCTCTTTGTGTTTTTCCCCCCACAAGAGGCTGAGGAAGAGTAACCATTTTCCCTCAGCGTTAGCCAAAACCGCCCTTTGGTGGTAAGCTTTGCACTCTGACCAATGAAGTAATGAATGGTGAAGACTGATTCTTGGAAGATACGAAAATTATGTATTCACCATAATTCTGAATCTTCCAGAATATTTTCACCATTCATTACTACAACCTGCCCACCATCCCCCTCGATAACCAGGCTCCTGGACAGCTCACCTGTCCCCTTTTCCTCTGTTAGGGTACAGTTGTTTAACAAAGGAAAATGAAAGAGACAAGTTGGGAAATCCAATTGAGGGCTATACTTGGCTCCTCAGTACCTTTTTATGTCGCTGTTTTTTCAAAAAATATAAAAAAAAAAAAAATTTTATATAGAGATTATACTACTTTATGAGCGTTTAAGACCATTGGTACCCACTTTGTTTTGTTTTAAAAGAAGGGGGGTGTTTAAAAATCATCTTTTTCTCCCCTTTGCATCTCCCCCCTTCTGATGAAGAATCTGTAAGCTTTATTGATGTTCAAAGGAGCTCCTGCTCTTTTTTTTTGTTTTTTGTTTAAAAAAAAAAAAGGCAGATGTAGAAAAGGACCAGAGAAATGCGCCGGAATCTCTGCTCAGATTCCTTCAACTAGCAGTATTCTCCTTTCTTTGTTGGCAGCAGGGTGGGACAAATTGGGTAGCCAGGTGACCAGTGGCTACTTGAATTGGTTTGGCTACCAGATTTTGAAAATTACTGGCCAACTTGGCTACCTGCCTACAAAATTATTTTTGAGCCTTTAAAAAAATGGCCACCCCTCCTATTTTATAAAATTGTAATTGTCTAGCTTAGGTCTGTAACCCAAAACTCATTATACTACTATTGAATATGTTTTTTTGTTAGATAATATGCTGTTTGATTCACTATATATATATATATATATATATATATATATATATATATATATATATGTATAATCTTATATAGTATAGGTATAAAGTATACTTGTTCGTTTGTTTATCTTATAAATACTTCAATAAAAAGATTAACTACAAAAAGAATGGCCTCTACAAATATTGGATTGACTACCAAATTTTGAAAGTTAGTGGCCAAACTGACCACCAGCTCACAAACTGATTTGTCCCACCCTGGTTGAGAGTAAATCTCCTGCACTGCCAGACCAGCCAGCCTTCTACATTTTTCTTTCTCTTACTACTTCTTCTCCAAGTAAGGTTCTTAAAACAACAACAAAAAAAGAGAAATGGTAAGAAAACCATAGGATATCTTTTCGATTTTCTTACTTGGGCCCCTTCCTTTTTAGTGGCGATCCTCTCTTCCCAGTTTATTTCCCATCTCAGAATTGCTTTTCGTTAGCTTTCAAGGTCCTAGGTGTCTTCTCTTTGCTTGGAGAACCTTTGGTGGTATCACATTTCCAAGGCTTCTACATCTCTAGGATTGCTGTATGTTACAGGAAAGTGGAATCTTTGTTAGGAAAATTCATCCCATACTTTTGTATTAGTTATGTGGCACTTATGTGTCCTCTGACTTCCTTAAGAAGTCATGTATTCTGCAGGAAAACATAGGTAAATTACCCTGGAGTTACAAGGAAAACCTAACTCTGCTGAAAGCACTGCTTTTCTACTGGGAGCTCTTGGATCTCCGTTACACTTTCTGTCATGGCAATTCCTCGCTCATGTCCAGCTTACTCCGGTCATTATTTAACCCACTACCTAGGCCCTCCCTCCCAGCGTCTTGTTTCTCTTCTCTGATAGCTGGGTTTTATCATTTTTTATATATGTATATATATCGTATATTCTTTGTTTTATCTATGGGACAGTCTTGCCCCATCCATTTTTTTCCCCCCTTACACTTTGTTTCCTGTTCTGACAAACAGAACTGAGATGAGCAGGGGCGTGGCATTGGTTACTGGCCAGCCGAGTGCCATGTCATGCATCTGTCTTGAGGGCGTTGCTGTCCCTGATGCTGGTCCCCTAGCTCTCAATTTTTAAAGCTATACTCAACTGTGGGATCCTAGCGCCTCTGGCACAGGCCCATGAAGTAATAAATGGTGAAGATATTTTGGAAGATCAAGAATTACGGTGAGGACGCAGTTTTAATTTCTAGGGATTTGTGGATATGTTGTTCTATCCACAATATCTGGCATTGTCCTTTCCCCTGTAAATTGTGCTGGAACGTCTTCAAGCTGGCTTCTCCCACCCACCTGGGTGGTATAACCCTTGGCTCCACCCCATGACGCTAGAAGAAGCAGGTTCACTCCTTACCGCTTCCATGTTGAGTGGGCCCTGGCGCTCAAATCTTCAGATTTCCTTCAAAAACGTAAGTTCCGTCTTCAGCTCAGTCTTCGATTGTGACCGCAATTGAGGGCCAGTCCTCACTCGGATTTTGCTGGTGCCCATGTGGGCAGATGTCTCGTACTGACCCACATGCCACGTGCATTTACTGCCAAGGCCACGAGCACGAACTTCAGGCTTGCGATATTTGCTGGTCATTTCACGCATCGGTCATCGAGGACCACCTCGCCATCCTGAAGTTGAGCAGCCTGGAAAAACGACATCTGCCAGTCAAATCCAAGGACGCCCATTGAATGGTCTTTGTGGCTGTGGGATCCGCTAAGCAGCTAGAGCAACTTATGGCCTTCGAGGAGGAGGCGGTGGCTCAGGCCACCACCCAGTCCTTTTCGGTTTCGGCCCTTGTTCCACTCAAGTTGGGCTCCACTTATTCGGGTTCCTTCAAGGAGCTGTGCCAGTCTCTCCCGACCAAGGGAGAGGACCCTTCGGGTTTGCACAGGTCCCACTCACTCAAGAAGGAGTCCAGGAGAGAGAACAAGACTCACCATCGATGTTCTTGGGACTGGGAACGTTCTCGATCTCAGGAATCTCAGGTTTTGACCACGGTTGAAACCGTGGCCTTGGCCTCTAGCTTCACAGTGCCCGTCGGGCCAGTTGGTCAGTGTGGCCAAGATTTTTCTCAACCCGGTCGACCAGTTGTCGTTTGAAGAGGCCAACAACTCCTTGTTCAGAACTCGTCCTGACAGTGACCACCGTAGAGTCGGCTCAGCCCACTGAACCAGACCATCTGGTCACTGACCTAGACCAGGAGGAGACGCAGCATTCCCTGGCTCCCTCAGACATCCCCCGGGGGCTTAGGTCTAGGTCTTCATCATCCTCTGGGTCGTGCAGGTCCCACTGGCATCGGCAGTCTCGCTCTCAGCACCATGGGAAGCGGCACCGCTGCTATTAGTCTTCATCCTCTTCGGGTGAGGAGAGGCTTTGGAGCAAGTTGCATCGACGCTAAGAAGACCTTATGTGGCAACAGTTGGTGTTATCCGGTCCGAAGCCAACTCCGGCTCCCACACGGCCCATCACTTGGCAGTCGCCCGACAGGCCGACACCGATGCTCCCAGTGGGGGTACAGACCACCTTGGTTCGGCCGAAGCCAGCCTCTTCGCCAATTGTGGTGGAGCCGCTGCCCAAACAGCCTCCAACTGGGGTTCCGGCGGAGTCTCGGCCAGTTCAGGGGCTTCCCCATCGGCTGTCTGTCACTATTACACCTGACCGCTCGGTGCGGGTCCGGAGTGATTCGGGTGGTAGACCACTCTATGCGGACTCCTCAGAGTAGAGGATTCCTCACTGCACTCCCGTCTGGTCGATATGGAGTCATTGGGAGACCTTTCGACGGAGGAAGGACCCACGTCCTTCATGGGCATCCTCCATCTCATCTCAGAGTCCACGGGAATGAAATTGGAGCCCATCCAAAAGAGCTAGTTATCCCCTCACAGAGATTCGAGAAAGGGGACTCTATGATGGAGGCTTTCCCGGTGGCCAAGGCCATTGTCGGCTCTGCCCTGGAGCTCTGGAACGCCCCGCCTCCTGCCCTGCACCTTCGGTCTAGATGGCCCACAAATATGTGATGCCCACTGGTACCCTCTCGGGGCTCATGGAGCACCCTTCGGCCAAAGGGTTGTTGGTAGACTCCATGTTCTGGAGCTCAGGCAGTTCTGGGAACATCGACAGACTGCCGGATAAGGAGTCCAAGAAATTGGACCACTCAGCTAAAAAGGTCTATGCTGCCTCCTCGCTCGGCATCCATCAGGCGAGCTCAGCCATCATGATGGCACACTTCTACCATGCCCTTCTGGGCTCTCTGAATGAGGTGATTCCTTGTCTCCCAGCTGACCTCCAGACTGCGGTCGAGCAGGTTCAGGACCAGGGTCGGGCTGTGGAAAACAGCAACTTCAGATGGCTCTGGATATCTGAGATTCCTGTGCCCGCTCGGTGGTGGCCGTAGTTGCCATGTGTTGTAGAGCTTGGCTGCAGATCTCGACCTTCACGGCAGACACTCAGCACAAGCTGGCGGATATTCCATTCTTAGGCGCTGACTTGTTTGGGCACGGTGTGGAGGGTCACCTCCAGTGCATCGAGAAGTCCAGTGCCACCTTGGACTCTGTTACATCCTCCCTGAGGGATCCCAAGGGCTCCAAGCAGCAGAAGCATAAGCCCTTTCGGTCCTCCACTCCTGTGGCAAAACCAGGCCAGCATCAGTCTGGCCAGCAGGCTCAGTCCTGGTGACCTAGGCCCAAGTCTGTGGCCTCGGTGGTCTGTAAGCCCAGAGGGAAGGTACCCGGTGGCTCCTCAGCCAGGTCCTCCCCCTCCAAGCTTGCTTAGTGATGGGATGGGAGGTGCCACCCTCATGCCTGTCATGCCTTTCCTGGGTCCTCCTGTTGGAGGGCTGACTCTGCCACTTTCTTTCCACCTGGTGCACTGTTACCTCTGACAGGTGAGTTCTGGAAGTGGTCAGTCAAGGTCTGCCTCTGGAATTTGAGCAGTACCCTCCAAGCTGAGCCCGCGCCTCACTGGAGGACTTGGTATCTGCACTCACTTGGTTGGCTCTTTGAGATGACGTAGCCCAGCTCCTCCACAAGGAGGTCGTGGTCAGGGTTACGGATCCTCCGGAACACCCAGGGTTTGTCTCCAGGTACTTCTGGTGCCACAGCGGACGGGGGGCTGGTGCCCCATTCTAGATCTGCATAACCTGAACAAATTCCTCCAGTCCCACACCTTCAGGATGGTACCTCTGTCCCATATCATACCATCTCTGGAGCAAGACGTGGTTTTGCTCTCTGGATCTTCAGGACGCGTTCTTTCATGTCCCAATCTGTCCATCCTAACAAAGGTTCCATCCGCTTCTCACCCCAGGAACACTCCAATATTCCTAACTCTTCTGCAGTATACCTTTAAGGTCAGATCTGCCTGGAGATGGAATGCTATGCAAATGATGGAATCATTAGCATGAGCCACTTTTCAAATGCTATCACCTATCAACTGCCTACATTCTAACCCTCAGATTTCTCTCTCCGCCTGTCAAGACCAGACGCCTGGAGATTTCCTCCTCAACATCTAGTCAAAGAAGCCTTGATTATTCATAAATACTTAAGTATTTCTTCTTTTCAATTGCTGCCTCTTGTCAGTGTTTTTTTAATAACCGTTAGTTTATTTCGTTAGTTTTGTATTGTTTTCTCGGTTCCTCTAGGTTCGGAATAATCGCTGAGGAACCGAGGTATTTCTAGTTAGTTTTGGGGTTTTTTCCCTTCATTTGTGTATATTTTGTGTGTTTTAATATTGTTTTTTTAGAACCGATAACTCAGATTCTGAACCGCTAATCCCGGTTCAACTTTTTATCGGTTCTCTGTTCCGCTCGGTTTCTCAGATCGGTTCCTGAACCGACCGCAACCAAGAGAACTTTTTTTTGAATTTTTAAAAGGTTGTAATATTTGCGGTTGTGGTTTTTCTCCATATTTCAGAAAAATCTAAAAAGAGAACCGGTGAACCCGGTTTTAAAAACTGTTCTGAGTTTGGTGAGGTCTTTGCCAAGGCAGATAAATACTCTGCTTGTATTTTCTGCCTGGGTTTTGACCATTTGAAGTCTGATTGTGCTATCTGTAAATCTTTTCCAGACAAGACTTTAGAAAAATGTCTGGACAGTCTGAATAAAAGATTTAAGGGTCCCTCTGGCTCTGACCAGCCGAAACCCTCAGGGTCTGTGGGTGACACCACAATTTCTGCCACTTCTGCCCCTGTTACGGGTAAAAAGAGACCATCTGAACTGGCTAGCTGTCCGGTTCCTGTTAAAAAATAGAAAAAGACAAAGCACACTGAACTCCCTGTGGAAAAGTGGACTTCCGTGGTGCCTGCCACTGTGCCTTCTGCTGAGATTGCACAAGCAATAAAAATTATGCAAACCTTGCAGGGTCTGCTGCCTGTGGTATCACAGTCTCCAGTTCAGACTTCTGCACCCTCCAACCCACTTTGTTTCCCTGAACAGCGTGAGGGGGAGGAGGAGGAGGAAGAGGAAGAAGAAGGTGAGCCTATAGAGCCTGAGGTCTTCCCCTGAACAGGAGTTTGGCTCTCTTCCCAGGACCACTGAGGATTATTCCTCCCATTTTTCCTTCATTAGGAAAATTGCTGATGCCTTAGACATACCTACCACTGAAGTTGAAGAGGAGGAGGAGGAGGCTGAATATATGGACATGATGGGGCAGACTCCTACTAAAAAGCTCTCACTCCTCATCAATAAGTTCTTCATAAAGGATATATTAAAACTCTTCCCGGCTCCTGGGTCTGTCCCTCCTTTGGACAAGAGAGTGGACAAAAAGTATCAGCTTGACAGAACAGGGGCTGAATTCTTGTTTTCACACCCTGACCACCAGGGGGTGGTGCAAGCTGCAACTTGTGATGAGGCTAAAGTCCCTCTGGCCTCTCACCTTCCAGAGAAGGATTCTGGAAAAATTGAAAGCATGGCCAAGAAAGGTTATCTGTCAGTCTCGCTGGCCATTAGGCAAGCAAATTATCAGGCCTTATGCAGCACAGTACCAGAAGGCTCTTTGGCACTCTGTCCTGGACATGGCTGAAAAAAGCATCTCCTCCTCTTTTGGCAGACCTAGCTGAAACAGCTAGGTTTGGCCTGGAAGCTGCCAAATACCAGTTCCAGATGGCAGCAGACAGCAATGAGACTGCTGCAAAGTGGATGGCAAATACCATCGCACAGACAAGGTTTGCTTGGTTAAGAGCCACAAACCTTACACAGAATACCCAGAATAAGACTGTGGATTTTCCTGTGAAGGGCACTTCACTATTTAGCAGCCATACAGAGGGCTACATGAAGAAGGTGGATGAGTATAAGGCCACCTTCCGTAGTAATTGTACAGAAGAAAGACCCTCCGCCTCCTCTAGACCTTTTAGTAGGGGAGGCAGGGGCAGACAATTTAATACCAGGCCAAGGTACTCCCTCAAGCACCCCAATACCCACAGCAAGGGTACTTTAGGGGTAGGGGCAGAATAGGTGCCAGGCATCGTACCCAGTCTTAGCCCCAATCTAAGCAGGATCCCTGACTCCATCGTTCAGGCTGCCTCTCCTTTACTAGTAGGAGGCAGGCTGACTCATTTTCTCCACAACTGGAAAACAATCACCACAGAGAAGTGGGTTCTGGAGATAGTGGGTCATGGCCTGTCTCTAAACTTCAAGTCCTCCCCGTTCAAAGAAACAGAGCTTTCAAACCAGTTTCCCACCTAGAAAGCAAAAGGCTGGAAAAAGAGGTGGAACACCTTCTTTCACTAAAGGCAGTGGAACCAGTACCTCTGCATCAATGGGGAAAAGGACTTTATTCAAGGTGTTTTCTCACACCAAAGAAAAATGGAGAGCTGCGGCCTATTTTGGATCTCGGGGTCCTCAAAAAGTTCCTAACAAAACCAAAGTTCAAAATGGTAACTTTGTCTCTGATTCTGCCAGCAATCTGAAAAGGGGATTGGCTGGCATCATTGGACCTGAAAGATGCCTATTTCCACATCCCCATAAGGAAGTCTCACAGAACATTTCTCAGGTCCTGACTCCTGTCAGGACACTATCAGTTCTCAGCTCTTCCCTTCGATCTCACTTCAGCACCAAGGGTGTTTACAAAATGTCTGGCTGTGGTAGTGGCACACTTGTGAAAGCAATGTGTCTCAGTATTCCCTTATCTAGACGACTGGTTGGTGGTGGGGGACTCACCACAACAGCTAACACAGCACCTCCAACTCACTCAACAGCTGCTGGGGTTCATTTTAAACCTGGAAAAATCAGTTCTAATTCCTTCTCAGATTCTGCACTTCATAGGAGCAGAATTGAATGCCAAAATGGGCAGAGCATTCCTACCCAGAGACGGGGCCAAAAGCATCCTGCAGTTGGCAGCCTCTTTCAAGCTCAGTGTCCAAAGGCCAGCAAGGCAGTTTCTTCAACTCCTGGGTCACGTGCCAGCTGCAACTGGTACAGTGCTGGGATCCAAGTTTCAGATGAGGGACATCCAATTTCATTTAAGAACTCAGTGGTGCCAATGGAAGAACTCCCTGTCAAAGCTTGTTCCCGTAACAAAAACATTTATCCAAGCTCTTCAGTGGTGGAAAGAGGAAGCCAACCTCAGAGAAGGGGTTCCTTTCCAAAAAGAGCTCCCTTCAGTGATCCTCACAACAGATGCATCCCTCCTGGGCTGGGGGGCTCATCTAGCAGAGCACACTACCCAGGGCACTTGGTCAAGTGCAGAGACTCTTCTACACATAAACTTGTTGGAGCTCAGGGCAGTGTTTCTGGCAATGCAAGCTTTCAAACCACTGATACAGGGAAAGGTAGTGCAAGTCAGGACAAACACTACCACCATGTACTACATAAACAAGCAAGGGGGAACAAGATCAAGCCTCTTGTGCACAGAGGTTATGAAAATCTGGACCCTAGCTTACTCACTGGGCTCCTCACTACAGACCATTCATCTGCCAGGTGAAGACAATGTTCTGGCAGATACCCTGAGTCGAATCAACCAGGACCATCACGAATGGTCCTTGGAACAGGCAAGTGGTACAGACCTTATTCAGGAGGTGGGGCACCCCAGAAATAGATCTCTTTGCTTCTCACCAGTCTCACCACTTACCTCAGTTCTGTTGCAGACCTCCAGTAGTGGACATGATTCCTCTAAATGCCCTTGTCCTGGATTGCTCAGGGAAATTCCAGTATGCATTCCCTCCATTTCCCCTGGTATACAGGGTGCTGTTGAAACTCGGGTCTCAGCCAGCAACAATGATCCTCATAGCCCCAGACTGGGCCAGGCAGCCATGATATTCCCTGTTGCTGTCCATGTCAGTGGGAAAAACCAATACACCTTCCCCGGAGGCACAATCTTCTCACCTCCAATCAGGGGATGCTCCTATATCCGAACCTCGGGTTACTCAGGCTCAAAGCTTGGCTCTTGAGGACCTAGAGTATGCTGATCTACATCTTTCGGAGTCAGTTATGGATGTTTTAAGACGATATAGAAAATCCTCTACAAAGAAAACCTATGCTGCAAAATGGAAGAGGTTTTCTATTTGGTGCTCTAACAGGAGCATAGTGCCAACCCAGGTAGGAGTGCCAGGGTTGCTGGACTACATAGTCTATTTACATTCCTTAGGTTTACAGCCTTCTACACTGAAAGTTCATTTAGCTTCTGTCTCGGCCTATGCTTAGGCAGGCAAGCCTGTTTCCTTAGCATCAAACCCAATTTTTAAAATGTTTTTCAAAGAATTCTCACATATGTACCCACCAGTAAGAGAACCGGTGCCAGCTTGGGATCTCAGTATTTGCATTGCTCAGCTCATGGCTCCCCTCTCTGAGCCTATGTTTTCAGCACCCTTGAAGTATGTCACTTGGAAAACAGTGTTTCTAGTAGCCATCACCTCAGCTAGAAGAATTAGTGAGCTTCAGGCCTTATGTATTGAAAAGGACTACATTGCTTTCCATAGGGATAAGGTAGTCCTTCAGACAAATGGGACATTTCTTCCCAAAGTGTTTTCAGACTTCCATTTGAACCAGTCCATTACTTTGCCAATGTTTTTCACTGACCACTCTTCTTCTGGTGAGCATAGGCTACATAGCCTGGATGTCAAGAGAGCTTTGAGCTACTACATGACAGCCATTAAGCCCCTTAGGCAGGATAGAACACAGCTTTTCCTCACTTATGGGGATGTGGGAAAGGGTAGCCCAGCATGTAAAAGGTCCATTTCTCACTGGATTGTTCAGTGCATCCAATTTTGCTATTCTAAGGTGGGCAAGAAACCTCCAGCAGGGCTTAGAGCCCACTCCACAAGGGGTACAGCTGCAACACTGGCAGCTGCAAGGGATGTACGCTTGTGGATATTTGTAAAGCAGCAACCTGGCGAACAGTACACACATTTGTCAAGAATTACAGCTGAGATATGCTGGCAAGGGCTGATGCCAGGTTTGGTACAGCATTACTGCAGAGTCTGTTTCCAAATTGGGTTTTTCCCGCCTCCTAAGCTACTGCTTTTTAGTATGCAGAAGAGTTAAGAATATTGGAGTATTCCTGGGGTGAGAAGAAAAAGTTACTTACCATAGTAACCTTGTTTCTCCCAGGGGATACTCCAATATTCATAACTCTCCCTCCCTTCCCGATTAAAGAACCAGTGGCTTCTGTATTCCATGCTGTACCATAGTGTTTGCATGCCACACTTTTACTTTTATTAAAACTTGTTTGCCTTTTTTTCTCCTTTTTTGGGTGATTCTGACATAAGGAGTTTGTGGGGACTTTTTCTTAAGTTTTTTCTCTTCATGTTTTCCTCCAGTTGGAGTTTTTTTGGGTAGGGAATTTTAAAATTAGAATTTGATGTATTAAAATTTTTGGGCCCTGTCTTGCAGGCATCCACGAAATCTGAGGGTTAGAATGTAGGCAGTTGATAGGTGGCAGCATTTGAAAAGTGGCCTATGCTAATGATTCCATCATTTGCATAGCATTCCATCTCTGGGCAGATCTGACCTTAAAGGTATACTGCAGAAGAGTTATGAATATTGGAGTATCCCCTGGGAGAAACAAGGTTACTATGGTAAGTAACTTTTTCTTCCGAGCTAAGGAAACCCTCTGAGTTCCAGGCCAGGCTTTTCGGCCTCGCCTAGGCCCTCAGGTTCTTCACCAAATGCATAGCAGTGGTGGCAGCTTACCTGAGGCACCGAGGGGTCCGCTTCTTTCGTGGGCTGGGGTGCCCATCTGGGGGAACACAGGGTCCATGAGCCCTAAACCCTCGGAGTCCTGATGCCACATCAACCTGCTGGAGCTCCAAATAGTCTGGCTGGCGCTGACTGCCTTAGCTCCGTTTGTTCAGGGTCTAGTGGTTCAAGTCCAGACGGACAACACTTGATCATGTACTACCTCAACAAATGAGGCGGTACGCATTCCCTGCCCCTGAGCAAGGAAGCTCTCTGCGTCTGGACTTTCGTGCACAGCCTGGAGGTGAATTTCCTAGCCATCCATGTGGCAGAAGCTTCCAGTCAGCTGGAAGACACCCTTAGCCAGGTGGGCGAGGTGTCTCAACGAGTGGTCTCTCCATCCGGAGATGGTTCATAGTCTGTTCTCCCAGTGGGACACCGCTCAGGTGGACCTGTTTGCCTCCATGGAGAACGCAAAGCTGAGGCTGTTTTGTGCCTGTCCCCCTCTGCAGGGCTCACTGCAGGGGGATGCCTTCTCGAGGCAGTGGACCCCAGGCTTCTTCTGTGCCTTCCCTCCACTTCTCTTGATTCACAAAATGTTGCTCAAGTTCAGGAGGGACAAGGCATGGGTGATCCTGGTGGCTCCGGACTGGCCCCTCTAGTTTTGGTATCTAGATCTCCTCAGCAACAGGGTCCCAAGGTGTCTTCCCATATGCCCAGACCTGCACTCCATCAATCGGGGGAAGGTACTCCACCCAGACCTTCAATCCCTGCACCCAACAGCCTGGTTCCTGAGTGGCTAGAGTTCCAGGTTTTGGGTGTCTCCGAAGATGTCCTCACTGTAGTTGAGGCATCTAGAAAGGAATCAACCAGAAAATGCTATGCCTTCAAATGGAAGAGATTCTCCATTTGGTGTCAGGGCAAGGGGCTGGACCCTTTGTTCTGTCCAGTGGCTAGCATTTTGGACTACCTGTGGTCTCTCTCAAGGGGGACTTCGGTCAAAGACCCTTAAGGTGCACCTGGCAGCCATCTCTGCTTACCGGGCGTGGACTGGTCAGCAGTCGGTGGTGCAGGAGAAGGTGGTTTGGTGCTTTTTCAAGGGCCTGAACCACATTTCCCCTCTGGTGCGTGAACCACCACCACTGTGGGACTTGTTGCTAGTTTTGGCAAAGCTCATGGGTGAGATGTCTCACCTGTTGTGGAAGACTGCCTTCCTGGTAGCTGTCTCATCAGCCAGAAGGATTAGTGAGCTCCAGGTGTGCTTTCGGTTGAGTCTCCTTATCTGGTCTTCCATGGGTACAAGGTTGTTTGTGCCCCAACCCAAAGTTCCTCCTGAGGTTGTGTCGGGGTTTCACCTGAACCAGGTGATGACTCTTCCAGTGTCACACCTTGGAGGCCGAACACAGGCTCCATACTTTGGACTTGAGGCGAGCGCTCGCTTATTACAAAGAGCGCATGGCTGGAGTTTGGGGAGAGGTTCACCAGCTGTTTGTCACCTACACTGAAGTCACACCTGGCAGACCTGCAGCCAAGTGGACAATTGGATCACTTCTTGCATTGATCTCTGCTACAGGCTGGCACGTAGGGAGCCTCCAAGAGGGCTAAGAGCTCATTCCACCCACAATACTGCTGCGACGGCTGCTTCTAGGGACATACCTATCCAGGAAATCTGCAGGGCTGCTACCTGGATGTCGGCACACATCTTCATTTCCCATTACCACATTCACTTATAGAGTCACGCCGGGATGCTGGTTGTGGGGCCTCAGTTCTCCAATCCTTATTTCCTAAGCAGGGGGTATGCACCTTGCCTCTCTGCTCCCAGAGAACTGCTAGGAGTCTACCAGATAGTGTGGATAGAACAACATATCCACGTCCCTAGAAACGCAGGTTACTCACCTGTAACAGTAGTTCTAGAAGTGGTTTATTCATCCACTTGGACCCACCCGACCTCCCCTGGTTCAGGCGCACAACATTGCTTCCAGTGGGCAAGAGCTGGTGTCATGGGGCAGAGCAGAGTGTTATACCATGCGGGTGGATGGGAGAAGCCAGCTTGAAGACTTTCCGACAAGATTTAAAGGGGAAAGGACAATGCCAGATAGTGTGGATGAACAACATATACCACTCCTAGAACTACTGTTACAGATGAGGAACCTGTGTTTCTTGGTTGTGAGCCAGCCTCCCCCAGCCCCTGCAGATTAGGGTAATTTTCTTCAAGGATATCTCCTTCATTAGGCCGCACCTTTGGAGTTATAGCCATGAAGCGCTAGGACCACGTGGAAACTTTTGCTGGCCAGGCGCTGCCCACAGTGATGTCCCTTGTCTGTATCTTTATAAGTAAGAGCGGCGCCAACATCCCAAGCTCGGGAACGGACTCGGGAGTTGGAGGGCCGGTTGGGGTGAGAAGGATTGAGCATCCAGGGGATGGCTCTCTTTCTCCGGGGGAAGGGGTTGAGTGTCCGGACCCCTGGTGGAGGCTGGGTGATTCGCTGTGAGCGGTGCCTGGATTAGTGAGAGGTGGGAAAGACCGGTTCTTCCCTCTGACTTCATTGCACATACCACCTCCTGGGGAGCATTGCATCATTAAAAATGGTCCCGCTGCCGATGGATGACGCCTTGCACCGGACACCACACTGCAGACTGGACTCCTGCTACCGGGTCACTGACTCAGTCTGCCAGTCTCTCCTGGCAGCCCTGCCCCGGGGGGGGTAATCCAGCAGGTCTTCTGGGAGTTGGGAGCCTTGTAGTGTGGAGCATAGTGCGTGGCTAATGGGGCTTGGCGGCAGGCCATCAAAAAATTAAAAACTGTAAGCGTGGGCAGCCTTATGTCTACTTTGTTCTTTTCCCACTGTCTTCTTCATTGTACCTGCTGAAAGAACTGCTGTCAACCAATCCATTGTCGCTTATTATTTTAATTTACTATAAAGTGTTATTTCATTGTCTCTGCATGCCACCGAAATTGAAAGAGCCTTTATTTCGGTATTGTAAGCGCAGAGAAAATTGACAAGACACACAGGTGGTCTATGTGTGCTGTTTGGACTCCTCTCACAATGTGAGGACTTGTGAGATTTGCCAGAGCTCCAACCAGGCTACAAAGCAACGCCACAAGAAAGCGCAGAAAATTTCCACCTTCTCAAAACTTTGAAAGCCATGGAAAAAGAACAGGGCCCAAAGTCTGTGTTTCTCGCTGTTGGCTGAGAAGCGGCCGCCAAGTTGAAGGATCAGGACAGGAAATGGTCATTGTTGTGCCCTCCACATTGTCCAGCCACAAACATAAACATAGCGATTAAGAAAGGTCTGCTTCACCAGTGAAGTCCCGGTTGCCATTGAGACAAGATAGCTCTTCTGTTTCATTGCCTCCTTCAGCAGTGGTGACTACAGCCCCACTCCACTCCACCCCACCCCCGACTGTTGATGGGGCCTTGGATTAAGTGCTGCCATACTTACTATGGACAATAGAACCCCATCATTGTCGGGGCTGAGGCACATTGACAAAAGTAGTCCTGGCCTTATTACAGGGTGCCATAGACTCTCAGGCTGTGTTGGCATCATTTTAAGAACTGATCAACCGCATACTGCCTGGACTACCACTGCTGGCAGTTATTCTGCCTACAGGGTCTCCTGTTTTGCAGTCCTCATCAGTGGCTTCTGTGAGCACGTCACAGATTCCTTCCTCTTAGCCGCCATTGGCATCACTGGTGCATTCGGCAGTGCCTGTCATTGATAGAGGATAGAAACAAAAAGTAGTGTTTTATTATTATTATCAAAAAATTAAATTGTACAGGATAGCCTTTCCTAAAGGCAGAACAAACAATCTTTCATCTGAGACTCTCTCTCTGTATATATCTTTCTAAACAAAACATTGCTTTCTCTTAATAAGATGTCTTTCCTGGCAGTTTAAACTCTGCCTTGTGCTCTTTTAAGTTACGTTCTCCTGTTTTCCACACAATGTCTCAAAACATTGTCACTTTCCTTCCTTTGATCAGCCTGAAGAGTACAACTTGTCTTAACTGGTGCAGCAAAATAGAACATTCTGTCCCAGAACTGGTCTCCTGTTGTAAACAAGCTTGTGGAGATCAAAATGCAGCATATCAAGTTCAACCCCCTGTATTACAGATTATCGTTTCTAATAAACCCAGTCAGTTTTCTGCAGTCATTTTAACAATATAATTAGAGATCCCAGTTTTCACATAAAGAGTCACATACATCCTTTTAACCACAGAGAAGCAAGGGGGAAGTGAGATGGGAGATGATGGGGAAATTGTGGGACTGTCTGAGTGGACAATTCCTAGGTGCCACAGGGAAAATTTGATTGTGCAATCAAACAGGCAAGAGACAGACAAGTGGCAGAATAGTAGAGGACAAAATGCATCCTTGCTTTTAGCTTTCTCTGCATAACAAATGGGACAGGATCTTGCCCAGCCCTGTCAAAGGGATCCAGCATTTTAAGCCATGATGCAGCAAATGCAGTCTGCCATGGGCTTTACTGTGGATGAGGAAGATTCCACAAAAAGAAACATTATATAATACTTGTAAGTGCCTTACACACCTTCCATTATAATTCCACCTATGTACCCTGTTTTAGAAGATGCTACCTTCATTGAGTTGTACAAACCAAACTCAATGTCTGCAGTGCCTAGAAAGGCTGATGAGCAGTATCCTGCACCATCTGCTAAGCCTTATTGTGCTAATCAGCCAGAAACTGAATCTGTAGTCATCATGGCTGCTCATTGCTAGGTCTAGGGCACCTAAACACATTCGTACTTTGCCTCTTGATAAAGAATCTAGGAGGCTGAATGTGATGGGCAAGTGTACATATGCCTCTGCCTACCAGGCCCACTCGTCAAAATGTCAGAACAAACTGTGGAAAGCTGCTTGTACTGCATCCCGAGCTTTGCCAGATGGTTCTGCCAAGAATGAGTTACCGAAAATATTATCTTCTGGTGCTGAGGTGGGCAAACATTTGCTGCACTCAGCTTATGACATATCTGATGCTTCTGCCAGAGCTGCTACTTCAGGCATTTGCTTGCAGAGATAGTCTTGGCTTAGTGTTGCTGGCTTTGCCAGTGAAGTGCAGCAGACCGTTTTGAATGCTCCATTTAGAGGCACAAAACTGCTAGTCTGTGATGTTGAAGAGGCTCTATGTGTCCTTCAGACCTCAAAAATATCTCTAAGGTCTGTAAAGTCCCTGTACCCTACTCCTATTAGGTGTCATGGGAAGGGCTTCTTTTGTCCTCCTGCTGCCAGAAGTGGTCATGCCTACTGTCAGAAAGGATGAGGTAAGGGAAGTGGTTCTCTGCCAGGTCCCCTCCCCCTCAGGTGCCTATACAGAAGCACCTAAGGCAGTCGGTACTGGTGGCACTGCCTCAACCGGTTCCACATGACTGTCTTCCGACTACACCCCTACCCCTGCTGTAACCTCCTGGGGTGCTTCTGAGGGGCAGACTCTCCCTGTACCTGAAACAATGGCGGGAGATTACTGTGGACGAGTGGATCCTGGAGATAATTGCAGGAGGCCATGCTCTGGAACTGTTAGACCCTCCTTCCTGTTATCATTTGGGCCATTTGTCCCTTCTGAAGGAAGATGTTCGGTGGTTATTCCAAAAATGTGCTATAGAACCAGTTTGTCTTCAACAGAGAAACAAAAGGTTCTATTCCATATTCTGGTCCCAGAATGGACAGGGGATCTGCATCCTGTGTTGGATCTCTGGAATCTCAACTTTTACATTGAATACAACAAGTTTTGAATGGTATTCCTGCAAGCCTTAGATTTCCCTTCTGCAAACAGGGAACTGTCTTTGTTCTCTGGATGTGAAGGATACATAGCATGTAAGGATCAGGAAATCATACATACAGTACCTCCGCTTTGTGTGGGAAGGGGAACATTACCAGTTCAGATTATTGCCTTTTGGGTCATCTTCTGTGCCATGGGTCTGTACCAAATGTTTGGCAATAGTGGCAGCAGCCCTTCGCTGGGAAAGCCTGTATGTGTTCCCCTATCTGGATGACTGGCTGTTGAAGGCCAGCTCCAGCTAAAATCTTTTACATACTCTTGTTTGGGGCACGGCAGTTGTTCATATTCTTGGGGATCACAGTGAATGTGCCCACTTGCCAAAGACTGCAGTACTTAGAGAAGGGACGTGCTTTCCTATCACAGGACAAAGCTGACAATGATTGCTCAACCACAGCTAGTACACAAGAGTCACTGTGTCTCTGCCAGAGCAATGTTAAGGCTCCTGGGCCTTATGGCTGCAGCCATAGTGACTATGCCACTAGCCCGCCTCCATATGAGAATCCCTCAGCGGACACTCTGGGTCCAGTGGGATCAGTTGACAGTCGAGCCGGAACAAATGATTCTCATTATGTCTCCACTTTACAAAGCATTTTTATGGTGGATTGATAGCGAAAATCTATTGAGGGGTGTTCTGTTCTTTGTATCAGCTTCTGTACAGAGCCTCACGACAGACGCCGTGGGTTCTCATCTTGACCCTGACCAGACACAGCAGTCCTGGAACAAGGTGGAGGCCAAGCTGCATATAAATGTTCTGAAAATTGGGGCTTTTTTGTACAACCTCCAGGTAGTTCAGGAGCATCTTTGCCCCAGTCCTTAATCCAGACGTACAATGCCAGTGTGATGCATTACATCATCAAACAAGGGGGCACTCACTCCTGCCCCCATGCAGGAAAGCAATGAGAGTCTGTTACTGCACTCTGTCCCACGGCCTACAGCTATCAGCCATGCATCTCCCAGGTCTCCAACACGTCTTGACAGACGGGCTACGCAGATCACAGTCCAGGATTCAAGAATTAGAACTGCTGACCTTCATGGCAAACGACCTCTTCAAAAGATGAGGTCACCTGCCAGCCTGGTAGCACTGAGGGTTGAGGCGCTGGATGCCACATCTCGCACCACACTGGCGAACTCGGTTGCTTGTGGTCAGTAGGGGGAAGGAGGATTGAGCATCCCAACAGATGCTCTCCTCCTTCGGGGTGGGTTACCAGGGGTGCTTCACGCACCCGACATCCCGGAGGGTCGGTGGAAGCATCTGCTTTCGGGGACATTGGCGGCCTTGTGTGGAGTCGGAGGAGGACGCCTGGACGACTTGCTCGCTCACCCATGCCGTGTCCTCGGGGTGGGGAGGGATCCACATAAAAGAAAAGCGGGAAAACCCTTGGTCCTAGATGACCACCACCCAGGCCATCCAGCCACCGATCCACGGGCAGACCCCATTGTGCACGCACTCCACTGAAGTGAAGGAAGGTAAGTCCTTCCTCGCCCCACCCGGGGAGGGTAGCCGAGGCACTCTAAGGGCACACTCCGTGACTGGGGCATGATGGTACGAGCGGCCCAAAGGAGTGGATTGACAAGGGCAGGTTAGGAGGGATAAAAAGAAAGATAAAAAAAAATGATGCGGTCATCCAGAGTAGGAACTTTTTCTATCCCCCCCACAATGCAAAACTGCCATGTTTCTGCTTGCTCTCTCCAAGGCCTGGAGTGTTTTAGTGAGACATGCTGTCCCTCTTTTGGGAAGGGAAATTCCTGTATGCATTTCCCCAGTTCTTTATACAGAGTGTGCTGCTCAAGCTGCGGATGGAGAGTGCCGCTGTCAACCTCATTACTCCATTATGGCCTTGCCAAATATGGTTTTAACTTCTACAGCACATTGCAGTGGGAAGCTCTTGTCCTTCTACCTGTCAGTGTTTGTTGTCACAGGACAAGGTATCCCCGGTCCCAAGTCCCTACATCTGCATTCATGGCTCCTGAAGACCTAGCCATTGCATGTTTTAGGGTGTCCCCTAAGGTTGCTGATATACTGATTGCAGCTAGAAAGCCTTTTACCTGCCATAATTATTCTTTGAAATGGAAGCAGTTCACTGTGGGCTGCATCCAAGAATTTAGAACCATTTGCATAGCCTGCAAATGCTGTCTTGGAATACTTGTAGTCCTTGACAGACTCTGGCCTACAGTATTCCTCACTTAGTTGTATGTGGGTGCTATATCAGCTTTCCGTGCTGTTATTGATGCTCATACGGTTGCCCAATTAGAGGTGTCCCATATGTTTCAGAGATGAATTCTCCACGTAAAATGTATATGTAATCCAGTCCTTCCTTGGGACTCAAATTATGTGCTAGAGAAACTGACGTTGGCTCATTTTGAGCCGGCCGCGAGTGGTGGTTTGTTTCCTATAATAGAAAACATTTTTTTTGAGAATATCTTTCCTTTGGCTACACCTTTTAGAACGATACCCGTATCAGTGCTAGAACCACACAAAAACGTTTGCTAGCTGGGAGCCGCCCACAATGACGTCATGCGTTAGTATCTACATAAATGTGGGCAGCTCCATCTCCTCAGTTCTTTTCCCGCTGTTGATTGCACTCGTCAGACCTACCATGGGAATGCTGACCAACTAGCTGTTATTTATTTTTTAATTCTAAAGTAATCAGTAATATTTTAGTGATACTGCTGCCGCTGCATGCAGCAGAAGTCATCAACATTGTTTGGTACTCCGAGTGTGAAGAAAAGATTTACAGGGACGATGCACACACGGTTTGTGTCTGCTGCTTAGGCCACCCTCACAATATTAGGACTTGTGAGATTTGCCAGGGCTTCAATCAAGAAACCAGGCAACGCAGGAGACGGGAGCTGGAGAAGTTTTTATTAAAAAAAAAAAAAAAACCTCTAGCAGCCATGGAAAAAGCCCAGGGTCAGAAAGCGGCATTGCTAGTCCCATCAACCGATTTGTGGTCATCGAAGTCTAAACACCATGAAAACAACATATCTTCAGGGATACGCATAAGGACAATTCTGCTTTCCCAGTGAGGTCCTGGTCACTGTTGTGGCCTGCATGTAATCAGTCTGCAGTGCTGTTGTCCTCCCCAGCGTCAGTAATGCCAGCCACTCCTGACCATTGACACCAATGTTGGGGCTTGACTTGGGCACAACCATACCTACTACAGATGGTATTTTTCCTTTGTCAACTGGTCCAGACCTGTCGTCAATTCCAGCAGTCTCTGCCTCTGGTCAGGGTGTCATCAATGCACAGGCACCATTCTCATATGATACGGCACATACTTTCGGGCTTGCCTATGCAGCCTGTACTGCCACCGATGGGGGTTCCTGTGTCACTGACCAAGTCGATGACATATCATCAACTGGTACACAGCAAGCACCTCCTGAGCAATGGCCCTTGGTGCCAGTGACAAGGAAGAATATAATCCTGATCTCATGATTGAGGAGGATTATGAAGAGGAAGAGGGTTATGGAGAACATTACGCTCTAGCTATCTTCCTGTAGGGAGTATTCTCTGGTGTACACACCCAGATCTCCTCCTGATGACCCTGCCTTCCAAACAGTAAAGCAGCAAATGCAAAGTGCAGTGGGTTTTGCTGTGGAAAAGAATTCCATCAAAAAGAATTTGATGGATTTTCTTAAGGTCCCCCGACTCTTATCATTGTCCCTTCAGTGGAGAACCCCACATTTGTTGCATGGTACAAGCCAAAAACTATACCAGCTGTACCCAGAAAGACTGATAAGCTGTACCGTGCTCCTGCTGCAAAGCCTTACTATACCAGCCAGCCAGAAATGGATTCTATGATCACAGTGGCTGCCCACAATAAATCCTGGGCACCAAAGCATATGAGTACCCTGCCCCCTGGTAAGAAATCCAGGAGGCTTGATATCATGGCATGCAAATATATGTCTCGGCTTCATTAGGCCAGCATATTGCTAACTACTAGTCTCACATGATCACGTATCAAAACAGTCTCTGGCGGGCTGCCAAAGCTGCAACCCAGGCCTTTCCAGAAGGCACTGCCAAAACTGAATTACTTAAAAATTTGACTGCTGAGCTAAGGTAGGCAAACATCTGCTACGCTCAAGATATGATATTTCAGATGCATCTGCCAGGGCAGCTGCCACTGGTATCTGCCTGGGAAGGTATTCTTGGCTGGATTTGGGACTGATACACAACAAACGGTTCCGGATGCTCCATTTAGAGGCACCAAACTGTTTGGATACCACATAGAAGAAGCATTAAGAGGCCTTCAAGTCTCAAAAATGACACTAAGGTCAGTCAGATCCTTGTATCCCATGCCTGGTAGAGGTCAGGGTAATGGATCCTTTCACCAGCCTGCTGCCTGAGGTAGCTATTAAGACTACCTTCATCAAGGCCGAGGTAAGAGTGGTGAAGTATTATCTGCTCCCCCTTCCCCAAGAGCCCATTCCAAAGTCGGTGGCTCTTTCCCCACCAGCTCAGCATGATTTATGTCAGACTCCCCCTCCCCACAAAAATACCACTTCTGCCACAGGAGGTGGTGGTAGGAGTCGCTCTTCATCTGACACAGTGGAGAGATATACTACGGACTAGTGGGTCCTGTAGATAATTGCAAAGGAACATGCTCTGGAGTTATTAGAAACTACTCCAGAACATCCTCATCTCTTATCTTATGCCTCGGGACATGTGTCCCTGCTGAAAGAAGAGGTACAAGCCCAAACGTGCCATAGAACCTGTACCTTCTCGCCAGAAGGGCAAAAGGTTCTTCTCCAGATGCATGCAGGTCCCCAAATGGACAGGAGATCTCAGGCTTGTGTCAGACCTGAGAGACTTAAACTTCTAAATAGAATTCAAGAAGTTCTGCATGGTTTCCTTGCAAAATCTGATTCTCCTGTTGCAAACAGGGGCCTGGATTTGCTCTCTGGACATGAAGGATGCATTCCTTCATTTCAAGATCAGGCAGCATCACAGAAAGTATCTGAGATCTGTCCTGGATGGAGCGCACGTCCAGTTCGGAGTATTGCCCTTTGGCTTGTCTTTTGCACCACTGGTCATTGCCAAATGCTTGACAGTGGTGGCAGCAGCCCTTCACAGGGAAGGTCTGTTTGTCTTCCCGTACCTGAACGATTGACTATTGAAAGCAAGTTCCAGGAACCAACTTGAACACACCCTGTTCCAAACAAGGCAAATGTTCAAAGACGTGGGGGTTACAGTCAGTATGCCAAAGTTAGTACTGACCCCTCGCCAGAGGCTGCAGTACATAGGTGCAGTCCTGGGTACAAAACAGGGCAGAGTGTTTCTGCTTCTAGATAGGGCAGAACGTCTCATGACTCAAGCACAACTGGTGTACAGCAGTCATTATATCCCAGACAAAAGTTTCCTATCTTCTGGGACTCATGCAGCTGCCATTGTGACTGTGCCTCAGACTTGCTTGCACATGCAGATACCACAGTGGACTCAGAGTGCAGTGGGACCAGTTGACTGGTGACATGGACCAAAAGGTGCTCATCACGTCCCATTTACTCAAAACACTGATGTGGTGGATGGACTGCAGCAACGTTTTGAGGGGCGATCCAGATCTTACTTCGAGAAACAGCTCTTGCAGTAGGTTACACCATTAGGACTGAAGCCGGCAGGCGCCAAGACCCCACGGAAATTTTCTAGCTAGCAGTATTCAGCGGGGGACCGCCTCCGATGTCGGTCCTGCCCCCAACGTCAGGCATACCACATAAGGAGGTGGTCCCCCAGAATCCCCAGTTCTTTTCCCACCATCGACTCACCAGCATCGGCCTCTCGGTCTCTACCTAGCGCACAACGACTTTGAACTTCAAGAGTTTCTACATAACTAATGTCCTCTCCAACTCCTTCATCTGAGGGACACCTTTCAAAGTGTGCCTGAGGCAAAAAGATCCCTTTTAAGGATCCTCATTCTTCCTGCATGCGGTGCCTAGGCCCGGACCATCCCTCTCGGGCCTCTTCTAAGTCCTCTGAATGCCACAAGTCTTCCTCATCCACCCGATGTCAGGACCCTGACTCCAGGTCGGTCTCCCAGCCCCCTAGGGGCCCGGATCCACCACCCAGGAAGACAAGGGACCTGACGTCCCTCAAGCGGATGACTGACCTGATGTCGGCCAAGCACCTGACGTCGACCAAGCATCCGAAGTCGGCCAGGCGTTCGCTGGAGCCGAGGACATCAGCCAAGCACCAGACGCCGGCCGGGTGTTCGCCGGACCCGAAGTCATCGGCCAAGCGACCGACGTCGGCTTCAGCAGAGCCAAAGACCGCCCCCCAGTCACCGGTGTACACCAGTCACAGGGATTCCACAGAGGAGGACACCACATTGCCTGATGACCAGTCGGGCGATACAGAGGATGCCAGGCTTCCGAGGGAACCTTCGCCCACCCCGGAGACACCCACGGACCCGACGCCCAACCCCGGCGACAGACCACCGGCACCAGGCCCGTCGTCGGGCATGAATATACAAGAGGTAAAGGATCTCTTTACCTTCTGGTGGGACACCATCCATAAAGATGTGGTCCCAGTAAAACCTCCTCCTCCTACTCCTTCACCTCCTATGTCCCCTCCTCCACCACAGGGGCCAGCAGGATGACCACCAACCCCTAAGGAGCACACTCCACCTCCCGGGGTAGATCCAAGGATCGGAGAAGGCCTGCTTCAAGATCTCCATCAGGGTCTCCCAGCCCCAAGCGACCCAGACGACGTCGGTATACTCAGTCAGGGGAGGACTCCAGATCGGATACCTCGGATTACTCCAGATCTCCTCCACTCAGCATTCCATCACCTGACCCACATGACCTGCCCAGGTCTCCTCCGGATGATCCCTCTTTCTCTGAGATCATAAGGCACATCCAGGACAACATGGGATGAGATGCTGAAGACCTCGATCCCGAAAGACAGCGCCTTGCCCGTTATCTTCGGCAGAAAGATCCAAAGCCTGTGGGTAGTGCCACCCTTGGTGGACACCTTTGCGGATGTCACCAAGGCTGCATGGAAGCGTCTGCACTCCACTCCCGCTGTGCTGAAGAAAGCTGACTGCCTGTACAAGGCCCCGAAAGAGGACCAGTACTTGGCTCAACAACCTCTGGCTGACTCCCTGGTCATTATGGCCTCACATGACCGGTCCCAAAGACTGCAGCACATGAGCACACAGCCACCGGGCCAGGAATCCAAACAGCTGGATGCCCTGGGGAGGCGCATGTATGCAGCTGCTACATGCTCCATCAGCTCCCTGAACTACCTATCTCACATGGTACAGTTTCAGAATGCCCTGTAGGAACAGGGCCAGGACCTGGTCGATAAATTACTGGATGGCGATCAGAAGGCGGAGCTCCTAAGCCGCCTCCGCACATGGTCTGATGTGGGTACCCAAGTGCTACGAGCCACATATGATTCTGCAGACTCGTCTGCCAGAGCTGCAGCTTCAGGCATCTGTCTCTGGAGACACTCTTGGCTCCATGTCTCTGGTTTTACCCCGGATGTACAGAAGAACATTCTCGACGTCCCTTATAATGGCGAAGTACTTTTTGGTGAACCCTCTGAGAAGGTTATCACCAAACTCAGGATGCTGGGAAGGCAGTCAGGTCTGTACAAGCCATGTACAGATCAAGACCTGGTTCCTTTCGTAGGAACCAGAGCCGTCTTCGCAGCCAGCAACAACGGCAGCAGTCACGTTCCAGCCAGCAACAAAGGGGCACTTTTCAACGCAAAGCCCAGGCTAAGTCGTCCCCAGGCAGAGGCCAGCGTTACACCAAACCGGCCCAGCCTGCAGGGACCAGTGCTGCCACAACATGACTCCTTCCCAGCCCCCGCCCCCCTCCTCTGGATCAATGGCCACAAAAGGTCGGGGGTCGCATCGCTCACCACTTTTTAGGGTGGCAGTTGATTATCACTGACCGGTGGGTTCTCCAATTGGTCAAGAAAGGCCACTTCATAGAATTTCTCAACCACCCACTGTCAAGACCTCCCCTGCTTTCCTGTTACTCGGGTCAGCATGCTCTGGTCATATAGCAGGAGGTGCTCACGCTTCTTGGAAAAGAAGCTATAGAGCACGTACCACGGAACCAGAGAGGTGCAGGTTATTATTCTCACTTCTTCCTGGTTCCCAAGAAAACAGGGGATCTCTGTCCGATACTGGACCTCAGCGACCTTAATGCGTCGGTCCTGTACAAACGCTTCTGCATGGTGACCCTCCCAGGTCTGATTCCCATGCTCAAGCAGGACGCCTTTTCTAGCATCCTTGGGCATGCAGGATGCTTACCTGCATATACTCATAGCTCAAGCACACAGGAAGTTTTTGCGCTTCGAGTTTCAGGGTCACCATTATCAGTTCCGACCCTACCCTTCGGACTGTCATCGGCACCCCGGGTATTCACGAAGTGCATGGCGGTAGTAGTGGCGTCTCTGTAGAGACAAGGCCACTACATGTTCCCCTACCTGGACGACTGGCTTCTCATGGCGCCCTCTCGGGAAGCCCTGATGTCCGCCATTCATTGTACTCAGTCTCTGTTCGAGACGCTGGGCATCATTATCAATCAAGAGAAGTCACGCCTGGTTCCGTCTCAGATTATGCAGTTCGTAGGCGCAGTTCTGGACACCGTCCAGGGGAAAGCTTTTCTACCCCAGATCCCTCATCAGGGACATCTTGGCAAAGAAGACCGTCCCAGCCAGACTGGTCCTTTGCCTGCTCGGACACATGGCTGCGGCCATTGCGACGGTTCCGCTAGCCCGTCTCCACATGCAGGTGACCCAGTGGGTGTTACGGGTCCAGTGGGATCAAAAGCAAGACCATCTGCAGCTCCCAATTCAGATCACGAAGGCCGTAATTCAGGGATTGGCAATGGTGGCTAGATTCGAAGAACCTCTCGGTGGGGGGTTCCCTTCACTGCGCAGTTTCCGATTGTGAAGCTCTCCACAGATGCCTCAGGGCTCGGATGGGGAGCACACCTAGACAGTGTCCGGTCTCAGAGCCTGTGGACAGCCCAAGAGACTCATCTCCACATAAATATCCTGGAAATGAGAGCAGTTCTTTACACCCTGCAGGTTTTCCAGTCAGAGATTCCACCTGGTACTGTTCTGTTACAAACAGACAATTCCGCAGTGATGTATTACCTCAACAAACAAGGAGGCACCCATTCCTACCCGCTTTGCAGGGAGGCCATGAGGGTGTGGGATTGCATTTTACAACACGGTGCAAACCTCATTGCTGTTCATGTACCAGGAGTGGACAGTGTCATCACAGACTGCCTGAGTCACTTTCAGGCCAGAGTCCATGAGTGGAAACTACTCCAGGAAGTAGTAGTGGATCTGTTTCACAGATGGGGTACACCAGAGTTGGACCTTTTCACGTCCCCATCCAACGCAAAACTGCCCAATTTTTGCTCGCTAGATCCAGGGTGTCGTGTTTTCTGGCGAGATGCGTTCTCCTTCTCCTGGGCAGGCAGATTCCTCTATGCCTTTCCCCCTTTTCTGTTGATCCAGAGGGTCCTTTTGAAACTTCGCAGAGAGCAAGCGACGCTAATACTTATCACGCCGTTCTGGCCCAGACAGATCTGGTTCCCTCTACGACATCAGCTGTCCCGAGAACCTCCGGTACCTCTGCCAATCAGCTCTCACTTGCTGTCTCAGGAGGCGGGCTCCTTGGTCCCTCCAGACCTTCGTTTGCTGAACCTGCACGCTTGGCTCCTAGAGACATAGCCATTATGCGACACGGGGTCTCGCAAGAAGTAGCTGACGTTCTAGTGGCCGCAAGAAAACCAGCCACTCATGCTACTTACGCCATGAAGTGGTGCATATTTTGCCTATGGGCTCAAGCGCGGGGGTTTTCAGCACTGGATTGTCCAAAAAGGTCGGTCTTGGACTACCTCCTGTCTCCCTTCCAGACAGGCTTGGCCTACTCCTCGATAAAAGTACACCTTTATGCCATCTCAGCCTATCACACTCCTATAGGCCAATGTCCTGTCTCTCAGTTGGACACGGCACAAGCATTCCTGAGAGGTGTTCTCCACCTTAGACCTCGGATTAAGGATCCTATTCCGCCTTGGGATTTACCCTTTGCCCTGGAGCAGCTTACGCTGCCACCTTTTGAACCAGCCACAGATTGCAAGCTACGTCTCCTTACATGGAAGATGTTGTTTTTATTTGCCGATACTTCGGCCAGAAGAATTTCGGAACTTCATGCACTGATGTGCAAAGAACCTTATTTGGTTTTCCATCAGGACAGGGTATCCTTACGGACCAATCCGAAGTTTCTGCCTAAGGTGGTCTCAGCTCTCACCCTTAATCAAGGTATCGATCTACCAGTGTACTTTCCTAAATATTCGAATCGAGGAGAGGCCCTGTTGCACACTTTAGATGTGCATAGGTGTCTTCGATACTACCCGAACAGGACCAAACACCACCGAAAATCAGATCAGCTTTTTGTCTTCTTCGCCCACAGGATGCTGGGAGCTCGTGTTTCCAAACAGTCGCTGTCCAGGTGGCTTATACATTGTATCATGTTCTGTTACCAGAAGTGCAACAAACCCTTACCGGGCGCTGTTAAGGGTCATTCCACAAGGGGGGTGGCTACCTCCTTTGCGGCCTTAAAGAACGTGTCCACCTTGGCTATCTGTGCAGCAGCGACTTGGAGCACTGTGCACACCTTTATCAGGCATTACAGCTTGGATGTGGCATAGAGGCGAAGAGCAGGTTTTGGTCTAGCAGTCCTTCAAGGACTTCTGTCCTAGGCTTAGGTTTTACTAAGGATTTCTACCTTCCCTCCTCCCAATGGTGTGGGATTTCCACTATTTATTGGAAATCAGTCCTAATGGTGTAACCTGCTGCAAGAGCTGTTTCTCGAAGTAAGATAGTACAGTTACGTAAGAACTTACCATAACAGTAGATCTTCGAGAACAGCTCTTGCAGCAGGTACTTTCCCTCCCACCATCCCCGCTGGAGGTAGATTTTGTTGTTCAGATATCCTTCTCCTAGGATCAAGTGTTCTCTACACTATTCTGATTGCCATTTGATGGTGGATCCTCAGTCTCCTCTTCTGATGTCTTCCAACAGCCGGGAGTCTCCGGCAGGAGAACTGGGGATTCAGGGGGAACGCCTCCATATGTACTATGCCTGACATCGGGGGTGGTCCCCCACTGAATACTGCTAGCTAGAAAATTTCCGTGGGGTCCTGGCGCCTGCCGTCTTCAGTCGTAATGGTGTAACCTGCTGCAAGAGCTGTTCTCGAAGATCTACTGTTACAGTAAGTTCTTACGTAGCTGTACTTTTTAATTTCAACCCCAACTCAGATTCTCACCTCGGATGCTTTAGGATACGGATGGGGAGCACATCTGGGCCCTTATCAAACCCAGGGTTCATGGACCTAGGTGGAAACCAGCTTACACATAAATGTCCTAGAGATGAGAGCCATTTCACACAGTGTCCTGACTTTCCAGAAACATTTAACTCCGGGTCATCTGCTAGTACAGATGGACAATGTCAGTGTTATGCATTACATATACAAGGTGGGGACTTCCTATCCCCTGTGTTGGGAGGCAATGAGAGTGTGGTACTGGGTGCTGGAACATGGCCTGGAGTTATCATTCATGCATCTCCTGGGGTCCAAAACGTCTTGGCAGACAAGCTAAGCAGGTCACAGGCCAAGATGCAGGAATGGAAGCTGTTTACCTCTCTGGCAGATGACCTCTTCGAAAGGTAGGGGTCCAGAGTTGGACCTTTTTGTGTCCCCATACAATGCAAAACTGCCACATTTCTGCTCGCTTGTTACAGGGCCTGAAGTTTTTTGGTGAGATGCATTGTCCCTCTCTCAGAAAGGGAGGTTTCTGTATGCATTCCCTTAATACAGAGAGTACTACTGAAACTATAGTTGGAGGGTGCAACCCTCATCCTCATTGCATCTCTGTGACCTCGAAAAATATGGTATCCCCTGTCCAACATGTAGCAGTGGAGCCTCCAGTTCTCTTGCCTCTGTGCAGAGGCCTGTTGTCACAGGACGAGGGGTCTCTGGTCTGTCTGGACCTGAAGTCCCTGCACCTGCTAGCCTGGGTCCTGAAGATACAGCCATTACACAGTTTTGGGGTGTCACCTAAAGTAGCTGATATGCTGGTTGCAGCCAGAAAGCCTTCCACCAGACATACGTACTCTTTAAAGTGGAAGAGTTTCCCTTTGTGGGCCACTTTCAAATATACAAACCCATTCATCTGTCCAGTAAATGTGGTGTTGGAATACTTGCTCTCCCTGTCAGACTCCAGTCTTCAGTATTGTTCATTAAAGGTACATCTAGCAGCTGTATCAGTTTCCCGTGCTCCTGTTGATTTGCATATGGTAAGTCAATAGGGGGTCTCCCGTACCTTTTTGACAGGTAATCTGCAAATGAAATCTCTCATTCATAATCCAGTCCTGCCTTGGGACCTCAGTTATGTGCTTGAGAAACTTACTTTGGCTCCCTTTGCCCAAGCTGCGAGCTGTGGTTACGCTTTCCTTCATGGAAAGCATTATTTTTAGTTAGTCATTTTGGCCTGAAGGATTTCAGAGCTATAGGGTCTAATGTGTTAGCCTCCTTATTTAATCTTCCAAAAAGAAAGGGTGTCTTTACATATAAATGCAAAGTTTTTGACAAAGGTGGTGCCTGACCTCACACGAAATCAAACCATCCACCTTACAGTTTATTATCCAAAGTATGCAAATCAGTGTGAAGCATTGCACCATGCTTTGGATGTACGTAGACTCCTAAGATACTGTATTGCTCGCAACAAGGACTGCAGAAAGTCTTTTTAGCCATTTGTTTCATTTGCCCCGGGAAAGAGGCAATCGCTGCATCAAAACGGTGCTTGCCCAAATGGCTAGCACATTGTTTTACGTTCTGTTATAGGAAGTATGATAAGGAACTTCCTGGTGCAGTTTGTGATCATTTCACAAGGGGTATGGCTACATCTGTTGCAGTCACCTAGAATACTGTCTACACCTGTATAAAACATTACAGTCTGGACATAGTGTTTCTTAGACAAGTGGGCTTCAGCTTTGCAATCCTAGAGGGCTTGCTGTTATGAACAGACTACACCATCCTCCCAGTTGGCTTTTGGTATTGCTTGGGACTCGTTCCAAAGGTGTGGCCTAAGGAAAGAGATATCCTCAAAGAAGATAGAGCAGTTATGTAACAGTAGATCATCTAGAGAATCTCTTCCCTTAGGCCATGCCGGCCCTCCCTCCTTCCCCCTTTTATCAGCTGTAGGAGAATATGGCATCTAATTCTGCCGTGGTAATTTCCGTGGCTGCTATCTCCAGCGCCTACATCTGCCTAATATCAGAGGCACTGGTATAATCTGGCTCCCCAAAAAGAGAGTCCTTCGAGCACAGTCTGCAGCGGGGCACTTTGGAGAGATCGGGCTGCCCATGTTTATGTAGACGCTGACGCATGACATCGTCGTGGGCAGCCCCAACTAACAAAAGCTTCTGTGTGGTCCCAGCACTGATGTGGGTATAGTTCCAAAGGTGTGGCGTAAGGAAAAAGATTCTCTAGAAGATGTACTATTACGGTAACTACGTAACTGTTCTTTTTAGTTGCATCCACTTGCCAGGCTTCAGGCTCTAATGTGTGAGCCTCCTTATTTGATTTTTCTCAGTTTCTTTGTGTACAAATCCAAAGTTTCTACCAAAGGTGATATCTGGATTTACACCGAATCAAATTATGCGCCTTCCTGTTATAACCCTGAGCATGCCAAGCAGGGTGAGGTATTGCTCCATATTTTGGATGTGCCAATAACCCAAGGTCAAGAGCAACCTCTGGAGTCGGAGGGGGAGGAGGATTGAGCATCCCAAGGACTGCTGTCCTCTGGGGAAGGGGTGGGACCAGTGGCCAGTGTTAGCCTGGCCCCCTAGTGGTGGCTGGGGGGGGGGTCGACATACTGATACTATACATAAGTGGGAGTGGAAGGGGGGCAGATGCTCATCATGCTGCATATGGGAGAGTGCGCAGCATAACCATTGGCATCATTGCACGCCACTTCTGCACCAGGGAGAAAACGGGGGAAATGCCGACCAGTAGGACGACACCAGTCGCAGGCCTCACATCTGGCTATCTTGGCAAGTCCCGGTGATTTAGGGCTTGGAGGGGGGGGCCTGCTAACCCTGCTAGGGAAGCAAGCCCTGGGGGAAGAGCCACACAAGGTAGGTCCCAAAGGATGCCAAGGTGATAAGGCTGGGGGACTGGTGGATGATGGCCAGTCAGCACAGAGAGGTAACAGATCAACAAAAAAAAATATTTCTGCTGCAGAACACGTGCTGCATTGTCCACACTTTCGCTAAACATTACAGTCTGAACATAGTCTCTTGTAGATGTGCTGGCTTTGGCTTGCTGTACTGCAAGGCCTTCTGTCCTGAATACTGTAGAACTAATATATTTCACTTTCATTTTATTTTATTTTCACTATATTCACTTGTCCTAAACCTGAAGAAATCCAAGGCCATGCTCTTTGGCCCCAAATACTTGGAAACTGATAAAACCAATCTTCTACAACTTTCCTCAACCAATGGTACCAGGATGGAGGTCTTTGTGTCCATAAAATATCTTGGTGTGCATCTAGACCAAGAGTTAACCCTGAATTCTCATATGGAGGCTACTACCGAGACCCTCCATCAAGAAATCGGCCATTATATAGACTAGGTGGGTACCTCAGCAGCGAAGCTCGGTTGGCAGTCACCACAGGAACCCCTCTTCCGGTTCTTCTTTATGGTGCTTCCCTCCTACAACTCCTCTAGGGCACTGAACTTGCCAAAGTCAGAGTCCTTCATCATAAAGTTGCCCGCTTTGCAGCTGCTGCTCGCCCCCGTGACCACCACTGTAATGGTCTCATGTCACTCAACTGGCCAGCACTTGAGGCAAGGCTTCCCTACCCTACCCTCACTTTCAAAATGGCCAAATTATCAGCCTCCTCCAGCTTCAGTGGGCTACTGTAGTTCAATTCCTTTAAGCTTGAGTTTCGGTCAGCTACCTTCCTCACCCTGGAAGTCCCCAGGTCTAGATCCTGTGCTGGAGACAGGTCCTTCGCCATCTCTGCCCCAGTCCTCTGGAATAGCCTACCTGCAGATGTGTCGAACTGCTCTACCTTGAAAGCATTCAAAGCCGCCCTGAAATCCCACGTGCTCATGGCTACCGAATGCAATTGTAAATGATGCTGTGGGTCCTCACCTTAGTTACTCTGACTGACCTCTTTGGTCTACCCCAGTGTTCGGGCCTCTCACATAATGGCAACTAATCCCCTCATAAGCACTCCTATTAAGAGAATTGGCTTCTCCACCCTTCCCCCATGATTCCCACCTTAATATAAGTTTGGGCCTAGGTGATCAGAGTATATAACTTGAGTTCTACCTTATGCAACCGTAATGTGCCCAACCCCCCAACCCACCCACAAAAAAAAAGCTGTTGACCAACTCAAGTATGCAGGCTCGCAAATATGTTTAGCTATTCCTTCGGAACTGTCTTTTTGTTTGTGTGATTCTTGCTCCAAGTCTTTTAAACTAACTTGTAAATGTGCACCTTTACTGTTGCTTGTTTCACTGTCTTTTGTATGTAAACTGATGCCGCCCAATTAATGTAATTGACTCCAGATCGCCCCTGAAAAAGGGACATTGCTGTCTCAGTGGGCTTATCCAGTTAACAAATTTCAGTAAATAATAAATATTCGCTGACCATCTCGAAACCACAAAAATAATATGAAAGTGAAATATTGTTATTCCCACTGCTGCTGTTACCAATGACCCGGCATCAGTGAAAATTATGTGCAGTGAATATGCTGCCACCACTCTGACCACTAAATATTTTGAACGCAAAATATATTAGTTCTACAGTATGTATCGGACTGCACCAACTTCCAAGTTTTTATTTGGGACTGCTTGGGAATTGTTCCAAAAATGTGGTCTAATGGAGGAGATATCCTCGAAGAAGATATAACAGTTACATAAGAACATAACCCCAACAGTAGAGCTTTAAGAGAATCTCCTCCATTAGGCCATGCTTTCCATCTCTCATTCCACCTTCTACTTCAGTGAGGGATACATTAGATGCTGTGCCTAAAACCTACTCCATGCATCCTATATCCAGCCCCATGTCTCTCCTTGTATTCCTGGTGCTGATCTTCTCTCCTGGTTCTCCTTGGTTGGAGGTCCTCTGAGGCTAACCTCCAGCTGGGAACTGAGGAGTGATGGGACTGCCCATGCTTATATGGACGCAGACATGAGACAGCATAATGGGTGGCCTCTGGCTAGCAGTAGTTTCCATATAGTCCTAGCGCCTGATGGCTGTATTTCCAAAGGTGTGGCCTAATGGAGGAGATTCTCTCTGAAAGATATTCTGTTCTGGTAATTTCTTGCATGACAGTTCTTTCTTGAGAGAGGCTGCATCTCTCTGTTCCTTCCAAAGTGGAAGGTGATCATGAAAGATGCATAAATTGTGGAGATGGTTCAGTGAGGGCATGCCCTAGAACAACTCTCTGTCTGTTCTGTAAATCCTCCCTTCCTGAACCATTACCTTCTAGGATATCTTGCCCTCCTGCTGGAGGAGGTTCAATTCCTCTTCCGCAACAGGGCCATTGATCCTGTCCCAACTGCAGAAATGAAGCAGGGCTACAATTCTTGGTACTTCCTTGTACCAGAGTGGACAGGAGATTTATGTCCCATCCTAGATCTTCAACACTTCAACCTGTTTATAGATACGAAAGGTTCCTCATGATCTCTCTACAGTCCCTACTCCTCCTCCTGCTGCTGCAAGGGGATTGGCAGTGTGCCCTGATTATGAAGGACACTTATCTTCCATGTTAAGATCTGTAAGTCCCACAAACAGTACCTGCAGTTTATGCTTCGGGGTTCTCACTGTGAGTTTTGTGTATTGCCCTTTAGCTTGTCTTCTGCACCACGTTTCTTCACCAAATGCTTTGCAGCAGTTGCAGCCACCCTCAGAAGGGAGTGTCGTTATGTGTTCCCATACCTCGATGATTGATTTCTGAATGCCCCATTGAAGGAAGTGATCGTTTTCACTGCTCCGCTCCAGATAGCTATTTGAGCAGTTTGGCATTCTTATTAATGAGCCAGAGTCAGTGCTTACTTCATGCCAGCATCTCCAATACATAAGGGAAGTTCTGGACACAGGGGTGGGCAGGACTTTTCTTCTCTCAGACTGTGCTGCAGCATTGGTTGCCCAGGCTCAGCTTGTCTCTTCCTGCGATTCTCAGCCAGCTGTCACCTCAGATTGGTAGGCCTCATGGCTTCTACTATTCTCGCCATCCTCACTGCCACGTCTGCATATGAAGATTCTGCCGTGGTTCCTCAGTACCCAGTGGGCTCAGCATTCACTCAAACTGGAGTCTCTCATACAAGTGACAACTCTGCTTCACAACTCCCTGCTCTTGTGGTTGGACCAGTCCAAGCTAGAGACAGTATCTCCCTTTCTCCAGCTATGGCTTAGTGATGACAACAGACACCTCCGGTTCTGGTTGAGGTGCCCATCTGGGCCCCTTCCGAACTCGGGGTCCGTGGTCCCCCTTAGATACAGTTCTGCACAGCAACATTCTGGAGATGAGGGTTGTTCTGTTTGATCTTCAGGTCTTTGCTACTCTCATTTGAGATCACTAGCTGTTGATATGTACAGACAACATTTCAGTGATGTACTACATGAACCCGCCAAGGCAGAGCCCATTCATATCCTCTCTGCAAAGAACAATGGAAGGGAGGTTGACACCAGTCCATTTATGGAGGGCAGAGTCCTAAATGAACTCGCAAAACTGAAAGTGAACAATGCAATGGGGCCAGATGGGATACATCAAAGAATACTAAAGGAGCTTAGAGAGGTGCTGGCAGCACCACTGACAGCCCTGTTCAACTAGTCACTGGAAATGTGGGTGGTTCCTGAGGACTGGTGAAGGGCAGATGTAGTCCCTCTTCACAAAAGTGGGAGCAGGGAGGAGGCTGGAAATTACAGGCCAGTCAGCCTGACCTCTGTGGTGGGGAAATTAGTGAAATCACTGCTAAAAGAAAGGATTGTGGAATATCTTGAATCCAGAGGATCACAGGATCCAAGGCAGCATGGATTCACAATAAGAAGGTCATGTCAAACAAATATGATAGATTCCTTTTACTGAGTGACCAGGGAATTAGATCAGGGAGGAGCAATAGATGTTTCCTACCTGCATTTCAGCAAGGCCTTCAACACTGTTCCACATAGGCTTGTAAACAAGCTGGGCAGCCTGGCAGTGGGTCCCAAGGTGGTAAACTGGGTTAGAAATTGGTTGAGGGATAGAATACAGAGGGTGGTGGTTAACGGAGTTCAGTCCGAGGAGAGGAGGGTGGCCAGTGGGGTACCATGAGATCAATTCTGGGGCCAGTCTTCTTTAATTTCTTCATAAGTGACAGATGGGCTGGAAGGGAAGGTATGCCTCCATACAGATAACACTGAGATCTGCAATAGGGTAGATACTTCAGGAGGTGTGGAAAAAAATGAGGAGGAACCTATGAAAGCTTGAGGAGTGGTCGAGAGTGTGGCAGCTAAGATTCAGTTCAAAATCATGCATTTGGGGCACAGAAACCCCAGGGGAGGAGTACATCATGGGGTGGGGGAGAGAGATACTGATGGCCACCAAAAAGGAAAGGGACCAAGAGGTAATCATATCTGATGACCTAAAGGTTGCCAAACAATGTGGCAAGGCTGTGGGAAGAGCCAGCGGAATGCTGGGGTGCATAGGGAGAGGTCAGAGGACTACAGGACAGCAGACAGCATGGCTTCATATGGGGCAGATCCTGCCAAACCAACCTGGTGGAGTTCTATAACTGCGTAACTAGGCAACTGGACAGGGGCCATGCAGTGGATGTCCTGTATCTGGACTTCAGTAAGGCATTCGACTCAGTGCCGCATGGAAGGCTGGGAAATAAGTTAGTAGGCACAGGGGCGGGTGCAAACTTGCTGAGATGGGTAGGAAACTGGCTTCAGGGAAGGCAACAGAGGGTGGTGGTGGATGGAGAGCATTCACACCCAAGGGTAGTGACAAGCGGTGTTCCACAGGGCTTGGTGTTGGGACCAGTGTTGTTTGGAATATTCATTGCAGATATATCATGGGACATCAAGAGCAAGATCAGTCTATTTGCTGATGATACCAAGGTAGGAGCGATGGTGGATGACCTAGGGTAGGGTTTCTCAAATGGTGAGGCCAGCCTCCCTTGGGAGGCCCCAGCCTGTTCCAGCGGAGGCTCAACCAAGTCTGAAAAAGAACTATATTTAAATTCTGAGTTTTAGGTATTTTGTGTGAAGGGACGAGGCAATCTGAAAAAGGATAATAGTAGTGGATTTATGTATTTATTTACAAATTGGTGACCAGGAAAGACACACTGAGCCAAGGCTCATTTCAAGTGTACCTTGGGAAGTGTAGGAAGTGAATAGAAATCAAAAGGCAACTACAAAACAAAGCAATACAAAATGAATAATGGTGTAAACAAATAGGAACAATGAACAAATATTGAGAGGTAATAATTGATCAATTAGACTGGTGGCAGAACAATCCAAATACAAAGCTAAAGCAGAGACGTTGTAAGAGCAAGAGCAGGGGGAAGCAAAAGGATCTCTGAGAGGATACTTAAGAGCGGGGGAAGAGGGAGACAGGTAGGTAGGAATGTTATTCCAGATAGAGGGGAAACAGAGAAAGCAGTCTGACGAATGAAGGCACTGCAGCAAGGGCTAACAATGGTTTGAGAGTCAAAAGAGTGGAGCAAGTAGGCTGGCCTGGGGGTTACAATGAGGGGTACAATAAGCTGTATAAAATGAGAGCTAACTACTCAAAGGAGTTTCATTTTATTCCTGAGGTACTTTGCTAAGATACAATTTTTTTATGGGGAGGCCAAAGACTATTTCAATGTTTGGGGGAGGCTCAGGATCTTTTCCATAGCTTTGGGGAGGCTCACCATGACAAAGTTTGAGAACTATGACCTAGGGGGATGGTAAGGGTTGCAGGATGATCTGGCAAAGCTTGAAACCTGGTCAGACACCTGGCAACTGGGGTTTAATGCCAAAAAGTGCAAGGTGCTGCATTTTGGGTTGAAGAACCCAAGGAGGAGTTACCAGCTGGGGGGAGTGCAGCTAGCCCAGACGGAGGAGGAGGAGGAGAAGGATCTGGGGGTGCTCATTACAGGGTCAATTAACAACTCGACACAATGTAGGAAGGCAGCTGCAAAGGCCAACAAAATGCTGGGTTGTATTGCAAGGGGTATATCCTCGAGGAGGGAGGAGGTGATTCTGCCACTGTATAGGTCATTAGTTAGACTGCACCTGGAGTACTGCGTGCAGTACTGGTGCCCATTTCTGAAGAGGGACATTAAGATACTGGAGGGGGTGCAGCACAAGGCGACAGATGATCGAGGTGCTGGGGGACTTATACGAGAGGAGGCTGAGGGAGCTGAACATGTACTCACTGGAGGAGACTAGGGACGGGGGGGGACATGATTGAAACCTTTAAGTACATGAAAGGAATAAACAAGACAGGTACAGAGGGGCAGTTCAGAGTAGGGGAGGGGAGGGACACCAGGGGCCATGATTTGAGATTGGAGGGAGGAAGGTTCAGGAGGGAGATGAAGAGGCACTTTTTTACAGAGAGGGTGGTGGCTGGGTGGAATGTGTTACCTGCAGAAGTGGTATCCAGTAGAACAGTGGACTGCTTCAAAAGGGGATGGGACAGGACAAGAGGGAGGGTTAATGAAGGGGAAGGGTGGAAGGGAGGGAAGGGCAGCTGCAGAATAAGGGGTGCTAGCTGCACATTCAAGCAGACTTGATAGATCTCTAGGCCTTCATCTGCTGGCAAATTTCGTATGTTCGTATCACCAGCAGAAAAAAAAGTAGTGATACCTCTGCACAAATCATTGGTGAGACCTCATCTGGAATACCATGTCCAGTTCTGAAGGCCGCATCTCCGGAAAGACATAGACAGAATGGAGGCAGTTCAGAGAAGGGCAACCAAAATGGTGCAGGATCTGCACCAAAAGTCACATGAGGAGAAACTAGAGGACCTTTGTATGTATACCCTGGGGGGGGGGATGATAGACCTTCAAATACCTCAAGGGTATAAATAAGGTACAAGAGGGTAGCATCCTTCAGAAAAAAGATGTTCAAAAACAAGGGGGCATGACATGAGCCTGGAGGGGGGTAGACTCGGGTAATGTGAGGAAGTATTTTTTCCACAGAAAGGGTGGTAGATACATTGAACAGCCTCCCAGCGGAGGTGGTGGGGAGAAAAACAGTATGGGAATTCAAGAATGCATGGGATGGGCATAGGGGAACCCTAGTGATAGGTAAGAGAGGGTAAAGCCAGACATCAAGTATGGTCTGCGTTTCAGCAGTAGGTAGGGAAAATGGGCAGATTAGGTGGGACAAGCGGTCCTCGTCTGCCATCAGTTTCTATGTTAATTGAATCTGGCACTGGGCCGTGGAACACGACATGTTCCTGTCAATCTTCTTTCTGCCTGGTATCCTCAACATCCCAGTAGATCATCTCAGCCGGTCCCAGGTGCATTGTGGGTGATCTCTTCTTAAAGTGGGGACACCTGGTAATCAACCTCTTTGAATCTCCATAGAACACAGACTGCTGCTTTTTTGCTTGCCTACTCCAGGGCCTGGAGATTTTAGGCGAGACTCATTAACCCTGTCTTGGAAAGGGAGGTTCATGTACCCATTTATTGTGTTCCCTCTGATACAGAGGGTTCTGGTCAAGTTGTTGACCGAGTCAGCCACCCTGATGCTGGTGGCTCCATACTTCCCCAGACAAATCTGACTCCATTTGCTTCAGCAATTGGCAGTAGAACCCCCGTCCCACTCCATCTACAAGAAGGATGTCTGTCGCAGGAGCAGGGTTCTCTGGTACATCCAAGTCTTTGGTCTCCGCACCTCAACACCTGGCTTCTGAGGACATAGAGCTCTCTCACTTTAGGGTTTTCCTAGTGGTTTCGGCAGTTCTGCTAGCAGCTGTTAAGTCATCTACTAGATACACCTACTTGCATAAATGGAATATTTTATGGTTTGGTGTGCTGCAGCTTGACCCCTTTACGTGTCCGGTCATTCAAATTATGGACTACCTCCTGTCTGTTATTGACATGGACCTCAGGTATTCCTCAATAAATGTTCATCTGGCTGTAGTGTCAGCTTTTCATGCCCTAACTGACAGCAAAACGGTGTCTTAGCTTGAGATTTCCTGTAGGTTCCTCAGAGGCATTCAAGATGTTCTTGGAGGATATCGCTTCCCTTAGGCCACACCTTTGGGACTATACGTGTCAGTGCTAGGATCACACTGAAACTTTTGCTAGCCGGGAGCCACCCATGACATCACACATCAGCATCTACATAAATGTGGGTGGCCCCATCTCTCCTCAGTTATTGCCATCTCTGCATGCCTCTGAAACCAGCAACGTTGTTCCAGTACTGAGCGTGCTGAGAAGAGATTTATAAGGACGTACATGAAGTGTGTGTCTACCGTTTAAGTGCCCTCTCACGTCAGGATTTGAGAGATTTGCCAGGGCTTCAGTCAAGCAACCAGGTGACACAGAAGGAAGACGTTGGAAAAGTTTTTATTGGAAATAAAACTCTAGTGGCCATGGAAAAAGCCCAGGGCCAGAAAGCAGCATTGCCAGCCCCATCAACTGACTCACCGTTGTCAAAATCGAAACACCGTGAAAAAGACCAGTCATTGTTGGGACACAAGCATAAACGCAAGGATAAATACAGATTTGCTTCCCCAGCGAGATCTAGCTCGCTTCATGCGGCCTGCACATACTTTATCTGCAGTGTCATTCAAACAACATGAAGTCTTGCTGTATTCTGACATATGCAGTTAGCCCCAGCACTTGAACTGCTCCTGAGAGGAAAGAGTTAATTTCTATGCCAGGCATAGAACGTTGAGCTCGAGCTTGGTTTTCAAACCTCTGTCTGTGGTGCCTCAGGTGGAATAAAGAATCTGATGGTTACACTCTAACTGTGAAGTCGCTCCAGAGATTGCTCCTTCGCTACGGTTCGATAAAGTTTCAAAACACATTGGTTTTTCAACCGGTTTGTCTATTTTCGGGTTCGATCCTCTGTCTACGGTACAGTAAGTAGTGTAGATAGATAGTGAACTGTGATTTTGTGTGTTCTTCTGTGGAAATTGTAAACTTCGGTTCCTTCTCGGTCGGTCAGATTGGGAACCGACCTTTTGTGTTAACATTTATTTTTCTGGGATTTTAGTAGTGGTGTGCCAGTTCCTATCGGTTTAAAAAAAATGAACCTTTTTTGGTTTTTTTTACACAACCCATGACACGTTGGTAACTGATAGCGGTGTATTACCTGGCTAAAAGCTATAAAGGGTAATTTTTTCTAGTCTGGCCATTTCTGAGAAACCCAAGAAAAACACCGGTCCCACCGGGTTGCAACACTGTACAGAGTGTGGGGAGGCCTTTGCTAAGGCCGACCCCCACCTCGTCTGTGTTTTTCTGGGGTTTGACCACCTCAAAACAGACTGCCAGATCTGCAAACATTTTACAAAGGCCACTCCAGAAAAAAGATTGGGTAGGCTAAAGGAAAAGGAAGCTGAGAAGTCTGCTGACCCAAATGGCCAGCCCGGTTTGGTTCCGACCAAACCTGTGGAGGTGCCCACTGACCTGGGCAAGACGTCCTCGGGCCAAAGGAGTGCTGACCCTCAGGGGTCGGTTCTGTCAAAAAGTTGAAAAAAGTCTGCCGGTTTGGATCCAGCATCCCTTACTGCAACCGCTGAAGAAATAGCCAAAGCGATCAGTATTGTGCAATCCCTTCATCCAGTGCCATCCAAACTGGCCCCGTCTGTTAGGCGCTCGGTTCGGTCAGATCCAGCTCCATCAGATTATGATCCAGATGCTTATTATGAATTGGAGTGGGAGGGGGACGAAGAGTTACCGGATGATGATGACAATGATTATGAAGGTCTGGATGTACCCATTAAACCGGACATCTCCCCAGACAGATCCTCCAGTGTCTCCCCTCCAAGGGTTTGAGTCCCCATCTCAATTTTTGTTTTACAAAAAGGTGGCTGAAACCCTCCAGCTCCCTATGGTTGAATCTGTTGAGGAGGAAGAAGAGCCTGATTTTGTGGAGATGGACATCCCAGAGTCCAAGAGGGGAATAGTCAACCTCCATAAATCCCTGGGGAAATGGACACAAAAGAGTTTGCAAACACCAAATTCTTCACCTCCAATGGATAAGAGAATGGACAGGAGGTATATGCTAGCAGGCTCAGGTACGGAGCTTTTGTTCAATTATTGCAGCTATGTTGGAGTAGTGCAGGCTGCAGCCTGTGACAGGGCTAATATACCTTTGGCTTCACACACCCCAGATAAAGACTTCAGGAAGGTGGATGCCATGGCCAAGAAACAATACTTGGCATCCTCCTTGGGACTCAGGCATGCTAATTATATGGCTTACACAGCCAGATGCCAGAAGTCCAGGTGGGATACGGTTCTGGAACTGGCTAAATAGGCTTCCCCCCAGCTAGCCAAAGAGCTGGAGGAGGTGGCTGCTGATGGGATTGAGGCATCCAAAGTGCAGTTCCATGCTGCCGTAGACTCTAACGATGTGGCATCGAGAGTCATGGCTACATCTGTGTCTCTCAGGAGATTTGCTTGGCTCAGATGCACTAGCCTTTTTCAGGACACCCAGGCTAAGGCCATGGATTTCCCTGTGATGGGTAACTCTCTGTTTGGGGAGCCGACAGAGGCTTACATGAAGAAGATGGATGAGTACAGGACCACCTACAGGAGTGCACAGGCCAAGGAACAGCAAGCCACTCCTCAAAAGCAGCAGTCTAGGGGCAGGCCCTTTCACAGGCCTTTCTACCAAGCCCAGGCCTCCTCTCCCTCCCCACAGAGGGGGTTCTTTCGAGGGAGAGGCAGGAGGGGGATGAGCAGGGCTGCATCCTCTTACGAGTCCAAGGCTCCTGCCAAGCAGACACCCTGATGTGTCAGCCCGGGTCGACTCCCTAACTTCTGTAGGAAGCAGGCTGGCTTTCTATTTCCAGGCTTAGAAGTCTCTTACTTCAGACAGGTGGGTCCTGGAGGTAGTAAGCCAGGGACTGGCCCTTAGTTTCAAGAAGTTTCCAAAAATGAGGGTCAGGTCTTTTCCACCTGCAAACATCTCTGAAACCAATGCTCTCGAAGCAGAGGTTTCCCCTCTGCTGGCTCTGAGTTATGGAGAGAGTTCCTACTCTACACAGGGGCAAGGGTCTGTACTCCAACTATTTCCTTACCCCAAAAAAGACACGTGAGTGGCGACCCATCCTAGACTTAAGGTATTTGAACAAACACATCTTAAAACCAAAGTTCAAAATGGTGACTCTGAGAGTAATTCTTCCCTCTCTGAGGCCAGGAGATTGGTTAGCAACCCTGGACCTCAAGGATGCCTATTTCCACAGTTCTATCAGGTGCTCCCACAGAAAGTACCTCAGGTTCGAGCTGCCTTCAGGCCATGATCAGTTCAGAGCCATGCCTTTCCGCCTAACATCGGCTCCAAGAGTGTTTACAAAGTGCCTTGCAGTAGTAGTGGCCTTCCTCAGAAGGCAAGTGATATCTCTATTCCCATACCTGGATGACTGGCTCATTGTAGGACAGTCTCCCGACCAGGTCAGGTCTGCTCTTCCAACCACTCAAGATTTGCTCAGTTCTCTGGGATTTCTTCTCAATCTACCAAAGTCTGTTCTCAAACCAGTACAACTCCTCACTTTCATAGGGATAGTTAGATACTGTTCAAGCAAAGGCCTTCCTCCCACTAACAAGATTAAAAGCCCTTACAGATCTTGCTTCCTCTTTTCATCCTCTGGTTTCTCGCCCAGCAAGACATTTTCTTCAGCTCCAAGGCCACATGGCAGCTTCCACTGCAGTGGTACAAGGAGCCAGGTTCCAAATGAGGGACATTCAGTTTCACCTAAGGTCTTTTTGGTCTCAGAAAAAAGATTCTCTCACCAAATTAGTTCCAGTGACTCAGACTCTGATCCAAGATCTTCAGTGGTGGCTGGATCAGGACAATCTCAGACAAGGTGACCCATTCCTCAGTCAGTCTCATTCAGTGGTACTAACCACAGATGCTTCTTTCCTGGGCTGAGGAGCCCACCTAGGAGCCCTCACAGCACAGGGTGTTTGGTCTCTCCTTCATATCAATCTTCAGGAACTCAGGGCAGTATTCGTAGCCCTTCAAGCTTTCTCGGACTCGGTAAGGGACAAGGTGGTTCAGGTCAGGACAGACAATACTATCACCATGTGGTACATCAACAAGCAAGAGGGCACTCTGTCTATGGCCTTGTGCACAGAGGCCATGAAAGTAAGGTCTCTGGCCTACTTCTTGCAAACCTCCCTAATAGTAGTCCACCTTCCAGGGAAGGACAATGAGTTAGCAGATGCTCTGAGCAGAATCTCCCAGGGCCATCACAAATGGACCTTGGATCCTCTCATACTGAAAGTAATCTTCACCAGGTGGAGCACTTCAGAGATGGATCTCTTTGCAGCCCCAGACAGTCACCAACTTCCCCTCTTCTGCTGCAGACCCCCAGTCCTATGGACTGTTCCCCTGGATGCCCTGATATTGGACTGGGAAGGCAAGTTATTTTATGCCTTTCCTCTTTTTCCCCTGTTGTTCAGGGTTCTAGTGAAGATCAGGTCACAACCCTGCACTGTGATTCTACTGTCTCCAGATTGGACCAGACAGCCTTGGTATCCTCTGTTGTTGTCCCTAGCAGTCTCACTCCCCTTGTCTCTTCCCAAAAGACACAATCTCCTAACCTCCTCTCGGGAAGATCTGGTACCCCAATCTCCAGTCTCTCAATTTCAAGGCCTGGCTCTTGAAGAGTTAGAATATGCAGTCCTGCATCTTTCTCAGGGGAGTTTTGGACATCCTTAAGGTTTCTCTGAAACCTTCTACCAGGAAAACTTATAATTCCAAATGGAAAAGATTCAGCATTTGGTGTTCCCATAAGGTTATTCTACCAGATGCTGCTGGCATTGCTACACTTTTTGATTACCTGGTTCACCTTAATGGCTTAGGCCAGCCACTTTAATGGTTCATTTAGCAGCCGTATCTGCATTCCTCTCAGCAGGGAAGGGCTCTTCCCTGGCGTCTCACCTGTTTTTGGTAAGTTCTTTAAAGGTCTGGTTCATATCAGCCCTCCTTTTAGAGAGCCTACTCCGGCTTGGGATCTCAATATCTGCATTGCTTAGCTTATGCAGCCACCCTTTGAACCTCTGGCTTTGGCAGAGCTTAAGTTACCTGACCTGGAAAACTGTGTTTCTGGTAGCTATCACTTCTGCCAGGTGAATTGGTGAATTACAGGCCCTGTCAGTTGAACCTGATTTTATCTCATTCCATAGAGATAAGGTGATCCTCAGAACCAGTAGGAGGTTCTTACCCAAAGTAGTCTCAGATTTCCATCTGAACCAGTCCATGTCTCTTCCTGTATTTTTCACTGATTGTTCTTCTTCAGGAGAAAGAAGATTACATAGTTTGGATGTTAAGAGGGCACTTAGCTACTACACTGAGCATACTAAGGCACATAGGAGTGACTGTCTTCAATTGTTTCTCACTTATGGTGAAGTGGGAAAAGGTAGGCGTGCTACTAAGAGAACTAGTGCCAGGTGGATTGTCTCTCATATACAGTTCTGCTATGCCAACCTGGGTAAAACACCTCCTTCAGGCCTGAGGGCTCATTCGACTAGGGGTACAGCTGCTGCTTTGGCTGCTGCCAGAGATGTACCCTTGTTAGAGATCTGCAAAGAAGCCACCTGGAAAACGGTCCATACTTTCACCAAGCATTATTCTCTGGATCGCCAGGCTGGGAGTGAGGCTAGGTTTGGTACAGCAGGACTACAGAACCTATTCCCGAAATAGATTCGGTACCCTCCTCCATGGAGGTACTGCTTGGTAGTCTGCATATGTCAGAATACAGCAAGACTTCATGTTATTTGAAGAAAAAATTACTCACCTTAGTAATTGTGTTTCTTCTAATGGAGTCTTGCTGTATTCTGACCTCCCTTCCCTGCCTCCCCTCTCAGAACCTAGTTTTGGGATGTGGGCTGGTAGGTACAGTGTTGCACCTCAGGGGTGTACTTTGCACCCCTTCCCTTCAGGGTGGGGTGGTTGTTGTTAGGTTTTAACTTAGATTTATATATCTTGTTCACTACCTGTTTTTTCTCTTGTGTTCTTGACTTGAGTCTTTTGGACCCAAGTTGTTGACTGTTGGCTTACATGTTTTATAATTTCCACACTAGAAGTGTGGTTAGTTAGTTTGCTTGTAAGAATCCGACGGTTACACTCTGAGGCACCACAGACAGAGATTTGAAAACCGAGCTTGAGCTCAACGTTCTATGCCTGGCATAGAAATTAACTCTCTCCTCTCCAGAGCAGTTCAAGTGCTGGGGGCTAACTGCATATGTCGGAATACAGCAAGACTCTATTAGAAGAAACACAATTACTATGGTGAGTAATTTTTTCTCGTCCGCCAAAGCAGTGGTGACACCAGCCCCCCCCAACCAACCATCAACATGACACCAAGGGCAGGGCTTGGATTAGGCACTACCAAACCTACTACGGTTGGTACATTGTTGATGGATCCACACCCGTTGTTGACTACAGTGGTCATGGCCCCTGGCCAGGGCACCATCGACGCACAGACAGTACTGGCATCTTTTTCAGATATGATATAACACATACTTCCAGACTTACCTGTGCAGCCTGTACTGCCGACAACGGGTGTTCCTGCGTCACAGGCCCTGTCAGCATCATTGGCTGGTTCACAGCAGATACCTCCCGAGCAGCAGCTAGGTCATCAATTCCTGTTGTTGACAGAGATGTCAGTGACAAGGAAGAATATAATCCAGATCTCATAATGGAGGAGGGTTATGGAGAAGAACATTATGCTCCACTTTCTAGCTCCACTATGTCTTCTTGTAGTGAGGAATCTGTGGTGTACACACCCAGATCTCTTCCTGAAGACCCTACCTTCCAAACTATGATGCAGCAAATGCAGAGTGCATTGGGATTTGCTGTGGAAGAAGAGGATTCCACTACAAAGAACTTGGTGGACTTTTTGGAGGTACCGTGCACTCCATCATCATTGTTCCTCCAGTTTTACCCTGCATTGGAGGATGCCACATTTGCTGCATGGTGCAGGCCAAATTGAATACCAGCTGTACCCAGAAAGGCTGACAAGCAATACCCTGCTCCTGCAGTCGAGCCTTATTATGCCAACCAGCCTGAAATGGGCTCTGTGGTTATAATGGCTGCACATGATGGATCCAGGGCACTAAAACACATGAGTACTGTGTTTCCAATAGGGAATACAGGAGGCTTGATGTGGTGGGAAAGCACATACATGCCTCTGCCTCACTAGGCCTTCGTATTACAAACTACCAGGCCCACACGATCAAGTATCTGAATAGCCTGTGGAAGGCTGCCAGAGCTGCAGCTCGGGCTCTTGCAGAAGGAAATGGCAAGAATGAGTTACTTAAAAATCTGAATTTTGGAGTTGGGGTTGGCTAATAATTGCCACGCTCAGCATATGATGTTTCTGATGCATCTGCTGAGGCAGCTGCCACAGGTATTTGCATGAGAATGTATTGTTGGCTCAGAGTGGCTGAATTTACAATGAATGTGTAGCAAACAGTTCTTAATGCCCCTTTTAGAGGCACCAAACTGTTTGGCTATCATGTGGAAGAGGCATTAAGAGGGTTTCAAGTCTTTAAAATGACGTAAAGGTCAGTCATATCCCTGTATCCCACTCCTGGTAGGGGTAGTAGCAAGGGATCGATCCTTTTTTCAGCCTGCTGCCAGAGGTGTCTATCAAGCCTCCCATCAGCAAGGCCGAGGTTAGGGTGTTGGAGCCTTGCCAGCTACTGTCCCCCCATGAGCCCATTCTAAAGTATACAAAGCAGGTGACCATGCCCCCACCGGCTCAGCATGACTCAACTGGACTTCCCCCACACCACTAATGGTGACAGAGGTAGTGGTGGGGTGGTCACTTTTCCCTTTATCTGACACAGTGGAGAAAGATCACCACAGACAAATGGGTCCTAGAGGTAATTGCAAAGGAACATGCTCTGGAGTTATTAGACCCACCCACCCACCCACCTGAGTATCCTCTACTTCTTTCAGGTTATCCTACTGGACATTTGTCCCTGCTGAAAGAAGAGGTACAAACTTTGCTAAACAAACATGCAGTAAAACCTGAGCCTTGTCAGAAGAACAGAGGGTTTTACCCCAAGTACTTCCCGGTCCCCAAATGGACAGGAGATCCCATCTCAGGCCTGGGTTAGATCTGAGTGACCTAAACGTCTACATATAATACAAGACATTTTGCATGGTCTCCTTGCAAGCTGTGATTCCCTGTTGCAAACAAGGGACTGGATTCGCGCCCTGGATATGAAGGATGCATACATTCATATCAAGATCAGACATCATCACTGACAATATCTGAGATTTGTACTGGAAGGGGAGCAGTACCAGTTCAGAATATTGCCATTTGGCTTGTCTTCTAAGCCACGGGTCTTCAAATGCTTGGCAGGGAATATCTGTATGTCTTCCCTACCTGGATGATTGGCTCTTGACAGCCAGCTCCGGGAACCAGCTCTTGCACGTACTGTCCCGAACAAGGCAGTTGTTAAAAGACCTGGGAGTTACAGTGAATGTGCCAAAATCAGCACGGACTCCTTGCCAAAGGCTGCAATGCATTGTAGGTGTCGTGGACATAGAGCAGGGCCGGGCATTCCTGCCCCTAGACAGGGCAGAACGTCTCATGGCTCAGGCACAACTGGTATACAGCAGTCATCATGTCCCAACCAGAATATTACTTGTTTCCTGGGACTCATGGCAGCCACACTGTGCCACTGGCCTGCTGCTTACACCTGCAGATACTACAATGGACATTGAGAATGCAGTGGGACCATTTTACAGACGACATGGACCAGAAGGTACTGGTCATGTCCCATTTATGCAAAACACTGACGTGGATGGACCACCGCAATCTCTTAAGGGGCATTCCATTTCTAATCCCAACTCCAACTCAGATTCTCACCTCAATTGCATCAGGAATTGGGTGGGGGGCACACCTGGGCCCTTATCAAACACAAGGTTCTTGGATCCAGGCGAAAACAAATTGCACATAAATGTCCTGGAGATGAGAGCTGTCTTATACTGTCTCGGGTCTTTTCAAGAGAAACATAGAATCTGATGGCAGATAAGAATCGTATGGCCGACCTAGTCTGCCTGTTTCCCTACCTAACGGATAAGCTGCAGATCCTAGTTAACCAACAGCCTACTTCGTCCTACCCCCCCACTAGAATTGCCTTATGTCTGTCCCATGCATTCTTGAATTCCCCCACTGTTTTTGACTCTACGACCTCCTCAGGAAGGCTGTTCCATGAATCTATAACCTCTCTGTGAAGAAATACTTCCTCACATTACCTCTGAGCCATCCCCTCTATCTTCAAATTGTGCCCTTGTTCTTGTACATCTCTTTTCTGAAAGATGCTACCTCTTGGACTTTGCTGATTCCCTTGAGGTATTTGAAAGTTTCTGTCATGTCCCCTCTCTCCTCCTTTCCTCAAGGCTATACATCTTAAGCTCATTTAGTCTTTCTTCATATGTCTTCTGGTGCAGATCATGCACCATTTTGGTTGCCCTCCTCTGGACAGCCTCCACCCTGTCTATGTCTTTGCGGAGATGGGGTCTCCAGAACTGTGCACAATACTCCAGATGTGGTCTTACCAACTGTCTGTACAGAGGGCGGGCAAACAACTTCCTGTTTTCTACTGGTGATGCCTCTCCCTGTGCATCCCAGTATCCCCCAGCCCTCCTTACTGCCTTCTCACATTGCTGGCCCACCTTTAGTTCATCTGAAATGACTACCCCAGGTCCCTTTCCATTTTTGTTGTTGTCAGTATCTCACCCCCATTGTGTACTCTTCCCCTGGGTTTTTGTTTCCCAGGTGTATTACTTTACATTTCTTTGCATTGAATCTAAGCTGCCATACATTTGACCATTCCTCCAACCTTGCCAAGCCCCTTTTCATCCTTTCCACCCAACCTTGTGTAACAACCCTGTTGCAGATCTTTGTCTCATCTGCAAAGCGACATACTTTTCCTTCCAGTCCCTCTGCAATGTCACTTATAAAGACATTAAAAGGACCGGCCCCAGTACTGAACTCTACGGTACCCCACTAGTAAACCCCATTTCTTCACTGTGGACTCCATTTACTATTACCCTCTGCATCCTGTTGTCCAGCCAGTGTTTTACCCAGGCTACCACCCTAGGACCCTCTCCCAGGCTGGCTAATTTGTTTATTAATCTTTTGTGTGGGACTGTGTCAAATGCCTTGCTAAAGTCTAGGTAGGCCATGTCCACAGCCCTCCCTGGTCTACTACTTTGGTCACCCAGTCAAAGAAATCAATTAGATTTGTCTGACATGACCTTCCTGCTGTGAATCCATGCTGCCTTGGGCCCTGTGCCCCACTGGCCTCTAGGTACTCAACAGTTCTTTCCTTCAGAAGTGATTCCATCATTTTCCCTACCACTGAGGTCAAACTGACAGGTCTGTAGTTTCCTTCCTCTGTCTTGCTCCCACTTTTGTGAAGGGAAATCACATCCACCCTCCTCCAGTCCTCGGGTACCACACCATCCTCCCATGATTTATTAAAAAGGGTAGTCGGTGGTGTTACTAGTTCTTCCCTTAATTCTTTTAGAATTATGTGGTGAATCCCATCAGGCCCCATTGCTTTATCCACCTTCAGTTTTAAGAGTTCTTTCAGAACCCTTTCTTCTGTGAAAGGACTGATACCAAACCCCCCCATCCAGAGTGCTTCTATTGACTGGATTAGGTATCTCACCCTGCTCTTCCATTGTGAATACTGAGCAGAACTATTCATTCAGTATCCCTGCTTTTTCACTGTCGCTCTCTGCCCAACCACCTTCCTCTTTATTCAGCCTCAGTATCCCTGCCTTAGTCTTTCTTTGCTCCCTAATGACCCTATAAAAGGTTTTATCCCCCTTCTTAACTGAGTTGGCTATCTTTTCCTCGGTTTGGGCCTTTGCTATTCTGACTGCCTTCTGACTTTGGGTCCTCTACTAATACAGACGGACAGTGTCTGTGTTATGCATTACATAAACAAACAAAGGGTGACTCATTCTTATTGCCTGTGTTGAGAAACCATGAGAATGTGGTACTGAGCGCTGGAACATGGTCTAAAGGTGTTAGATGTGCATCTCCCAGGTTTCCAAAACATCTTAACAGACAAGCTAAGTAGGTCACACTCCAAGATGCACGAATGGGAACTGCTGACCTCCGTGGTACGTGACCTCTTCGCAGCATGGGATTGTGCATAGTTAAACTTTTTGTATCCCCACACATATTGCAAAACTGACACATTTCTGCTCACTTGCTCCAGGGCCTGGAGTTTTTTGGCAAGACGCCTTGTCCCTCTCTTGGAAAGGGAGGTTCTGTACACATTCCCTCCTGTTCCATTAATACAGAGAGTATGACTGAAACTGCAGACGTACAGTAGTATCCGCTGCTCCAACAACTAGCAGTGGAACCTGCAGTACCCCTGTCTCTGCAGAGGCCTGTTTTCTCCAGACAAGGGTTCTGTGGTCCATCTGGACCTGAAGTCCCTGCAGTTGGCTTGCCTGGCTCCTGAAGACATAGTCATTGCATAGTTTGGGGTGTCGCATAAAGTAGCTGATGTGCTGGGTGCGGCCAGAAAGCCTTCCACCAAACATACATACTTTTTGAAGTAGAAATGTTTCACCTGTAACAAAGTCACCGAAGTGGGAAATCGTATCATATCTGCTATTAAAAAAAACGTTTATAACACGTAACAAAGAATGCATTATTAAACTGTACAAGTCTTTTATTAGACCCTATGCAGACTATGCAGTCTCCTTCTGGGCCCCTTATCTAAAACAAGCAAAAAAAATGGTGGAAAAGTTACAGAGGAGAGTAACAAAACTAATACCGAAAATGGGTTTACCCTATCAAGAAAGGGTGATGTTCCTAGGATTATATGACTTACAAAGGAGACGAGATAGAGGAGACCTATTGTTTAATATTATAAATGATGAAGATCCTAAGAATGTCTGCAACTTATAATTTTCAATAAAAAAACATGGGCTACGATGTAACAACATGCAAATTCAAATCCCAAGGGTCTTTACAAATAAAAGGAAATATTATTTTACTCTTAGGGCAGCTGAACTGTGGAACACCTTACCTTAATATATAGTGGAGTTGACATCAGTTAAGCAATTTAAAACTGAATCAGACAAACTTCTCCTGGGAAACATTATGTAGATACCACCCACTGTTGTGGGTAAAGTGGTCTCGATGGGCCTAGTGCCTGCTTTCACTTTTTTAAACCGAGTAATACCTTATGGGGGCCACTTCCAGACGTATGGACCCATTCACCTGTCTGGTAAATAAGGTGTTGGACTACTTGCTGTCACTGTCAGATTCTGGTGTGCAGTATCCTCACTGAAAGTGCATCTTACAGCTATATCAGCGTTCCATGCTCCCTGTTGATGGGCGTATGGTTGCCCAATTGGAGGTCTGTTCCCATTCATTATCCGGTCCCGCCTTGGGACCTGAATTATGTTATTGAAAAACTTACTCTAGCTCCTTTTGAGCAAGCCGCAAGCTGCGTCTTACGCTTTCTTTCATGGAAAGCATTATTTTGAGTTGCAATCACTTCGGCTCGAAGGATTTCAGAGCTACCGACTCTAATGTGTGAGCCTCCTTGTTTAATTTTCCACAGAGACAGCGTGTCTATGCGTATGAATCTTGAGATTTTGCCAAAGGTGGTATCCCAAGTTTACACTAAATCAAATCGTCCCTCTTCCTGTTTATCATATTGAGCATGCTAATCGGGGTGAGGTGGTGCTCCATATTTTGGATGTACATAGAATCCTAAAATTTAATTTCACTTATTTAAAGTGAGAGCCTATGGACAGAACTGCCCATTTTCATGGGCAATCATGGTCAAGATACACAAACTTACAATAAGACAATAAAACATTTAATGATACTTACCAACAATAAATTAGTTCTCAAAACTTTTGCAAATATCGATGGTACTAATATAATGTCTTAAAGTTGTTACAGATGACGTGTAATTCATCAGAGTCCTGATGTTTTGAGGTAGAGAGTTCCAGAAATTGCAAACTGATAATAAAATGCAGCTTGACCAACATTTGTATAACATTTATTTTTTATAACACTTAGGCAGTTTGAAACATAGATCATCCATTGACCTAGTGTTAGTGTTTGACAAAGATGTTTTTTTCACCAAAGTTTTAATTTAGTTGGCACATGTCAGTTTGCCATGTTCCAAGCCCAACAGCCCAATTGTTGATTAATTCTTCATTGTAAAGATTGTCAATTCAAAACATTATACAAGGAACAAGTATGGTAACTATAAGAAGGTCAAATCCAAACCCACTTGCTTTGTTCAAACATTTTGCAGGCAGAAGAGTAAATGACAAGGCCATAATTTTCTAGTATCAGGTGTAAAATTAAGTCTGTTTCTATATAGCAGACCAAACCTTTGATTAACAGATTTTACAAGGTTTTCAATGTATTGATGGATAGCTAAGGCAGCTATCAAGGATCAGGCCAAGGTATTTATATTCATTGACTTGGTCCAAGGTAGCTCAGTCTAAAGTTTTTATTATAAGATACTGTAATGGACATAAATGCTTCCTAGAATGGAAAAAAAGCATGGCTTTTGTTGTTTTTTTTTTTGTATTTAAACATAACTTATTGTCAATAAATTAGTTATGAACAGCATATAAATCTGACTGTAATGTATTCGTCAAATTGTTCAAATCTTTATTCCGGAAGATGATTACCGTATCATCCACGTACAGCAGGATCCTAGAAGAATTAATAACAGAGGGCTGAGAATTGATCCTTGAAGAACACCTAAATTTACAGGAACAATTTTGAAAAAGTGTTATGCATTTTAGCCTGTTGTACACAATTGTTTAGGTATTCTATTAACCAACATGTAACAGACATAGAAAAACTATGTTGACTTAAACTTCTGACCAGTTTTGAATGATGTACCAGATCAAACACTTTGAATAAGTCTGTATAAATAGAACCAACTAAGTCACCACTTCCCAAGGTCTTATGAATGAAATGTATAAATTCTGCCAGTGCTGTAATGGTACTGTAATATTTTTTTTTTCTGAAACCATGTTGCTCAACTCTCTGTAAATGTATTTTTGCAAGTACTCCATAATCTGGTGATACATAATCCTTTCTAATGCCTTGGACAGTGGTGAGAGAACAGAAATTGGTCTGTAATTTGAAACGTCTTGTCAGTCTCCACTTTTGAATATTGGTGAAACAAATGCATGTTTCCAAGATGTAGGATCTTCACTGTACATCAAAGAAAAATTGTATAGGTTCGTTACAGGAACAACCTATTCCTCAAGTGTGATTTTAAAAAGTTTTCAAGGCATCTGGACCTACACAAGTTTTTAATTTTAAAACATTTCAGACAAGTGTGTTCATTAATAACACTGAAATAAAATTGAGGAACAGTATTTTCATTTTCTGAATCTGAAGGTACTGTATTGCTTACACGAAGGACTGTAGAAAGTCCTGTCAGCTATTTGTTTCGTTCACCCCTGGGAAAGAAAGCACTCCATTATTGAAACAGTGCTTGTCGAAATGGCTAGCACATTGTATTACATTCTGTTATAAGAAGTATGGTAAGGAACTTCCTGGTGCAGTTCATGGTCATTCCACCAGGCGTATGGCCACCACTGTTTGCTTGTTTCAGAAATGTCAATGCTGCTGACATTTGCACCGTGCTTGGGACTTGTTCCAAAAGTGGCCTAAGAGAAGAGATCTCCTCAAAGAAGATAGCACAGTTATGCACTTACTGTAACAGTAAATCTTCGAGAGAATCTATTCCTTAGGCCATGCTGACCCTCACTCCTTCCCCCTTTTATCAGCTGTAGGGGAATATGGCATCCGATTTTGCCTTGGGAATTTCTGTGGCTGCTACTGTATATCCAGTGCCATCACTCACCTACTATAAGAGACGCTGGTATAATCTCCTGGTTCCCCAAGAAGAGAGGTCCTCTGAGCACAATCTCTGACGGAATTGAGGAAAGATGAGGCCGCCCACGTTCACGTTGATGCCATGACATTACGTGCAGTGGCCCCCAACTAGCAAAAAGTTTCTGTGTGGTGCTAGCACTGATGTGGGTATAGTTCCAAAGGTGTGTCCCAAAGGAAGAGATTCTCTCGAAGATCTTCTGTTACAGTAACTACATAACTGTTCTTTCTGTGCACCTGGTCCATGATCTGGTTTTGGTGTGGGACTTTAATATGTAATATGATTCTGGTGACCCTGTGCCTGCCTTTGAGCTTGCTGCTGCCTTGTGAGCTGCGCTTCCTCTCTGGAAGATGTGTTTTCTTGTGGCTATGATGTATGTTAGATATATTTCTGTATTGCAAGCTCTGGTTGCAGAGCCTCCTTATTTTGTTTTCTATAATGATTGTGTTACCTTGTATACCAGTACTAATTTTTTGCTGAAGACCATTTCTGAGTGAACACTAAATTAGACATCCCAGTTTACCTTTCAGCTCCCACAGATAGTGGGGAACATCATCTGCACACGCATGACATCCGTCAGTTGCTGTGCTGTTACCTTGATCGTACTAAGGATTGTAGAAAATCCTCTCGGCTATTTGTGGCTTTCACCCCCAGGATGGTGGGTTCCCCTGTTTCTAAGCAGGACCTTTCCAGATGGTTGGCCTGCTGCATTACTTTCTGTGACCAGAAGCACAGTAAGCAACTCCTGGTCCTGTTTGTGCTCACTTAACCCATGGGGTGGCTGCTTCCGTGGATGGTTTTCACAGTGTGTCTGCTGTTGGCATCTGTGCTGCTGCCACTTGGAGTACTGTTCATACATTCACTAAACACTACAGTTTGGACATTGTCTCTCATAGACTACCAGATTTGGTGTTACTGTTCTGCAAGACCTCCTTATTCAGGGTATTTAGATCCATTCTTCTTCCCTCAGTGCTTTGGGTACTGCCTGGAAGTCATTCCATGTTCAAACCCCAGGAATCCCTCACTTTGTCAAATTGCACTTTTCCTCTCACATTTTTCCCCTTTTGTATTATATTTTATACTTTTACTACATTTCACAGTTATTGTTTAGGTTTAAATAAATTGCTTCTGTCTCGCTGGTAAATGGAACTGAGACGTTTTTCTGGTTATTCTGTATTAGAGAGAAATCTTACAAAAAAAAAAAAGAAGTTTTCATTAGCGATCCATTTATTTTGGAACCAGACTGCATATTTTTACTTTCCCTTTTGGGTACCGCTTCTCTGGTCTTTCAAGAGAAATTGACATGTCAGAACCAAAAAGAGAATGGGACCTACGGGCTTTAAAAATTGTTTAAAGTGTTTTAATCTCTTGGCTAAGACGGACAGCCACAAGTTGTGTCTAAGGTGCCTAGGTACTGGTTATATTTTTTCAAATTGTGAACTCTGCAGCAAGTTTTGCCCCAAAACACTTAAAAAGAGGGCCAAAAAATTGCACGATGATATGGCTTCTCAGTCCCCCTCTACGTCACCAAAGCACTTGAAAGAGGGCCCTTCCTCCCATAATAAGTCAAGGGAAAGGCCCTCTAAAGACTCTGCGATTCCCGAAAAGGGAATTTCTGACCATGCCAAGCACAAAAGATCATCAGAGCAGGTTCCAGAACCAGTTCCTGCTAAAAAGAAACAAAATTATGTCACTGCCCCTTCTACTGAAGAAGCAAAGGTGCCATCATTGGTCAAATCGAAGATGCCCTCTATGGGAGGACATGAATAAGGGCTGGCAGTTTTTTCAGGCTTTTCAAGCTATGGGTACCCTAATGGGTATGCCAGTTCCTCCTCAAGTTTCTGCCCCCTCTCGGTTCCATGGGAACAGGGGACTGAGTTTTATTATAAGGAAGAGGAGAGGAGGAAGGGAAACTGATTGAACCCGACAATTCCCCTTACCAGGAATTCGGTTCCTCTCCCCAGGGTCCAGAAGATTTGTCCTCCCCACTATGCCTTTGTGAGGCAAGTGATAAACACCCTCAACCTCTCTACCTAAGACTCTGCAGAGGATGAGGAGAAGCAGGATGCGTTTTTGGACTTGATGGGGTGAACCCCAACTAAGAGGTTGCTTTTACCTGTCCACAAGTCCCTTAAGAAAGCAACCTGTAAGCTACTTCAAATGCCTATTTCTACCCCGGGGATTGAAGAGAAAATCAAGAAGAACAACCAGCTGGACAAACGTAATGCCGAGTACATCTACTCTCATCCAGATCATGAAGGTGTGGTTCAGGCAGCTGCCTGTGACAAGGCCAAGGTTCCCCTCCACTCAGCACCCGGATAAAGATTCCAGGAAACTGGACGGATGGGGATGAAGGTGTACACCTCTGCCTCCTTGCTGTTGAGGCAGGCTGTGTTTACGGCTTACACCACTCAATACCAGAAAGCCCTCTGGAAATCAGTGCTGGCCATGAGTGACAAGGCCCATGGGGACCTGGCGCAAGATTCGGCAGACATGGGGCTACCAAATACCAGTTCTATATGGCAGTTGATACCAGTGACACTGCCTCTAGGGTGATGGCCCATGCTAGCTCCCTAAGAAGATTTGCCTAAGGACAACCAATTTGTCCCATTACACCCAGGCAAAAGCCATGGATTGTCCATGTGAGAACAAGTCCCTATTTGGTGACAAGACAGAGGCATACATGAAAAAGCTGGAAGAGTAAAAAACCACCTACAAAAGCAATTCTGAGAAAGAGAAGGCCTCTACTTCTTACAGGCCTTATGGAAGGGAAGGTAGGAGTTATTACCCTTCTGCTTTCTTTCCCATGCCCTATGATTACTCTCAGATGAGAGGTTACTTTAGAGGCAACGGCAGAAGAGCTTCCAAATGGGCTGACCAAGCTCCAGCTCCTGAGGCTCAGCCCGAACAGAACCCCTGATGTGTTGGCCCAGGTCACCCACCCATTGCCAGTGGGGGGGAAGGCTGGCTCACTTCTTCCAGGAGTGGGAAATCATCCCCACAGACAAGTGGGTTCTGGAAATAGTGAGCTATGGTCTCACCCTGCAGTTCAAAAGATTCCCCAAGCTGCAGGTTCACAGAAACTTCCAACCTCCTACCCCAGCAGAAAGCATTCTGCTGGAGTTGAAGGTCAAAATGTTGCTGCAGGCAAACGCAGCAGAAAGAGTTCACCCTTCCCAGTGGGGAAAAGGGCTTTATTTAAGGTACTTTCTCACACGCAAGAAAAATGGGGAGTGGCGACCCATTTTGGACCTTAGATTCTTGAACAAACACCTGAAAAGGACAAATTCAAGATGATCACCCTGTCCACAGTGATACCATCCCTGCAGCAGGGAGACTGGCTGGGATCCCTGGACCTGAAAATGCATATTTTTTACATCCCAGTCAGGTTCAGTCACAGAAAATACCTAAGGTTCAGGCTGCCTTCTGGTCACTATCAGTTCACAGCCCTTACCTTCGGTCTCTCATCTGCTCCCACGGTGTTCACAAAGTGCTTGGCCATGGTGGCAGCACATCTCAGAAGACAAGGAGTGATGTTTTTTCCTTATCTGGATGACTGACTAGTCGCAGGAAAATCACATCAGCAAGCCAGGGAGACTCTGTAGTTAACTCAGAGCACCTTGGAGATATTGGGATTTCTCAAAAATGTACAAAAGTCCCAGACAGAACCAGTGCAGGTACTGGAGTACATAGGGACAGAGCTGGATGCCCTCCAGGGTAAGGCGTTTCTGCCTCAAGAAAGAATGGAAAGCCTTGTGGGTCTGGCAAGCTCCTTGGTCTGGGGCCAGCCCAGGCCAGTAAGACACTTCCTTCAACTTCTGGGGCATGTGGTCTCCACCACAGCTGTAGTACCAAGGTCCAGATTTCAAGTGAGGGACATTCATTATCACTTAAGGGCCCATTGGTCCCAGAAGCAACACCCTCTGTCAAGGCTGGTGTCTGTGACAAAAAACTCCGCTACAAGCCTTGGACTGGTGGAAAGAAAGGGACAAACTTAGAGAGGGGTGTCCTTTCAGAGAATCGCACAACCTCTTCACGTCCATCATGCTCCAACGTGGCGCTGCCAGATGTTAGCACCATCCAGGCTGGAGGACAAGGTCTCTCCAGGGTTCCCTTCATGGAGAACCCCCGTTGCCTGCTCCATCTGAGATTCCTTCGCTGTTGCTAGACCAGCAGGTCCCAATGGACTAACACCTTTCACCAGGTTTGCCTGACTAAAAGGTGCCGACAGGCCTTATGGTGGCTCCACCACCTATTATAGTACCAGACCCTTCTCCTCACAGCCCGCAGGTTCCCTTAGCTCCTTTGAGACTGCCATCTGGCATTGCACCATCGGAGCCCCCAACGGATATTTCATCAGGTCCCGCAGGTCCTTCGGGCTGTCCTGCAGGACCGTTGGGCATCCGTCCGTCTGGGCCGCTATCAGGCTTCCCTCTGTCGGGGCCGCCATCAGGCTATCCCCCTTCAGGGCTGCCATCGGGCTACCCTCCATCGTGGCCTTCTTCTGGCTATCCTCCATCGTGGGCCACCAGCTGCATTCTCCATCAGGGCCGGCCGCCAGGGTTACCCTCATCCAGGCCCGACAGGCTTTACGCACGGTGGAGCTCCATCGGGCTATCCTCCATCAACCCTGATGCTGGAACCTTTTTTGTCTGCCTTTTACTGCTCGGGCTACCCTGGTTACTGTCCTCCACCAAGCTACCCACACCATTATCCATCCCCTAGCTTTGGGGGACATCGGACTGGATCTGAATTTACTTCTCCACCTCCTCCTCAACCTCAGGTGGATTTTTGGGAAATAATAAAATCTTGGTGGTCTGAGACCAAAACCCAATCGGTCTCAGAATTAGACAGCAGGCATCCTGTTCTTCCGGGTGTAGGCCGCCCAGCTCCTCCTTCTAGGGCACCCTCTCCAGTACTTCCTCGTACTTCGACGTCAGGCCGTCCGTCAGCTCTTATGCAACCCCTGACTTCAAAAGGGATCACCAGGGAGCCAGATCCTCCAATTTCTCAGAAGCTTCCAGAGGATTTGGAAGAGTCTGACGCGGACTTGGATTCCTCATCTGCCGGTTTGGGTTTTGAGACCCCTTCCCCCTGAGGAACCAGTCCCTCAGGAATCCCCAAAGTCACCACCCAAAGATCCCTCCTTTGTGGACCTCCTCAAGCACATGGCAGAGGCCCAAGGATGGAAGTCAGAGGCTCTGGACCCCAAAAAACAGATAGGCAGAGCATCTGGACTTTCCAGATAAGAGACCGGTGCTCACTCCCCCTTGGCTTGAACCCCACGAGGAGTTATCCTCAACCATATGGCAGAGACCTTCCTCCATCCCAGCCATGGCAAAGAAGGCTGACTGGGTTTACAGGCCCCCTGAGGACAAGGACCACCTTAGCGTGCACCATAAAGCCGACTCAGTGGTCATCACGGCAGCCCATGATAGATCTGCTAAGCCTACGCACCTCAGTACTTCCTCCTCCTGACAAGGAGTCCAAACAAATGGACCAGTTCAGGAGAAAATTCTATGCATCTTTACTCTAGCAATACATGCTCTGAAGTATGTCTCGCATATGCTGGAGTACCAGAAGACCTTGTTCCACCAACTCAAGCCTGTTGTCGAGGCCCTGCTGGACACTGATACAAAGTCATCCTTGGCACACACCTTAAAAATGGCCAAAGTGACTCAATGCCATTCTTTGCTGGCCACCTACGATGCAGTGGATTCCTCCGCTAGAGGTACGGCCACAGCTTAAAGCCTTCGCCAGTACTCTTGGCTAAGGGTATCAGGCCTAGCCCCTGATGTTCAGTTGGCTATCCAAGATGCCCCTTTCAAAGGCTCTGTCCTGTTCGGCAGGGATGTCCAGGACATTATAACAAGCCTGCAAGATAAAGGCACAGCTTTTCAGTTGGTCAATGAAAATATCAAAGCTACAGAAATTCAGAATACGCATAAGGAGCCAGAAGAACTGTGGGTCACCCTGGAAACAGGAAATGAGACAGCCATAGGAACTAGGGTAACTAGACACATAGTGGATTCCCTGCAGGGGGAGGGCCTCAAACAACTGGTACAACAACCCACAAGAGACAGGGCTATCCTAGATCTAGTACTGACTAACAGGGAAAGGATCACAGATCTCCAGGTAGAAGGTCACCTGGGGGCCAGTGACCATCACATGGTATGGTTAAGTTTTGGCCACTAGAACTAAATCATCCCATTCCAAGGCAAAAATATGGGATTTCAGAGGAGTTGACTTTGATAAGATGGCCTACAGAGTCAAGCTAGCCCTGGTAAGAAGAACTACAGGTGAGGGGGGTACAGACAAAGTGGGCAAGCATTAAGGATGCAATACTTGAAGCAACATCCCATTGTGTTAGAGAGAAAAAGAAGAAGGAAACCACTTTGGTTCTCAAAAACAAGAGCAGAAAAGGTCAGAGCCAAAAGTTAGGCCTTCAGGAAATATAAGGGAATGCAGCGGGATGAAGATAGGGAGGCATACCAAACTTCCCAAGGGAAGGCAGTAAGGCAGGCAAAGGCCCAAACTGAGGAAACACTAGCACGAACAGTAAAAGAAGGTGACAAGACTTTCTATAGATACATTAGTGAAAGGAGAAAGTCCAGAGGGGGTATTGCTAATATCAAATTGGATAATGGGGCATGTGAGGAGGAGGACCATGTAAAAGCATCTATCCTAAATAGATACTTCTGCTCAGTATTTACTGAAGAGAAGTTAGAGCAGGGCCCACAGCTCAGCACCATGGACACAGCGGGGAGGGAGGTGTGCACTAGTCCCTTCACAAAAGAAAGGGTCCTACAAGAACTCAATAAGCTCAGGGTAGACAAGGCAGTGGGACCTGATGGCATACATCCCAGGGTACTAAAGGAGCTAAGGGTGGAACTAGCAGAGCCATTATCAGAACTGTTTAGTGAGTCTCTGAGCACAGGAGAGGTCCCAGAAGACTGGAGAAGGGCTCATGTGATCCCACTTCACAAGAGTGGTAGCAGGGAGGAGGCAGAGAACTACAGACCAGTCAGTCTTACCTCAGCAGTGGGCAAGATTATGGAGGCACTTCTTAAGGAAAGGATAGTGCAACACCTGGAATCCATAGGAGCGCAGGATCCAAGACAGCATGGGTTTACAACAGGAAGGTCCTGTCAGTCTGATCTCATAGATTTCTTTGACTGGGTAACCAGAGTGGTGGACCTAAGGGGAGCAGTTGATGTCGCCTACCTTGACTTCAGCAAAGCTTTCAATAATGTTCCACATAGAAGATTGATTAATAAGCTGGGTAGGCTCGGGGTGGGTCAGAGGTTGGTCAACTGGGTGACAAACTGGTTGACGGTCAGAAAACAGAGTGGTGGTAAATGGTATGCAATCAGAAGAGATGCAAGTTACAAGTGGGGAACCTCAGGGATCAGTCCTGGGGCCAGTCCTCTTCAATATCTTCATCAGTGACATTGCAGATGGAGGGTAAGGTTTATTTGCAGATGACACCAAGATCTGCAACAGAGTAGATGATCCAGATGGGGTGGGCAGAATGAGAAGAGATCTGGATAAACTAGCAAAATGATTGGAAGAGTGGCAACTGAGGTTTAACGCAAAGAAGTGCAAGATCATGCACACAGGAAAGAGAAACCCTGAAGCCACCTATAGGTTGGGAGCGGAGTTGCTGGCAGTCACAAGGGAAGAAAGAGACTTGGGCATCATCATCGCCGATGACCTGAAATCATCAAGCAGACCACTAAAGCAGTAGGTAAGGCTAGGGGGATGTTGGGGTGTATTAGTAGGGGTATCACAAGTCAGAAGATTACAAGACACTGGTTAGGCCCCATCTGGAGTACCATGTGCAGTACTGGAGGCCACACCTTCACAAGGACATTAACCAAATTGAGGCAGTCCAGAGAAGGGCAACCAAAATGTTGCAGGGACTGCATCAGAAAACATATGAGGACAGATTAACGGAGTTCAGTATGTATACCCTAGAGCAAAGGAGGGAGAGAGGTGATATGATCGAAACATTCAAACACCTTATGGGCATTAACAAGGTGAAAGAGTCTTAACATGTTTCTATATAAGAAAAATAGCAGGACAAGGGGACACAGCATGAGATTAGAGGGAGGCCGATTAAGGGTTAATGTGAGGAATTCTTTTCACAGAAAGGGTGGTGGATGCAGGGAACTGCCTACCTCAGGAAGTGGTGAATATGAATACAGTGCAGGGCTTCAGACAGGCATGGGATAGGCATAAGGGAGCAATACAGATGAGTATGAATAGATAGGCCATTCACAGGGCAAAGGCCAATGGCACATTCATAAGGTAGAAAAATGGGCAGACTGAATGGGCCTTGCAGTCCTTATCTGCTGTCAACTTCTGTGTTTCTATGTAGGGATTCCTGGGGTTTGAAGAAAAAAATTACTACTTAAAGTAATGTTTCTTCCAAGGGATCGTAGAAACATAGACTTTGACAGCAGATAAGGATCACTTGGCCCACCCAGTCTGCCCATTTTCCTACCTATTGGATAAGCTGCAGATCCTAGTTAACCAACAGCCTGCTTCCTCCAACCCCCCACTATAATTTCCTTACGTCTGTCCCATACATTCTTGAATTCCCCCACTGTTTTTGACCTCACAACCTCCTCAGGAAGGCTATTCCATGCGTTCACCACCCTCTCTGTGAAAAAATACTTTCTTATGTTGCCCCTGAGCCATCCCCCCCGTCTTCAAACTGTGCCCCCTTGTTCTTGCACATTTATTTTTCTGAAATATGCTACCCTCTTGGACTTTGTTGATTCCCTTGAGGTACTTGAAAGTTTCTACCATCTACCCCTCTCCCCAGCTTTCCTCAAGGGTATATACATATTAAGTTTCTTTAATCTCTCTTCGTATGGTTTTTGGTGCAAACCCTGCACCTTTTTAGTTGCCCTCCTCTGGACTGCCTCCATCCGGTCTGTGTCTTTGCAGAGACGTGGTCTCCAGAACTGCATGCAGTACTCCAGATGGAGTCTCACCAACTGTCTGTACAGAGGGATGACGACTTCCTGTTTTCTACTGGTGATGCCTCTCCCTATGCATCCCAGTATCCCCCCAACCCTCCTTACTGCCTTACCACATTGCCTGCCTACCTTTAGGTCGTCTGATATGATTATCCCCAGGTCTCTTTCCATTTTTATTGTTAGTACCTCCCACCTCCCCCAATTGTGTACTCTTCCTCTGGGATTTTGTTTCCCAGGTGCATTACTTTGCCCTTCTTTGCACTGAATCTAAGCTGCCATACTTTTGACCATTCGTCCAACCTTGCCAAGTCAGTTCTCATCCTTTCTAACCCCCTGCCGCCGTGTGTATCAGTCCTGTTGCAGATCTTTGTCATCTGCAAAGAAGCATCCTTTTCCTTCCATTCCCTCTTCAATGTCACTTATAAAGACATTAAAGAGGACCGGCTCCAATACTCAACCCTGCGGTACCCTGCTAGTAACCCCCCTTTCTTTGGAGTGGACTCCATTTACTATTGCCATCTGCGTCCTGTCGTCCAGCCAGTTTTTTACCCAGGCTTCCACCCTGGGACCCACTCCCAGGCTGGCTAATTTATTTATTAATCTTTTGTGTGAGACTGTGTCAGATACCTTGCTAAAGTCTAGGTAGGCCATGTCCACAGCCCCTCCCTGGTCTACTACTTTGGTCAGCCAGTCAAAGAAATCTATTAGATTTGTCTGACATGACCTTCCTGCTGTGAATCCATGCTGCCTTGGGTCCTGTGCCCTGCTGACGTCTAGATACTCAACAGTTCTTTCTTTCAGAAGTGCTTCCATAATTTTCCCTACCACTGAGGTCAAACTAACAGGTCTGTAGTTTCCTGCCTCTGCCTTGCTCCCGCTTTTGTGAAGGGGAATCACATCCACCTTCCTCCAGTCCTCAGATACCACACCATCCTCCCATGATTTGTTAAAAAGGGTAGTCAGTGGTGTCACTAGTTCTCCCCTTAGTTCTCTCAGAATTCTGCGGTGAATCCGGTCAGGCCCCATTGCTATGTCCACCTTGAGTTTTAGTTCTTTCAGGACCCTTTCTTCTGTGAATGGATTGGTATCGACCCCCCTGTCCAGAGTGCTTCTGTTGTTTGGTTTAGGTTTGTCCCCCTTCTCTTCTTTTGTGAATACTGAATAAAAGTATCCATTCAGTATCTCTGCCTTTTCACGGTCACTCTCTGCCCACCCCCCCACTCCCTTTTATTAAGCCTCATTATCCCTCCCTTAGTCTTTCTTCGCTCACTAATGTATCTATAAAATATTTTATCCCCCTTCTTAACTGAGCTGGCTCTCTTTTCCTTGGTTTGGGCCTTTGCTATTCTGACTGCCTTCCCTGCTTCCTTCTGCTTTAACTGATAAGCTTTCCTGCTCTTGTGATTCCTTATACTTTCTAAATGCTATATTTTTCTCCCTAACCTTCACCGCCACCTCTTTTGAGAACCAATATTTTTTTTTTTTTCGTTTTGTGTTGTTTTATTTGCTTCACACAAAGGCTTGTTGCCTCTGTGATGGCAGTTTTGATTTTGCCCCATTGTTCTTCCACCCCTCCTTCCTGGCCTTTTGCTAGTGCATTCGTTAGGCACTCTCCCATTCTGCCAAAATCAACCCTCCGAAAGTCCCCATTACCCTTGCTTTTGTATGGCTTGACTCTATTTATTGTGAACCACACTGTCTGGTGGTCGCTTGTTCCCAGATGGCTACCCATTTCTAAATCTGACATCCTCTCAACGTCCCCATTTGAGAGTACCAGGTCTAAGACTGCTCCCTCCCAAGTGGGTTCCAACACTAGCTGCCTGAGACATGCCCCTCTGTAGGGCATCGAGAATGACTCTGCTCTTGGATGTGACGGTGTGCAGATGTTTGTGGAGGGCCTTTGAGCCTCTGCCCTTCCCCCAAGCAAGCCAGACCTCCGCTCAGTATCCCTCTGGTGTGCAGGTGTGCAGCAACGCTGCAGCCAAAAATGCCAGCAGGTTTTATGTATGGAGCTTACTGGATTTTAATCTTGGTGCCTTTTTTCTGAAGGAACTCTCGTCTTTATCGGTCGGCCCAACAATGCAGATAGTTTATTTTTGACTGAATGTTATCAAACCTATGTTGTCCTGAACACTATTGAGGGGAGCCTTAATTTATTTTACAGCAGTTTGGGCTGTTTTGGGGCTTTAATTTTACTGTGACGAAGCTGCACATCATGGACTGATTCTAACCTGGGGACTAACATAGTTAGTACATGTAGATAATACTGCTGTAATATCTGGATAGCCTTTTATTTAAATCTTATGCACTGTGCTTAAAATCCCTTACCCTGAGGTTCGTTTCTTGACTAGGCTTCTCCTCCTCCAGCCCACCTTGGATCCTGGCTGCTGTATTTGATCTTTGACATTCTTTTCCTCTTTCCTCAGATGTTCGTGGAGGGCCTCAGAGCCTCTGCCCTCCCCCCAAGCAAGCTGGACCCCTGCTCAATATCCCTCCAGTGTGCAGTTATGCAACAACGCTGCACTTAAAAACGCCAGCAGGTTTTGTGAATGGAGCTTAGTGGATACGCACCGGCTGCCCCACCACCACCCTAGGTGAACTCAGTCCTATATAGGCTAGGACACATGAGCTGTGCAGCCTATCAGCCCACTTTACCATTAGCAGCTTATCTGCTTTCACCTCTAGTGGCCGCCCTACTCATTCCCCCTTCCATAAGTAGTATCCTGCTGTATAGGAAGCACAGTCTTTTCCCTGTATATTTGCTTCATAGGAATCACAGTCTGCGAAACTCAAGGGATTGATGTAGAAGGGATGCTCTGCTGAGCCAATCAAATCTGTCAGTAGAAACGACTCCTGCTGCTGCACCCAGTCTTAGAACCTGACCTAAGTCTTGCTGTCTGCACCTGGCCTTTTTACATGCTTAGCTTAATCCCTGCTAACCTCAGGTTGCTGCACTGCTCCCTCGGAAATTCCTTCTTGAGGGGCCTCACTGCTCTCTACTGCATCTGGACTGCCGGCATGGCCCTCCCTGGACTGCCTGGGGGCTCAGCCCTAATCCCTGGACCTCCAACCACCATGCCCTTGTTCACGTTCCCCGGCCTGGCTATCCACTAAAGGCATAAAAATGGTTCACCTAAATTTACCTAGCAACCTGCCTAACCTAGCGGAGCTAATGGCATCGGTGGCACACTACGACCCTGATATTATGGGGGTCTCGGAAACCTGGCTGAAGCCTCATACCCCTGATTCAGCGTGTGCCCTTCTGGGTTACAGCCTCATCGGACAAGATAGAGCAGGGAACAAACATGGGGCGGTGTGCTCCTCTACTGTAAGGTGCACCTAAATGTGTCTGTCATAGGATGTACCCCCTCCACCTCCCCAGCCTGTGAATTCCTGCACGTCCTCTTCCTCCTGCTAGGAAATTCTAAAAATGTTCACCTGGTCTGTGCCTACAGTCCTCCAAAGGGAGGAGTGCCAGAGCTGTCCTCTCTACTTGACAGCCTCAGCGACAAGGTCGGCTCAAATGAGGTACTAGTCTTTGGTGACTTTAACCTAAATTGGTTGGGTCCCAGTGCCAAGCATTATGAGCCTCTGCTCTCTGGCCTTGCCCTCAGCCAACTCATTACGGAACCCACAAGGCTCCCTTCCAGCGGAGATGAAGGATCCCTTATCGATTGGGTACCGAGCAATAGACCGGATAGGACAGTCTCCTCAGGCATCCTCCCTGATGTCATCTCGGATCACTGTCCTACCTACTGCACATGGGGCATCTCCCCACCCAAAATCCCCTGTAAAGTGATCCAGATGAAGGACTACTCCAAATTCAACATTAATGACTACCTTGCGAACCTACAACACGCGGACTGGTCCCGGGTTACTGCCACCAACGACCCCTCAGGAGCTCTTGACCTTTTTCTCCCTGTGTTCGCTCCCCTACAAAATAAACATGCCCCCTCACAAGAAGGAGAGTGAGGGGCACTGTTACAAAATGGCTCCATGGCAGCCTATTCTCCCTCATGAAGAGAAGGGACAAACGCTGGGCGAGGTATAAGACCTCCCTCAACAGTTCTGACCTCATAGAATATTGGCAGCTGAGAAACTCTTGTAAAAGAGCCATCCGCACTGCCAAGAGCAAGATCTGTCAATCTGCCCTGCTATCCTCCGCCAGAAACCCGAGGAGTTTCTGGCAGAACATCAAAAACACAGTCAGTGGGTCCTCTAGAATCCAGGTCACCGACATGCATATTGGTGGGGTTAGCTGCAACAACCCCCTTACCATCGCGAGTGCATTTAACTCCCTGTTCGCTGACCTGCCTGCTCCCCTTACCAGTTCCCTGACCCCACGGATCACGGTCCCTCCACGAGTGGGCACACCCCCCAACCCCCCTTCTACTTAAAACAGGTCTCCATCAAGGAGATCCAGAAGCTCCTCGCAGGACTCTTCCCTCACAATGGGGCGGGGCATGACAGCCTTGAACCCAGACTGCTCCGCCTGGGGGCATTCCTCCTAGCCAGGCCTGTCACTCACATATTTAACACTTCTCTAATCTCAGATATCATCCCTGATGTATGGAAAGTGGCCAAGGTCATCCCTGTCTTCAAACAAGGCAACCCGAAGGATCTCAACAACTACCACCCTATTGCCATCCTGTCTGTGCTTGGTAAGCTTCTCGAAAAGGCAGTTGCCGCTCGTCTCTCCCACCACCTTTAGAGCTATGAACTTTTCTCCCCAGCACAACATGGCTTTAGAAAAGGGCACAGTATGTCCACTGCCCTTGCCGTAGTTACCGCTGAGATCAGGTCTGCTACTGATCAAGGCAAATTGACCGGAGCCATCTTCGTGGATCTCTCGAAAGCTTTTGATCAGGTCGAGCACTCGCTGCTCTGCACCACTCTGTGCTCTCTTGGCTTCCCCCTCCCAACCCCCACCCATGCCTGGTTCTCTAACTACCTCTCTGGCAGGCAACAGTACACTAACTTCAACAGAGCACTCTCTGACCCCTCTCCAGTGAACTGCGGGGTTCCCCTGGGATCCGTCCTTGGATCCCTCCTGTTTTCCCTCTTTATAAATGAGCTGCCCTCTGTCACAGCCCATGGGTGTTCCACCCTATACGTGGACGACCTCGTCATCCTGGCCAGCTCTCAGGACATCACTACCATTAACTCCAGGCTAAATTCGGATTTCAACCTTTTTCAAACCTAGCTCAAGGGCCACAAGCTGACCATCAACCTAAATAAGACTCAAGTCATGCTGTTTGGCTCCAGGGCCAAGACTATATCCTGCCCAGCTCCCCTAAATATCTTTGGAGTTGATGGCTCCCTCCTACATGCTGTGGGCACTGTCAAGTACTTGGGCGTAACACTTGACCTGCAGCTTGACCTCACCCTGTATATTCGGAACATATGTAAGGCAACGAACGGAAAACTGGGACTAGCTTACAGAGCAACAAGCTGTCTCACCCTGGCTGCACGACTTGCCCTAGCCAGGGGAGTCCTGCTACCCATGTTCTGTTATGGGCTTGTTACCTTTGCCCCGTCCGAAAAACCAATCTCACAAAATGGACACACATATAATAATGTATGCCACTTTGCACTCTCTGCTCCTCACCTCACACACCTCTGTGAGCTTTACTCATGGCTGGAATGGCTCCCTTCGGAAAAGTACCGCACATTTGTCATTGGCAACTTTATTGACAACATTGCCTGAACCGCCACCCCCTTCTGCTCTCGCCCAACACCTCATACCTGGAACGCCCTCCTACCACTCAAGATCCAGTGACTCACTGGCCCTCCTGGTTCCAAAAACCCACACCTTGAGGGTGATTGGGCTTTCGCCACTTATGCACCCAGCGTGTGGAACTCCCTTCCTGCAATCAGCTGCTCCGCCACCTCCCATCCTTGCTTTAAAGCCTCCCTATAGGGCTTCCTAAAATTGGCCTCATCCTGTCTCTGTGCCAACCAGACCCCTGGCTGAGGCACTTCATTCTCAGCTCAATCTGCTGGGGGGTGAGAATCCTGTTTATTGAATGCACTTCCTCCGCTGATGATCTTGAATCAGTTAGCTGTGTTAATTGCATCACCATGCACTGGGTCCATTCCCTGCCCAAACTGTTCATTGAGGCATTGCTTAGAAAATTCCATTCCACTTTTACCCCAGTCTCTCTCCTCTGTTCCCCACTCCTCTTGAAACTCTCTATCCCTTCCTCACCCCAGGTTTATAGCTGAACCCTTTATTGAATGTAACTGACGCCCATGCCTGTATATATGATATTTATCTATCAATTAATCTGTCAATGCTTGATGTTATTGTATGTTACCTTGACTCTGCCAAATGTTGATTGTATTGTACCCTGTAATGATTGTATCTGTACCTTGTAACCTCCCGGGTCACACCTGAAAATAGACACTTGGCTGTCTAGTGTGCTTACCTGGTAAACAAACGCAAATAAAATAAACATCTGGCATATTCAGGTCCCCCATCAACAATGGCCCCCCTTTTTCTGCCATTCTAAGGATGTCTCCTATCATTTCCTTGTCACTGTCCTCCCCCTGAGACGGGGTCTGTATACAAGCCCTGTGCAGATTGTAGTGCCATTTCCTGTCTCCAAAGTGACCTATAGTGCCTCCTCTTCTCCCTGTTTACCCTCTAATTCCGTTGCTTTGATCCCTTCCCCTATGTAGAGAGCTACTCCTCCTCCTTTTTTACCCTCCCTGTCCCTCCTGTAGAGTGTGTAGCCGGGTATGTTGACATCCCAGTCACGGTTCTCTGTGTACCATGTTTCTGTGACTGCCACGATATCTAGGCATCCCTCTTCCATCAAGGCAACTAGTTCAGGAAGCTTGTTACCTAGACTATGGGCATTGGTACTCATCGCCCTCCATTTTTTTGATGGCCTTACCACTTTTAGCCCCATCCCTGTCCTTACTGCCTTTGCCCTTTTTCTCCATTTACCCCTGCCCTGCCCTCTATTGACCTCTACCTTGGTGTTAACCTTGCTATGTACCTTGTTTTATGAGGGGAGGCTGAGAATTCCCTGCTCCTTTTCAGTGCCCCCCCTTGGCTAGTTTAAAAGCTTGTTAATGAAGCATTTAAACTGGTCATCTAGAATTCTGGTTCCCCTCCCGGACAGATGCAGACCATCGTGCCAGTATAGGTCTGTATCTCTCCAGGTGGACCCCCAGTCCCCAGTGAAGCCAAAACCCTGTGCACCAGTTTTTCAACCATTCATTGAATCCCAGGGTGTAGAGTACCCTAGCCTCACTCATGCCATAAACAGGCAGCACCTCCGAAAAGTTTGCCATGCGTGCTACTTGTCTAAGGCCCCTCCACAAACTCCTTCTGCACAGCTCTGATCCCATTCCCAGCTATGTCATTTGTCCCTAGGTGGACAGTGACATCCAGCTCCACTTCCCGTGCAGCTGCCCCCACAATCCTGATAATTCGCTTCCTGTCACTCCATGCCATGGTGCTAGGTAGGCACCTTTCCTCCCTTTCCCCTCCCTCCCCCAGTTATACTTCCTAACAATTGAGTCCCCCACCAGGAGTTGTTTTCTTCCCCTGTGGGATCCCATACCACCCTCCTGTCGGTCTCCTTTGTGGAGGTTTCCAGCATCCTCCTTGGTCTCCACTGTGGGTGCTTCCATAGAGGAATAACGCTCTGCCAGAAAGGTATATGAATTGTTGAGAGGTATAACTGGTGGGATGCGCTTCTGTTCCACCACCCTCACCCTCCCTGGGCCCACCATAGCCCAACCACTCACCTCTGGATCCCTCACTGTGCTTAAATCTCCCACACTGCCTCCCCTTCCAGAACCTGGAAAAGGTTCTACAAGAATCAGCACTTGTCTAGTGTTTCCTTGCTTGAGCATTACTTGTTCATTCACAATCATTTTTTTCCTGTGGTTTTGTTTTAGTCTGCCACATCTTGGCCTGGGTGGTCAATCTTTATTGCTTTTTTGGTATTTCTTCATTTTTGTCTAGTTTAGGAGTTAGTAAAATTCATGGCTATTGGTCAATTGGCTTAAAAATAAATCTGATGCTAGGCAGTGGAACAGAGCACCACCTTAAGGCAGAGATTTGAACTTGAATTCTGAGTTCCATAATTTACATAGGTTCCACTCTCTGGGGCAGTTCAACCTGCCAGGCTAACTTCATTAGTTAAGCACAGTGAGGGATCCCTTGGAAGAAACAATATTACTATGGTAAGTCATTTTTTATGTTTCCTTGTGCCTGTGCAAGAAACATTTTGTGGTGGCTTAAGGGAACGACATTTGAGAGATGTGTCAGGGAGCAGCCCAATGAAGAGCACTCTACAGTGGGTGCGTCCCTGACAGGCCAATGACCACCCAAGCAGAGAGTGACAGTGATCGGAATTTCACAGCTGGAAGTGGACTGCACTTGAATGAAATGAAGCACTCCAATCCTTTCATTTGCATACCCCCTCTCACCGCAAGCAGCTGAGCTGTGATACTGCTGTTTTCCCATTTCTCTTTTGCTGCCTGGTTCTGTATGCCACAATACAAATTGTTACCCCACGCTCTGTCATGGGTTAATCCTTACGTAACCCGCCGCACAAAAGAGAAAATGCCCCAGAGTACTGTAACCCTCCACACACACACACACGCACACGCACATACAGAGAGCCGTGCTGAGAATTAACACAACTGAAGGCATGCTGAGCTTACCTTATTACCCTGCAAATTCAGAGGGAATGTGGGATTATTAGGTGCTGAAGCGCTAAAAATGTCTGAGTGGGACACACACTGGTACAGTCCATAGAGCTTCCACTCGGTGAAAAGGCTGTCAGTAAGAAAAAAAAAAAAAAAAACTGACATCACATGTTGGGAATTAGATTGAAATGCAGGGTCGTAAAAGCTTCATTTACTATTCAGAGAGAGTGACCCAACTGCATGCGTTTCACAATACTAATTCCAAGGACTTTTTTTTTTTTTTACTTACTAATTTCAGACAGCCTTTCCTTTTGGCCCACAGTGGAAGCTCTGTACCCTGTGCATCCCACTCAGACATTTTTTCACCAACAGTTAAAACAATTAAGCCCGATTTGCAATTTATTATTCAGCCCGTTATTGTACTAGTCTGTAATGGTAGGAGATATCGGTCTGTGAGCAGCAATTACTCTGTTTCTCTCCATGTGCGTGAAGGCAAAACAGGGTCTGAAAGAGAGAAACCCAAAGTTCCGAACAGTCTGTTATTTCTCTAGTTCCTGCAATAATCCACAGCAGTAGTAGCAGCATGCCTGAACTCAAGATTTTTTACCAACCTTATTTTGCTTACGCTTCACTTTGCCGTAAGTACAATGGAATAGGGAAAGAAACTGAGCCACTGGAAAAGGAGCACTTTCCAGGAAGGTACGAACATCTCCAGGAAAACAAATGATTTACTGCCACGGATTACGGCAGGAACGAGTGAAATAACACCAACGCCACACGATGTGCCAGCCACAGCACACATCTCAGCTGACCCTTATTACGAGGGGTGCCCCTGATTTTATTCCTGGGAATTGCTCTGTCCCACATGGAAAATGTGGTGCATGCAGGAAAGGTGCGAAATCCATAATATGCTGATGATGAATAATAAAAGAAGGCAGAAGTTCTGAGAGGTAAGGGCACAGCAAAACCGTTACGCACTAACTTCCACAGTGTTCTGAACTTGAATCAACGGAGTTTAGTGGATAAAACAGAAACCTGGATTTCTTTATGGCCAGAACAGGAAGCCGTGTCCTTGTGGCCATTACTTTTTGGGGAGTAACCACTTGCTATAATCAAGTTGAAAAGTAATCAGATTATGTGTTGCAGATTACTTTAACTTCAGTAATTTGAAGAAAAATGCAACGATAACAGCCTCACTGCGATCAGTGGATGATATTGTGCAGAGCTGGAAATGAACGGGGGGGGGGGGGGACAGACATGAATGTTTTGTTTTTTTTCTTTTAGTGAAGACAGAGCACATACAATTCGGTATTTACTTATGGCATGACTGCAGTGAGATGTTGGTTCCTGACCAATAAAATAAGCAGCCTCTGCAAATGGTCATATAAGGCAGCTGCACTGAACAGGAAAAATGCTGCACACAGCCTTTACTGGAGTTCAGTAGGGAGAAAACTATTATGTTTTGTGCAGCTGTGAGTCACTCGGCATTGTTCCAAGACACCCTTGCACCCGCATCTCATCTGATACAGCCGTGTGAATTTTCAGGCGCACAAACAAACACCATGCTCATAGTTTCATATTTCTGGCTTTATTTGTCTGCATCATGCAATGACACTGCCTTGGCTGAGCAGTCAGAATAAGTTCCCCATGAAGATATTGAATAAATAAAAAAAGGCATCAATGACTACATTTGTTCTTCCACCTTTACAAGAGGGATTCACCTTATGCACTTTGATGGCAGGAAAGGGAAACTAAGTGGAACCTCCCAGTTTCGGCAAGATGCTGTAAAGTTTTTTTTCCCCCCCATCCTTGACTGGTTTTGTATTTTGTAACACCCACCTCATCACTGGGAATAAATGTCTCATAATCAGTTGCAAACAAATCATACCAATCTGTCTGCAGTACTTTGTTTAACCACAAGTACTGCAGGCCGACACCCATCATTTCCCTGTTTATCATATTCCCACTGTGTCCACTGAAAACTTGCATCAGACTACCTCGGGCAATGTCACATAAAAAAAACTAAAATAAACAATGTTAATTTCATAATCCATCCAGCTAATAGTAGGCATCATTTTCAGAGTTTGTAACCAATCGTAGTATTCCAGTAAGTTATACTTTAGAACTTTCCACATGTAAAAAAATTTTTTTTTTTCACTCACCACCGGACATCGCATTATACTTTATTTGAGATGCAAGCTTTTTTGTGCTTGGTTCCCAGTCCATATCCCCTTGCTCTCTCCCCCAGCCTCAGTTTTGCGTTAGTATGGCTTAGCTCTTGTTCCTGCAGCCTTTTACATGATACTTTTTGAATATGACATTACAGCTGTACTTAACAGATTATCTTTGCTAATGGCAACATGGAAATTAGTTGTGAGTTTTGGTCTGTTCCCTGCTCTCTACAGCCTCCCCCCACCCAGCTCACAAACACCAGTTCTGCCGGTTGTTGTCTGTAGTGTGGTATCCACTCTAAACCTCTGCGACTGCAACCATTTGAGGTCATGAAACTGAGAAGATGACAAAATGCCGGTGGCCACTACCCAGCATGTTTTTCCTAGATAACCTACTATGAGTTACACTATAGCTTATCGTACAAACCTGTACAACTGCATCTGTGTAAAAAGTTGTTAGAAAGTCTAACACCTCTTACAGATATTTTCAGCAACAATGCAGTTTAATATTGCATAACGGGGAAGGGTCTTATTCCCTTTAAGGTAGAATTTATTAAAAAAAACTGGCATAGGTAGGAACATTTATCAGTTCCAGTTCATGTTACAACAACCTGAGTTAGATTATGCCGAAAAAGCACGAAGAGGGGTACTTGCCAGTTCCAACCCATGGCAAAATAATCACATAAAATGCACATAAAGAGAAATATTTACCAGTGCCTGTCTCTTACAACCTGAAATAAATCAGGGAAAAGCACAAAAAAAAAAACTGATTTTCAACCCTTAAAGCAACTTGCGTTTAATCAGGATACCCACAAAAATACAGAGGTACATGTAACAATTTCAGTCGCTACTAAAACAGCTCAAATTACATCAGTTTCATGACAGAAAGACAATCCCATTTGAGTCTGAATCTTTCAGAATTAAGCAAAACTCTGTTACTACTTAGAAAACTCACAAGCAAGAATAACTAGATTGGCTACTGCCCCCCCCCCCAAAAAAAAAAAAAGAGTTGGAGTATAATTTTCTGTCCATGTGTCACATCATTTCATGCCACAAGCATGGAAACACATCAGCAAGTTTAGTGGATGTGTCCCACATTCTGAGGCCCAGTGTCTCCTGGCTCATCTTCCCATATGGTGCTAAACCTCATTCAGCATATGATTAGGCTCTGCTTGTATGTTAATAAATGTGTAATGGCTTACAATCATAGAAACTTGACAGCAGAAAAGGACCTCTTGGCCCATCTAGTCTGTCCCTTTTCCTTCCCACTATTCCTCCCTCTGAAAGCCCCCATTTACTGCTGCTTTCCCATATCTTTTCTGCTGCCTGGTTCTGTAATGCCACAATACAAGTTAACACCTACTCCCCCGCCAAACAGGAAATGCACAACACTACTGCACTTCCTTCAAATCCATGGTCACAAAGCAGTTAACACAACTGCCTCCACCTTGCCAGCACAGAAGATGCACCATGCTGCTGCACCCCCCCCCAAAGAACCGCTGTGTGAATTAACACAACCTCCCTCCCCCTAGTCGGCAGTGGAGGCATTCTGCACTTACCTTATTTACCCTGCAAAATTCAGAAGGGAATGTTGTGTGATTATTAGGCGCTGAACCAGGATGCAGGTGTAACAGTGCACTGCAGAGCTTGCAGTGTCCCCGCCCTCTCCACTCTCTCCCCTGAGGTCTCATTTGGAGAAGCTGGCTGGGAGGAGGAGGAGGAGGAGGATGTCATACCTCTCAAACTGAAGTATAAATGGGAGCTCCCAGTGCCCATTTAAGTGCTGGAGTCAAAACAAAATAACACTCCAGCAAGTAAAAAAAGGAAATGTTCTGTATAAGTTCATTAGTTACCTTATATGAATTTGTCTTACCTGATAATACTAGCATAATATGTGGGAAGAAATGTATTATACAGCTTCTCTTTAAATTCAGTACCTGATTTCAGGGCATGACAAGGCTATTATAATGTCATCAGCATTTTGAAAAGCCTGCAAAGCATTGTAGCAGGTGAAGATTTATTTAGTAACTTTATCTTGTGATTCAAATAAGACAATACACCCCTGCCACATACACCATGCAAAGAAACATTCAGCATTGACAAATGCTTGTTTCACATGGCTTAATGGAGGAAGATGTACTTGAAGAATACTTACTTTCCGTAACAGTAGATTTTTGGGAAAATCTCCTTCATTGAGCTACAGTTCTCCATCCTCCTCCCTTTTTTGTGTAGCGGGTGGTTATCCTGCCTGCTCTTACAAGCTGGTTCTCCTCTTGTGCCCAATTCTGGCATTATATTACTCGGGTTTCCATACCTTCTCCTGTGATCCTGGTTGCTTTGGATCCTGCTGGTCTGATGATCCTACAACCCCTCTCCACTAGAGAACTGAGGCATGATAGGGTCACCCATATTATAAAGGTGGTGATGATGTACTTAGATGTGGACCGCCCCAGCTATCAGACGTTTCCAGGTTGTCCTGATGCCAACATCTTACGGTTCCATGATGTGACTTGATAGATTCCCTTGATAATCCACTGTTACGGTAGGTAATTTTTGGGGGGGTTCACCCATTGCAGCCAGTTACACATGCTATAGTATTTTAAAAATATGCCTTATAAAATGTCCCCTTTATTTGAAAATCAAAACTTCAGTTTAAATTCAGCTGATTTTTAAGTACTGCACAGGGTCTTGGTGATATCGAGCATTGTGAAAGCTGTCCTTTCACCAACTGGGATTCAGTTCACTGTCCACACTTTCTCATTTGCTAAGTGTAGCCCAGTTCACCGAACATCTTCAAGGTCGACTCCTCCTACCACCCATGGTGTCATTATCCGGCTCTGTCCTATCTGACAGCAGATCTTCTTTTCCACTAAAAGGGACAGCTCTCCCCCTTCCCAGGTCCTGCAGCATGAGAAGATTCTATGTTTTCAAGTGCTAAAACTTAAGTGAATTTCAACATTTTGCTTCCAGTTATTTCAATTATTTTGTTAGGTTTACACATTACATATCACTTACAGGTAGGTGTACGACAATATAAAAAGACAGCACATCATTGCTGCAGTAAAAGAGCCTGGATGTCCCTGCACCTTGTTGCAACACATGGGGTTATCTAGAAATACATAACAAAACAGAGTTACCTTGATTAATATACATCTTTCTGGCATTTAGGTTATAGTAAATGGCCATTGCTGCCATAAGCGGGGATATCAAATTGTTCCACGCAACAGTGTACCCCCAATGTTAAAGGTTAGCCATCCCTTACCTTCCAAATAAGGGGAATTATTAGATCTTACTTCAAGAGGGTTCCTTCAGTAGGTCATTACATATAGGACTAGCACCATCTGGCATTTGGGCCGCACAGCAGACATTTCTAGCAATACCTAACGGGGGTCCACCCATCTGACGTCACAAGACCGATGTCAGCGTGACCATACATAGTAGGCGATCCCCACGCCTGCCCTCCAGTTCTTTCCCACTGTCACCTCGTGTCAGTTGCATTGCAGACTTCCATTAGCGATCGTCATGTAAGTTCTTGCATCGGATTTATTCCTTTGCCTTTTTTGACAAATATCTCAAATTTTTTCTCGCTTATGTTTTCACTTAACAAAAAGTGCTCATTCTGTGGCACACAAATACCACAGAAGGATGGCCACCTTAAGTGCTTGATCTGCCTGGGCCCAGACCATCCGTCTCATCCTGCCCAGAGTGCCAGCCTTTCAACCAGGCCACCAGAAAAAGGAGGCAGCAGGCTTTGTCGGCCCACCTTTTAAAAGTCCATCTTGCTTAGTTAGAAAAGCAAATGAAGCGGATCCACAAGTCCTCTTCAGAAAAATCTTCTTCTTCCAAAAAAGAGAACAGAAAGGAGAAATCTAGGAAGCTGGAGCGCTCCACTGAGGCCCAGCCTGAGGCCTCTTGGCCCACGACGAGCAAGGCTTCTCAGCTGCTGCCTAAAGTGAAGACTTCTGATGGTACGTCGGACAAAGCTTCTGCGAGTAAGTCAGCCGCCGGCCCCTCCAACGGCCGCACCGCCATTGCTGTTAAGTCGGCCCCGGCCCTCCAGGGACCGCCCGGCCGACGATAAGTTGGCTCCCCAGGCCTCAGGGGACCCACATGGCTATAGCCAATAAGTCGGCCAGGGGGTTCCTTCCCTGCCCGCCCGGCAAGACACCTCTCTCTGATGGCCGCTCAGGTGTAGCTGTCCTGTCCGGGCCTGATGGTGCCTCACCTGGCATCCGGAAGAGCCAGGGAGAGACTGCTCCTCTCCCCCCTTCTCCCCCGCTTGTACCCTCCCCTTCCCTGATGGGTACTTTAGGCAAGGACAGTGCAAAGCCCCTTGACGTACAAGACCATTCCTCGTGGTCCGTTCCACGCTCTGCTGATGGGGTCACCGGGAAGGAGGTTCCTCCTCAGCCGTCTGGCCTTATTGTGAAGGCCCCTCCTCTTCCATGGGGAGGGATCTCTCCAGATCCAGCGACTTTCCCGGTCCCACCATTGGATCAGGCTCGTATTCACCAGATGCTAGAACCTCTGACGACGGCTTCAGAGCCCGCGCCCAGCCATCTAACCCCAGCCTTTGGCTCCAACACCAGACGCAGTCCTCCATCGGGTCCTCTTCATCCGGTCTGGGCAGCGGATGCTCCAATGCCGAATTCCTTTCCGGTGCTGGATCGGGTGGTGCCAAAATCTAGACGTCAGTACCCAAGATGCTGGCTATCCCGATGCTGGACCCGCCGCTGATCTATATGATGGCGGGCCCAATGTGGGTCCCCCCTCCATCAGACCCCCTGACAGTGGGGATTTATTACAGACCCCGGATTGTCCCTCATTACCCCCGGAATATCCTGGGGACCACTACCTGGCTGGTCCTCCTCCTGATTGGAGCACTACAAGACAGTACTACCCTGGCTTCAATCCCTACCAGGGCTATCACTTTCCGGGTTACTAGGGGTATCACTGCCCACCTCCCCTGGTAATCCCCCCCTTCCTCCCCCCGTATAAGTTTCCTCCCCCAACCCCTCCACCGGCTCCAGCCACGCCGGACTTCAAAACCCTAATTCATTCTTGGTGGCAGGGGGCACGCTCGGAGTTGGTGTCAGATCTGGAAAGCAGGCTCCCTCACCCACACTCTCGTAGATCTCCATCCCCAAGGAGTTCTTCTCCTCAATCCACAGTTCACGTCTTGGAGACAGTCTGCAAAGCCATTGTTCTCCCGGACTTTAGTGACCTTCCAGATGAAGGGGCGGATGACGATGAGGGTGATGAGTCGCTGGAGGAGCCCTCGGATGAACTCGAGGATCTTAGTTCGAGAGGGTTCCTGCAGTAGGCCTTCACATATAGGACTGCACTCCCTGGCGTCAGGTTCGAATGGTAAAACTTATAGCTAGCATCATCAACGGGACCGCCCCCCCGACGCCAGGTGATGTGACATCATCTGACTATAAGAAGGGGCTGTCCTGCACCCACCCTCCAGTTCCCCCCACTGTCGCATCAGTTCATTCAACGGATGCGGTTGAACAGCGACCACCTCCAAAGCCTCCGGGAAGGTCCTTTTACCTGCCGGTTCAGATCCCCATCGTCCATCAAGAAATCCAGGCCCTGCTACAAAAAGCGGCCATAGAACACGTCCCTCCAAACCAACTAGGAAGGGGATTCTACTCCCATTTCTTCCTGGTTCCAAAAAAGACAGGGGATCTTTGACCTATACTAGATCTCAGCACGCTCAACCTCTTCGTAGAGTGCAGGAGGTTCCGCATGCTGACGCTTCAGGGTCTCCTGCCCCAGCTCCCATCAAACACATGGCTGTGCTCCCTAGATATGCAGGATGCTAAAAAAAAAAAATCCCTGTCCTCCCTGGGATCTTAATTTTATGTTGGAGAAACTTACTTTGCCCCCTTTTGAACTGGCAGCAAGTTGTGATATGCACTTCCTGTTTGGAAGACCTTTTTTTGGTTGCAGTTACTCCAACTCGAAGGGTTTCAGAGCTTCAGGCCTTTATTTGCAAAGAGCCTTATTTGATTTTCCACAAGGACCGGGTGGTTCTGAGGACAAATCCTTCTTTCTTCCGAAAGTCATTTCGGAGATGACTCACAACCAGAGTGTTGAACTGCCGGTCTGTTTTCCTCAGCATTCCAATGGGGGGAATATCTTTTGCACACCTTGGATATGCATCGGATTTTGAGGTACTGTACCTCCCGGACTAAGGAAACTTGAAAGTCAAACCAACTCTTTGTGGCTTTTGTCTTCCAGTGCCAGGGCAAGGCTAACTCTAAACAGACTATTTCCAGGTGGGTGGCAGGCTAACTGTATTCACTACACTTACCAGAAATACAGAAAAACACTTTCAGGGCAGTTAAAGGCCACTCCACCAGAAGCATGGCCACTTCTAGCTCTTTTCTCAGGAATGTGTCCACTGCAGATATCTGTGCAGCAGCCACTTGGTCTTCCATCCATACCTTCACTAAGCCCTACAGTCTGAACATTGCCTCTAGGTGTCGAGCTGGTTTCGGCCTTGCAGTTTTGCAAGGTCTTCTGTCTTAAGGCAGATCCTTAGTTGGCAGACATATTCCTCCTCCTGGAAACTCATCTCCAACTCTCCTCCTTTTTCTTAGACTGCTTGGAATTCAGTCCTGTGTGTGAAGACCTACTGCAGGAATCTTCTCGAAGTAAGATATAGCAATTATGTATGAACTTACCATAACAGTATAACTTCGAGAGAGGTTCCTGCAGTAGGTCTAATTTACCACCCACCTTCCCCCAGTTCCTGGAGTTATTTCTTTTTTTTCCTATCTAGCCTGTTGGTTCAGCTAGGGTACTGGGTACCAGGGTTGTTACTCCGCTTTTCTGCTCCCTTTCTCAAAGTCTCCAGTGGAAAAGAACTGGAGGGCGGGTGCGGGACCGCCCCTTGTTATCGTTGGGATGACGTCGCGGGGCAGTCCCTGCTGATGATTGCTAGCTACAGGTTTGCCATTTGAACCTGATGCCAGGGGGCGCAGTCCTATATGTGAAGACCTACTGCAGGAACCCTCTCGAAGATCTACTGTTAAGTTCTTACGTAAGTGCTATTTCCAAAGGGCAAGATTTCCCCCAAGTCTCCCCCCCCCCCCAAGAGGACCCTGCCTTTTCAGATCTCTTGAGGTCCATGTAAGACTTTTTTGCCTGGGAGCCAGAGGATCAGGACCCTATGCGACAGAGACTCACCAAACATCTGGACTTGGAGTCTCTGTCCCCGGTACCAATTCCTCCTTGAATTGGACCTCACCAGGACCTCACCTCTGTGGTCTGGCAAATACCTCATTCCATCCCGCTGTCCCCAAGAGGGTGGACAGAGTGTACCGGGTGCCTAAGGAGGCTACATTTCTTAAGGTGCATCCGAAGGCAGACTCCTGTGGTTATTTTGGCTGCTCATGATCGCTCATCTGCACCCAAGCACATAAGCACATCTCCTCCAGACAAGGAGTCGAGGCCGATGGACCTGTTAGGTAGAAAGGTTTATTCTTCAGCCACATGCGCACTGCAGTCCCTAAATGATGTGGCCCGTATGGTGCCACACCAGAAAGCTACCTTGACCAGGCTGGAGGCCTGAGTCCAGGCTATGGATCCTGCAAGCCTCAAGGAAGAGCTCGCCAAGGATCTCCGCCTTTCACGTGTTTCCTGTAGGCATGCTCTGCGGGCTACATATGACACCTGGCTTCGCATTTCTGGCCTCACCAATGAGGTGCAGTCTGCAATTCATGACACCCCCTTTCGAGGCTCAGTGCTTTTTGATGATGATACCAAAGACATCATCACTGACCTCCAGGATAGAAGCCTTACCCTGAGGTGAGTGCAGTCCATATACCAGTAGGGCACTCAACAGCAGCAGCCCTTTCAGAAAAGGACCTAGAGGCAGAGGAAGCAGGCCCCAGCTCGATGCCAGGGGAAACGCAAGGCCACGGGTTCCACCACTACTCCTGCCTCCAAGAACCAGAGATGCTCAGGATGTCCTCCTCCTGAACGCCCTGCCACCTCCTGACTCCCTAGCCCCACCACATCCTCTGCCTCATGGCCGAGGAGCCAGTGGGGGAAGGTTCACCTGCCATGCACTGGAGTGGCAGGACGTAACCTCCGATGCATGGGTCCTGCAACAAGTGTCCGTCAGATACACTATAAAGTTTCTGGACATCCCACCAGACTCTCCACCAAAAAGGTCTTCCTACTCCAGGGATCAGGCCCTTCTTGTTCCACAAGAAATTCAAAGCCTGTTGCTCAAAGAAGCGATAGAGTCTGTTCCTCTCTGGCAGAGGGGAAGGGGGTTTTGCTTCCATTTTTTCCTGGTTCCAAAAAAGATGGGAGACTTGGGACCCATCCTCGACCTGAGCAGTCTCGACCTGTTCATAGAGTAGAAAAAGTTCAGGATGCTGACGCTCCTGACACTTCTCCCACTTCTTCTGGAGAACCATTGGCTTTGTGCTCTGGACATGCAGGATGCTTACCTGCACATACCGATCTTCCCCAGCCACCGCCGATTCCTGCGGTTCCTATTCCAGGAGGAGCACTTCCAGTTTCGGGCCCTCCCCTTTGGTCTGTCCTCGGCACCTCAGGTGTTTACCAAGTGCCTGGAGGTGGTGGCGGCCTTTCTGTGCTGCCAGGGTATTGTGGTTTTCCCCCACCTGGATGACTGGCTGATTTCAGCTCCCTCCAGGGTTTCCTTACTGGAGGCGCTGTCCCTTACAATGGACCTTTTCGGCAAACTGGGGATTACTGTTAATATTCCCAAATCATCCCTGATTCCATCCCAGAGACTTCAATTCATTGGGTCAGTTCTGGATACGGTCCAGTGCAGACCCTTCCTCCAGACAGGGTGAAGACACTGGTCCAGCAGGCTTCTTTAGTGGCTTCGTACAGGACCATCCAGGCCTGGGAGGTCCTCCGCCTTCTTGGCCTGATGGCAGCCTCCATCATTACCGTTCCCCTTGCGAGGCTTCACGAGTTACTCACTGGTCCTTGCGGGTGCAGTGGGATCAACTTCTGGATGACCTGGACCATCCAGTCCAGGTGTCGTCAGCAGTTCAGAAAGAATTGCTGTGGTGAAGGGACCCCTGCAACCTTTCTTCAGGTCTTCCTTTCGGGGGTCCGGCCCCCTCTGCATCCCTGACAATGGATGCATCAAATATGGGATGGGGGAGCACACCTAGGGGAGCACCAAGCAAAAGGACTGTGGTCCAGCTTGGAAGCATCGCTACACATCAGTGTTTTGGAGATGAGTGGTCTTGTGTGCCCTACAGGCATTTCACACCTTCCTTCCCAAGGAATCACTGTTTGTCCATACCGACAGTATGTCAGTAGTTTAGTACCGAAACAAACAAGGAGGAACTCACTGATACCCCCTTTGCAGGGAGGCGATGTGGGTGTGGAACCGTGCAGTCCAGCACAATCTGGCCCTAGTGGTTGTGCATGTTCCAGGCATTCAGAATGTCCTGGCGGACAGTCTCCGCAGGTCTTGGACCCTAAGTCACAAATGGGAACTAAATCAGGAACTGGCAGAGTCTCTCTTCTAAAGCAGGGGCATCCGGAACTCGACCTCTTCTCCTCCCACTCCAACACAAAACGTCCCAGTTTTTGCGCGTTTGTTCCAGGGCATGGTGCACTGGGCGATGCTGTCTCTCTCTTAGTCAGGGGAATTTTGTACACCTTCCCTCCGTTTCCCATTCTCCAGAGGGTTCTTCTCAAGTTTCAGGCAGAGAAGGCGAAGATGATTCTCATCGCCCCTCTCTGGCTGAGACAGATTTGGTTCCCGCTGCTGCAACAGCTAGCGAGAGAACTGCTGGATCCACTTCCAGTGACTCACAATCTCTTGACTCAGGATCAAGGTCGTCTTGTTCCTCCAGGGCTCAGGACACTGCATCTTAATACGTGGCTCCTACAGGCATAGCGGTTTCCCACTTCGGGGTCTCCTCTTGAGTCGCTCAAGTCCTAGTAGAAGCTTGAAAACCCTCTACTCATTCCACTTAAGCCATTAAGTGGAAACGTTTTCCCATTTGGGTGACTTCCAAGAATTGGAACCCATTTTATTATTCTGCCCCGCAAGTCATGGTATATCTCCTTCATCTTTCAGACTCAGGTCTGTTGTATTTTTCTTTGAAGGTCCACCTTTCGGAAATTTTGGCGTACCATGAGCTAGTGGATGGTAACACCGTGGCTCTGCTGGAAGTCTCAAACCTTTCTGAAAGGGATCCTCCATCTGAAACCCCCTATCCGCAGCCCTACACCCCCTTGGGATTTGAACTTTGTGTTGGAGAAACTTACTCTCCCTCCATTTGAACCAGCAATGAGCCATCATTTATGCTTCCTCTCTTGGAAGACGTTATTTTTGGTTGCTATTACTTCAGCTCGAATGATTTTTGGAGCTTCAGGCTCTAGTATGTAAAAAGCCTTATCTTACTTTCCACAGGGACCGGGCAGTCCTTAGGACAAATCCTAAGTTTCTACCCAAGGCGGTGTTGGAGGTCACACTAAACCAATCGGTGGATCTTCCAGTTTTCTTTCTGTCTCCTGTGAACAGGGGTTAGGCACTTCTGCACGCTATGAACATCCATCAAATCCTTCTGTATTATACAACTGAACAAAAGATATCCATAGCTGCAATTAGCTTTTTGTTTCCTAAGCCATCCCGCCCCAGTCAGCAGGCAAAGCTGTTTCTAAGCAGTGCCTTTCCAATTGGTTAAGTAATTGAAGTAATTGTATTCACTCTTACCAAAAGTATGACAAACCTCTGCCGGGTCCCATCAGAGGTCATTCTACCAGGGGCATGGCTGCTTCCGCTGCGTTTTTGCGGAACGTTTCCACAGCCAATATCTGTGCTGCAGCAACTTGGAGTTCTGTCCATACCTTTACCAAACACTACACTTTGGACATTGCTTCTAGGCAGAGGGCAGGTTTTGGCCTAGCCGTTTTGCAGGGCCTTCTGTCCTAGGCTGGGTCCATTCTAGTTCCCAGTTTTCTTAAAGTTTGTTTCTCTCCTCCCTTGTTTCTCTTGGTCTCTCTTTTGAGGGACTGCTTGGGATTCAGTCCTATATGTAATGACCTACTGAAGGAACCCTCTCAGAGTAAGACAGTACAGTTACATAGGAACTTACCGTAACAGTAGATCTTCAAGAGTGGTTCTTTCAGTAGGTCATATTTTTTCCCTTCCTCATTCACCCTTTATTTCATATACAGGGACTCCAAATTCTGTTTACTCCTGCTGTCACGCCTCTTCCAAGCTCCGGCGTGGGGACTGGCCACTATATACGGTCACACTGACGTCGGTCATGTGATGTTGGGTGGGCGGCCCCCCCCATCAGGTATTGCTAGAAAAGTCTGCCGTTTGGCCCAGATGCCAGGTGGCACTAGTCCTGTATGTAATGACCTACTGAAGGAACCTCTCTCGAAGATCTACTGTTACGGTAAGTTCCTACATAACTGTACTTTATATTATAAACTTTTCAACCTGTACAGTACAGCCCTTTGTCCAAGATATGGAGTGAAAAACTCCAGTATGTACAGAAAAAAGTAATGTATTTTTAACTACATAATCATGACCTCCTAATGCATGTTAGAACATTCAAGCATTGTAAGAACTGGGTTAACAGCAAAAACAGTTGATCTATTCGTGGCTTGGGGTTATGCATCTATGCAGCTAACTTACGAAAACTATACCAAGTAGAGTCCATCATGCAAACAACATTTATTTGTTAAATTTGGCAGTACCCTGTCAGACCCTTCTGTTATCACAGTCGGGGTTCCTCAAGGCTCCATTCTGGGGGCCCTCCTTTTTTCCATTCATATAAATTTCATCCACAGTAGTCTCAAAACTGCACCCCAAATCTATATGCTGATGACCTTGCTGTCTTCACTAGCTCCCATAGCATCTCCAAGCTAAATTGCCACCTCACCACTGATCTCGATTCTATGCAGTCCTTGCTCCGAGCCAACAAGCTTCTTATAAATACCACAAAGACACAAGACATGCTATTTGCCTCGGCCCCAAGCTTAAAAAAGTGTAACACCCCACTTGCAGTCAAGTGCATTGATGTATCTCTTCTTACTATAGTCCCTAATTTTAACTATCTTGGAGTGACATTGTATGCATGCTTAGACTTCTCAGCACATATTTATGGTGCATATAAGGCTGTTACGACTAGACTTGGGACTTTCATATAAAGTCAAGACAGCCTTTCGCCCTTATCCCATACTGCGATTGTCCGAGGCATCTTTCTACCCAAACTAACATATGGGATGGCAGGCTACTACTCTTCCTCCAAAGCCATCCTTTAGAAATGGGACATGGCCTACAATAATATCTACAGGTTTGATCTTGCCACAAACAGGTATTCTCACCCCTGTGACCTCTATTCTAAGCTTGAATGGCTCCCTCCAACAGCCCAAATAAAATTTGCCATATTAATTTTGAATCACACAGTTGTGAACAAGCAGTCATCCCTATCTTTTCAACATTACTGAAATCTGACAGCCTTGTGTATCCACTCAGATCTACTGTCTTTGGATTCTTATCTATCACTAGAACCAGGACTGAACTTGGGGAAACTGTCATTCTTATCCATCAGGTAGGGAAATGGGCAGACTGGGTGGGCCAAGCGGTCCTTATCTGCCGTCAAATTCTATGTTTCTGTGTTCTATGTTTCTATTCTTCTTCATAGCCCCTACAGTAGGGAACTGTACCCCAAGTGCAGTCCGTCAGTGCTCTGCTCATCCATTCATGCCTTTAAAACTACATTTCGCACCTTCTTATGCTAAGCAACTGTTTGTTCCTGCCCTTTCTCTGTCACGGACTGGATCCCTACTCCTGTATATGCACTTCACTCCTACCAACTGAAGTTACATACCCTAGAACTTTGTTCTGTTTTGTTCTGTATTTCAATTGTATGGAGTAACCATATGGACTAAATCATGTAATTCTCCCAACACTGTTTCCATCCTAGCTCTTTATTGATGTCTATTATGTACTGAACCCTGTTTGTGCTGAATATTTGTCATAACTATTTCTTACTTTTGACCACCCTGTTGTACTCTCAGGTCGTGCCTGAAAATAGACAACTGATTTGTCTAGTGCACCTACCCATTACAGTAGTGTCAGTGGCTCAGTAGGTAGCACACTCGCCTCTGAGGCCGGGAGATCAGAGGGCTATGGGTTCAGTTTCCACATCTGGCACTTGGGTTAATATCCCAGTACTGACACTGTAGTGCAGCATGAGAGGGGTGCTGCACTTCTGAGGTGCGGTCTTTCAGATGAGACATTAAACCGAGGTCCCATCTGCCTGGATTGGTGGTAGTTCAGATGGATATTAAAGATCCCATGGCACTTATCGAAAAAGAGTAGGGGAGTTTTATTGAAAGAATGGACTTCATTACAACAAAGACAATGCAAATACAATCAAATTCAATATGCACAAGAAACAAAAAAACCAAAACAAAGGAGCAGAACAAGAAACATTGATTTAGTCCATGTGGCACAATTAATCCAATAACTCATAAATTGTTCATGAGGTCCATTAGAAGAGTCATAATGCATAAGTCCATCCACTGCTTTACACACAGTAGCCACCAGTTATTCAGGGGTAATAAGTTTCTGTTGTAAAGTCCGTAGACACCTGGACTGCCAAATGTGAAATCTCAAAAGACAAAATATGATATACATGGTAGTACTGTGATAGGAAACAAAAGTATTAGGGAAAAGGCCAAACATAAGTGTAGTATAATCTAAAGACCTAAATTGGTACTAGGAAGCCAGTGTAAATCCTCAAAATGGCATATATCAACATTCAAGAAATAAATTACTTTGTATTTCCAGGATTTGACTACACGAGGCCTAGGACAATACCTCTGATAATTGCTTATGTTTACTATTATTTTTGACCCCCAATTTACCATAATTTCCCAACCAAACACTATCCCATATATACGGAGGGATAAGCTTATTAGTAAGATGTTGTAAAATAAGAAGCTGTCTATCTGAAGGACAATCTGGGAACAGGACCACAGAGGTACAATCCGTAGAAAGCAGATGTTTATACAACTTCTTCCTATCATAAGACTGTAACAAGTGTGTAGCAACATCCCATTTAATAAGTAGCCTCATACAATCTTTCATATACAAAGGCAGGTCCACCAGTCTAGATAGGGCTCTAAACTTTTTCTCCCCCCACCCCAGGCGACAGAGATCAATCCACTGCTCCATATAAGGTTTCCAAAGAAACCACCCAGGTTTAAAAACCAATCCCAAGTTATAAGAAAAAGACTAAAAAAAGGCAATGGAGTGGATCATAGCAACCCCACCTTCAGAAACCGGAAGATAAGTGAATTTCTTTTGATGGGGTTTAAGCTGAGATCCCCAGAAGGCTTGAAAATATTATAAAGTTACGCTCTACATACGATCGAAGGAAAATATAACTAAGTTATAAAATACAGGAACCAGAAGTGTTTTAATCAACAAAACCTTTTTTTTTTTTTTTTTGAGATCTGCATACCTTTCCATTCTCCAACTAGCCATAAACCTTTAGCTAAAGCCTTCTCCCAGTTGTATCCAGCCATATCCCCTGGGCCAAAAAAAAAACCCCAATACTTGAATAGGGCCGTTGGAAACTGAGATCCCAGCCAGACACCCAGATTCAGGCACTGGCGTGGAACCTATAACCACTCCATTACACTTATTATAATTAACCTTTGATCCCAAAATACTTAAAAAAAGGTTAATTGAATCGTGTAATGCAGATACAGAAAAATTAGGGGGTAATAATAAAACTAAATCATCAGCATAAGCCAACACCAACTGCAGTGGCCTACCCTGACGTACATCAATGCTCCGTAGAGCTTTGTTCGCTTGAAATAATCTAATAAAAATATCAATAGTGAAGGCATATAAAGTTGGACTCAATGGGCAGCCCTGCCTAACACCCTTTGTAATAGCCAGTTTTTTCCCCAACCAACCAGTAACATTAGGTATAAGCACAGCCCCCCTATACATTGACGAAATCCAAAAAACAAATATCTCTGGTAAGCCAAAGGCTTTCAAAACCAAAAAAAGGAATGCGTGAGAGACTCGATCGAAGGCTTTTTCTTGATCAAGTCCAAAAGCGAACCCCTGCAACTGTCCAAGATCCCCTCTACAAAAAATCTCTCAAAGGTAAATCAAGTTATCTTGCTGTTTCCTACCCTTAACCACACATGTTTGTGCAGGATGAAGAAGCAATGGAGTGATCTTGTCTAGCCGAGACAAAAGGACTTTACTCAGAATTTTCATGTCAGTGTTTAATAAGCTTAGTGGACGCCAATTACTAATATCGGATTTATCTCCTTTTTTATAAATAAGAAGCAAAATCGCCTCTCTCATAGAGGGGGCATAAGTACCAGTATGTAAAATATGATCAAAAAGGAGTACCAAAACAGGGCCTATGGTCTGTAAAAAGGTTTTGTAAAACCCAGTACCAAGACCATCCGTGCCCGGGGCCGTACGAGAATTCAACAAACTAACTGCTGTTCGTACTTCCTCCAAAGAAACGTCTACAATCAGGTCCCGCTGTTGATCTTGGGATATCCCAGGCAACTGTAAATCCTGTGAAAGACAATTGACCGCCGCCTCATCCAAGATAGAATCAGGGGCCAAACAAGTGGATAAATATTGTTCCACCACAGATAAAAAGTGTTGTGGCTCACTCACAAGGCATCCCGAATCATCAGTGAGGGAGGTAATAAGTCTGGAGTTTACTCGTTTATGACTTTCCTTAAAAGGGTCCAAAGAATTTTTGGACAGATTTGTGCCAAATCGTAGTTCCTGAGCAAAAGACCTACCCCTGTTATACTGAAACTGCACCATCTGTTTTTTCAAAGTAGCTATATGAGTGCTATAATCATGTGTAGATGTTTCAGCCAATGATATGAGATGTTGCAATTGGTGTCTTAATTGTAAATAGGATAGGTAATCCTTCTGTGTTTTAACTTGAGCCCTATGTAGAAAAAAATGCTTCCAGACCATTTTGGTATCCTCCCACCACTCTAATATGGAATCATAACACTCCACCACAGATATCCAGGCTGCCCAATCCTTCAACCAGAACCTCTTAAGGGCCTGATCTTCTAACATACTCTCGTTCAATCTCCGCAGGTTCTTATGAAATCTCGGAGCCCCTTCCCATGAAAGGAAAACCGTGAGAATATTATGGTCAGAATACTCAATGGGTCTAGAGGAGGCCTGAACTATCTGCAAAACTGATGAAACAAAAACAAAATCAATCTTCGTCTGAAGAGAACCTTTAAAAAAAGTGCATCCACCTGTAGGGTACAAAGTTCTATAAGCATTTTTTAAATGAGACGTAGACACTACCTTGTGTAAAGCAACCGAGTCACAAAACAGCTTATCCGTTTTGAGACCCCTATCCTTAGTAGATAATGCACAATTGAAATCACCCAACCAAATAACCAAGCAGGAAGTATGTAAGTAAGGCTGAACCTCTTTAAAAAGGGCTACCCATTGAGCTTTTGTTTGAGGAGCATAAACAGAAATAATCCGAAACCTAGCCGTAGGAATAGAAACGTCTAAACATAGAGCCCTCCCAGAGTGAATGTCCACCAATCTGGAAACTGAAAAGGCAGAACTGAAAAATAAAATACCTAAACCATCACAGGGTTCTTCCGCTATAGACCAGAAAGACGGCCCTAAAGTCCAATTATAAGAAGCATGCCTTAGTTCCTGAGAGGTCTTCAATCGGACGTCTTGCAGACATAGGATGTCCAAGTCAAAAGTTTTAAGGAGGGAAAGAAAACCAACACGTTTCTTCATGCCCTTCAAACCATTGACATTTAAAGTAGAAATCTTGAGAGAAGACATATCAGGAAAAAAAAGAGAGCAGGCTAAAAAAATCAAGAAAGGCACAAAGCGAGCATCTCAAGGGGGTTTACCCAGCTGCTGCCTTCAAGTATGTTTGGCAATGGAATCTTCAAGTCTAGTGTCAGAATCAGTGTTAGAAATAACCGACGAAGTGTCTGTGTCCTCCCCAGAATCCCCACCAGTATCTTCCTCAAGCGGGGAAAAGTTATTCCTCAATGCAACCGGATCTCTTTGAGTAGGGGTATCAGGAGGGGGTTTAACTTCTGGCATAGTCTTGCCACACCTATTCCATTTCCTAGGTTGCACCACTTTAAATGGGGCATCAGCCGGGGGGGGGAAGGGGCATCTGATCCATATCCTCCCCTACAAGCAAACCCCCTGGATGAACAGGAATGGAAGGCATAGTAACGTCTACCGCTACATCAGGGAAGGTAACATCCATTGTGTCAAGTGGACTGGCAGGATGAGAGGCAACCAGGGTAGGAAACTGAACACAGAGAGCAGCCTGCTGTACGGTCTCGTCAGATTTCTGAGAAAAAAGCTGTTGTGCTTGACTAATAAGTTCGTCATGTGAAGTACAGTCAGTTCTATTATCTGAGGCCCAAGGACATCACCCATATGCATGCCCAGTCTGTTCACAGAGGTTGCATCAAAAAAGATTCATACAAGCAGCGGCCAAGTGCCCATACTCCAAACAATGAGTACATTTAGAGGTGTCACAAGCAGAACTTAAATGCAGTTGAGATCCACGCTTAAAACATGATCTAGGTTGCCCAGCATAAAAGATGGACCCCCGATATTTTCCAAGAAAAAAAACACTAGGGAGGTGTACTGGACCAGAATTAGTAGAAAACAGTTTCACTCTAACCCTCTAACTACCATCCCAGATTTTTTCACTGTCAAGCGTGGGGGTAGGCCTTCCTAAAATATCACATCTCTTGCGTAACCAGAATAGGATGTCTTCAATATTGACACCTTCATTCTTAAATAGAATAGTTATGTTTTTAATCAAGGGTTTAGTAAGTGGAACAGCCTGAAAAGGGACCCATAAAGGATCAGCTTTAAGGTTCTCGTATTGAGCCCAAAATCTGTCAAGTTTGGAAACATGTTTAAAGCTGATATCATAGTTCCCATTCCCGAAAGAAATCAATGCAAAAATTTCAGACGAAAAAAATGTCATTGACTGCTTCAATAAAGACCTAGCAATAAATACCCTATCTGGTAGTTGTTCCAGGCCCCGCTTATATAGTAAGCGTACTGCATTCTCGAGGAGCAGGCTCCCCAGTCGGCTGAAATAAATCAGCTAGCCGAAACAAGGAAGATTTATTGGGTAACCCCTTGGCAGCATCCCTAGGAACTGAACATAAATCCCTCTCAACAGTAGGATGTAAAACCTTATCCTGAACAATAGGTGAGGCAGTATGAGAAACAGAAACATTAGGCAATAGAACAGTAGAAGTACCCAGGGGTGTGGAGGAGCTCAGTGATGAAACTTCGTTGGTGGCCACAGCAACAGAAGAAGTGCACATTTTCAAAAAAGAGGGGTCAGTGGAATCTGGAGTCCATTGCCCCGACTTCCCTGCAATCCAGCCAGCCTCAGATAGAGCTCTTTCCGGAGACCAAGAGACAGTATGTGCGGCATTTCCCGGAGTGTTTCCAATCCAAAAAAGAAAACGTCTGCTCAGTGTTAACTGGTAGAATAGAGTAAGTAACAGAAGGGTTCGAAACCAACCTCATCATTCCCAATCTAGATTTCTTGGAGTGTGAGTCCAGAGGAGCAGGTACTTCTGAAATTGCCATTAACGTAGGGTCCCCTGCAAAAACATCCATTGGAGCAGCAGTCATTCGAAAATCCGTTGATTCCTTAGAGGAAAGAAGCACAGTCACCTCCTGCACAGCATCCGGCCCAAAAAACACTCCCTGTCGGTCCAATACAGTCTGGGTCCCCTGTGGAGACTCGCTCAGCGCTGTGAGTTCCACCACAATAGCTGCAGTTTTCTCCAGCAACTCTTGCTGGCAACGTAGAAGCTCCTGCCGACAGGAACAGGCAGGCACAGTTGGGAGCACGGCCATAGGAAGACCTACATCCAAAACAGGTAAGCCCGCTAAAGCGGGCATAGTAGCAGTAGATAAAGATGATGCACTTCCAGCAGAAAAAGAAGGAAGTGCCATTTCCACCTCACAAGCCTCCTGCGTAGACAGGACAGGAGCGGAGGCCAGAGCTCCTGTCCCAGAGACGTCCTTCCACTCTGCCATTCCCGAGGAAGTGGCCATCTCTCCCCAGTAGGGAATTTCCCTGGTGGCCTGGCCAAATTTCCCTCATTCACTAAAAATACCACCAACAGCTTAATCTGGTTCAAGGCCAGTTGGCATTCATCTGTATCCCCCTCCCCCGGGTCATGCCTGAAAATAGGCAGGATTTGTCTAGTGAACTTACCCAGTCAACAAAAACTAAATAAATAAATAAAATAAAAAAAATAAATAAATTTATATCTGTAAGCCACTTAAAGAAAAAGAGAACTAAAGCAGTATAGTCAACAGTTTATCACATTCAGTGGTGATATCTTAATGAAGGTAAGTAGTGTCCCATTTCACACTGCTGCTATAGTAGGACACCCAGCTGAGAGGGAGAAGGGGGGAGGGGGGAGGAGCTGCTTGGTAAAGTCTGTGGCTGTGCCATCCACACCATTTTAGCTCACCAAAACCCACGCCTGAGTAAACTGTAAAAGTTCAAGAGAATTCAGTCCATGTTCATTTTTTTAATATTCTTTATTTTTCAGATTCCATTACAGCGAGACAGTACACAGAGCACAATCAATAACATTAATTTGACAATCACTGACAGATATATATATACAGTATATGGCGTTTCCAACCATCCATTACATTTATTACTATAGTCTTATCTATTGGTGGGCAGGCTGGGAATTATTTCCTGAGGTATTTACTTGCCCAATTTTGTTTATGGAACAAATGATTCATCTATTTGAGATATGTAAAAGACCCATGACCTCCATAGCAACTCAAATTGTGGTGCTCTACCCAACTGAGTAGAGTTTGCATGTTCTAAAAAGTAAATTTCATTCATCACTGAATGCTATTGAGCCAATGTTGAGGCAGCAGTAGTGTGCCACAGGCAGGTAATCACCTTCCTTGCCACTGCCAGATACAAATATAATTAACTTTTATTAGGAGGCACTCTGCCATATTCTGATATATATAACAATACCAACTGTTGCGTTAAAATCAATTCATCATCTATTGATTGTGCTCGACTTGCACCAATCTCTTACCAAAAATGAACAATCTTTGGACAGCTCCAAAATATGTGCACCATATTAGCCCAGGATTCACCATACTGCCTCCAACATGCCTCATATCTCAATGGTAAATATTTGATCAACTTGTCGGGGGGTGTTAAATTGGTACCGACACTTCCAAATCAATGTAACCCCCCCTACAAACGGGGGTTCCTAAAAAGTCTTCCTTGAGCTTGCTTAAATGCTCACTGCCAGGCTGGTGTTCTGTGTTTTAGCAGTTTAAATGTATTGCCAGAGAGTGCCTGTATAGCCTCTGTGTATTGTCTCTTTAAGAGCTGCCTAGATTGCAGTCATAATCTGAGAGGGAGCTCTGTTAAAAGATGTACTTGTTTGCTGATCATTTGTTAGAGTAGTAATAATATTGCAGTTTGTTCTAACCTGCCTTCTTTGCAGCAAGGACAGTTCTGTTTGTTTACATCATCTTGGTCCTCGACTGCAGAATGGGCCAGTCAGTACATTTGGGACTCTAAAATGGAGCCTGACTACAGGGGTTTGGTGGGGTCAAAACTTGTAGGAATTGGAGTTTTGGGATTTTGGCGCCTAAAATAACCTGCAGGGGAGCCCTTGTTGTGACTGACAGACAGATCAGCCAACCGCATCTTTTGGATCTTGGGGAAAGTCCCACACTGCTTGCAGTTTCAGTGAGATCCAAGTTGGGAAGTGAAGAAGTAACAGCTCGAGATAGTTCAAGCAGCATTCCATAGTGGATTTGCGTGGGAGAACTGTGGAAAGGCCTGAGTTTGGCCTGCATGCCTGCCTGCTGTTCCTGAGAGGGAACTTGTGCTTTTTTCAGACTGAATCTGAATTTGGAGAGCGAATTAAGCCACTGAATTGTGACCAGGCTTTAACCTGAAGAAGACCCAAGATTTGCTGAATGCGATTGGCCTGTCAGAACTTCCAGCTACCTCTGAACTCCTGGATTGTGCAGAGACTCTGTAATTGTGACCAGAGAGCCATTTGCCTGGTACAGTGGAATTTCCTTACATGTGAATGTGCTGTGTGCTTATAGTGGGTCATGATTTGGTTTCCCACTGTGTCTTAACTGTGTTTTGCTTGCTGGAGGCTGTATCCAGCTCCACGGATCGAATCCATATCCATTTCCATTTGCCTGGGCCCTGCTACACTGGCCCAGCCAGAATACCTGCTACGCAAAGAAAATCATCGACAAGTGACCGGCTTGGGGATCAGCCCCCTGCTCAGTGCCTTGAATAGGAATGATGCCTTGGTGATTCGTGTGGGCCCTGCTTCTCTGGGCACTCCAGCTCAACAGCCTGTAGTCTCAATTTCATTCTGCCTGTGTCCAGTATTGGGTATCGTGAGTAAACATCAGGGTGGCTCCCTGCAGTAACAGTTAAATCTAAAAGTGTTGTCATCTGATTGTCTTGTTGCCTTTTCTTTCATGAACTGACCCCCCTGGCTCTGGATTACAGATAGTGTGTGTTGTGCATGTTGCTTTCTTCCATCACAGGGCCCCAACCAGCTGCAACATTCCTGGCTAGCCCACCGTTTTCCTACCTGAGTACCCAGAGTGTGTGACTGTGTAGGGACTCTGAACTGCATACATAACTGTTTGATTAATATAGCTTTTAAGCAAATCAACCTGATTACGCCCCTCACTTGTTCAAGTCCCCTGAATGAATCAGATTTAACTTTGTTTACATTTAACCTGACTGTGGTTCCAGTTTGTGCCAAGAGTATTGTACTGTTATTTGGTGTGCTTAATCTTGTTTTACATGGGGTCCCCAGGGTCAAGCTAGAGGAACCAGCCCTGGTGGTAAGTGCAAACAGTGTGGGTAATTGCCTGGTAAATAAGAGTCATTGTGAAAGTAATTATTGTATATTGTTTGGGCCACTAGAAGGGAAAGAGGGGGGGTTACAGTGTCCCAGAGGGCTGTGCCCAGGAAAGATTGATCACTAACAATCCTGACCTCCGGGTGGAGCCACCCATTTCATTACCCAGGCCCTTTAACCTGCTACTAGTCAAGCAGGCTGGAGTAGTAGCCCTTGGGATAGTGCCACCTAGGGGTTACATCTTGGAGGCACCGCTGGGATTTTGTGCCTTCTAGTGGCCAAAAATGATAAATTATCGTTAAAGATTAATGGCTACCCCAGTAGAAATGGCTGTACACTAGTTGGTGGGGTGGTGTAATGGGCAGGAGATCGACCCCCAAAATGCTCTGCTGATACTGGATATTCCCCTGGGTACCAGTAATGACACATTAGAGGGAGCACTCTCCAAAGCTGAATGTTTAAAAAAAAAACCCTGTGGTGGTGGGTCGACAGACTGATTTGATTGCCTAAACTTTCATAACCTTGGTAGAGTGTAGTGACCTCGTGGATATCTCTAAAGTGCCACAGACTATTGCCTCAGAAGGGGTTCAAGCCACCTGGAGAGTAATAACAAAAGACAGTAAAGACCCTGGGAAGGATGAGCTTCCACCATTATCTGAGACTTTTGAGGAGAAATTTGCCAAGTTGTTGCTGGAGGAAGGAAAAACCATAGAGGACTTTAAGAAACTATTCCTGCCACCTGGGGGTGTTCCTTCCCCAACACCCTTTCCCACTCCAGCACCTGTTACTGCCCCGCCTTCTGTGCCTGTGCCAGTGCTGGCCCCTATATCTGTACCCGCCATTAGTCATGACTCCTACCAAAGGCTGAGAATCTTCTCGGGCACCCTCCCCACCCCCCAGGGGAGGAGGATGACTGGGAGACCTGGATCGACTATGTTGCCCCCTTGGTACCCGAGTAGCACTGTGCAGAGGCTGAGAAGTGGAAAAGAATCACAGAAAGTTTGGGGGGCCCCGCCCTTGAAGCCATTACATTTTTGAGGTGCACGAACCCCGATGCATCTCCTCAGAAGTACCTATCTGTACTTGAAGGCAATTTTGGGAGCATTGAGTCATGGGAGACTTTGATGTGGAAATTACAAGGTACCAGACAATGGAAGGGGGAAAGTTTTATCTGTGTATGTTACTCGCCTAGAAAGAGCTCTACAGAAAGCTTACCGGAAAAGTGGGGTAGCCGCCAGTAATTTGAACCATGTGAGATTGGGGCACATACTGCAATATGCCAAACATTCTAAACTGCAGATTATCCAGTTAAGGCTCCAGGATAGGAGAGGTAACCCACCTGACTACTGTGACTTGATAAAAGAACTCCGTGAGGTAGAAGGTGAAGAGGGGAAATTGTAATTATGGGGTGAGTGTAGCCCAAGTGATCATGGCACTGGAAGGCCCTTCTGAAATGGAGACCACTGTGAGTACCTCGCCGTGGGCTAAACATTGGGGGGAGGAGTTGCTGAAGGAAGTCAGAAAAGTACAACTAGGTGTGTTCGCTGAGGTATCCCCTGCTGACAGAGACCCTGGCCCCTGTCAGGACGTGACTGTTATGGGGGTGCACACTCAGGCATCTTCTACTAAGGGTGGCTTCTCAGCTGAGCTCAAGAAAATGACTGCCACCCTAAAGGAACTTTTGAGACATGGTACACTACAAGCAGAAGTCAGATCACAATCTCCCATCGATGCTCCAGCATCCCCTGCTATGTTCTCCCCAAGGATGCCCCGAGAGCCTGTCATTTGTCACAGTTGCGGCAAGGATGGCCGTATGAAGAGGGAATGCCAGTCTCAGAAGGACTTGGAGAAAGTGGTGAACCGGCTTCAAGGAGAGCTTCGGAAAACGAGTCAGTGTTCAAGGGATGCACAAAATGACTGCAGTGAAGGCTTTGGCCATCCTAACTCAAACCCCTCTATGGCTAAATTGTCTGTCCAGGCCCCTGCTGTTGTCCCTCCAGACTGGTCCAAAATAGTGGTCCCTTCTATGAAGACTACTGTGGCTGTGAATGGTAGTCCTACTCAGCTGTGCTTGACAGTGGGTTGCAAGTGACCATTGTATTTCAGGACTGGTATGACAAACACTTATCTGATGTGCCATTACAGTCCCTGAAAGACCTACATGTGTGGGCACTGTGAGTGACAAGTCTTATCCCTACCTAGGATATGTCCACCTCTGGTCTTTTTCTGCAACTCTGACTGTTGTAGAGGAGCAAGTAGAGATGCTGGCCCTAGTGTTTCCCCCCACCGGACTGTATGATGGGGTTCCCCTGTTAATTGGAACAAACACCCACATGTTTGGGAGACTAGCACAACTCTGCCATGAGAAACAAGGACAACTGACTGGACAGGCCCTAAGAATTCCAGCCTTAGTTAAAAAAGGCATATGACTTACAACAGAAACCCAATGAAGAGGACCCAGATGAGCCAGTGGGGATAGTGTGGAACAAGAAACCTGACTGCTTGGTATTGGCCCCCAACACCCAGTGCACAATCCATGGAGAAGTCCACCTAAAGAGAAGCGTAAAGAACAAAATATTAATGTTGGATGCACCAGGTAATGGAAGGTTGCCAGAAGGATTATTGGTTAAACCCAGCATCTTGCCTGCCGGTGCCCATGCCTATGCATGACAAGTGATGGTCCAGATTCGAAATGTGTCAGATCGGGAGGTCCGGGTGAACGGAGGATGCACTCTAGCTACAGTATGCTGCACAGACACTGCAATATTTCCCAGTAACAAGTACTCCAGCCAAAAGGAGAGAGTGACCCCGGACTTATTTAACTTTGGTGATTCCGAGCTGCCAGCTGAATGGGAGGATAGGATTAGAAAGAAACTCTCCCAGAGAGACCAAGTGTTTTCGCTGAAAGAATGGGATGTGGGGTGTGTCCAGGGTGCAGAGCATCATATACGCCTGCATGATGACCTGCCGTTTCAAGAAAGAGATCCCGACGTCTTGCCCCAGCGGACGTAGATGATATGAGGAGACACCTGCAGGAAATGCTCGCTGCTGGCGTGATACAGGAATCAAGGAGCCCATATGCCTCTCCCATTGTGGTTGTGCATAAGAAGAATGAGTCAGAGAGAATTTGTGTTGATTATCGAATCCTGAACCAGTGGACCATCCGAGATCAATACACCATGCCCTGTATACAAGATGCCCTGGATTGCTTGAATGGGAACAAATGGTTCTCAGTATTGGATCTTCGCTGCAGATAATACCAGATTCCAATGGCCACGGAGGACCGTGAGAAAACCACCTTCATCTGTCCTTTGGGGTTCTATGAATTCCTGAGAATGCCACAGGGGATTTCGGGTGCCCCGGCCACCTTTCAGCGACTGATGGAACATGCGGTGGGAAATATGAACTTGCTGGAATGCCTAATGTACCTAGATGTTGTCATTGCGTTCGGACGCACATTAGAGGAGCATGAGACCTGACTGTTTAAAGTCCTAGACCAGGAGTTCTCACACTTTGTCATAGTGAGCCTCCCCCACCCTTGGAAAAGATCTTGAGCCTCCCCCTAATATAGAAATAATTTTGGGCCTCCCCATAGTTAGAACAACTATCATAATTTGCACATTACAGGAAGAATACGATGAAGTGCATTTGAGTAGTTGAGTTCATTCTCATTTTATTGAACTTATTATTCTCCCTCTCTATAACCCCCCTCCCCAGGTCAGCCTACTCACTCCACACTTCTGACCTCTTTTTTTTTTTTTACCACTCGTTGCAATATCTCCATGAGTCAGATTGCTTTCTTTGTCAGTTTATGCCTTGCTCTTAGACATCTTCTCAGAGACCATTTTGCTTCCTCCTGCTCTTGCTCCTAGTATCTCTCTGCTTAGCCTTTGTATTTGTGCTTTCTGCAGCAAGTATAATGGGTCAGTTGTTACCGTGTTCCTATTCATTTGCATTATTTTGAATTTTGTTTTTCACAATTTCCAAGAATTGTATTTCCGCTATATCATACCAGGAAACAAGTGTTTATTGAGCGTGTCTTTCCTGGTAACCATTTTGTACATAAATTCGCATACCATTATTCGCTTTCACTTTGCTGCATCCTTTCACATGAAGCATCCAAAACCTGACATTTAAATTAGTACATTTTAAGGCTTGCTTGAGACTCCCCTGGAAAAGGTTGGGGCCTCCCCTGGGAGGCTGGCCTCACCATTTGAGAAACCCTGTCCTAGACTGATTGGAAGTCTTCAGCCTTAAGCTGTCCATTGACAAGTGCCAGTTTTTTCAAACCTCTGTGAAGTATGTGGGGCACACATAGTATCTGCAGAAGGGATAGAGACCGATCCCAGTAAGGCAGAGTCACTGACTACTTGGCCCCAGCCCCATAACTTGAAAGAACAACATTTCCTGGGGTTCTGTGGCTACTACCGCAGGTTCATAAAAGACTATTCCAAGGTGATTCGCCCGCTCCTGAATCTCACCCAGGGTTACCCCCCCACCAACCATAAATACAAGAAAGGGGCTGTCAAAGAACCAGAGAAAGTGTACTTCTGCACAAGTGAACCTTTTGGACCCTGCTGGACACCTGAATGTGAAGCAGCCTTCCACAAAGTCATATACCAGCTCATCCACACCCCCATCCTCACCTATGCTGACCACACCAAGCCCCATGTGCTGCATACAGACGCTAGTCTACAGGGCCTAGGAGCTGTGCTGTATCAAGACCATGAGGATGGTTTGAGGCCAGTGGCTTTTGCCAGCAGGAGCTTGACCCTGTCAGAATGAAACTATCCTGTGCATAAGCTGGAGTTCCTTGCCCTAAAATGGGTCATTGTTGACCAGTTTCATGAGTACCTGTATGGGGCAAAGATATTGGTGAAGACTGACAATAACCCGTTAACCTATGTGCAGACTTCAGCTAAGTTGGATGCCACTGGACACCGGTGGCTCTCTCTGCTTTATCAACCTATGATTATGCTGTCGAATACAGGCCAGGACTGAACCATATTGATGCTGATGCCCTGTCATGAAGGCCAGTCTCCAAGAGTAATTGGGTCAGGTTGTCTAAACCTGACTTCCGAGCATTGTGCCAAAAGTTTGACTGAGATGAACAGATGTCTACGGACACAGTGGACTGTCTAGTAGATTACTTGGGCCCTCCTGATACCTATATACCAGCTGCCTATTGCCATTTCTCTGCTCTAGATATTAGTGCACTACCTCAACTTGACAGTAACAGTATTCAGTGGGCTTAGTCCCAAGATCCTATGATTCAGCCCACACTTCATGCCCTGCATGCGGGGAAAGATGTGTCTTAAGTTCCATTCCTCTGACTTGTGAACTGCCCTATTGTTTAAAGAATGCCCCAGGTTGAGGTTACTCAGTCATTTGTTATACAGAGAGACAGTGGATCGTAGTAGTCAAGTAGACAAGCAACAATTGGTCCTGCCCACGACCTTTAAACTCTTGGTACTGAGGTCCCTCCACAATCACAAAGGGGACCTCGGTATTGACAGGACTGTCGACCTGGTATGATCTCGATTCTACTGGCCCGAGATGGGGGCCGATGTTGAGCACCATGTAAAGACCTGTAGTCGTTGCCTCCAAAGAAAAGCCCTGCCTCAGAAGGCTGCCCCCCTTGTTAGTATCACTTCCAGAGCCCCCATGGAACTGGTCTGCATAGATTTTTTGTGTTTAGAACCTGATCAACTGAATACTGGCAATGTGTTAGTGGTTACGGATCATTTCACATGGTATGCACAAGCTTTTCCAACTAAAGATCAAAAAGCCTCTACCGTGGCCAAGGTGCTAGTGAAAAAATTCTTCGGCCACTATGGTGCCCCACAGCAGATCCACTCTGACCAAGGCAGAGACTTTGAAAGGCTAATCAAAGAAATGCTGTCTCTGTGGGGGGTGCGGAAGTCAAGAACCACCTCTTATCACCCGCAGAGGGACCCTCAACCAGAACGTTTTAACTGCACCCTTCTAGACATGCTGGGCACCCTCCACCCAAAAGACAAGAATAAGCAGATCCAGCAGATTAGCACCTTGGTACTTGCATACAATTGCACCAAAAACAACACTACTGGGTTCTCCCCCTACTGCCTCATGTTTGGGAAGGAGGCCCGCCTGCCAGTTGATGTCTGTTTTGGGGTCTCTTCTGATGGGGTCCAAGCTGGAAACTACCTCCAGTATGTACAGAAACTGAAAGCTCAATTGAACCATGCATATCAACTAGCCCAGACAATGGCCACTAAAAGAAATCTCGACAACAAAGAGAGGCATGACAAGAAAGTAAAGGCTCAAGAGTTACAGCCTGGAGACTGTGTGTTGTTATGCAATTTAGGACTACATGACAAGCACAAAATTGCTAATAGGTGGCACCATCTTCCTGATGTAGTAGTTGTAAAGTTGGATGATCTACCAGTATACAAGGTACACCCAGAGAATAACTCCAAAGCTGTGCAGACCATGCACCGTAACCACTTACTGCCTATCAGCCAAGTTATTATTGAAGCTGAGCCAGCAGACGTTGCCTCCCCTGGGCCGGTGACTCATGCTGCTGCAAAAAAGAGACAGAGTCAACCTACACCAGTAGTTACAGATTTAAGGTTTCCCCTGCAGCAGGCCCAGAATGATAATGACTGTCAGTCCACCTCTGATGAAATTGACTATGGTAATATTAAGTTACCTAATAACATTGTATTAATGGGTGACTTTAACTTCCCTGGGATAAATTGGAAATCTCTTAGTGGTACAACTCATAATGAAAAATGTTTTCTAGAAACAATTTTTATATTAGGATTAGATCAAATCGTAACAGAACCTACTAGACAAAATAATGTCCTTGATCGGATTTTTACAAACATCAAACAGTGTTATAAAAATCCATCAATTCTTGAACCTCTAGAATTATCAGATCATAATATACTTCACTGGGAAATATTTGTTCCCGTTCAGGATAGTAAAGGTATCACAAAGATGAAAAATTATAAAAATGCAAACTTTGTGAGAATAAAAAATGATCTATCTAAATGGAATTGGAAGAAAGATTTTGATCAATTATCTGTGACGGCCATTTGGGAAAACATAAAAACTCAACTTTATTTCTGTATAAATAGCTGGGTGCCTGAAAGAAAAAAATATGTAAATAAAAGACGCAATCCAGTATGGTTTAATAATGCTATAAGAAAATCGATATTAAGAAAGAAAAGGGCCTTTAACAAATATAAGAAAAATAAAACTGATATAAATTGGCAGAGGTTTAAATTAAAATCAAAGGAAATGAAATTAAAGATACTTTATGCAAAAAAGGATTTTGAAAAAAATTTGGTTAATCAAAAGGATAATAAAAAAACGTTCTTTAATTACAGTGGTTCCTTAAACAGTTCTCAAACTCAGGTTGGACCTTTGTTTCTTGATGACTTACTAATATCAGATGAACTAGATATGGCAAATGCTTTTAATAAACAATTTTCTAGTGTATTTAAAAAGCAAGAAAAACTAGGTCTTCCTTTTGATTATAATATAAATCATAATATTAATTTTACATCTACAGAAGTTTTTTCAGCCTTGATGTCTTTTAAAACCTCATCCTCTGTTGGCATCGATCATATTCCTTTTGTATTTCTTAAAGAATTGGCATCTGAGTTGACTGACGCTTTGACCTTTTTATTTAATAAATCTTTATCACAAGGTATAGTTCCCAAGGAATGGACATTTGCTCAAGTGATTCCAATTCATAAAAATGGGTCAAAATTCCACACTAAACAATATAGACCTATTAGTTTAACATCAAGCATTGGGAAGATTATGGAAAAACTCCTCCTACAAAAGATCGAGGAACATATCATACCTAATGGTTATACAGACATCTTTCAATATGGATTTAGAAAAGGTAGATCTTGTCAAGAAAATTTGATACATTTTTTTGAACCAGCAAGCTCAGCACTTGATATAGGCCTCCCAGTGGACGTTATTTTTCTGGATTATGAAAAGGCTTTCGATACTGTCTCACATAGGGTGATAGTTGACTGTCTAATAAAATTGCAAATATGTAAAAATATAATTAAATGGATCACATCATGGTTATTAGGAAGACAACAACAAGTCAGTATTAGAGGATATAACTCTGCGTGGAGTAAGGTGACTAGTGGAGTGCCTCAGGGTTCTGTGCTGGGACCTATTCTGTTTATTATTGTTATTTCCAGCATGTCTACATCAAATGGGGTATGGCTAAACAAATATGCAGATGATGTTAAATTGGGCTGCATTGTAAATGATTCTAATTCTATACAAAATCTTCAGATGAATTTAAATAATATATTAAACTGGGCTACTGAAAACAATTTATTATTAAACATATCTAAATGTAAAATTATGCATTTTGGCAAAAATAACCAAATGTCACATTATATGATAAATAATGTACCACTGACTAAAGTTTAGTCAGAAATAGGCCTGGGTGTTGTTATAAGTAATGATCTAAAATTTACAGATCATAATAATTTAATAGTTAAAAAATGCCATCGCTTAATAAATTGTATTCTTAAAAATTTAAAGAGTAGAGATTCAGAGGTACTTATTCCTTTGTATAGTAGTTTGATAAGGTCTAAAATTGATTACTGTTCTTCCTTTTGTGCACCTACTCTTATAAAGGATAAGATAAATAGAGAACAAGTACAACGTAGATTTACAAAAAATATTAAGAATCTAAAACAGTTTCCCTACCAGGAGAGATTGAAAAATCTCAAGCTTTACTCATTAGAATATAGGTCTATGAGAGGAGATTTATGCTTAATTTTTCGTGCACTAAAAAAACGAGTCTCTATTTGAAACTCTATGTTTAGAGTGGGGAAATTGTCTTGGTTCTACACGATCACATAATATTAAAATCAAGACATTTAATGTGAAAACTAATAAAAGGAAAGGTTTTATAACACAAATAATAATTCCAGTGTGGAATTCTTTGCCACAGGAAGTTGTAAATAGTCCAAATTACTATATGTTTAAAAAGAATTTGGACAATTATATGGGTGATAATAAATATTACTACCACCCAAGTTAATGGGTGGCGAAGTCATAATGGGCACGTCCCTCGACTTTGTATACTACCTATGAACCTATAATGCCTATTATCCCTCATATGAACTGGGTCAATTGTTTCATGGAAATCCTATGCAGAATCGTGGGGATGAAGCTGGGCCTTCTGAACTGCCTAACCCCCCAGCTTCATCCTTGGAGCCAATGCTCCCTGAAAGTGAGGTGCAAAGCATCACATCTGAGGTTGTGGACTCTCTGTGTTTTGTGGAACTGTGTGAATTGCCCAAAGAAGGGGCTGATGGTCTGAGTCTCCCTGGTGACACACCAGAACTTGAAGAACAGTATGAGAGTGCTGACAGCCCCATTTCAGTGCCACAAAGCCTAAGTGTGCCTAAACCTTCTCAAAATGAGCCAGCTGGGCCCTCATCAGAAGATAGTAATGAGCAAAGTGTTGTTGAACCAGAGCCAGGAGCTGACAGTGCTCCCAGTTTGGACATTCCCATCCATGCAGAGGTACCCCTCACAAGTGACGAAAGCTCCAAAGTTAGTGCTGAAAGTACAGAGAGTGCTCCCCCCAGAAAGACTGTCTGAGCTGTCAAGCCAGTACTACGCTTTAGTTATGATTCACCTAGGATGTCAGTGGATTTGCCTCTCATGGTTCACAAAGGGGTTTACGTCTCGCCAAGCTCACTGCCCAAATTGAGCTTGGCGACCATTTCCAGGTTACTTGTTTTTCCCTCTCACCAAGGTGCCCCTGCACCATCCAGCCCCAAGTTAGCTGATAGGGAAGAGTCCCCTCCTACATTGTTCAATGTACAGGAAGTTGTAACATGAATCAGTGTTGTGATGTCACAAGTATGTTAATCAGAGTGGAATCAGTATTACCTGTATGAAACATGCATAAGTAGTGTCCTTATGGATATAGTATCATGAAGTGTAGTGAATATGTATAGTAAAGTAATAAGTTTATGTTAACTGATGCATGATGGTGCAGACTTGATGCAGACGCCAAGTTTTCTACAGGCAGAGAAGGGTGTAACCCCCCTACAAATGGGCGTTCCTGAACCATCTTTCTTGAGCTTGCTTAAATGCTCACTGCCAGGCTGGTGTCCTGTGTTTTATCAGTTTAAATGTATTGCCAGAGAGTGCCTGTATAGCCCCTGTGTACTGTCTGTTTAAGAGCTGCCTGGATTGCAGTCATAATTAATCTGAGAGGGAGCTCTTTTAGAAGATGTACTTGTTTGCTGATCATTTGTTAGAGTAGTAATAATATTGCAGTTTGTTCTAACCTGCCTTCTTTACAGCATGGACAGTTCTGTTTGTTTCCATTATCTTGGTCCTGGACTGCAGAATGGGCCAATCGGTACATTTGGGACTCTAAAATGGAGCCTGCCTACAGGGGCTTGGTGGGGCCAAAACTTGTAGGAATTGTAGTTTTGGGATTTTGGTGCCTAAAATAACCTGGAGGGGGAGCCCTTGTTGTAACTGACAGACAGATCAGCCAACCGAACCTTTTGGATCTTGGGGAAAGTCCCACACTACTTGCAGTTTCAGCGAGATCTGAATTGGGAAGTGAAGAAGTAACAGCTCGAGATAGTTCGAGCAGCAACCCATAGTGGATTCATGCAGGAGAACTGTGGAAAAGCCTGAGTTTGGCCTGCATGTCTGCCTGCTGTTCCTGAGAGGGAACTTGTGCTTTTTTCGGACTGAATCCAAATTTGGAGAGCGAATTAAGCCACTGAATTATGACCAGGCTTTAACCTGAAGACTACCGAAGATTTGCTTAATACGATCAGTCTGTCAGGACTTCCAGCTACTTCTGAACTCCCAGATTGTGCAGAGACTCTCTAATTGCGACAGGAGAGCCATTTGCCTGGTACAGTGAAATTTCCTTATATGTGAATGTGCTGTGTGCTTATACAGTTAAGCCCACTTAAGTGCACATCGGATAAGTGCACATCCCGGTTTAGTACACAGAAAACCAATATCCCGATTTTTTTCCTATATTGTCAATGTTAAATTATCCTGATAAGTGCACTGAACATAAGTGCACATTTCGGATAAATGCACAGTTTTCATTGTGAAAATGTAAAATTTTTTGGCTCAGAATCTGTGTAAGTGCACATTTACCTGGATGATTACTTAAATTATCAATTGCTCATTTAGAAACCGGACCTACAGTGCTGTAAATGACCACTTGACTCTTTAGTGCTGTCTTAAAAAGACTGCTCAGAGCAGAGCACACTGAACTAAGCGGTGCTCGGTTCAGCGTTACGACATGGATAAAATTTAAAAAAATATACTTACCCTGGAGCAGAAAATCATTGTTCTGAATAAGCTGTCACAGCCTGATGTTAAACGGGCTGACCTGGCAAAAGAGTACAGTGTATATGTTTCTACAATTTCCCGTATTTATGCTTCTCGAGAAAAACTGCTGGCAGAGTGGGAAAGCAGTGAGAAGCTAGGGCGAAAGAGGAAAAGAATGGGAAAAAGTGACACAGTTGAAACTGCACCGCTCAGGTGGTTCACTGCAAGACGTTCTGTGGATGCACCTATTAATGGCCCTATTCTGATGCAAAAAGCTCAGCAACTAGCTGACATTATGGAAGTGCCATTTACACCCACGAACGGGTGGTTATGCTGATGGAAAGAGAGAAATGGCATAATTTATAAACGGTGTCACGGAGGAGAGAAAAAAAAGAGGCCGACACAGAGTCCGCTGACAACTGGACAAAGAACATACTCCCACAAGTTTTGTCAGACTACAGCACCTAAGACATATTTAACTGTGATGAGACTGGCCTGTAGTTTTGGGCCACGCCAGAAGGCACCTTAGCTTTTAAACAAGATGCAGCACCCCGTGGGAAAAAGGCAGTACAAAACTGAACGTTTGACTGGAAAGTTCGTTTTGTCTGGATAAGTACACAGCCCACCTAAGTGCACAAAAATGTCGTATCCCAAGGGTGTGCACTTAAGCAGGCTTCACTCTAGTAGGTCATGATTTGGTTCCCTACTGTGTGTCTGAACTGTGTATTGCTTGCTGGAGGCTGTATCCAGCTCCATGGACTGAATCCGTATCCATTTCCGTTTGCCTGGGCCCTGCTATGCAGAGAAAGTCATCGACAAAAGACCAGCCTGTGGATCAGCCCCCTGCTCAACACCTTGAACAGGAACAATGCCTCGGTGATTCATGTGGGCCCTGCTTCTCCGGACCTGCCGTCTCAATTTCGTCCTGCCTTTGTCCAGTATTGGGTATCGTGAGTAAACATCAGGGTAGCTCCCTGCAATAACAGCTAAATCTAAAAGTGTTGTCATCTGATTGTCTTGTTGCCTTTTCTTTCATGAACTGAGCCCTCCAGCTCCGGATTACAAATAGTGTGTGTTGAGCATGTTGCTTTCTTCCATCACAGGGCCCCAACCAGCTTTAACATTCCTGGCTAGCCCACCATTTTCCTACCTGGGTACCCAGAGTGTGTGACTGTGTAAGGACTCTGAACTGCATGCATAACTGTCTGATTAATATAGCTTTTAAGCAAATCAACCTGATTACACCCCTCCCTTGTTCAAGTCACCTGAATAAATCAGATTTAACTTTGTTTGCATTTAACCTGACTGTGGTTCCAGTTTGTGCCAAGAGTATTGTACTGTTTTTATTTGCTGTGCTTAACCTTGTGTTACAGGGGGTTCCCAGGGTCAAGCTACAGGAACAAGCCCTGGTGGTAAGTGCAAACAGTCTGGGTAATTGCCTTGTGAATAAGGGTCATTGTGAAAGTAATTATTGTGTATTGTTCAGGCTACTTGAAGGGAAAGAGGGGGGTTACAGTGTCCCGGAGGGCTCTGCCCAGGTAAGCTTGACCACTAACAACCCTGACCTCCAGGTGTAGGCACCTGTTTCATTACCCAGGCCCCTTAACCTGCTACTAGCCAAGCAGGCAGGGGTAGTAGCCCTTGGGATAGTACCACCTAGGGGTTACATAAATTCCCACCGATATGGGGCCTGTGACATTTTCATGGGAGGAAGAATTGGTTCCAACCACTTTTCATAAGTAATATCAGTACCTAAATCCATATTCCATGCTTTTAGTATATTCAGTTAGATTTGGCCCAGTAATTCCTGAGAGCCTTATTAAGTAAGACCAATCAAATGGGATACATAGGATCCCCCATATTGCTTCCATAAGGAGATACATAATTTATGGTATGGGACTTGGTAAAGCATTCCGGGGGGAGGGGGTTCTTCTCCAACAGAAATGCCCTTACATGCAGATACCGGAAATGGTCCTGGTGTGGGAGATGATGGGATTCTTGCAAGACTGTGAAAGTCACTACTCTCTGGGTGTCTAAAACCTGATATATCAGACATAAGCCCCCCCTATGCCACCCATGGAAGGTGTGGTCCATTTTTGCCAGTAAAAATTCTTGCTCTGCAGTCAGTAATCGAAAATAGTAAAAAGGTCTGCTCTAATGTTGATTGGGCTCTAATCCCATACCAACTTTTCAAAGTATGGCATGTGCCAAATGCAACATTTTTGAAATTTGTAGGGGCTGACAATGGTGCAGAAACAATCGGAAGAATATCAGATAGATCGTTCAGTACAAATACAATGAATTTCCATGGTACTTCATATGCATTATTAAGTCATGTCATGACTGTTTTACACATGACTGCTCTATACTATTCTAATAGATTTGGAAGGTTCTGGCCTCCTCTGTTGATCGGTAATTGTAGCAAGGACCACCTTATCCTGGGGCGTCTCCGTGCCCACACAGATCTAGAGAGGACTCTATTCCAGGCTATAAAATAGTATCAAGAAGGTACAAATGGTAAAGTTTGAAAGAAATATAATATTTTGGGAAGAATAGCCATGTGAATGGAATCTATCCTAGAAAAAAAGGAGAGATGGATATGCATCCACGACCCAATCAGCCTTTCTCTGTCTTGAGTTAACAGTTCTAAATTGAATAGTTCTAGGTTATCTAAATTCTGTGGCAGGAGCACCCATAGCTACCTAATTTTATTATTCCTCCAATGGGACGGGAACATTCTCTTCAAAGTTTGTGTTGGGGTGTAATCAGAGGTCAGAATTTCTGTTTTCTGAACATTTATCTTATAGCCAAAAAGGGCAGTGAAATCTCTCAGTACCCTGACCATGGCCGGGATGGATTGCTCCGGGTCTAGTAGGGTCAACATTATGTCATCCGCATATAAAGAAAGTGTAAATGCCCACCCTCCCAATGGGACCCCCTGGATATCTGGGTTTTGTCTAAGTATTTCCACTAAAGGCTCAGTGTATAGAGAAAAAGGAGGGGTGACAAGGGGCAGCCCTGTTGCATCCGTGTCAAAGGAACTGCTGGAGATAACTGTCCGTTCACTTCTATAAAGACCTGGGGTGAAGTGTAAATTCGCTGCAGTAATAGTATGAACTCGGGAAACCCGAAACTGGCAAAAGTCCTCCATAAAAAGGACTTATCCCCCATCCCCCCTCCCCCGTTATATCTCCTGAGCTCCCTTGCTCACTTTAAAATGCTTTATCCCATACCTTCTCACCTCTGATGAGGCCCCTGGGCTGATGCCATCCCTTACCTTGTTAATTATTAGAAATTGGACTGCATCTGTTCTCATTTTCCTGTAAAGGGTCGTTTCATAAGACCCCACCCCCTCTAATATGACCCTTTAAATTCCAGGTTTTAATCAAATATGCACCGTGGCATACATTGTATAATGCCACATGTATTGGAACTTCTCTAGTTATACTTTCTTGTAATGTCTTGTATAATTCCTTGTTTTGTTTGACCTCCGTCTCGTACTTTTCCAATATGTGTTGTTCATCTGACGTGGAACCTATGAAATGAGCTTGTTCATCAAAGGTGTTATCCAACATTTCAATAAATACATAAAAAAAATAAAAATTAAAAGGGCCATGAAACTCTCTCAAATGCCTTGTCAGCATCTAGGCTGACCAAGGCTGCTGGGATAGTTCTCTGATTTAGATGGTCTATTAAATGTATCGTTCTAAGAATATTATCTGTAGTCTCTCTGGCATGGATAAAACCTGACTGATCTGAACATATTAGGTTTGGCAAAATCCCCTTCCTTTATATGCCCAAGTTTGCTTTTTTCCTTGTAAATAATGAAAACAGTCCCCCAACGTCTTTTTTTACCTGCAAAAAAGAAAACAGTCCCTCGTCATCTTCCCCAGTCCCTCCTCCCCCATCCCTACCCTCCCACTGAGCACCCACCACCCCCTTACCCCATACGCATTCTCCAGATGTTGGCGCTTGTCATCACTTCTGGACTGGGACATGTCTGCATTCTTCAAAGCCAAACTGCAAACTGAAGAATCAAAGGTACGCGCCATATAATGGCATTCAGCTGGGTTTTCAACTTACCTTGCTATATCAGCCATTTTTAAGAATTTTGGCCCCAAATTTTCAACGTGAGGTTCTTGGGACCCCACCTCATGAACACTGTCACTGTCATTTCGTTACTCAGTCCCGAAAGGTGATTTTGCAGTCACTCCATGGAATCACCTTTCAAGACCAAGTAAAGAAAAGACAGTGCCACTGTTCATGAGTTGGGGTCCCAAAAAGCCCATTTTGCAAATTTGGTGAAAAAATTCCTAAAAATGACTGCATTACAACCCTGTGTTACGCAGTTTGTACGCACGCTCCTAACTTCACCAATTTTTAATATTTTCACTCCAGATTTTCAACATTGCCATTTTTGCACACCTCCTTATTAACAGTACAGCTGTCAATTATGACACCCTACCCAAAACAGGTTTTGCACCGGTGGCATAGAACGGCACAGTCACTCTGTGAAATCACCTTTCGGGACAGATGAACAAAATGACATTGGTACTTTTCATGAGGTGGGGTCCTAAAAAGGCCATATTGAAAACTTGGTGAAACAGCTCCAAAAAATGGCTGAGGTACTCCCGGTCGTTTCAAATTACCTACGCACAAGTGCCACTTCGGTCATTCGGCAGCTCGTCACAGTCGTATTGGCTCTGGCTAGAACTTGTTTTATATACCTTCAATTTTCAGACCCTTATTCAGATAGCTGCAGTCTCTGTTATGAGGAAAAAAAAGAGATAATGATCAAGCTCCCACTTTCTGTATTTATGGTATTGCCTCTCCACACCAAGGCATCTGTGCCCTTAAGCTTAAATATTAAAAAAAACAAGAAACATGCTTGCACAGACTGCAGTGTTATAGGAACTGGCTTCTCCAGTTCTAACTAACTAGGATACAGCTTATGAGTTCCTGTTTGTCCATATTCATAAACAGTCCCATAATGTGTTGCAGCATGTTACTGACAGTTTCTGCATCATCTATATAAGTCTGTGGAGCAGACGGTTGACATCACGGCCGACAACTCCTTTTAGTGCTTTTATTATTTTGAACCCATAAAGTCCCAGAGTAATAACTGAAAAAGAAACAATGCTTTTATTTACTCCAAGCAATTTCCCAACTTAAATCTGGTGCTGTTTACTGATAAAATTAGTCATGTAAGTAATTTCCTGTCGCCCAGGAGTTCAGAACATCAAGCCAGATTCCCTTTCATGTGTAGTCTCCAGGCTGTTCTCCTATTCCCTGCAGAATGTTCAGGGAAAGTCTTGCCAGTGTGGTGCTAGGCTGTATCATCAGCTCATCACCAGGATCTGAAACCACTTATGTTCTCATACACCTTCAGGTTCTTCCATGAGCTGGGCAGTGAAAGGCAGCCAGGCATGTTGAGATGGGCGTCGGTGTTGGAAAAATTCCACTCCTTGGATTTCTGGTAGCTGGTACTGTCTGGTGCCTGCTGCAGATTTCTGGGTTTGAACTGTAGGCCGTATTTCGTCAGCTCTTCCCTCACCCCCTTTGTGGAACTAAACTCCTGAAGGCCTGATGGAAGCTGCATCACCAGCCTCGCTAGATATGGGGTACTGAACTTGATATTTTTTTTTTTTAACATTGGCAGAATGTCAGCGTAGGCTCTCCTATCCTGCATAGGCTCCGGGGCATAATCATTGTCAATGTAGATACAGGTTTGCCCATAGTAGACCTTCTGTCTGTGCCAAGCCATTGATAGTACCTTTTCTTTGGTCACATAGTTTAAAAATCTTGCAGTTATCGATTTGGGCCTGGTGTTTGGATCCGAAGGCTGTGGGCCTAATGCACGATGCACCCTCTCCATGTCTAACTGCAAATTGGTCGGCAGTTCCAAAGCTGTCCTTAGTAAGGTGGTTACAAAGTCAGTGATGTCTTGATTCTCAGAGCCTTCAGGTAAACAGTATATTCTAATATTTTTCTGTTGTGCGTGGTTTTCCGTGTCTTTTTGTCTGGCTTGCAGTGGACTATATTGGTCTTGCAGTGTCTATACCGCAGACTCAAGATTGTCAACTCTGTTTTCAGTGGCTGTAATCTGGCGTTCAGAGGCGGCTGTTCTCTGTTCTAGGGTGACCACATCTCTGAGGAACTCCTCATACAGATCTTTCACCTCCGCTTGAAAGGATAACAGCTCCTTGTATATTGTGTCCAATTTCATAGGTTTGTTCTTGGGTGGTTTAGATCGTGGTGTCTGGGCATGCTCGAGTGGTCCGCGGAGGCCAGAGAATGCTCAGACTCCCGACGCCTCACCTGCAGATATTCTGGAGTCCTCCTGCATGTTGTGGCACTTGTAATAGTACTTCTCTCAATGTTTTGCTGAGTCTGTGTTGTATACTCCCCTCTCATCATGTTTCTCCATGAAATAAGCAAGTCTGCCAGACTATATGGGGAAATGCATCAGGGGAGCACAGAGCTCTTATACTAAGCTGCCATCTTGGTAAGAGCTCAACCGGAAGTCCCAGTCCACGTTCATTATGAACAGTCCCAACATAAGGCAGGGTTAGTGATTGTTCTACTTAGCGGCTCCCGTCCCTCTGTATTAAACCCTTCTATTTTGCTTAATACCTCACTCATTTTTTTCTCCTTCTGTTGCTGATTCCATTCCTCATGTGTTGAATTGCTTTCTGTTTCTCCCAGTTTTGCTGCATCAGTGGTATCTGCAAATTAATACTGCCATATTTTTAGGCTCACTGGCATAAATAATAGGTGGTGGCTGCCAAGTTTATGTAGGTAAGCCTGGACCTCATCAAAACTTTTACACCACATACAAGTAGCATAACTGAGGTCCAGGAACACATGGATGTGGATGTTGTTCCACATCAGAGGGCTCTTTTCTTTGGCGGATTGTAAGAGGGTGTCTCATTCCAGTGAAATCCGTAGCACCACCAGGAGTTTCCTGGGGTTAGGCTTCCCTGGCTCCTCCCACCACTTGATGATATCCTTGACACTTTAAGAATCTCCAGCCAGCCCGGTGACACTGAGGGTTGGTGCACTGGATGCCACACCTCACGCTACACTGGTGACCCAGATTCAGGAATGAGCCTGGGTCACCTGGGGGGGGGGAATAGGAGCTGGATTGAGTGGGCCACAAGGCATCTCTCCTCTCCCGGGGAGGGTTTCAGTCACTCCTACTGCAGGGCTGCCCCTTGGTGGAGGCCCAAGAGTAGTGCAGACGGAGAGTGGCTAGAGTAGGGACAGTGCCGCAGATCGCTGCATGCACTTGCCTCCACATGCACCCGAGCAATCACTGCAAGACAGGGAAAGAAAACATGAAACTGGAGCTGGCAGGCTCCATGATGGCTCAGTTGTGCCCGCATCAGCCTCCCCAGATTCTAGAATTGTGTTCCGGGGGAAGGGAGAAAGTCACCCCAACCAAGTAAAAATAGAGGTGATCAAAGCATGGCCCAGACCAGAAATGCAGAAGCAGGTCAGGAGTTTTCTAGGGACAGCAGGGTACTATAGGAAATTTGTACCCAATTACAGTGCCCTGGCTATTCCCCTAGCTGACCTGGTAAAGAAAAAGATGCCTAAGAAAATTACCTGGGAACCAGCCTGTGAAAAAGCCTTTACCAGACTGAAGGAGACACTGTGCAGTGCTCCTGTATTGACAAGTCCTGACTATAGCAGACCCTTTGGAGTCCAGACTGATGCCTCAGACGTGGGTATTGGGGCAGTACTGAGTCAGACATCCAACCAAGGGAAAGATCACCCCATAGTGTACCTGAGTAAAAAGTTACTTCCCAGGGAGCAGGCATACTCTACTGTGGAAAAAGAGTGTCTTGCCATAGTGTGGACCCTAAAGAAGTTAGATCCATACTTATACAGGCTGCTTTTTGAGGTACAAACTGACCACAACCCCCTGGTTTGACTGACACAAATGGGAAAAACTAATGGTAGACTATTAAGATGGAGGCTTGCCTTTCAAGGGTATGACATGATGATCTTACATAGGACTGGAGTAACCAATCAGAACGCAGATGGCTTAACACATCTATATGAGGAGTGAACTGACTAAGGGAACTCATCATATGCAGGGGATAGAGCCCCCAAATTCAGTCTAGGTGGGGAGGATTGTGACGCTTGGCCAGCTGGTTATGATTATTGTATGATATTGGTATTATAAATAAATAGTCAGTGTATGACATGTCGATCTGTGAGATTTGGCCCTTTAAATTACAAGGTATCAGCAGCTGAAACCACAGGATGTAATTAAGAGTGAAAAGGGAACCAGTTAATTAACTACCTTCCTTCCAGTGGGCATTGTATTACCTTTTATGACATGCCCAGGCTTCTTGAAGTTGAAAACCAAATGTGACTTTATCAGTCTGCCAGAGGATGAGCCTAATAAACTTTAATGATGTCTTAAGAGAAACAGGTATTTGATACCTACATGGTGTGAAAAGTTGTAAACCCTTTGGTGTTCCTTGGGAAAACAGGAACCAGCCACCAGTTTCAAAGGAAATGCTTGATTTAGAACTGTCATAATTTAGGAAATGTTTTTTTCTTCTGATGTCACCTTATTTAAAATACCTCCTGGTAGGAAATCATGTTTGTAATTTTATATTCAAAAAGGAGGAGCTAGATGACTCACAGAAGGGGTTTGGAGACACAGACTTTAAACTGATACTTGTGTCTGAAATGTAGGACATATCTGTTTGGGCTCTTAAGAAAGAAAGATCTCTAATTTAACTGCACTTACAGAGGTAATACATTAGATAGAAAAGATCTAAATGTATTGTGGTAAAAGTTTGTTCTGTATTTTTCCTTGTTTTTCTTTTATGTGATTGTGATGCTCTTTGATATTTGTTCTGTATTTTATCTTACTGTTTTTGTCCATTTTCAGTAAACATATTCTTTAAGATTCTGCCTGGGTCTCCTCCATCATTTTTGCATGTGGAGTGCCTGTATTTTTAAGTCTGAAAACTGTTCAAGGGCTTGATGGTGTTACTAAGCTTGGCAAAAGTTAAGAATATACGTAAGGTCTCTTACAGAGTTTTAAGGGTTCATTTTGGATACCTGGTTAGGTGCCCTTAGGTGAAAGATATATTGCATCCCCTGAAGAGAATATTATCTGAGCCTGTACATTTGGGTACGCTAGCATAAGGTTCACAGTTTGAATCCTCCCAGAACTTGAGGCTAAAGGTGATTTGGACCCAAAAGCAAACAGGAGGGTTACTCTGTTACCTGTTCACACTATTGTGCTCAGAGGTTGGCACTGTGAGAGCAGAGGGCCTGACCTGCTGAGTGCATCTGTGACACTTGGTATCTTTCGACAGCATGCCAATTTTAGTATTCTGTTGCTTCATCTGAGAGACAGTCTTCATCTTTTCTGTCCCGGCTTTGGATCAATTTAAGCAAGGCTGTGTTAGATGGCTAGCTTAAGTCTGTCTCGCCAGCCGCTGGTGTTGAGTTCTGGTGAGTCCCAAGGCGCTGTTCCTTCTATAGGGCCCCATCTCAACTCATCCCTGGTTTATTACCTTGAAACATAATTGTTCTTGTAAGTCACCAGTTCACTGCAGAGGGGTATCTTCTTGCTCCAACGAATGTGCTTTACCCATTTCTTGTAATTTTATTTGGAGTTTACAGCTGTAAAATGTAATATTTAACAAGTTATATAGAATCATCTGTAGAACTCAGATGAAAAGCTTTTAACAGCTCGACTACTGGCCACGTCCCCCTTCCCAAAATTTGACATTTTAATGAAGTCTTCAACTCGTGTATCTCTCATCTTCAGGGTACCGCTCCATTGACTATTCTAGGATGGACTGTAAAAAAAAAAAAGGAGGTGGTTAAGTGGTGCTTAGGTGTTAGCAGAAGATGTCTGCAGTGGATCTGCACAACACATGCATCTATTGCCTGGGGTGAACCAAGGTATCAGTGGGTGCCCATGTTGCCAGGCCATGTGTCTTGTATTGCTGGAAGGATGGAAGGCATGCTTACTTCAAGGTAGACCTCAGAAAAGTCAACAGATCTTTTTTTCTGCTGGGTCAGTGGTGCAGCTTGTGGCCATGGAGGAGGCAGCAGTGGCAGGCTCCTCATCAGTCTTGGCCATGGTTCTTTTGGCCACTCTGTTTGCAGATTGCACAGAGGTCTTTGAAATGTACATTGCACTGCAGACCTTCGTGGAGAACCCTCCTTATCAGAAGTAGCATAAGAAGCATCACCGTCTATTAATGGCAGAGAGAATGTTCCCGCTCTTCTTGGTCTCTTGAGTTCCCTGACCAGCGAATCTTGATTAAGCTTCCTCTGGTTGAGAGGACAGTTGACGGTACCATGGAGCCCCCACTAGATCAGTCTGTCGATGTCAGTTGAGATTTTTCTTGAACTAATCGACTAGGAATTGGTAGAGGTCAACAGGACCTTGCTGATCTCAAAGACCCGGGGTTTGCTTATTAGTTAGGGAGGAGGTTCAGCTGGTGAGCCCAGTTGATTGCCCCCAGTGCAGCCTTCACTGGTGGTGCCTCCTACAAGTCACATCGTAGTGACACTGCCTCAGCATTTTGTCTACCCAGCCCAGCTGGTGGACACTGTTCACAGTTCTGCTCTCTAGCTAGACCCTGCTCTGGTTGATGCCAAACTTGTTGTCCATTGAGCTCTTAGTCTTTATTGAAACACCGGCATTAACACAGGAGGAATTACAAAGACCTCCAGTGGCAGCAGTGGGTATTTTCTGGACCAGGACCAGGGTGGCTGATGCTTCCCAAACCCTTCTGTCCCATCTTTGGTACCATGCCTCATGAACCTTGTTTGGAAGTCCCGAAGTCAGCGGTTCTTCCTGAACAACCTGTTATGATGGAGCCCTCTCCTTCACAGCCATGGGAAGGGCTCCCCACAAGAGTTTCAACTGGCATACTGGCTGCCCCAGCACCTGCTGGTGGGGGTTAGCCCAGATTGGAGGGTCTGTCCTCACCCCTGAAAAGCCACCTGTGCTTGTATTTAAGGGGACTCTGACTCAGAGGTAGAGTCCTCAATGGCTTCCTCCAGTCTAGATTGACCTTGACTCCGCTGATATTGATTTTCCAAAGAGTGAGTTGACCTTCATGTCTAAGACCCTGATTGTTTCAGTGAAACCAACACAGAATTTATTAATTTATTGAATTTTGTTGACCTGATAGGCCCACTGAAACTAGAAGTCCCTTTTTCAGGGTTGACCGGGGGAGATGGATACAGATATTAACCAACTGAAATTGAACCAGATTAAGCTGTTGGTGGTATTTATTTTTTTTTGTAGTGAATGGGGTAAATTTTGCCAGGACACCGGGAAGATTCCCCTACTCTTTTCGAGAAGTGCCATGGAATCTTTAACATCCACCCGAACAACCAGCAGAACAGGCAGATGGGACCTTGGTTTAATGTCTCATCTGGAAGACAGCACCTCAGGAGTGCAGCACCCTCTTCATGCTTCACTGCAGTATCAGTATTGGAATTTAACCCAAGTGCCTGGTGTGGGGATAGAACCCACAGCCTTCTGATCTTCTGGCCTCAGAGGTGAGTGTGCAGCCTACTGAGCCACTGACACTGCAGAAGAAAGAGTCTTAGCCCTTTACAGACATCTGGAATGGGATGATTCCCTGGGGGTGGTATTCCCTGTTGCCTATGCCATCTTGGGGCTTGAACTTAGTGTTTGACAGTACCCTGTGTCCTGCTAGGTGCCCCTACCCACCCACCCACCCATTTGGTCGCAAGTACATGGTATTGTTGAGTTCTCCGAGTACCCTTTGTCAAGAGGTATGTTTACAACTTGGCATTTCCAAACATGAAAGGCCAGGGAGTTGTGCACAAGCCACCAGACAAGGAGTCCAAGAAACAGGACTTTATGGCCAAGAAGGTCTATGCTGCAGCCAACTTGGGCCTTTAGCAGTCAAGCTGTGCCATGCTGCTGGCACGATGTGGTCATACTCTGACCTCATCAATGATTTTCTCCCTCTGCTCCCGGACCCTTATCAGAAAGTGGCCAAGGTCTTCTGGGATCTGGGCTATACTCTTGACAAACACCAGATGCAAACAGCTTTGGACTTGGGTGACTGATGCATGCAAAGATCTGACGTTAGACAGGGTGGAGCCGGAGGACAATAGCATGTGTGGTGGGAGGAGTCTAGCTTGAAGACATTCAGTTAACTGCTGGTCTTTAAAGTGGACTGGATCTGGCAGTCTCAGACCTGTCAAAAATATTTTGAGGGATTTAAGGAGGGTTTCACCATGTCTTAAAGCAGAACTTCTACTCCAAGTTTGCTTCCCCTTACCATGATTTCAAGAAAGCAGTATGACCCTTAATTCATTTATCCCTCAATTTCCTACAGTATCTTCATGTTTTATGCCTGCATTTTGACTTGTTATTGAAACATTGAATAATAATAAAAGACAAATTTCACACTATGACAGGAAAAAGGTAGTCCAGCCATCATTTAATGATTATGACCCTTATAGACACTGCAGTTTTTTTTCTGCACATTTTATGCACTGGTTAACTGAATTATACCCAACAACTGCTGAAGTGTGGATGTGAACTGAATATCCATGGTAGAACGATGGTTACAGGTGAATAACCTGTACAATATGGCATGCAAACTCTAGAAATAACATGCAGGGTGAAATACAAACTAAAAGTCAAGCATTGTTTCAGCAGTTTGTCTCAGTCTTCGCCATGTGATTGGCTTAGTTTGTATACTATGCTAAATAAATAAGGAATATGCAGGGGGTGCCTGTGGGATAACAAAATTATTTGTACAGTTCACTCGTGAGGGTTACGAGTGGTCACTGGCAACTGAACAAATAACTTTGTTATCCCACAGGCACCCCCTGCATATTTGATTTATGCAGCAGGATTTTTTTGGGTTCTGGTTTGTCATTTTTTGTTATTTTTTTTTAGTTAAGTTCCTTTTCGTTTTTTTTTTCTGTGCCTTGTTACTGTGTTTGGTTTGCAGGATTGCTGTGCTGAGAAAGAGGAAAAATTGTTTTCCTTAAGAGTGTTTTCATTTAAAATATGGTTCCAGTTTTTTTTTGGGGGGGGGTTGGTTAGGGTGTGCGTTTTGTGTGTTTGGGACTGTGATAGCTTGGCTTTTAAGAGCACTGTGAGGAGGTGAAAGTGAAACTGGGAGACAGTGCTGGTAAGAAGGCAACACAGGTGGTGGTAGTTAGTGATGTATTACTGTGTGGATAAATGGGTGATGATGTAGTTACTATGTGGATAAATACATTTATCCTCATGGTAGCACAGATAAATGGATTTATCAGTGCAGATTTATTCAGACACCTGTTACATATTTTTTATCTGGTGGAATTTATTTCCATTGAAGTGGTATAAGTATGGGATAAACAGTGGCCTAACAGGATATGTTATTTGATCTCCAAGAGTGTTAGGGCAGGGCAGTGTTGTTTTATTTCTTATTCCCACTTGCAAAGATAAAGACAGGAATTCACAAGTAACAAAGTCCCAAGTGTGTTATGAAGGTGCTGTCCTCACTAATGTGGATAAGCAAGGAGTATCACATTACAATCATAAAATGTATACCTTTCATACCTCAGTGTTTTAAAAGTTATGGCTTTTAAATTGGTGTCTACATGAAAATTAAATGTTTTGAACTTTGGCTGCTTTTTAAGTATGGTACAGGGCCAGTATAATGATATGGTATCAAGTGGTTAGGCTGCTCTCTCATTGGTTAAAATATGTGATTATGGTATAAAAACTTTAAAAAAAGGCCTTGTAGCACACTGGAAAGCCTTACCTCTCACCACACTGGCAACTCGAGCTCTTAAGCTCATGTCGGTGGGGGGGTGATAGGACTGAGAGGACACTTGGCAGCTCTCCTGTCCCACACTTGGGTGCTTTTGTTATTCCAGCTCTTAGCTGCCACCAGATGGAAGCCTGGTGGTAGCGCCAAGCTTAGGGAGGCAGACTGAAGTCATAGGGTTGGAAGGCACCACGGTTCCAAAGTGCATGCACACCTCCATGCGCATGCATTCCCTGTGCCGCTGTGGGACTGGGAAGGGAGAAAATAGGAAAGGTCTGCCCAGGCTCCATTTTGTCCCACCTGCCAGCCCTCTGCTGCGCACCGCTGCCTGCCCAGAAACTGGATATAGGTCTCTGGGTGGGGGAGGCCGTACCACCCCCACGTGACCTTGCAGTGAGGTGCAGTCCGTGGGGGGTCTAAGGGACCTGGCTGAGTTTAGGCAGGTCGCTGAACAGGAGGGGGCAGGGATGGGACCGACAGGCCCAACCCAGGCACTGTGGGAGGAAAAGCTTGATTGGGGGGGGGGGGTTGAAAGTAGTGTGCTGATGACTTACTGACTGTAACAAACTGTGAAATAATTATTTATTTTATGTCCATAAGTCTCCATAAGTACTCACAAATCAGTTGAAGCTATTTTGATAATTTTTCATCTGATTTCTTTTGTTATAACTGCGTTGCTTTTTTCTTTTTTTTCGGTAAGCCTAAAATCTAATTCTATTTATATATTTATTTATTAGAATTTTGGTAACTGGGTAAGTCCACTGAGACCATGCAGTCCCTTTTCAGTGACGACCCGGGTGACAATGGTGAACACAGTACAATAGATAAATACAATAATAATATACTGGATATAGCGAGATTTAACAATGTTGCAAAAATTATGGTAGCGGAAAGCCAGGTAAATAACTTAAAACAGATCAGGCATTATGCATATATAAATAAACAGGATAACTAATATTGTACAATATATACATAGCAGGAACACGAGAGCAGGTGGATTAAAAGATACATCTGTCAGATTAACATAGACTAGGCATTAACAACGCTATAAGGGTTATTTAAAGCAGTTGCAGAGGAGGCGGGTTAGAAGGAAAGAGGTAAGCTCTTTTTTGAAGGAGGATAGGGTGGGGCAGGAGAGTAAGTTGGGGGAGGGAATTCCAAGCAGAGGGAGCTGAGAATGCGAATGAGCACTTACCCAATGGGCGTTGAGTCTTCTGGATTGCTAATAATGGTAAAGAAGTAGATCTAAGCGTATGTGTGGGTGCTTTTTTGGAAACAATTCCCCTTAGGCAAGGGGGATTAAAGAGCTTGGTAAGTTTGAATACTAGGCATAAGGTGTGAAACTGTAACCTTGAGTCATAGGTAGGCCATAGAAGAGAATACAGGGCCTCACAGTGGTGTTTTGTGGAGTCCGCTCCAAGGGCAAAATGTCCAATCCTATGACTGAGTTGACGCACCTGTGCAAGGGAAGAGAATTGGGTGGAGAGTAGTAGAGGGGCACCATAGAACAAAATAGGGAGAAGGGATGTTGACGCAATCTTTTTACAGGCGACGGCATATAAAAGAGGGCAGAGGCGGTATAATAACCCATGCTTCTAGTTTATCATTTTGGTAAGCTGAGTTGCATGATGCTCCATTGAGAAGGAGGCATCTAATTGAACCCCAAGGTATTTAAAAGTACTAACCACCTCTATGGGGTCTCCTGACTGTTTACTGATCTGGAGCTGTTTGGTAGGTTTGGGGAACGGGTTATGGAAAAGCATAGCTTTATTTTTTTTTCGTATTTATGTAACCCCTAGATGGCGCTATCCCAGGGGCTACTACCCCTGCCTGATTTGCCACTAACAGGTTGAGGGGCCTGGATCCAATGGCGGGTGCCTCCACCCAGAGGTCAGGGTTTGCAATAGTTAAACTAACTTGGTCACAGCCCTCTGGGACACTGCAACCCCCCCTTTCTTCCCACTAGTGGCCCAACACAATATATCAGAATTACCTTCACAGTATACACTTACCCCCAGGACTGGTTCCGCACTGGGACCTCCTGGAAATGAGATACAGTGCAACAATCACAGTACAGTACTTTAACATAGACAAATACCTCAGGCAGTATAACTTGCTGAAACAAGCAGCTCTGATTTATTTAGGGGATATAACAAGGACAGGGGGAAATCAGGTTAATTAGCTTATCACTCTAATAATCTATTTATGGCTCTGTGCACAGGCCTATCCCTATCAGTTACTGTCCCTGGGCACCCAAGCCCTAGTGGCTAGTCCAAACTGTGGCAGCTGGTAGGGCCCTCACACAGAGAAAAGGAAAATTAAACAGTCAGCAGTACAGTAATTCCATTTGGATTTAATGTGGCAATTCAACAGGGAGCGACTCCTGAATTAGTACTCACGACTCCAAATAAGATAGGGTCCTTCAATATCAGCAGGGCTACTCTTGAGCTCCAAGAGACTCTTCACACATTTATATGGTAAAAAAAAAGAGAGTACTATACCAGGCAGGCTGCTTCTCTATCCCGATCGCATTACTGCACAATACCCGGGAGAACACACAGCAGATTCAGTTCCTGACAGACCTGAAAATTCAATACCTCTCCAGTCTTCACAGGGTGAGCCTGGTTTCTACTCTTCAGAGATCCTTTGATTCTTTTCACAGGACGGATTCAGTCCTAACAAGCAGTTACACAAGCTGCAGACCGGAACTCTGGGCCTTATACACGCTTTTGACTAAAACTGCACACTGAAAAAGCACAGGGCTCCTTCCTTCTTCACTGCCAAAGCTCAACTGAAACTCCAACCGACAAAACCGGCACTTCCTTTGAGTTCCTCCCAGTTCTTGACTGGATTGGCTGTCACCACAATAGACTGCTGCTGTTGGTCCAAAAGGTGCTGAAGTCTAAACTACATCTCCCAGAGTCACTGCCCATACAATCCTCTTGTGGCTGTCTCAGATTATGAGTCCAAGTTCTGATTCGTCCAAGGCACCATTTTAGAGCTAGCTTACTCCACACTGATTGGTCCAGTTCAGCAGTTCAAAACCAGAATGGGGAACTAGGCAGACACTGTTCTGACTGCAAAAGAAAGCAGGTTAGACAAACTGTAATTTCATTATCACTCTAAATGGTTTCTGGCAAACAGTTACATCTTTCAGATAGGTTCCCTTTGCACTCCTAGTGACTGCAAAATGAGTGAATTGGCAGCAGCTTGAGTGGTACTCAATCAAAGAAAACACAGTCCCCCATACAACTAATTATGTCTGCAAGCAGACAGCTCTTAAAGAGACAGTACCAGAGGTTCTAAAAACACTCACTGATAAATGGCTTAAACGCCAAACACCATTCAGGCTTGGAGCATTCAAGCAAGCTCCTGGAAGTCTTTTGGGAACCCCCATTTGCAGGGGGGTTACATTTAGAATTAGGTGATTGTCAGAGAACCAGGTCATGAGCACAATTAAATCAGAGGTAAGGCTCTGGTTAAGCCAGTCTATATTGTTAGATGAGCGGTATAAGATTGCATCATCAGCATATAATTGCATGGATACACCGCCACAGAAGTTGGGGAGCTCATTAGTAAAAAGCGAGAATAGTATCGGGCCAAGAATAGAACCTTGGGGTACTCTGTGCGAGATAGGCCATTTTACCCTTTGCGATTTTCCAGTGAGGTAGTCATGGAACCATGTGAGTGCTAAATGATCTAGACCTAATTGATGCAGTTCACCAAGGAGAAGGTGGTAGTTGACTAGATCGAAGGCCTTAGTCAAGTCGATGAATACTCCACCTGTTAGAAGAACAGCATCACTTGCATTAAGAATGTCAGTCGAGACTTTGACAAGGGCTGTGGTAGTACTATGGCCCTTGCTGAAGCCATGCTGGCAATCTGTGAGAAGATGATGTAAGTCTAGGTAGGACTGTAGCTGAATGTGCAGGATCTGCTCCAGCATCTTAGCCAGTGGGCAGAGAATTGAAATAGGCCTATAATTTTCCACAGCATGGGTCCCCCCCTTATTGGGGGGGAGACCACCACAGCCACTTTCTAAAGACTTGGCACTTCACCAAAGAGGATGGATCTGTTTAGAAGATCACAGACCAGTGTAGTGAGTGTTGCTGCCCCTAGTTTGAGAAACCTGGGTTCTAATGTGTCATGGCCAGGGGAGCTCTCTGACTTGAGATTTGATAACAGCCTGAGGATGTCTCTTCTAGTGGCTATTCTTGGGTGGAAAGGGGGTTGGGAGCCAAGAGTGGCGTGATGCTGAGTAGGGATAGAGAAATACGAGACTGGCAGCAGGTGAGCTGTGTACCTATCAAGATCAGTGAGGAACTGATTAATTCCTTCTGCAATGGACGGGGGGGTCTTGAAGGAGGTGGCTGCTGGACGATATGGATCTTGGACATTGGGTCTATTTATCTTTGATCAAAGAATTCATATGTTTCCAGAATTCTGTGGGCTTGCTGAGATTCTCAGTCTGAAGTGAGCGGAGATAGGTACGTTTAGCACCCTGTATCCTATTTTTACACTTATTTCTCAGCTGTCGATAATATAGCCAATTAGAATGAAGGAGGCTGTGTTTATAGGTCTTCCAGGCTGCATCACGACTCTTCATGAGGGTCCTGATTTCAGTAAAGAGCCAGGATGCCTTAATACCCTTAGATCTACGTCTAGTAAGTGGAGCATGTCTGTTGATAATGTTTTAAAGGCAAGGATAAAATAATCGAGTGCCTGGTCTATTGAGGGGAGGCGAGTAAAGGGTGTGTCCAATCAGCATTACTAATAGACATTGAGAAATGGTCTATGTTAAACTGAAACATTTTCCTGGATTCATGTATTATGGGTGGTGGGGCATCAAAATTATTATGCCACACACAGTAGGTAGGAGAGTAGTCACTAATGCAATCTGGTAAAACACTGATTGTTTTGATCCTATGTGGGCAATTAGATAGTAACCAATCCAACAGCGTTGCAGTACCTGTTCTGAAGTTATGTCTTGTGGGCAAGGAGATAAGTTGGGTGAACTTTGTGTCAGAGACTAGCGTATGGGCCTTGTTTTTGTGGGGGGACAGCCAGTCAACGTTGAGATCTCCATAGATTACTGTGTCGTGAGGGGGGAGAGCTGACAATACCGACATAAGGGAAGGCAGTTCGTTGGAGGCGTCCCCCAGGGGTAGGTAAATACATCCAATAAGTAGTTTTTTAACATTGTCTAAAGTTAGTGAGATAAAGATTCTGCGTTGGGAGGCACGCCGAGGGAGAAGAGATCAAAATGACATGAAATTTAGACTTAACATATATTAAGATGCCTCCCCCCCCTTCTGCCTAAACGGTCATGCCTGTGGCAGGAGTAGACAGGGAGATCAATTTTATGTTGTATACCGGGCTTCAACCAAGTTTCTATTATACCAAGGATGTCCGGGTTGAGATTAGCTGCCCGTGCCTAAATCTCAGCAGTTTTAGGCCAGAGGCTTTGAGCATTTAAATGAGCAATTTTGATACCGTTTTCCCTTGACGTGTAAGGGGCAGAAGCAGACAGAGGACTCTGAGGGCCAGGGTTAACTTCTGTGTCACCAGCTAGAAGAAGGAGTAGGGACAAGTGTATGGCCAGAGTTAACTTTAAGAAGTGTAGGCCTATGGTATTTGTGCTAATCTTTCATAACAAGTGCAGGGAGGTTCGGGTACATATCCCAAGGTAGTAGGCATCCTTTTTGTTGTATGAGATGAGTGAGTTGAATGGGAGGTGAATTGTTGATGTAGGTTTGGCTAGAATAGAGGGGTAAGGATTTTTGAGGCAGGGGGCCTAGACACTGTGCAAAAATTCTATCGAGCAGAGAAAAGGGTAAGATAAATAATAATGCAGTAGCACTGCCCAGCTTGGCCGTGCTGTAACCTGACACAGGACAATGATGACGGGCAATCTTCTAGAGGCCAAGCCTCCTGGAATTATTTGTAGACCTCAAGTAAAGTTGACAGAGTAACCACCAGGGTATAGAGATTGTTAGCAACTTCACTTCTGAAAAGTCACAGTAGCGTGGTGAGACCTAGTAAGCTATAATTCTTCAAATGGCAAGGGTGTAGAGGAGAAAGCCGACTTGCAGTAGATGTCGAGGTGTTTAACGGGGATCTCCCTATCAAGAGAAATGTAGACATAATAGAGGGTAGGGGGGAGAAGCTACCCACTTCCAGGAGGAGAGAAGGGGCTGGTGAAGGAGTCATTTCGAAACAAAGGAGATATGTAGAGGAGCTGAAGATTCCAGGGTGTCTGAGATGAATGATCACAGTGAGGGTTATGTTTGTGGGCTTAAGTAGCTGAGTAGGTACACCATCTTAAAATAGAAGTGTGTGCCTTTAAAACTGTAATTGCTAAATTAACTCTAATGGTGAGTTTCCATAGGAGAATGTGCTTCCTATAAGGTAAGCAGTCACACAGTCTTATGGATAAGTGTGCCTTTAACAGTTTATAGCCAAAAAAAAACCACTAATGGTAGTAGCCAATGGTGAATAGCTTCCTGTAAGGAGGGCAGGGTGAACGTGTATTTAAAGGAGGCCGGGGCCAAAAACCTGAGTCACTAAATTACTCTTCTGACTGTATGTCTTTGGCTACAAAGACAGGCAGGAGCCACCTGTTTAGTACTTTAGCAAAATGAGTTTAGCGAGTTAAAGTATCCCAGATTAAAATTACAAGATGAAATACAACTCAAGAAAGCACAAATTCCCAGCTAGGTGGCTGTACTGAATCCTGCTCTGAGTTTTACGCTCTACCAGGAACTGCGTAGCGTAGCATAGTACTGCAAGACTGGGTTAGGGCAGATTACACCGTGTCCTATTCTAAACTAGATTCAGACTATAATTCAGAAAGGCAACGAAGATCAGGTCTTTTACTGTTGTTTCTGGCCTATTTGCTGCTTCCTAACAAATTGCTAAGCTGGAGCCATCAGAATCACAATTAATTTTAATAAGAATGGCTCACAGTGCTTTCACTATTAATTCCCTAAGTTTTAAAATAAAATAGTGCCCGCTTCAGCCAGCAAGCGAGGAAAACACAATGAGATTCCCAAATGGCCGGAGGAAGCCTTTGTTCAGTGAAGGTGCTAACATTCAAAAGTGAAGAGATTGGCTGTGTGCAGGAACACAGCTGGCTGATGCTCAGAGGGCATACCTTATCAGCTGGACAACGGGCTGGGAGCAACTCCTGCAGCTACAGCTGTGGGTGGTCAATGCCCAGCAGGACAGGGCTCAAGCTTATCAGCTGGACGACGGGCTGGGAGAAGCTCCTGCAGCTACGGCTGCGGGTGGAGAATGCTGTTTAGATGTGTAGAAAAGGCAGTTTCCACTTTTATTATGTAAAATGGTGCTATTTGAATAGGTTCTGTTTGAAAAGTAGCTTATATGTTACAAAATGCGAGTTGTCATTATGCTTTCAACAGGTGGATGCCTAATATATATTTATTTATTTTTGTTAACTGGGTAGGTGCACTGATCCAATGGACCATTTTCAGGCATGACCTGGGCCATGAAGATGGCACAAGGATAAATACAGGCACAAAAATACAGTACAGGAAATGCCAAACAAGAGTTACAAATACAGCATAGTGCAAACAACAGTAAGAGTTATTGTACTGCATATTCCATCAGAAGTGAACAAAAAATACAAAGTACGGTAGTAGTAGATAAGCATAGCTACTAATTTCAAAGAGTGTTGTCTGTTGTAGGATAATATACAATAGGATGTACACAACATAGGGTGTCTGAGTTGCAGGATGACCTCAGTGCGCTTGTGAGCTTGTTGGAGCAGTACAGGGGGTGATTACTTGAGGGGGGGGGGCATGTAAAAATGGCAGCAGCCATCAAGGCCGCTTTGTAGTGGGATTTGAATAGGAGGTGAGAGTCAAGAGAGCAAAGTGAGGTGGGCAGACTGTTCCACAGTTTAGGGACGGCTGATGTGAAGGCTTTACTGCCCAGGCGGGTGGTGATTTGAGGAGCATCCAGCAGAAGGCTGGAGGAGTTTTGAAGGTTCAAGGGGCAGTTTTTTTTATTTAAGCAGGGGGAAAAGGGGTGATAGGACCCTACGTCTGATTGCCTTGTCTGTGGTGCAGCCAAGGACGTGGTCACTGCAAGCCTGAGGGGGAGCCAGCCAAGAGAGTGTTAGAGGGAACAGTGATGGGGAGAGTAGTGTGCCATCGGTGCAAATTTACAGATATTGTTATATGTGTTATTTAGCATAGAGAGTTCATGGTTGGGGGGTTGCGTATAGATTGGGGTGCTTTAATCCATTAGAGGAAGGAGATTCCCCTGAGCTATGGCTAAATGGGCCTGTGGAGTAAGGTTATGTTTCAGTCGGTAACCCACTGCCAGTTTTTGGTTAATGTGCCGGGTGGTGTTACCAATGTGTTCTGAGAAGGTCAGCGCAGGGTCTGGAGTAATGCCCAGGTATTTAAAGGAGGATACCTTTTCGAGAGGGGCTGCCAGGGGATACTATGCTGAAGGCAGCTGTGGTGTTTGCAAGTTTGGTTACCTTAGGTTTGGAGCTCAAGAGCATGGCTTTGGTTTTGTTGGTGTTAACCAAAAGTCTATTTTCCAGACACTATAACTTTATAGTTTACTGTTTTGCTAACGCAAAATGCTCCGAGTTACGACTTCGATCTGCATGGGGTTAAAGAAATACCAGGTGCAAGCAGCATTCTGATTGGTCTGAGAAAATAATTTTTGAGGATTTCAGCTGTTCTAAAAGAGGAGTTAGTCATGTAACACAAAGTCCTGCACATCCGATGCATTACTAAGTTATAGCCCTAGTGGCATTGTATTGCAAATTAGAGTAAATGCAAATGGCATAACTGTAGTGAGAACAAATGCCCATAGCCTATCTGTAGTGATGTTGCTAATGGCTTTTTACTAACCTTGGTGTTTATTTGCTAAAATATGTACTCCCATGGTTTAGCCGTCCCTAAGTAAATGTTTTTTTTCTGATCACCCACCTACTGTGACAGATTATGTTATTTCCACAGTAGGTAGATTACACGAACATACAAAGAAGCCAGCAGAAGAAGGCCATTTGGTCTATCAAGTCTGCTCGTTTTGCAGGGTCCACAGCTTAAACTAATGTCCCTTCCCTCCCTCCCTCCCCACTCCTCCTATCCTCCCTAAACATGATCCTTACATTCCCTCTATGCCTATCCCAGCCTCTCTGAAAGCTGACCACTGTCTTCAACGAGATTACCTTTTCTGGAAGTGCATTCCAAGTTTTCACCACCTTCTCTATGAAGAAGTGCTTCCTGACCTCCAGGAGCTCCTAAACCCCTCCTACCCTCCGGCTTAAGACTGTGTTATGGTTGCCACTCAGCTTAAAGAGACTCTCCTTATCAACCTTATTTATCCTTTTCAAGTACTTGAAAGTCTCAATCATGTCCCCTTCCTCTCTCCATGTTATTGCATGTTATTTCCACAGTTGGTAGGTCATGCACATGTTACAATACAGGGTTTTATTTAACTCTAAAAATTGATTAGCGTTTTGCTCATAAAAGTTCTAAAACATTGTGAAAATGCATAGCACTTGCCTGACTGTGTTTAACATACATAACACTTCTAGAAAACCTATATAAATGCTTTCTATACAGTTAGCATTGTCCCAAGAAGAAAACTGCTAATCAATTATTTAAAACCCTGCAATAGAATGCTTAACCAGTGGTAGAGCAGCTCCCTATGGCCCTGTTCTGCATTCAGATCAGTGGCTGAACTCAAAAGCGAAACCATTAAATCACAAGTATAGTTGTTGTATAAACATACAATGGGCTGACTTAACATATAATTCATTCTAGCAACAAGAGCATACTAGTGATGTCTAAGTGAGCAATAAGACATGACAGGGTGTGTGTTAGACACTTTAACACACGGCTGAGAAGCGTAGTGAGGCACGAGGCCACTGGCCAAGTGCATCCAGCCTCCTTGCCGTGTGTTAAAAGTGTCTTAATACACAGACCCTGGAGTGGCTTATTGCACTTTGGTAGCCCAAGGAGGTGCTCCCCCACCTGTTGCCTCAAGCCTCCTCCCCCCCCCGGTTTTGAGCAGGGCTATTTGCTAGCCCAAGGAGCTGCTTCCCCACCCATCACCTGAAGCCTCAAGTGCCCCCAGCTTTGAGCAGGGCTATTTGCTAGCCCAAGGAACTGCTTCCCCACCCAGCGCCTCAACTCCCTCTGGCTTTGAGCAGGGCTGTTTGCTAGCTCAAGGAGTTGCTCCCCCACCCGACACCTCAAGCCCCCCCAGCTTTGAGCAGGGCAATCTGCTAGCCCAAGGAGCTGCTCCCCTACCCATCATCTGAATCCTCAGGTGCCCCCAGCTTTGAGCAGGGCTATTTGCTAGCCCAAGGAGCTGATCCCCCACCCGTCGCCTGAAGCCTCAAGTGCCCCCAGCTTTGAGCAGGACTATTTGTTAGCCCAAGGAGCTGCTCCCCCACCCATCGCCTCAACTTCCCCTGGCTTTGAGCAGGGCTGTTTGCTAGCTCAAGGAGTTGCTCCCCCACCCGTCACCTCAAGCCCCCCCAGCTTTGAGCAGGGCAATTTGCTAGCCCAAGGAGCTGCTCCCCCACCCATCATCTGAATTCTCAAGCCCAACTGGCTTTAAGCAGGGCTATTTGCTAGCCCAAGGAGCTGCTCCCTCACCCATTTCCTGAAGCCTCAAGCCCCACAGGTTTTGAGCAAGGCTATTTGCTAGCCCAGTGAGCTGCTTCCCCACCTGTTGCCTCAAGCTCCCCCCCCCCGGCTTTGAGCAGGGCTATTTGCTAGCCTAAGGAGCTGTTCCTCCACCCATCGCCTGAAGCCTCAAGCCCCCGGGTTTGAGCAGGACTATTTGCTAGCCCAAGGAGCTGCTCCCACCTGGCGCCTGAAGCCTCAAGCCCTCCCCCAGCTTTGAGCAGGGCTGTTTGTTAGCCCAAGGAGATGTTCCCACCCATCGCCTCAGCCCCCGGCTTTCTTGAGCAGGGCTGTTTTGCTAGTCCAAGGAGTTGCGCCCCACCCTTCACCCTCATGCCCCCGCTTTGAGCAGGGCTATTTACAGCCCAAGGTGCTGCTCCCTCACCTGTCACCTAAAGCCTCAAGCGCCCCCCGACTTTGATCAGAGTTATTTACTAGCCCAAGGAGCTGCTCCCTACCCATCGCCTGAAGCCTCAAGGTACGCTGTACTTGTACCTCCCTGGGACCAGCCGTTACATTCCTTTGTGCGGATTTTGAATTTTGGCGCCTTTTGCTGCGCTTTCAGTACCTGTAAATCTCTCGCAGCATGGCAGGTTTCAGGGAAAGTACTCTGCTGCGACTTTGACTAGCTGTATTTTATCAAACTAGGCATTGCAGTCGGACTGTTTCTTTTTTTTAAATAAAAATCATTCTTGATTTTAATAAGGTCCATTCCAAAGAATTTACACATTTTTCATTCTCCAGACCTGCTTCACACGAAGTGCCTGGAAGGCACCTCTCTGTCCAAAGTTAATTGGCTGGCAGAGTGTACTTAAAATACAAGCCGCTTTGTAGAATTCAGTTAATCAAATGCTGGTAGCTTTGTCCCCTTACCGAAAAATCTTGCTTTGTATCTTGGAAAGTCTCTCATATTTTTGAACATTTTAAGCAGAGCGTTCCTATTTCTGCCACGATGCTGTGAAGAAACAGCCTCTGATATTTGTTTTATTTTATTCAGACCTGCTCTTCCCACAGCCGTTGTGCAGTTGCTCCCCAAAACTCCCACTCTTGTCTGGCTGTACTTTTAAAGTCACTGAGAGTCACATGACCAACTCCCCACTTGCAGCTTATACTAAGCTGCCAATAGAGGGAGCCAGGTGACCTGCCTCCTTGTTTTGTTGCACTACGTGCCTATTTGCAGGTTTTAGTGTTAGAACAAGCACCAATTACTTTTTTTTTCTTTTTTCCTCTTCCTCTGCTCTCACCTCTGCTCCTTTCCCACCCCCAATTTAATTCACTTTTCACCTGCATCCAACCTAAATTGTATACTACATATATCAGCTCTTCTATACTTATTTCTTGCTGTTTATGCCATTATACCCCCCCCAATAATACTGTAATTCTTGTGTGGTTAGTGCTCACCCGCCCATCTACACTTGCCCCCTGGGGTTTTTCCAAACTCTAATGGCCTCTGGCCTGGCTACTCCAGGCAACTACCCCACAGGCACAATGAATCCCTTATTCCTTACTCTATTGGTTATATCTCTAACAGGTACACTGTTATTGGCGGAAACATGTGGCCTGATTCTAGCCCAAGATCAGGCTGAATCCAGCCATTCCCCTATAGCCATACAGCTATCTAAAACGACATTTGTGCAAGAAAGGTGGGAGCTAACACCGTTTGGCCCCCTCACTTATCTTATTCTCCCCAGCCTGGAGCGAAGACTGTTAGGATATTTCCTATACTCCCCCCCCCCCCCCGGTCGTCTTGCCCGGTCACCTACTTTTCTCTCTGCTACTTTGAGCGGGGGACATTGAGAGCAACCCCGGTCCTGTTAACCCCCACATCACCTCCACAGGCAGTGGCTGGAACACGCCCTCTGGCTTAAAACTTGCTCATATGAACATCTGCAGACTCCCTGCCAAATACCCCATCCTTAAAGTATGGGTATCCCTCCATAAACCCCATGCTTTCTGTCTCTCTGAGATGTGGCTGAAGTCACACCACACCAACACCATGTATCACCTGGCTGGCTACACCCTGCTAAGTTGGGACAGGCCCAGTAAAAAGAAGTGTGGTGGTGTTGCCATATATATTAGGGAACCCCTATCTGCTACTACCTTGCTCTGCTCCGAGCCCGCCTCCCCTAGCGAATGGCTAATCCTTGATCACCCTGAGTTTGGCTAAGAAATTGCATTTGGGATGCTGTTCTAACCCCTCCCCCCCCCACAGGGGGCGTAGAGAGTCCTCAGAATTTCCTGACTGACTGTGGGACTCTCTTCACCCCCAGGGACACCAGTCTCTTTGGTAACTACAATCTCAGTTGGCTAAGTGCCCAAGAACCTGATCATGCCAGCCTAGTGAAACAACACAACTTGGTGCAAGCCATCACCCCCCCCCCCACTCGCCTAAACACTCGCACCTCTACCAACACTCTACTTGACTGGGTGATAACAAACCAGGATAATAGGCTACTTCAGGCAGGTACCTTTGCCGACTCTATTAGCAGCCACTCCCCTTCCTATGCCATATGGTCCTCCAAGACTTCTTGCCCTCCTCCAAAGTACATCTCCTTCCGCAATTTCAACTGCCCTGACCCCTCCCTCTTCCTCTATGAAGTTAAGGCCATAAATTGACAGGACCTCTACACCAACCCCGATGTATCCTCAGCTGTTGCTTTCTTCACCAATGCCCTCCTAAGAATCCAGGATTGTCACTTCCCAGCTACAACATGGAGAGTTAGAGGCAGGGGCTCCCGATGGCTAACCAAAGAATTACTAGTCCTCATGAAAGCCAGAAACCGTAAGTGGACTGAACACAAATTGTCTCCCTCCAGCAGCCTGTGAATATCGGCAACTGCGCAATCAACGTAGATATCGGATTAGGTACTTGAAACGGAACTATTATCTCAACCTACAGAAAGAGAGTCTCGGAAACCCTAGAAAATCATGGGTCTCCTTTAGCTCCCTTTTACACCCTCACCAGCACAATAACACCATTCTACCGGATTCTCCTTCTGGGCAGCTAACCAAACCGCCTGAGGTTGCCCAGGTGTTTAATATGAAATTTACTGATCTCTCTGCCCTCCTTAGTAAACTTCTGGCAAATGTAGCAACTAGCTCAGGGGCAGGCACCACATCCTCATCCCCTCCCTGCACTCCTAGCTTCGGCCCCCCTACCCCCCCTTTCTACTTTAAGGCTATTTCCCTAAAGGAAACCTATAAGCTCCTAAGGACTCTCCCTAACCGTGTAAGCCCCGGCTCGAACGGCCTCTCCCCTTTCATGCTAAAGTTAGTCTCCCCTGCTATCTTTAAATCTCTCACTTTTATCTTCAACCTGGCCCTTTCCACCTCCTCCGTGCCTGACCCCTTGAAATCCGCTAACGTGGTACCCATTTCTAAAGCTGAAAACCCTCTTTCCTCTGACAGTTATCGACCCATCTCAATACTACCTCACCTTAGTATGCTTAAGGTCGTCCACCATCTCGGGAAATACAACCTTCTGTGCAACCAGCAGCATGGTTTTCTCAAAAACCACTGCACCACGGCAGCCCTTGCTCTGTTCACTGATCATGTCCTCCCTAACACGGACCACGGTAACGTGACTGGTGCCATCTTCGTCAACCTGTCCAAGGTGTTTGATATGGTAAACCATGCCCTCTTGTCCAAATTACCCCTGCTTGTCTGATCCCCAGAGACCACTAACTGGTTTTAGAGCTACCTCTCAGACTGCTCCCAAACTGTGCGCATTGCTTCTGCCACATCCCCTGCTTTATCTGTCAATATGGGTGTCCCCCAGGGCTCCATTCTAGGACCCCTTCTCTTTTCTATCTTTATAAATACTCTCCCCTCTGACAGCCTTAACTGTAACTTCCTCCTTTATGTGGATGATCTTGTCCTGTGCCATATTGAAAAATCCCTCCGTAATATGTCCACTGTCATAGAACAATAGACTTTGACAGCAGATAAGGACTGCTTGGCCAACCTAGTCTGCCCATCTCCCTACCTACTGGATAAGCTGTAGATCCTTGTTAACCAACAGCCTATTTCTTCCTACCCCCCACAAGAATTGCCTTGTGTCTGTCCCATGCATTCTTGAATTCCCCCACTGTTTTTGACCCACGACCTCCTTGGGAAGGCCGTTCCATGCGACCACCACCCTCTCTGTGAAAAAATACTTCCTTACATTGCCCCTGAGCCATCCCCCTTCTATCTTCAAATTGCGCCCCCTTGTTCTTGCATATCTCTTTTTCTGAAAGATGCTACCCTCTTGGACTTTGTTGATTCCCCTGAGGTACTTAAAAGTTTCTATCATGTCCCCCCCCTCTCCCTCCTTTCCTCAAGGGTATACATATATTGGCTTCCGGTGATGTCGGGTTTGAAATGGCTGCCTAACTTACAGCTCCCGGGCCACCTCTGAATTAAATCTGACTAAATTGACTAAACCACAGATGCAATCTCTGGCTAAAGGCACCCGTTCCAAGACAAACTCGAACAAGCAACCGGAGACGCCAGCATTTAAACTATGAGAGCTCCTTCAGAGAGAGAAAAAATGGCAACAATGGTAACCGGTGGGCCTGGAGGAGAGGCTGAGACTGCAGAACCCCCTTCGGAGATCGAGGACTCAGATCTCATAACCACAATACTCCAAATGGCAAGAACGGTCAACAAAATAGATAAATCCTTATCTGATCTCTGCTCGGAGCTCAGTGGGATCAAGCACCAAATGGATCAGGTAGAACTGGGCCTGTCTGCAGTGGTTGAACAGGCCAATCGGCAAGACCGGCTCCTCCTTTATCTGCTTGCCAGGGAGAGAGAACTCAACGCAAAGCTGGATGACCTACAGGGCCGAAACAGAAGCCAGAATATCCGTATATATGGGGTTCCAGAAGGCGCAGAAAATAATGCTACAGGTACTATAGCCTTCTTACAATCTTTACTAAGGGATGTTCTCAATCTCCCGCCGGATCTTGATCTTAGTATGAATAGGGCTCATAGATCACTGGGCCCGAAGCCTCCTAATGTGGGAGCCCAACCGAGATCCTTTCTTGCCAAGCTTACCCTGTACTAAATGAAGGAAGAGCTGATCAGCAGAGCCTGGAGACAAACAGACCTCAGGTTTCAAGAAAGTAAAATTACGATCGACAGCGACTTCACTTCGCAAGTCCAAGAGCGGAGCAAACTTCTCTGGCCAATCATCAAGCAACTCAGGAGCAAGAATATTTGAGCACAAATCCTGTTTCCCGGCCGGATCAAAGTGGTTATGGACCGAGGCCCGAGAGTCTTCGCAGATCTGCTGGAGGCGAAACCATTCCTGGACGACCTAGGTATATCCACACCACCACTGATGAAAGAGCAGCTGGAGAGAGAGAGGTGGTGAGAGCAGCGTGGAACGTGGCCCAGAAGTGGCTCAAATGAAAAGGAATGCAGCAACCCGTTCCACACACCAACCTGAGAGCGGACGTGGCGGCTCTACTCAAGATGTACACCCCTGCAGGGAGAATCCAGACACTGATGGTGAGGGAAGGAGACAAGCAACAGGACACCGAGGCTCTACCCAGAAGACGAACCCCACCCTGCATGAGCAGAGCACCTGAAGCAAGTACACTTTAAATTTTATATTTTGCTCTGACATGGGGGCTGTTCCCTAACCCCCTCCGCGGAATGGCCACAATAGGCCGAGAAGAACTCGCTTCGCAGTTTAGTCCCTGGCATAGGACTGCTCAGAGGAACTGAACTTCTAGCATAGTTTAAATTGTTGTTAAAGTTTACTTGATATCTGCTGAGGGTTTTTTCTACTGAAGCGGTAACACGAGCAGGGACACTGCGAGACCGAGGAAAGAGGGGAGGAAGTAATTCTAGTTTCAGGAGTAGATCCTGGGATGCTGGTCCCACTTTCAGAAGCGTCCCTGAAGCAAGGACGTATTTTTTTTATATAACGCTGTGGGAAGATGGGTACCCCGAGCACCGGGGACTGCCCGTTAAGGGCCTGGAGGAAAGCGTCACATAACAAAGTTAACGAACATAACCATTCCAACTAAGCTCAGGTTTGCCTGAAAAGAAAAGAATTTTAGACACAGTTTATAACTATGATTAAAGCAATATGGTTGTGACATCTGGCTCATAATATGTGAGCTGGACTACCTGAAAGTTTTAACTGGTGATACAGTTAAGGGGAATGATGAGGATACGGATATAATTGCTGAAGGGTTTTATTGTTTTTTTTTTGGGGGGGTTATTCAATTTATTTTAATTCGAGATGCTGGGTGCTAGAGGGGGACCCTACCTGTTAGAGTGCTCCTGGACTTGAGAAAGGGGAGGAGACATCACTATTGACCACGGTCTGGGGGGAAAAGTTTATTGTAAGGGCTATCGTGCTATGAAGGGCATGTTGCAGATTTCCCTGGGACCGGTCCACTGCCCATAGGAGTTAAGATTTACCTTCCATACGAAGAGAAGGAACCAAAATGTGAACATTAAGAAGGGCAGGAAATGGGGGGGGGGGGTGGAGAACTCACTCTAAGGCATGGTAGCAACACTGAGTTCTAGACAAAACAAATGTAGAGGGACAACTTTGGAGATGACCTCAATGGAGGATACAGCTGACCCTCTAACTACAGAAGGGTGTAACAAATACACTGGTAGGTCGACTACACGTAAGGGAAATCCACTACCATGTTAGGAGGCTGGCCCAGCCTTTAGGAAATAGATCAACTTTAAACTTACAGTGTTAACTGACGTTGGTACAGCCTTGTGGAATAACAACTTACCTCAGAGGAGGGAGGAAAAACCCAGCAGAGAGACTGGGTAAGTAGTGCCAAGGGAAGGCACAACCCAGGTCAAGTAAGAAGGCCTGACCTTGGAAGTGCAGTATAATAGGGAGACGATTGTTTAACAAAACTGGGACATTTTACAGCCTAAGGGCTGCATCTTGAACTGGAAGTTATAATAAGTTGTGTTCTTAAAGTGTGTGAGATTGTTCTTAGAATAAGTTGGTAATTTTTTCAAGTAGAATCAGATTGAAATAGGGCACAGGCCAAGAAGGTACAGAAAGGATTTTTTTTTTAAATTCAAGTTTATTGCATATTGAGGCACTATTACATATTTCTTATTTAGCAGTTAACACATTCATCATTTGTTACAGTAGTGGAGTCAAGTATCTTATACAGTGGTACATTTGTATTAGATCAGATCCAGCAGGTCATTGTCTGTTGCAATTCTATTCTTTCTATCATTTAAGTTCCTTCTTTTGATATTTTTATATGCACTTTATGCTTTGTTCATCTCTTAAATCTCATCCCTCTTTTTTCCTTTTTTCCTTCTCCACATCCCCTCTCTCAGCCCACTCCTCCTCTTTCTTTTTCTCTTATTATTTCTAGGGCCCCATTTCCCTGAGTCAGAGCCCAGGGTGTCCATCTATTGACAAACCTGGGTGTTCTGAAGTTTATTTTATGTGTCAACTCTTCCATACCCTGAATCTTCTGCACAATCTCTACCCATTGCTGGATGGTAGTGGGGTCTGGACTGAGCCACTTCCTCGTGATTGCCTTATGGGCCGATGTCAACATTATGTTCCATAGATAGATCTTATCCCCTCCTCTTATTTCTCTAGGCAGGATCCCTAGTATTAACTGCTTCAGGCCTATGCCTTCTGCAATTGAAAATATGGTAGTTAGCTTTTGTTTTATGTCTTCCCAGTATTGGGTCAGTCTTGGACATGACCAAAACACATGTTGATGGTCCGCCCTCGAGTCTTGACAACCTCTCCAGCATGTTGGTGGGAAAGTCCTGTCCCATTTACTCTTTATATGTGGGGGTTATAAAGAATCTCCTTCGAATCTTCCATTCGAATTCCCTCCACATCGGTGAATACATAATTTTATAGATTTGAGCATAGCTATTTTCCCAATCCTTATCAGTGATTGGTTCCCCTATCTCTAGTTGCCATTTATTTTGGGGTCTTACAGCTTGTCTGCCCTCCCTGTCCCTCAGTGCCCCATAGATGGCAGATACATGTCCCCTTTGTCTCTATGAGGACATTATCTCCTCCATCACCCCCCTCAGGTTTACCAGGGCCTGGTCTTGAGTCTGGTGACCCTGCAGTGTTTGTACATATGTTCTAATCTGAAGGTATCTAAAATAGTCGGTCCGTCTGAGTGTGCATCTCTCTTTAAGCTGGGCAGACTCCGCCACCTGTGTTCCATCCAGGAAATCTCCCAGGGTATGGAGACCCAGTCTCTCCCGCCTTCTGAAGGTGAGGTCTTGTTGTGCCAGGAGGAACTCTCCACCCCAAGTGAGCCACCTCATAGTCCACAAGTCTCCAGTGAGTTTATGTTTAGACCAGAGCTGCTTCAGGGCCCATAACGTGTTCCTTATTGTAAATAGAAGTGTATTGGAATCTTGACGTGGGGTGTCTGGCATTGCAGCCCTGTCCCCCAGCGGCACCCCCTCCGCAGTGATTAGTTCCAGTGTCTTCCAGCGAGAGGAGTAGTCCCCTGTGGACCATAGCAGGGCCCATGTAAGCTGGGCTGCCAAATAGTAATCTTCTAGGTTGTGAAGAGTCTGTCCCCCAAATATTTTACTAGACCGCATGATCCGGTTCTTGACTCTAGGTCTTTTATAGTTCCAAATGAATTTCGAGATCACCCCCTGCCAAATTTGAAACTGATTATGGTGAATTTTTATTGGGAGGCACCTAAACAGATATAGAAATTTGGGTAAGATATTCATGGTGACTGACTGAATTTTCAAGTAGAGAGGCAGATTCAGCGGACCCCACTTCTTAATGTCTTGTCTAATCTGCTTGATTGGGGTTCAAAGTTGAGGGCATATAAGCTCGATAGATTTTTTGGAATTTGGGTACCTAAGTATTTTATTTGATGAGCATTCCATTTCAGTGGCAATAATTGTTGTATGTTCGGGGAGGGGTTATAATGGAATTTCAGTATTTCCACTTTTTGTTTGTTGAGGGCATAGCCTGAGTAATGTCCGAACTTATCCAGGATGTTCCACAACCATGGAATAGTCTTATCTGGGTTTGTTAAGTATAATAGAACATTGTCTGCATACAGAGATATTTTATGTTCTCCCGACTACCACTCCTTGGATCTCTTGATCTTCTCTCAGGGCCTGAGCTAAAGGCTCAACGTAAAGAGCAAACAATAATGGTGACAGTGGGCATCCCTGTCTGGTGCCCCTACTAAGTTTGAATCTCTGAGAGATCCCTCCATTTACTCTTATACAGGCTTATGGGGAAGTATATATAGTTCCTATGGCACTCACAAAATATGTAGGGAATGCCATCCTGCGGAGGACCGCAAACAGGAAATTCCACACTACTCTATCAAACGCCTTTTCGGCATCGAGGCTCATAATACAGGTGGGAATATGTTTTTTGTTAATTATGTCTATTATGTTAATGGTACGCCTTACCCCTTCTAGAGCTTGTCTGGATTCTATGAACCCTGTCTGATCTCAATGGATTATTTTTGCAGGACTAGGATTTAGTCTGGCAGCTATTACTGCCGTAAAAATTTTATATTCAACATTTAAAAGGGATATCGGTCTGTACGAGCCACAGTCCTGTAGGTCCCTCCCCTCTTTGGGAATCACAGAGATAGTGGTATAGTTCCATGATGGTGGAATTCTCTCTCTCCTTCCTGCCACACCTGATTAAATACAGATCCAAGTAAGGGTGTTATTTCAGCTGTGAAAGTCTTGTATAATTCACTGCTACAGCCATCCGGGCCCGGACATTTACCTACTTTGAGGCCTTTAATGGTTTGGGTTATTTCAGAGAGTGAAATCGGTGTCTTTAGGACTTGCCTCTGTTGCTCTGTGAGCTTAGGCAGATTTAGTCTGTCCAGGAAATCCCTTGTTTCTTCAGGAGATACCTGGTCTGGTCTGGTGTCCGGTATAGCTGTTTGTAATATGCCACCATCTATTCCACAATCCGATCCCATGTATGTGACAGTTGTCCCGTAATCGGGTGTCTGAGGCCTGTAATAGTCACCTTTGCCACCCTCTGCCTCAGGCGGTAAGCCAGCAGTCTGGTGGCCAATGTCCCCCATCGTAATAGTTTTGCTTTAGGTAATGCAGGGCTTTTTCTGTTTCAATTCTTTGTATTTGTTGTAACTTATCTTTAAGTCCTCTTATCTCCCTTTCCCTGAGTTTACAGATCTTAATTTTTTGTTGTTCTTCTAAATTCCTTAGTTGGTGCTTGAGCATTTCTAGCTGTTTAACCCTTTCCCTCTTTTTATATGTTGCTATGGCTATTAATTTCCCCCAATCATTGTTTTAGTTGTATCCCACATTACTTGTGGGGTTAACTCTGGGCTATCATTTATTTGCACAGTTTGTTCAATTACCTTCCTTATTTCTTCTTTCACCCCTTCATCTCTCAGCAAGCTAGTGTTCAGTCTCCACTGAGTAGGTTTTTTGGGTAATTGGAGCTGTTTGACAATATTGGCTGATGATCCGATATTTTCTCTGTTCCCACCCTAATAGAATGAAATATATGTAGGTCTTTGGTGTACATCCAAAACATGTCAAGTCTTGAGTACACCTTGTGCCTCGGGGAGTAGAAGGTGTAGTCTCTTGCTGAAGGGTATTTCTCCCTCCACACGTCCACCATCCCCATATCCTCCATTATTTTCCGCAGTAATCTCCCTGTCCTATCATGTGACATCAAGACCCCTGAGGTGGAATCCAGCAGTCTGTCCAAAATAACATTCCAATCCCCTCCTGCAATGAGGATCACTCTAGCCTTCTCAGCTATCCTTGCGAGGAGTTCTGCATAAAAAGAAATGGGTGAGCCCGGAAGGGCATACACATTCACCAGTGTGACTGACAGATCCTGCACCTTCCCTATCACCATTTCATACCGGGCACCAGCGTCAGACACCATCTGCTCCTCTACGAAGGGGAAGGAGTCAGACAACAGGATGACCACCCTCCTTTTCTTCCACCATCCAGGGATGCATCAAACATTTTCGGGAATCTTTTATTTTTTAGTTTCTGTGTCTCGGATGGAGTTAGGTGGGTTTCCTGAATAAAGTTTATCTCACACTTCTGGTCTTTCAGAAGCTTTTGAATCTGCTTTCTTTTTATGGGATGGTTAATCCCATTCACATTGTATGAGAGTACTCTTGAGCTAGCTTGGACCATGTTTGGATTTGGTGATTACATGTACTGCCTTATTCCTCTTTTCCTTCCCATCTAGGACTCCTCTTTTCATCCCCCACCTTTCTTAGTTTCATTTCCTGTTCCAGCAACACTCCATTTACTGTTAATTGACTCCCCTCCTTTACTACTAGTCTGACTTTCCAGCTTAACATAGTGCCCTTCTGTATATTTCAATAACTTTAACAAGTTTCCAGCTCTTAACTGTGAGCCAACTTTAACTGTGAATAAACTTCTTATCAACTTTTCCCCACTAGGTGGGAGTATAACCTTGTTCACAACATTGTATTCATGCATATCAGAACAAATAACTTTATAATTCTCTGTTTAATGTGATTTTTTTTGTGGAGGCATCCCACTTCCCCAGGGCCAGCTTGACCTCGGGGTTATGCCCCCCCTTTCCTTGAGAACTCATAGTCCCAGCACCTACTGAATTGTCGAAGCACACTCCTTTAAGGTGAGCAGGGAATGCTGGGACCCTAGGATCAACTCCCAGTGCTCTCGGACTTCCTAGGTCAGTCCATGTTAAAACTGTTGGGCTGGTGTGCGCCCTCTTTAGTGCACTTTGCCCTTGCAGATGGTATGGGCAATGCCTCTTGTAGGGGCAGCTGCCAGATCTCTGTCTTTGCCCCTGAGGTACCATCAGCATCAGTAGCATCCTTATTAGACTTATCCCACTCTCCCCCCATCCCGATCCTGTTATGGAAACTAGGTATGCTAGGTAATCATCCCCTTCAGGTTGTTGAAAGCCACAAGTGCCATCTTTCGCTATCATCCAGGATAAATTATTATACTTGTTTTCATTGTTTCTTTTACTCTCCCTTTCCCCCGACTCTTCGATTTACTAGCATTTTAATCCCCCAGCTGTACAAATTGACCCCCCTGGAGACTCAGCAGCACAGGTTTTTAAATGGACCCGTAGCTCAACCCCATCGCGTGGGTGGGTAACCGGGGCCCCATCCATACAGTGTTCCTCAGTGTATTGAGAGTCCCTGACAGTCATAAGCTGCTTTGTGCTGCTGATTTTTTCCCCCTCTGACGGTCTGTTACCTCCCCCCCCGATCTGAGGCGTGGCACCGTTCGAGCGATGGGGTTAACAATATACTCATTCTGGCCAAATCCTAAGAAACAGTACCTTTTCCTCCCATCAGGGTCCTCGAGGGGAGTAGTCCAGGGTGTTCCATGCCACAAATTTCCACCTTCTGCCCTGTTCAAGGGTCTGGACCTGGATGCAGGGCCTACATCTCCTCCGATGCAGTTTCCTCTCCTACTGCCTGCGAAGTAATGCCATCTAGCTGAACCCACAGAGCATATGGTCTCAGCAGTGCGGTGATGTCAGCCCCCAAGGTTGGTGGTTGGATAACGTTAAGTTGGTGAGTTTTCATTGCTCCCTTGCAGGCCACGGGCCACGTGGTTCACCTCAGCTCTTTCTCTAGCTGTTCTTTTCCTAACTGGGGCATTGCTATTCCTAGCTCCTCCAGGAACCGAGAGGCCGCCTCCAAGTCTTCAAACGTTTTGATTCCTTTGGTGGTCTCCACTCTCAGGCGGGCCAGATATAACATCTGAGCCTTCATATTCTTCACCCGGAGTTGCTTCAGGACTGGCCACATTGCACATCTACCCTCCGGCACCAGCGTTGTGTAGTCGTTGTCAATGGTAATTCTGTTTTTACCAAAGGTGATATTTTTCATCCTCCATGCTCTTCGGAGTATTTCCTCCTTAGAGCTATTCGTGGTCATTTTTGCTACAAAGGATCATGGGCGAGCATTAGGGTTGGTGGGCCTCTGTGCAAGTGAGCGGTGAGCTCTGTCCATAGACAGATCGAAATCTGCTGGTAGCTTCAGAGCCTCCCGTAAAACTCACTGCAGGAAAGCAATAGGGTCAACCGCCTCCTTTGCTGCACCTTCAGGGATGCCATACACCCTCAGATTCTGGTGCCGGCCTCTCCCTTCCAAGTCATCTATCTTGTTCACCAGCTCCCGTTCTCTCGCCATGAGGAATAAGAGAAAACCATCATGCCTGTCAGACTGTTCCATCACCGAAGTAAGCCCTAACTCCAGTTTGTCTGTGCGATGTTCTATTTTGTTTATGTCTGCTCTAAAGGCTGTGAGCGAGTTAACTATTTTAGCCAATGTTCTGGCTGTCTGTAGAATCATCTCGGCTAGCTAATTACAGCCCTCTTCTGTGCCTATCACGGTCGCCATGTTTCGGTCATCTTCAATGGGCCCTCACAGTCGACTTGATTTCTCCCCTTGAACATAAATTGTAACTTCTGTGCCGGTGTCTGCAGGCCCTTCACCATACCTGCTTTCAACCACATCACTTTAGCCAGAAATTGCATTTTTTTCCCACTGTGGATGCCACTTGATATTTATTCGGGGTGCTGAGAGCGATGAGCTACGCTGCCATCAAGCCGCTGATGTCACCAGAAGTCCTGGTACAGAAAGGATTGACTATAAGCAGACTTAAGCACCAGGACACAGGAATTGAGTCCAGTCGACCTGAGAAGCATTTACCCTAAAGGGAAGAGAACATAGATGGCTAAATTATACACCAAAGTCATATCATATAATATTAATGGACTGAATAGTCCCATTAGAAGAAGGAGGGTTTTAAAATTTTTGAAGGAACAAAACGCTCCCATCATATTTTTACAAGAGACACACCTCACGCCCAAAGAAGCGGAAAAGCTTAAAACTAAAAACTTTTCCAGAGTATATCACGCCTCTTTAGAAGGGGGGAAAGAGAGGAGTAGCTATCCTCCTGGCAACTAGTCTGCCTTTTGAAGAAGAGGAGATCTTGATAGATCTGAGGGCTAGATATGTTATAATCAGGGGTAAAGTCCAGGACAACCAAATAACTTTGGCCAACATCTATGCTCCCCCGGGCTCTCCCTTTACCTTTTACTCAGAAGTAATTAAAATGGTATTAGAGAAGGCAAGGGGAACCTTGTTATTAGGGGGTGACTGGAACCTGATTTGAAACAGGCGGTTGGACGCCACCTCACAGATACCAGCCCCAGGGTCCAACACAGCAAAACTCTTTAACAGCCTACTAGAAGTCACAGGACTAATAGACATCTGGAGGGAAAAATACTCGCAGGCTAGAGACTACACTTGTTACTCTCCTAGATACAAAACATTCTCCAGAATATACATGTTTCTGACACAGGCAAGGGATCTTAATAAAGTGGGTCACTCGTGGATGGGATCAGCAATCCACTCAGATCATCAACCCTTATTCATAGAGATAGACCTGGGACTATTACAAAAGAAAACTCAGTGGCGACTAACTGTGTCCCTATTGAGAGATAAAGAGGTCCTAACCAAACTTAAGACGGTGGTGAACCAGACCATTGGGGAAAATAATAGATCGGGGGTGGCTCCTCAGATTCTGTGGGACACCCTTAAAACAATGTTAAGAGGGAAGCTCATCTCTGTGGGCTCATATAAGCAAAGAGAAAGAAAAGCACTCCTGAAACAGCTTAATAACCAATTGAAAATCCTTCAAACACAACAAAAGCAAAAGTGGGACAAGCAAAGGGACAGGGAAATTAAGGAGACCATGGACTGGATACAAAAAATCCACAAAGTAGAGACAAAGAAAGCCCTGGCTTATCTTAAAAAAAATATATTATGAAGGGAGACATAGGGCTACGAGACTACTAGCACTGAGACTTAAACAAAGGCAGGCTAAGGCTGCCATTTCCAAAATCAAAGACCCTAATACAAGCTCAATAGTGTTCAGGGGTGATCAGATAAGATCATCCTTTGTAACATACTATAAAAAACTTTACCGAGCTCAGACAGAGGTGACTATCTAAAGACCCTAAACATCCCAACATTAACCCAGCAACAGCAGGAAAAACTAATCACATCTATTAGACTAACTGAAGTGGAGGAAGCCATTAGAACCCTAAAAAACAGGAAATGCCCGGGCCCTGATGGCTTTAGCGGAGAGTTCTATAAAACTCTAGGGAAAGAGTTGGCCCTGCATCTGTTAGAGGCCATTAATGAGATCTGTGGGGGGACACGCAACCATCCTGGGATTATGCCACCATTACAGTAATTCTCAGGAAGGAAGGACATGGCTGAATGTAGCTCATACTGACCCATTTCCCTCCTAAATGTTGACTATAAGATCTTTACTGCAATACTGGCTAGGAGGCTACTCCCCCTCCTCCCCCAGCTCATAAATAACACCAAACAGGATTCATCACAGGACGACAGGCCCCTGATAATGTGAGGCATACCATTTATTTTATTTATTTCTATTGGGATTAATACCTTTGAGTCAAAGACTCATTTTCAAAGGTTCCAAGTCAGGGACAAAACAGAGCAATACAAATACAATACAATAAGTACAAATTAAGACAACAGTGAAAAAAGGAAAACATGGTAGGCATCATGAACATCATTAAAATGGCACATGAGGTACAAGACTTGCTAGTTTCAGGTACATCTTAAAAGTAGAGTAAATTACATCAAGTTGTTGCAGTGTAGGTATACACTGGTAATAGTGAGGCATGTCAATAATAGGTCAGTGTTAAGCTTTGGGGATGATGGGGGAAAGGTAAGCAGCCAGATTGGCGTGGTCAAAGTAGCTAGAGGTGGTGTGGGACAGGAGTAAAGGGGAAAGGTGATGTAGGAAGGTTGTAAGTCGAAGGAGGGGGGGAAGTGGGGAAGGGAAGAGGTGAGGAGGCGGGGGATAAGGCAGGAGGAATATGTCAAATTATTTTCTTGCACAGTTACAGGTGAATGGTGAATTAATTATTGATAATATATGAAGTAATAACGAAAATGGGATGGAGTTGAATATAAATCTTACTTTTTTCAGAGTTTCCTTAATGCTGCCAGGGGCTCTTTAAGTTGGCAATTCTGACAATATTGAGCTAATAAAGCAGTTTTAAAAAAGCTGCTGTTGTTGCCTAGTCACTTCCCACTGACCTCCTCCACAGCTGTAACCAAGGGCAATGTGTGAACATCTTTAAGAACTGGTAGCAAGGAACTTTCATACCAAGTTGCTAAAACTTGTACAGGATATTCTGGAGATATAGCCCCAAATGCAGACTGACATTTAAACATACATATACATTCACGAGACAGAATGCACACATAATTAGGTTAGCTTGGCTGAGGTGCTGACAGCCTCAATAAATAGCAGAAGTAACAACCAGTTTGATTAGAACTGAACATATTTTTAAAATATAGGCCAAAATGGAGTTGACAATAGAAACATAGAAACATAGAATTTGACGGCAGATAAGGACCGCTTGGCCCACCCAGTCTGCCCATTTCCCTACCTAATGGATAAGCTGCAGATCCTAGTTAACCAGCAGCCTACTTCTTCCTGCCCCCACCCTCTAGAATTGCCTTATGACTGTCCCATGCATGCTCCACCACTGTTTTTGACTCCACAACCTCCTCCGGAAGGCCGGTCCATGCATCCACAACCCTCTCTGAGAAAAAATACTTCCTTAAATTACCTCTGTGCTGCCCCCCCATCTTCAAATTGTGCCCCCTTGCTCTTGCACACCTCTTTTTTTGAAAGATGCTACCCTCTTAGACTTTGTTGATTCCTTTGAGGTACTTGAAAGTTTCTGTCATGTCCCCTCTCCCTCCTTTCCTCGAGGCTATACATATTAAGCTCCTTAAGTCTCTCTTCATATGTCTTCCGGTGCAGACCCTGCACCATTTTAGTTGCCGTCCTCTGGACAGCTTCCATCCTGTCTATGTCTTTGCGGAGATTGGGTCTCCAGAACTGCACGCAGTACTCCAGATGGGGTCTGACCAGCTGTCTGTACAGAGGGATAATAACTTCCTGTTTCCTACTTTTTTCTAATTTAACTTTTTTTTAATTTAACAGCCAATCACAAGCCAAACTGTACACATAGTTAGAAGACCCTGGCTGAGGACATCTTTAAGAACTGTAGCAAAAACAATCCATAGCAAGTTTGATTAAGTAAGGATTAACCCACGACACAGCGTGGGTCTACCTGAGAACCAATCCATGTCTTACCATGTACCATAGATATTATAGATGAAATCAGCTCTGACGAAGTCCCCTTTTGTCTAATGAGCCTTGACGCTGAAAAAGGCCTTTGACAAAGTCTCCTGGCCCTTCTTGTTCAGGGTGTTGGACAGATTCGGATTTCCGGGGTCCATGATAGAAGCCATTAAGGCACTGTACAGAGCTCCACAGGCATATATTAGAATCAATGGGAGTATAACAGACAGATTCCCCCTAGGTAGAGGTACGAGACAGGGTTGCCCCCGTTCCCTCTCCTATTTGCGCTGTACATCGAACCCCTGGCTTGTGCCATAAGGGAAAACCCGAACATCATGGGTGTCACTATAGGGGAAGTGGAACACAAAATCTCGTTGTACGTAGATGACATACTTTTGTACATCAATAACCCCAATCAAACAATACCAGAAATCTGGAGAACTCCAAGAATTCGGATCCCACTCAGGATACACCCTAAACAAAGACAAAACAGATGTCCTCACACTGTTCTACAAATCCACACCCTCGTTTACTGACCTTTTACCATTAAATTGGAATAAACAGAAAATAAAATACTTAGAAATTCAGATCACTGAAATTCTGAAGGCGCTCTCCGCAGCAAACTACGGTCCCTTACAAACCAAACTCAAAAGTGACATAGAAAAGTGGCGAATTCTAAAGCTGCCTATGCATTCCAAAATCCAGACAGTCACCATGAGTATTCTCCTGAGATTTCTTTACTTGTTCCATTCCCTTCCAGTATACATACCACAGAAACAATTTCAAACCTGGCAGAAAATCAGATCCAAATTGATATGGTCACCAAGGAGACCAAGAATAAAAATGAGCACACTACAAGCTGATAGAACAAGAGGGGGTCGAGCCATCCCCGATCTGGAAACATATTGCATGGTAGCAAGATGTGCCTTGCTGTGGAGCACCAATTCATACGAAGCCCACTGGAACGACATAGAGACCCAGATGACAGAGTGGCCACCGTTGGGAGCTAGAGTAGCTGACCCCTCCATAATAGGAGAAGAGGATGAAGCATCACAGGTTGTAGCGAACACACTAATATGACAGATAGATTATGGTCTAAGTTAGGAATCAAAAAAGCCATATGGCCTCCCAATGGTTTGCATGGTCCACACAGTTTATCCCTTTGAGGCTGGACCACACGTACAGGCTCTGGGCCAGGTATGGCCTTCAGAGGTTGCAACAAATGATTTCAGACAGTATGGTCCTAGACTTTCAAATCCTCAAGTGAGTATTCAATCTTAGAAATAGGGACCACTTTCGGTACCAGCAGCTAAGAGATTATCTCCTGAATATACAAAAAAACTCACTCTCAGAACCCCCAGTAGAGGACCTAATACAGACAATACTCTTGATAGTCACTGGGAAACAGGAGAAAGGACAAATATCTGCACTATATAAAACAATCAGACAGCTTCCCACTACAACCACTACTGCTTTGAGAAATAGATGGGAGAGAGAGGGTAACTTAAACATAACAGATAGGGAGTGGGAACTGATCTTCAACTCAGCCAACAAAACTACCCTCTCGCCTGGGTGGTGAGAATTTGCATGGAAAGTAAGGGTTCGGTATTTCTGTACCCCTGAAATTCAAGGGAAGTGGGGGGGAAACAAAGATGGGCACTGCTGGAGGAACTGCGGGGTCCAACCAGCAAACCACACCCACATATTCTGGAGTTGTGAGATCATTAAACCATACTGGGAAGAGATAATGAGAGAGATCAATAGACTACTCACGGGCACTCAGCTTTTAACGATGAAGAACTTGGTGCTGGGCCTACCTCCGGAGGGCCGAAGGGAGCAGACACTAAATATATGTGGAATATCCTAATAGTAGCCACCCAAAAAGCAATCACGAGGAGATGGCTCTCTCCTGACCCCCCAGACAAGAAGCAATGGGTCTCCATTGTCCAAGAGATCAAAGAAATGGAGGAAATGACTCACAAGATTAATAATAGACTGACAACATTCATAAGGAGGTGGACAAGATGGGACATGCTAGGATACTGAGGGAAGAAAGGGGTTGACAATGAGAAACATAATAAGCGCACACGCATACAATGGGAAGTAGTGAAAGGGAGATGGGATATATAGAATAGAGGACACCCTATAGATAAGAAAGCCAATAGAACAAGAGGTTGAAGATAAACATATAGAAGAAGAAAAGGAACAAATCTCAAAAGTCTGGGGTGAGACCCATTGGTAATGGAGGTTGGAAGTAACTTAAGAAAAGTAAGAACTGGATGATGTAATAATAATACAGTGCTAAGAAATGTCTGTGTTATATAGTAATGTAGCTCTGAAATGCCTGGAAGTATATAAGAGAAAAGATCAAAGAATGTTAAAGGTAATATTTGTGAATTTTTTAGAATGTGAAGGATTGGATGTACACTGTTTCAAATATGCTAATAAACTTGAATTTAAGGAAAAAAAGGTATACATATTAAGCTCCTTTAGTCTCTCTTCATATGGCTTCTGTTGCAGACCCTGCACCATTTTAGTTGCCTTCCTCTAGACAGCGTCCATCCTGTCTGTGTTCTTGAGGAGATGGGATCTCCAGAACTGCACACAGTGCTCCAGATGTAGTCTCACCAATTGTCTGTACAGAGGGATAACAACTTCCTGTTTTCTACTGGTGATGCCTCTCCCTGTGCATCCCAGTATCCCCCCAGCCATCCCTACTGCCTTCTCACATTGCTTGCTAACCTTTATGTCATCTGATATGGCTACCCCCAGGTCCCTTTCCATTTTTGTTGTTGTTACTACCTGCCCCCGATTGTGTACTCTTCCCCTGGGTTTTTGTTTCCCAGGTGCATTACTTTGCACTTCTTTGCATTGAATCTAAACTGCCATACTTCTGACCATTCCTCCAACCTTGCCAAATCCCTTCTCATCCTTTCCATCCTCCTTTGTGTATCAACCCTGTCACAGATCTTTGTGTCGTCTGCAAAGAGGCATACTTTTCCTTCCGGTCCCTCTGCAATGTCACCTATAAAGACATTAAAAAGGCCCGGACCCAGTACTGAACCCTGCGGTATTCCACTAATAACCCCCCTTTCTTTGAAGTGGACTCCGTTTACTATTACCTTCTGTATCCTGTTGTACAGCCGGTGTTTTACCCAGGCTACCACCCTGGGACCCACTCCCAGGCTGGCTAATTTGTTTATTAACTTTTGGTGTGGAACTGTGTCAGATGCCTTGCTGAAGTCTAGGTAGGCCATGTCCATAGCCCCTCCCTGGTCTACTACTTTGGTCACCCAGTCAAAGAAGTCAATTAGATTAATCTGACATGACCTTCCCACTGTGAATCCGTGCTACCTTGGGTCCTGTGCCCCCCTGGCCTCTAGATACTCAACAGTTCTTTCCTTCAGAAGTGATTCCATCATTTTCCCTAACACTGAGGTCAAACTGACAGGTCTGTAGTTTCCTGCCTGTCTTGCTCCCACTTTTGTGAAGGGGAATCATATCCTCCCTCCTCCAGTCCTCAGGTACCACACCATCCTCCCATGATTTGTTAAAAAGGGTAGTCAGTGGTGTCACTAGTTCTCCCCATAGTTCTTTTAGAATTCTGGGGTGAATCCCATCAGGGCCCCATTGCTTTGTCAACCTTCAGTTTTAGTTCTTTCAGAACTCTTTCTTCTGTGAAAGGACTGGTATCGATCCTCCTATCCAGAGTGCTTCTATTGATTGGATTAGGTAAATCCTCCTCTTCTTCTTTTGTGAATACTGAGCAGAAGTATTCATTCAGTATCCCTGCTTTTTCACTGTCCCTCTCTGCCCAACCCCCCTTCCCTTTATTCAGCCTCACTATCCCTCCCTTTGTCTTTCTTCGCTCCCTAATGTACCTATAAAAGGTTTTATCCCCCTTCTTAACCAAGTTGGCTATCTTTTCCTCGGTTTGGGCCTTTGCTATTCTGACTGCCTTCCCCGCTTCCTTCTGTTTTAACTGGTACAGTTCTCTGTCCTGCTCCTTCTGTGTTTTCTTATACTTCCTGAATGCTGTCTTTTTCTCCCTAACCTTCTCCGCCACCTCTTTTGAGAACCATAGTGTTTTTTTCTTTCATTTTGATTTATCTGCTTCAAACAAATGCTTGTTGCCTCTGTGATGACAGTTTTGATGTTTCCTGATTGTTGCTCCACCCCTCTTTCTTGCATGTTTGCTAGTGCTTTTCTGAGGCACTCTCCCATTTTGACAAAGTCAGCCCTGCTGAAGTCCAGTACCATCACTTCTGTATGGCTTGACTCTGCAGCTGAGTTTATCATGAACCACACCGGTGGTCAGCTGTCCCTAGATGGTTACCCACTTCTAGATCTGAGATCCTCTCTCCATCTCCATTTGAGAGTTCCAGGTCTAAGATTGCTCCCTCCCAAGTGGGTTCCAACACTAGCTGTCTGAGGCATGTGTCCTCACACATAACTACTGCTGAGGCATGTGTCCTCACACATAACTACTGCTCTGCCAATAGATGGTTCACATCCAACCTGCAGTTGGTAAATGAGAAAAAAACATAGGTTATGCTGTTTGGGTCCAAACCCTACCTTGCAAAGGCACAAAATGCAAACTCCTCCCTACATGTTTTTTCTCCATATGGCCCTGCCCTTGAGAATGTCCCCTACTTTAAATACTTGGGGGTAATGCTTGGCCCTTCCCTCTCCTTTGCTGAACACATTAACCTGGCTGTCCATAGAGTGAATCTGAAACTTGGGGTGGCCTGTCGAATCAAACACTACTTATCTAAGAAGGCCCGCCTGGCTATTGCTGTTGGAAATGTCCTTCCCATCCTTGACTAATGCGCTCCCATATACTCGCGTGTATCCACTGCCCTGCAAGCCCAACTCACATCTGTCTACAACAATGTCTGCCGATTTGCCCTGCTTGCCCCGTATGCTACCCACCACTGTGGTCTCTACAGGTCCCTCGGCTGGCTACCGCTCAGAGCTCGCTTTGACTTCTCCCTTGGCTGCATCGTCGACAGCACCCTCAGAACTGGGGAAGTGTCCCTCTCTCCTCCCTCCTAAAGACTAGACATTCTACTAGGACTCTTTGTTTCTCGGCTGTCTCCCCCCCAAGAAGTCCCTAGGGCCACTGTTAGTATGGGTAGTAAAGCTCTATCAGTTGCTGCTCCCTCCCTGTGGAACAAGCTACCCTCATCTCTTAGATCAGCCTCCTCTCACATCACCTTCAAATCTAGTTTCAAAACCTGGCTCCTTGGGGAATTTCGATATAACTGTTCACCCTGGTAACCCCACCCCTCCCCATCAGCCGTACCTCTCCTTTCTCTCATTTTGTTTTTTTTTCCACTGCACTTGTGCCTTTACCCTCCCCTGCATCTATGCTTCAGTGGCTGCCAGGCCACTTGTGTGGTCAAGTTGCAGTAATGTGGGAAACCTCTTGCTACCACCTTAGCTCTTGCCACCAATGCGTCTCAGCCACTGCCTAGTTGGTTCTCTGCTTCCATGAACCTGTATACTCTACCTGACGATGCAATTTGACAAGTGGATGTTCATCCAAAATTGTCACTGTACTGTACCACCTGTACTCCTTGCTAATTGTATACCATGCACTTGTATAGTTTATAATTCCATGCTTGTATGTACTGTTTCTTTACAAATCCTTGTTCATCTCTGTGTAGGTAACTGATATTTAGCTTTGCATTTGTCAAGTTGCTTATCTCTTATTTGTCAACCATTATTTCCTGTACTATACTAACTGTATTCTTTGTAAATACGTTACGTTCATATATGTATGTATGTATTCCTTGTCATTGCTGTGCCACTTCTGTGGCCTGGGTTATGCCTGAAAATGGTCCTCTGGATCAGTGTACTTATCCGGTAATCAAAGTCATAAATAAATATGTGGCAGGGCCACTGGCGGACCTGTTCAATACTTCCCTGGACACGGGATGCATGCCACAGGACTGGAGGATGGCCCATGTGGTGCCCATACACAAAAGTGGCCCAAAGGATGAGCCAGGAGACTACAGACCAGTGAGCCTCACACCAATCATGGGAAAGCTCATGGAGACAATCCTGAAAGAGAGGCTGGTGACCTTTTTGGAGGACAATGGACTCCAGGATGGGCATCAGCACGGGTTCATCTCGGGTAGATCCTGCCAGACCAACCTGATTGAGTACTACGATTGGGTGACAAGGGAACTAGACAAGGGCCATGCAGTGAATGTCCTGTATTTGGATTTCAGCAAGGCCTTTGACTCAGTGCTGCACAGGAGACTGGGGGAAAGCTGGACGCTGTGGGGGCCGGAGCGAAAACCGTGTAGTGGATAAAAAATTGGCTAAACGGTAGGCAGCAGAGGGTGGTAGTGGTAGTGGGAAGGGAACTCTCAGCACCAAGGGCAGTGATGAGCAGGGTGCCTCAGGGATCGGTGCTGGAGCCAGTGTTGTTAGGGTTATTCATAGCTGATATCTCACATGGGATCTGAAGTAAGATCAGTCTGTTTGCAGATGACACCAAAATGGGGGCTGTGGTTGATGACATTGAGGGATGGAAGGGGCTACAGGACGACCTAACTAAACTGCAGGAATGGTCAGAAACATGGCAGCTGGAGTTCAGTGCTAAGAAGTGCAAGATAATGCACTTCAAAGCAAAGAACAAGGGGAGGGACTATCATCTGGGAGGGTTACAGTTGGGTAGCACCGTGGAGGAAAAGGACCTGGGGTACTTGTAACGAGGGAGCATGAATAACTCTGCTCAGTGTAGAAAGGTGGCAGCAAAGGCCAACAAGATACTAGGGTGAATAGCGAGGGGAATTTCCTCCAGAAGTAGGGAGGTAGTCCTTCCCTTGTACAGGTCACTGGTCAGGCTGCACCTGGAGTACTGCGTGCAGTTCTGGCATCTGTACCTGAGGAAGGATGTCAGATTGTTGGAGGGGGTGCAGCATAGAGTGACAAAGATGATCCAGGGATTGGAGGGCAAGCCCTACGAGGAAAGGCTGAGTGAGCTAGATATGTATACACTGAAGGAGAGGAGGGATGGGGAGACATGAGACCTTTAAGTACTTGACAGGGATGAACAAGACTCGAACAGAGGGGAATCTTCCAATTAAGAGGAGGAAGGAACATGAGGGCACAGTCTCTGACTGGAGGGGAGAGATTCAGGAGGGAGGTAAGGAGACAGTTCTTCACGGAAAGGGTGGTGGGAAGTGGAACACACTACCACAGGAGGTGGTGGCCTGTAAGATGGTGGGAAGTTTCAAGAGGAGATGGGACAGGGTGAGGGGGTTGGTAAATCTAAGGAGGGGAGTAGTGGGAGAGGCAGCTGCGAGATAGGCTAGCTGCACAATCGGGCAGACTCAACAGACCGTAAGGCCTATTTCTGCTGGCATGTTCGTTGGATACTCTGTATTAATTTATAATAATTTTATTCAATATTAGCTTATTTAATGGTTCTCATGTGCTTTATGTGAGGGTAAGCATAAAAGCAACAGAAATACAGGAAATTCGGGCTGCAGGTGCTGTGGGTCACCCTTGAGGTGGGAAATGAGCCACTCTTCAGGCAGCTGTGATCTACAGGTCTCTAGCACAGGGGGAAGACTTAGATAAGAAATGTTAGAAGCAGTTGGCAAAATGACTGAAAGGGGTGGGGGGATATTGCTGGTGGGGACTTCAGTCTGCTGGATGTAGATTGGAGCCTGTCTGTGGCAACTTCAGCCAAAAGCAGGGACTTCCTAGTCTGTCTGAGGGGGGCATTCCTCAGGCAACTAATCAGTGAGCCCACTCGAGATAAGGCAGTACTAGATCTGGTGCTTATTAACAGGGACAGTATTTCAGACATCAAGGTGGAAGTCATCTGAGGACCAGCGATCATCGTACAGTGTGGTTCAGCATAAGAACAGCTGCAGAATCCAACCACACAATGATGTGAGTCCTGCACTTCAGAAGGGCTGATTTTACTAATATGGGTGAATGCTCAGGAATGACTTGGCAGGGGGAGAGGGCCGGGGGGGTGGAGGAAAAGCAGGCCAAACTAAAAGAGGGCATAGTGAAAGTAACAAACCTCTGTGTCTAGCAGGTAAGCAAAAGCAAAAGAAAGAGACCACTATGTTTTTCAAAATAGGTAGTAGAAAAGGTAGAGGCTAAAAAAGCTGCATTCAGAAGGTATAAGGAAACCCAAGAGACAGGAGGATAGGGAAGTGTATCTGGGAAAATAGAGGGAGGCAAGCAAAGCGGTAAAGAACGTAAAGGCACAGAGGAAAGACTAGCTCTGGAAGTATCAGAAGGAGACAAGACATTGTTTAGGTATGTTAGCAAGAAAAGAAAGGCTAAGGGAGTGATTGTACCGTTAAAGAAGGATGGGGAGTGACTGTCCAGAGGAAGATCAAGACAAGGCAAACATCTTGAACAAATACTTATGCTCAGTATTTACAGTAGAAGGGGAAGGGCCACGAAAAGGTGCCAGGAGTTGTATTGGGATGGAAATGGATACTAGTCCGTTTTCAGAGGAGAAAGTTCAGAAAGCACTCACTAATCTGAAGGTGAACAAAGATATGGGGCCATATGGAGTACATCCAAGAGTGCTGAGGGAGATCAGGGAGGTACTGGCTGCACCTCTGATAGACCTTTTTAACAGACCACTGGAAACCAGCATGGTTCCCAGAGGACTGGAGAAGAGCAGAGGTAGTCCTGCTTCACAAAAGTGGTAACAAGGACAAGGCGGGCAATTAATAGGCAGGTCAGCCTGAGATTGGTAGTGGGTAAGTTAATGGAAACCCTACTAAAGAAAAGGATTGTGGAACAGATTGCATCCAACGGATTATGAAATCCAGAGCAGCATGGTTTCATAGGGGGAAGGCCATGCCAGACAAATCTGATACATTTCTTTGCCTGGGTGACCAAGGAGTTTGATCAGAGGGGGAGCAGTTGACATGGCCTACCTGGATTTCAGCAAAGCTTTCAACATTGTTCTACATAGGAGACTGGTAAGCAAGTTCAGGAACTTGGGGGTGGGTAATAATGTGGTAACCTGGGTAAGGGCCTCCTACATAGGTGCGCAGGTGACCCACGTAAATTCTGGGCCCATGTTAAGACCTTTCTCGGAGCCTCTCAATTTAATACCAGGAATGATATGATACTAAGCGGAGTACACTGCAGTGATCCTAGTATAATTGCAAATTCCTTCAACCATTTGTTCTCAGACCTATCCAACTATACCTCCTCCTTTCAGGCCACCCAGTCAGCCTCTCCTACCCCTCCTGCCTCAACCGACACTACTACCCACTCAACAACTAATCCTTATTTTCTCTTTAAGAAAATAACGAGAACTGAAGTGCTGAAACTGCTGAACTCTATCTCTGAGAACACAAGCAAAGGTTCTGACTCCTTGGAACTAGGCTTCTGAAAATAGCTGCCCCTCTTATTGCTGCTCCACTGGCTAGAATCTTCACTTTATCTCTCTCTCCACCAGCACATTTCCAGGCATTTGGAAAACCACCCATATAACACCTATATTGAAAAAGGCAACCCCAAGGACATCTCCAACTGCAGGCCTATTGCCATTCTCTCGGTGCTCAGCAAACTCTTGGAAAAATTCGTTGCCACCCAAACCACTGAATACTTGACAAAATATAACCTCCTTTCTGACAATCAGCATGGTTTTCACAAGGGTCATAGTACCTCCACTACCTTGCTAAAATTCACTACTGACACTCTTTCTTCTGTGGACTCTGGTCTCTTAATTGGGGCTGTTTTTTTTAATCTGACAAAGGCGTTTGACCTGGTCGATCACCCCCTACTTCTCTCCTCCCTGCGGCACATTGGCTTTTCTCCCCCGGTTGTGGCCTGGTACTGTAGTTACCTGCCTAATAGAACACAGGTAGTTAAACTTAATTCCTCCTTGTCAGATAGCACTACCATAAATATCGGCATTCCCCAGGGCTCCATCTTGGGCCCCTCCTATTCTCTCTTCACATAAACGACATTGCTAAGGATCTCCGATCCTGCTTGTAAGGATTAACAAGATAGCTGCATTGTGTTTTCTATCTTTAAATATTTCAAGCCACACCAAATGAATGTTTCCCTCTGGTTTATTTCTGTTTGCGATTCTCATCAACTTCAATACATGTATTTCTTGCTTTTGGTTTGATGCTACATATTCAGTTCACATGCGGTCTTATATACTAAACTGTTATCTTGAAAAAGTTAACACTCCAGTATAAACCAATCATAAAACCATGAACACATCTATTTTAAGCTGTGATGTTCTATTTTCTACAAAACAAGTTATATATAGACTGTGTGACTGGCAACATGTTTATTCATAAATACTAGAAAACATGTTATTCAAACTATAGGACATTTCATGTTGACATTCCAAGACTACAGCATCACAAGACATTTAACTAAGTCTTGTGAGAAAGCTGTATTACACACAGCTAACTACTTAAGTAAGCACATTTTGTTATACAGTATAAGGAATTATACTGAAGCATCCTAGAAAAAGGCTATACTTTAACACGCAGTCTACCTATTATAAAAGGTTATACTGAAATAAATGTTTTACTGCAAAATCTTACACTACAACCCCCCCCCCCCATGTGACTCTCTATAACTGGAGATCACACAAGATGATGTTACCATTGTAACATTTGTATTTGTCGTAACGTGTTTCATTTTATGATACAATAACAATTGTACAATAATAAGAGCACACATTACTGCAGTACTGCAACCCACCACTACTAGGGTTGGACTAGTACCCAAAGCAGCCGATCCCCAATCCCACCAGGATATAATAGGGATATATGATGATTGTTTCTTTACCTCTGTAGCAGAGGTCTTTTGTGTTAAAATAAGTCCTTTTGTTTGCTGACGGTACAACAAGGCACCAAGAGCCAGATATTCAAAACTTTGCCCCTGGGCTAAATTAGCACTGCCCGGCGGGCAAACTTAGCCCGGAGCATAAAGCAAGCTATATTCAAAAGGAATAGCCCAGGGCAAACAGCTTCTGAATATAGTGTGGTAATGAGGCCGGGCAAACTGGGCTGGGAGTGCAGGGCAACCTTAGCCCTGGAATAAGACAGCTCTGAATATAGCAACCAGGAAGTGCAGACCACAACAGCAACACAGAGCATAGCGACGTGAAGGTAGCTAGAGGCAACCTATGTGGCCAATGTATGTTCCAGCAAATGCATGGACCCAGTACAGCTGCAGGGAGCAGCCTATGGGAAAGTACAGTGTACAAAACAGTATAATATTCCCCGAACCGTTAACGCAGAGCTAATGCGTTTGTGCGGGATTAGCGCGGAGCTAGGCTGTTTGCCCGGTGCAAACACGTTTGCCCCACGCTAAACTTTGCCATATTCAAAAGGAACATGCAAATGAGCCTACTTAGGTAGTCTCTGGGCAAACATCCAGATTAGCATCTTATTATGCCCTGATTTGCATGCAGTTTGCCCAGCGTTACTGCAGGGTCCCACAGAGCCACCTGTAGGTCAGTCTGGAAGTACAGGGGCTGGCCAGCTCCAACTGCAGCTCCACCTGTAGGTCAGTCTGACAGTGCATGATGATAGCTACAGGCTACATGTAATCAGTACAGCATAGCATAGCATATTGTACCCCAGGGGACATGACAGCATAGGGACACGTGGTGGTGGTGCTGGTGCTGCATGCAACTGTCACACTGTAGGGCATGCTACAGTGCACAGCAGACACTACAGTAGCAAGGGGGCCAGTAGTGTGAGGGCCCCAGCACTGCCTATGGTGTGTAGGGCAGTGATGCTGACTGCACTGTACACAGTGACAGGCCCAACGTGCAGGTGTTTACTGACTGTGGACATTACTGTTACCCTGTTGTGTGATCCACAGATGCTGCACCTGTGGCATGGGATGCACACAGTGACATATACATGGCTGGCTGTGTTTGCTGTGGCATCTGTACAGTTGTGTTGTATGTGGCGTGGGGGCACGTAGTATCCGACAGACACACAGGCGGTGGGGTATTCCCACCACTGGCCCATGTGCACTGCATGCTGTGTCCCAGTCTTGTGGCCGCAGTTGGGCTGTGGTGAGGTCTGGCCACCCGTACACCCTCCCCTCAATGGCCACCATGCCCACAGTGCTGTCTGTGTGTGCTGGCATCTGTTGGGCACTACAGATGTATGGTCTGCAGGTGTGTGCTGTATTGCCACACTACCATGTTGACCTCTGTGGGCCCGATCACCCCTTACTGCCTGTGCATGGCTGAGACCTGTGGCAGCTGTTGGCATCATGGTGGTGCTATCAGTGAGCGGCATGTGTCCTCCATGTCTGGCAGTTTCTAAGTGTCATACTCATATCTTGGGGCCGCGCTATCACCGCGCAAAGCAACAATGTCGTGCAAAGCTGTTTGCCCATGGTTAAGACTAGCTTTTCCTGGGCGGTAATTTGTACCTCGCTATGGGTCGCGCTAAGTTGCGCTAAACACCTCAGCGTGGCGCTAGTCACTGAATATCTCATTGCACCTGTATTCATGTTCACTTTGCCCCTTGCATATACTTATGGTTCACCCAGTGCTAATGTGGTTTGCGCGCACTATTTGGCCTTTTGAATATAGCAGACCCACGCTAATCCCGTGCTAAACCCGCGTAAACATTTTTTGCCTGGTGCAAAGCTTTGAATATCTGGCCCCAAGTGTCATTTTATTAATTTTGGGTAATTCAAAATGAGGTGGAATTGCCAAATCAGTGAGTAAATCCAGGGCCAGACCGGAACCATCGATATGGGTAACATTTGTTCGGCTATAAGCAGGACGTTCTCTGAGGGTCCAGTTTGCAACCCATCAGGTCTTGTCACTACACCCCCATACATTCCAAGGTTGACCTGTGATTACACACCATGATTGGTTCCATCTCATTGCTTGGCAGTATTCATTCACAGATGTTAGGGTACATTTACATTGTTCAGGAAACCATGGGGCGATTGATGTCTCTTCCCCACATATTAAGGTTTCATGTTCTTGTACACACTGTTGCTTAGGTAAGACAACATATTCATTGTGTACTGGGATAATAGTGTCACCTGGTATTTGGAGTCTCATGATCTGGTCATGTATTAATACTCCCAAATTACTGATTTGCCATGATATTTTTGGTGGTTCAAAACATACAGGTATTATCACTAGTATGGGAATCACATGTCGCAGTACGTGCGCACATTGATTTGGTGAATTCCATACTTTTATCAAAGTTAAGGGTGGTAGGAATACAGTGGGATGATCTAACAATCTACTCACATTATTTTCACCTATTCCTAAAGGTTATCTATTTGTTTCAATTCTATTTAATTCATTGACTAGATAATCATGTGCTTCAGCCGCTAATTGAGAACAAGCCAGTTCTATGTAGCTTTCTCTAGACATATTAGAAAGTGAATTGTAAAAACGGGCTGCTAACTGAGCAATAATTTAAAAATGTTGTAAGGTTTCTTTAAATGCAAACCGATTTCCTCATTATCAGCTGCTAATCTCACAGTAGTTGACAATGGTCCAGTAGCCATGGTTTTTAAAGTTGTTTCTAAAGAGCGAATATGACCCTTCAAAACCATAGCATCAATACCATTAGCAATTCCTAATCTGGAGCCTAACCAGCCCCATACGTCTCTTTTACGACGGAATAAGCCTGGTGTTGCTTCTGCAGGAATTTGAAATGACCACATTTTGTGTCTATGATGGTATCAATTTAGAGTATTATTATAATACTGTTGCCATACTATTACCGAAGTCTGATCCCTACATTGAAGTGGTAATCGTGGAAAAGGCAAATGCAGCAACACATTATAATATTCCAATTTACATGGATAATACAAAGGATATATATTGTGTGTCAAAATAATACCATCTGATGGGGGCAATAATTTTTGCCCTGATATACCTTTTTTTTGGTATATTATATTCTATTCCATGCAGCAAAATTATGCCATGCTGTTCGACTAACATTACATGCCGTTCTTGCCCATTGTGCATGTATATAAACACGTAAATATGTTAACAATGCATATTCATTTGTTTATGGCAATACTGTAAAAAATTGATTTAACCCTACTGTATAGTTTTTCACAATAGATGTATTCTATAAAAAAATGCCACATATTACGTCTTGAACCTTTTTAAGAAGCATTTAACAACAAAGTATTAGATGGATAATGTAACATGTCTCTTAATTGTATTTGCAATAATTCTTGTTCCTTTCTCCGGAATATCATCCTGTTGCATATGCCACCAATCGGTAAGCAACTGTTCTTTTTTGAAATCATTATCCGCATGTTTACACATCATACGTATTGACACAGGCACAATAGTAGCCTGTTGATCAGTGAGACTCAGAAAAGGTTCTTCATCCTTGTTTGGATTGGTCACCCCCCATATGTGGCATAGGCAGCATATAACCTATTAATAAACATGACAGGAGACTCCCCAGGTTGCAGCGTGATCTCATAGATCCTGCTCCAATCCGTATGAGAGACTCCATGCATAGACCGTAAAACAGTCTGTATTTCATCTACAGTAGCCCAGTTGTCATCAATTTCTGGTTTAACCTGTGTTCCTTTCATTTTCGCAGGTAAACTTTGTAATAACACTGCAGGAAGTGACAATGTTACTATTTTACAGACATCTTTGTTAGTCAGATTAAATTTGGTAACCAATGTTTTCAGTTTGCTACAATAGGGCACAGGATTTTGTCCTGGCTCCCATTCCCCTAACTGATCCACTAACTGCATGGCTTCTGGGATAGTGAGATCTCTTTGTGAGATCTCGGTATGTACCTCTACCTCTTCTAGAGCTGCTTCCTGTTCCTTGTCAGCTCTCCTATTTTCCGTGCCTTCTTTTAATTGTTCTTCCATTTCTTTAATCTTTTTATGTACTTTGATTGCTTTCTCTACCAATTCCTTTTTAATTTCCTCTTCAGCTTCCTTTGCATCATCTTCATATTTTTGATATTTATCTTTGGCACTGGCCAAGGCTTGTTCCAAATTAAGTCTAGCCTTTTCAGTCATTCTTTTTATTCATTGCCCTCTTCGTGGAACTTTCTTTCCCTCTCCCTTCACTTTTGTGACAACGGGAGCCATTTTCTTTTTACTGCAAAATGCAATACTTTTTTTCTACCTCAGAATTATCTGATTCAGTCTCTGACTCTGATGGGTAGCTGTGCCTCCCAAAACAACCACATGGTACAGGCATGTATTGTTGCTGACTAGGAAGTTACTTATATTTCTGTACCTGATGCTGTAATTCTAAAAAAATTTGGCATTGTACTTGGGCTTCAGCTTGCAAAGTATACAAAGTTTGCTCTTTGTAAGCTAAATCTTGGGCATGCTCTTGATTAACCTGATCTAATTTTTGTACAGCTTGCTATAGCTGCCGAACTAATTCATTAATCTGGGCTTGACTCTGTTTGTTACTAAATGTGAAATTTCCTTCCAATTGGTTATTCTTAATCATTAAACCACATACCTCTCCTTGAGAAACATTCAATTTATATTCACTATTCTTAGTCTCTGTGACATATGTGGCTATATTACAGAAATGAATATTCTCTTTTTCTAACATTTCTTTCCTTAACTGACACATCCTAGCAGTTATTTCTAACTGATACTGTACATACATCTGACATATGTTAGCTACCTTGATTTTATCTGATTTACACTTCTCATTATGGTCTGTACATTGTTTAACTAAACATAAGTATGCATCTTCCTGCTTGTCAGGAGAGCTATACGGACCTTCTTTAAGGTTCATCTCTAAAAAATGTATGTACTATGGCATCCATACTTACATCTATAGGTTCACTGGCAAATCACATGTGACTTCACACCAGCTTCCTTATTTGTCTTCCGACCTCTCTCCGTACGTGAGTGATCAGTTCAAGTATGGTAGGCATTCCTCGCAGTGGATTCCTTTTCTTCTCAGTTCATTTGATGTCATCAGCAACCATATAGACTGTCTTCAGACATCCGAGTCACGGCACCAATTTGTAAGGCTTAACAAGATAGCTGCATTGTGTTTTCTATCTTTAAATAATTCAAGCCACACCAAATTAATGTTTCTCTCTGGTTTATTTTTGTTTGTGATTCTCATCAACTTCAATACATGTATTTCTTGCTTTTGGTTTGATGCTACATATTCAGTTCACGTGCAAATACAAAATCACACATGCCCCCACAATGCAAAGCATCATGGGCTGCATATGCAAATCACCACAGAATGTTATGCTGCTCCAACTTTAAGCAGAATTGCATGGTGCCGAGAGGCCTCTCACACAGTTTGCAAAGGGTGCTAACAGAAGACATAGACACGTGTTTTGTCCTACCAGGACTCATCAGTATGCCTCGCCCCCAGTTCACATGCAGTCTTATATACAAAGCTGTTATGTTGAAAAAGTTAACACTGCAGTATAAACCAATTATAAAACCATGAACACATCTATTTTAAGCTGTAATGTTCTATTTTCTACAAAACAAGTTATATATAGACTGTGTGACTGGCAACGTGTTTATTCATAAATACTAGAAAACATGTTATTCAAACTACAGGACATTTCATGTTGACATTCCAAGACTATGGTAGCTGGCTGGACAACATGTTATTACATTTCATGTTGACATTCCAAGACTACAGCATCACAAGACATTTAACTAAGTCTTATGAGAAAGCTATATTACACACAGCTAACTACTTAAGTAAGCACATTTGGTTATACAGTATAAGAAATTATACTGAAGCATCCTAGAAAAAGGCTGTACTTTAACACTCAGTCTACCTATTATAAAAGGTTATACTGAAATAAATGTTTTACTGCAAAATGTTACACTACATTGCTCAACTCTCCTCTACACGGATGATTTGGGGCTCTATATCAGCTCCAAAAGTGTTCAACATATTTATACCTGCCTCTCCACTGACTTTACAAATGTCCAAAACTGGCTTGTTGCCCATAAGCTTTTACTAAACTCTAATAAAACCCAATCCATGCTATTTGGTTCTGCCCCAAGACTAAGAGCCTGCCACACTGGACTGGCAGTCCATGGCCCGGTTGGTCCTCTGATAGAAAATGTCACCTCCTTTAAGTATCTAGGAGTTCTCCTGGACCAATCTCTGGATTTTAATCTCCATATTATGGCCACCTGTAAAGCAGTCAACAGCAAGCTCGGGATAGCTTACAAGACTAGCTACATGCTTACTTCCACTGCCAAGCTAGCAATTGCCCGGGGAATCCTCCTTCCTGCCCTCACTTATGGTGCTCCCACCTACGCTGCAACACATAAGACAACCTTTCATAAGTGGGATGTTATTTATAACAACATATGCCGTTATGCATCCACATCACACAGAGTCAAGCACCACTGCCAACTCGACGATGACCTGAACTGGCTAGCTCCCTCTGCTCTCAGGCAATGTTTTGTTGGCTTCTTGACTGATATGGTGATTAGATCTCAAGCTCCTGTTGCCCTTGCTGATATGCAACTTTCCCTCTCCTCCGCCTATGGCCTGTGCTCAGCCGATAAATCCCTTCTCCAAGTGCCTAGGTTCAAAACGTCCAAAGGATCTAGCGCCTTCTCTCACTCTGCCCCTCAGCTCTGGAACTCCTTACCTTTGTCTTTACGTGAGGCTAGTTCCCAAGCCTGCTTTAAAAAGGAGCAGCGGCACTTTAGATGATGCGGTAGTGTTTTGGAAACACCCACAGCCGAGAGCCCTCCAACGAGCTCTTCAGGGAGCTAGAAACCTGGTTCACTGAACACCGCCTGATCATCAACTATCAAAAAACAAAATCCATGATCTTTGCACACTGACAAAATCCACACAGCCAGTCAGCTCTCCTAATCAAAAACAAACAAGGCGCCCCGCTTGAACATGTTACATGTTTTAAATACCTGGGAATTACATTAGACACCTCCCTCTCCTACCATCATCACATACAACTTCTCTCCTCTGCTGTTAACACTAGTGTGGGTATCCTCTACAGACTTAAACATTGCTTACCCACCCAGGCCATGCAACTTGCAGTCACCTCCTCTATCCTCTCCCTAATAGACTATGGAATAGTGATATACGGCTCTGCAGACCCTACAGCCCTTTGTAGCATCAACACTGCTTTGAATAAAGCTTGCCGCCTAGTCACCAGGTGTGACAGATTAACACATACCTGTGAGCTCTACGCTCTGGCTGGTTGGCTAAACTTCCAAGGAAGACTTAAGTACCACTCCTGCATTCTAGTGAAAAAGATCCATCTCCAGCTGGCGCCCATCGGCCTTCTCCCAATAGTCAGCGTCCCCCCCAGGCATAACACTAGACTCGCAGCATCCTCCTCATTCCTGGTCCCCCACTGTAGAACATCCCTTGGGCAAAGATCATTCCGCTACTGTGCCCTCTTTCGCTAAACACTCTACCCCCCATCTCTCAGACACTTAGCCTCCCAATTCAAATCAGCCCTCAGAGTACAACTCCTGGAGTCAGAAAATGCGACTGTGGCTAACTTCCTGCCCTCCTCTGGTATTTTCATACCCCCAATAAAATGACACAGGGTCCCAATAGATCCCAAGAGTCAGCATCATTTACCTCTCTGACAAGGGTTATCCTGTATCGATGCCTGCTACTACCACCAGTTAACTAAGATTATGCCTGGACTGCACTTGCAGTACTGTTTTACGAATTTCTACCTGTTTACTGTGCGTTCTCTGTATTTGTCTACCCTCCACCCTCTGTAACCGACGTGGAGCCTTCGCAAAAGAGTCTGTGACTCAAAGGATTGTAATTCCGATTGTATCCAATAAATAAATACAAAATAAAAAAATATCCTTATCTAACCCCTGCACATTTTTTGACCCACCTTAACTCTTGCCTGCTCCTTAACCTCTGATGATGCCTACTACTTCCTTCTGGCTAAGCTGGACCTTCCAACCCTGCCTTGATCTTACAGTTATGCTGCTAGAACTTACATGGGTAATTATAATGTCTTTAAATTACAGTCTGCTGCTTACTCCCCAGTATGATGCCCACTTAATTCTATCATACATTGTGCACCACATATTTCAACTTATTGTAACCCTGTTCTTTCCTTCCTGTTACCTGTTGTATATTACTGTCCTGGCCTCGTACTCAGTGGCCTTACTGAACCTGCTGTGTGCTAATTTGTAATGTGTTCACCCTGTTTTCCTATTTATGATCTATCTGCCATGCATTGTTTTCCCCTGTTTTATTTCTGTCTAATTGTTGTATTCTCCTGGGTCATGGCTGAATATAGTCACGTTATGGCTAGTGTGCTTACCCCGTCAACAAAAACTAAATAAATATATGGTTAGAAGATAGGACGCAGAGGATAGTGGTTAATGGAGTTCGCTCTGAGGAAGGGAGGGTAACCAGTGGGGTACCTCAGGAATCAGTGCTGGGACCGGTCCTCTTCAATGTCTTTATAAGTAGCATAGCAGAGGAATTGGAAGGAAAGGTCTGCATCTTTGTGGATGACACCAGGATCTTCAACAGAGTGGACACTCCAGGGGGGAAGGGGTGGAAAGGATGGGTAGGGATCTGAAAAGACTGGAGGAGTGGTCAAGGGTATGGCAGCTGGGTTTTAATGCGAAAAAGTGCAAAATTATTTACTTGAGCCACAGAAACATGGGAGCACGGTACAAAACGGGTGGAGTAATACTGGCCAAGACCAAGCAGAAAAGAGACCTGGGGATTATTGTATCAGATGACCTTAAGGTGGCCAGGCAGTGTGATAGGGAAGTGGGTAGGACTAGTGGGATGCTGGGATGCAAAGGAGCAGGAAGAGGTAGGTGATGGTGCCCCCATATAGATCGCTGGTAAGACCTCACTTTGAGTACTATGTCCAGTTCTGAAGACCACTTCTCAGGAAGGACATAGAGTGGAGGCAGTTAAGCGGAGGGCTCCCAAAATTGTGCAGGGTCTGCATCAAAAGCCCTGTGAAGAGAGGCTAAAGGAGCTAAACATGTAAACGCTGGAGGAGAGGGGGGGATATGCTAGAGACCTTTAAATACCTCAAGGGGCTTAATTAGGTACAGGAGAGGGGTATTTTTCAGAGAAAAAGGTGCCCTAGAACAGGGGGGTATGCTATGAAACTGGAGGTGGGTAAACTCAGGACAGATGTGAGGAAGTACTTCTACACAAAAGGATGGTGGATGCCTGGAACAGCCTTCCAGCGGAGGTAGTGGGTGCAAAAACAGTAGTGGGATTCAAAAATGGCTGGAACAGGCACAAGGGAATCACAGGAGTAAGGAAGGGAGGAAAAGGGATGGTGCCATAGATCAGCAACAGATGTGCACAAAAAATGAAGGTTACAAAATGGGTAGACTAGATGGGCCCAGCGGCCCTTATCTGCTGTCATATTCTATGTTTCACTAGAGTGCTCACCGGTAGCCTATGTCTATAAATATGGAGAAAATTAACACTGAAGGTAGAAAGTATGCTTCAGGTGACTTTTCTCCACAGCAGTCTGCAGCACCCAAAGAGACTGAAAAAGCTTGCCAAGCATTCGTCTTTAAAACAGCATCTGTCTCTAGCTCCTAAGGAGACCAAAAAAGTTTGTTACAACATCTTCCAATAAAGAGAACAAGGCTGTCAGCCAGGAACACCTGATGGCAATCAAAAAACTAAGAGGCTTTTTGAACACCAGCCAAGTACTAGAGCTGGAAAGAGAAAAGCACCTTAAGGTCCCTCTGCCTGAAACCAAATAGAGTAACAAGTGCCAAAAGAACATATGCCCTCCTTAGAGGACATTAAACAAATGTGGCCATATTTTCAAATAATGCAAATTTTTGAAAACAGCTGTTTCAGATGTGCCTCCTATTCTCCCTTCTGAGGATAATGTTAGAGGAGGAGGAGGAGGAGGAACTGATTTCCCCAGAAGATACTGCTGAGGAGGAATTTAGCTCCCTGCCCATGTTGAATGAGGACCATTCATCCTACATGGCATTTTTGAGACAGATACAGTAGCTGACATGCTGAACATACGTGCCACAGATTCAGAAATGGATGTAGTATAGGCAGAATTTGAGTATGCTGGGTTTGACTGCAACAAAAAGAGTGTCTAAACCCATCCATAAAGCCTTCAGAAATGCCACTAAAAAAAATCTTGCAATGCCAGCAACCTCTACAGTCATAGACAAGAAAACTGAGAAAATATACGTGTGACCCAAAGAGGGCACAGAGTTCATTTATATCCTAACCATGAGTGTTATTAAGGCTGCTGTTTGCAAAAAAGCAAAGGTTAATTTGTAGTAGCACATTCTGCTAGAGCTGCCTGACAAATTTATTTATTGGCTAAAGGAGAGCACATTACAGCCACTTCGTTGCCGAGGCAAGCAGTCTATCTGAGTTACTCTGCACATTACCTGCAGGCTCTGTGAACTGTACTTCTGTAGCTACAGTATGTGAAAGCTTACCATTCCAAGAGAAACTTCGACTATCGCATTCAGTGAAGGCTGGTCTGGAAGCTGCGTAAATAAAATACCTAGGCATCACCTTTGACGATACACTGACCTTCTCCAGCCATATAGACTCAGTTGTCAAGTCAGTCAATACAAAACTCGGGGTCCTCTACTGCCACAGGCACTCACTGACACCTGATAGTCTGCAACTTTCCATCAGTAGTTCAGTACTGTCCCCCCGTAGACTATGAGCTGCCTGTCTATGGGGCAGGCACTAAAACTGCCCTTAACAGGGTCAGCACTCTACTAAATAAGGCCTGCCGTCTGTCAATAGGGGCTGCTCAGGACACCCACACCTGTACGCTCTACAATGAAACTGGGTGGCTCCCACTCCATCTCAAAGCACAATACCAAACCTGCCTACTCCTGAAAAAAGTGCTTCTGGGGTCCCCCCACCCCTGCACTGGGCTGCCTCTTCACACCGGCGGTTCCCACCAAATCAACTAGAAGCGCGGCTACGGATAAGCTGGTGATCTTCAAAAGAACAAAGCTCGCCCAGAACTCCATCCTGTACCAAGGACCAAAATGGTACAATGAGTTACCTGCTAACCTCACAGAATCAACCAAGATTAGCACCTTCAAATCTGGGTTCAGATCACTTCTTGACACTAAAAAGAACTGTACTTGCCTGCACTAATGGGGCAGGACCCCAGCCACCCAATCCCTCTCTTTCTTTCTTTCTTTCTTTCTTTCTTTCTTTCTTTCTTTCTTTCTTTCATCCTTTCAACCCCCCCTCCCCCAAACTAAGCCCAGTTGGCTGACAAACCACCTCTTCTATGACGACACCATACCTGGCTGACGTACTACCCCTCCCCCTCTTTCCGCCTATTCTGACTAGTGAACTACAAGGCGGAACCCTATTTTTACCCTATCCTCTTCTACCTGTAGTTGGAGGTATATAATTTCCTGATATTTGAATGCCTGTGAAACTGTTTTCCGTTATCTGTAAACACTGTTATACTGTACTTGTAATGATTGTCCCATATCGAGTTGGATGTATATAATCTCTTGATATTTAATGCCTTTGTAACTGTTTTCAGTTATCTGTATTCACCGTTATATTTGTAATGCTTGTACAATAACGACCTGGAACCTTTGAAAACGAGTCCTGGATTCAAAGGTATTAATCCTAAACTGAAATAAATAAATAAATACCAGTTTTAGATAGCTGTTGATGGGAATGACGCTGTATCTAGTTCCTTTAGTGTCTGCCTGAAGATTTGCATTGCTTATACATTTCCCCTTTGAAGGTACCACCCTATTTGGTGACAAAACAGGGGTACATATGCAAACAGTTGATGAACAAAAAGCAGCTTTTAAGAACTTGGCTTAAAAAGAAAAGGCCAAATTGTCTTACATGCCCTAGAGAAGGGGAGGTACAGAATGGGAAGTGACAATTACAGCAGACCCTGTGTGCATCATGACTATTATTCAAAGGAACACGGGCAGAGGCAGCAGGGGAGCCAGGCAACAGTCTCCATCAGCGTCAGCAAGGCCAAACTCCTGACAGATCTGTCCATGCCATCACTGAACCATTGCCAGTAGGAGGGCACCTCTCTTATTACCTTGTAGAGAGGAAAAGTAATAGGCAAGGCATTTATTTCTTATGTAGTGCCCCATCCAACTGCGGCTCGGATCACTTTACACTGCTCTCACAGAACAGAAACAATATATGTAAACATAATGTAAATGACAATAAGTAACTGTGTAAACATAGTACAATAAAGTATGCTGAGAAAAGTGCCCTAGAAGCTGCTAAAGGCTAAAGAATAGATTGCTTTTCAGACCCTTATTGAAGATTTCCATTGAAGAACACAACATATAGCAGCAGGGAAGTCCAAATCAGTGGGGCTGCCACTGAGAACACACTGTCCCCTGAAAGTGTAAGATGCGTTCTCAGGATGGCCAAAAGAAAACCTTCGGTGGAGCAGCATGGCCAGTTGAGAACAAACCAAGCTAAGAGACCTTTAAGGTAGTCATTACCAGGCTGGCCCAGTGGTGCTGAGGGTTGAGGCGCTGGACACCACACCGGCGACCCAGGTTCGGGAACGAGCTGGGGCTGCCAGGGGTCAGCAGGGGAGGGAAGGGATTGAGTGTCTGGAGGACAGCTCTCCCTTCCCTGGGAAGGGTGTCGGGTGCAGCACAGACTTGCGGGGCTACGCTCAGCAGGGGAAGAGCTTAGTGGTCGGCAGCATACAGTGCGTAGCTGACATTGCATGCCCAAGCTCCTTGGGGACTAAAAAAAGTATAAAAAACCCTCTGGCTGCCTGGTGAGATTACAGGGACCTCAGAGGTGTGCTGACATCCCACCACCAGTCCTATGCACCCTGGAATCCCCATGGCCGACCTGGCGACGAGGTAGGTCCCTCTAATCCTTGTAAATGAGCCACCAAAGGAAGGGCAGAACCGCCCTGGGGGGGTGATCCAGGGGGCTGGGCCTGCCGAGTCCTCCAGGGGGGAGAACCTGGGAGGATTGCAAGGGTTCAGGCAGGGAGTGAGAGGCACTGCTGCAAGGGTACCCCTGAAGGGTGCCCAGGCAGCAGGAGTGAGAAATAGAATTGTGTAAAAAAAAAATAATGAAGTATTCATTACCACAGCCAAGTGGGACTGGGAGGTAAGTAGAGCATGTGTTACCCTTTAATTTATATTATTTTTGAAGTTAAGCACTTTCAGAATGTTTACTGCTCAATTGCTAGAGCAGAAGCTCCTGCTGCAATTGGAGGTGAGGAAGTTATTAGAGTTAAATGCTGTTGAGAGAATTCCTGTTTCTCAGCTGGGAAAGGGGGTTCTTCTCCAGGTACCTTCTCTTTCTGAATAAAAATGGGGAATGGTGACCCATTCTGAACTTAAGGCTGCTGAATAGGCACGGGGGGGAGATGTTCCAAATGGTAGCACTACAGACAGTGAATCCATCCCTACAGTAAGGGGTGTTGGTTATGGTCACTGGACTTAAAGGATGCATATTTTCCCATCTCAGCAAGGTTCTGCCACAGAAAGTATTTTGGTGACAAATAGAGATGTGAAATTTTACCTTGCTGGTAAAGTTCCAGTGAACTTGTGAAAAATTTGCGAATTCTGCAGTTTGCCACTTCATAATGAGCTTTCCTGGGGAAGTGGCACTTTTTCAGGTGAAGTCGTAGCAAAGTTTTATGACTTCACTTGAAAAAGTGCCACTTTGATTGTCGAACATTTTGAGAAGTAAGCACTTTGCAAATTTCAGCAAACTTCGTGAATTCATTTACAAAGCGAAAGTTGCCATCTTCACTTATCTCCAGTGCCAGAATGGAGGTATATATGAAGACATTTTATTAGAACAATGAACCAAATTGCCTTACAGGCCATACAGAAGGGGAGGTAAGGGAAGGGTTTGTTACAGCAGACCCTGTGTGCACCATGACTATACAGTTCAGAGGAGCACCAAGAGAAGCAAAGAGGTGCCAGACAGTAACCTGCATCACCTCCCCGAGCCCAGGCAAAGCCCATCCCCTACCAAATCTGTCCATGTCACCATAGAACCATTGCCAGTATGAGGATGCTTCTCTTTACCTCAAAGGGTAGGAAAGTATAACCACCAACAAGTGGTATTTGGAAATAATAAGAGAGGGCTTAGGCCGGCCCAGTGGTGCTGAGGGTTGAGGTGCTGGACGCCACACCTCGCACTACACCGGCGACCCAAGTTCGGGAGCAAGCTCGGGCGCTGGTGAGTTGGCAGGGGCAGGCTGAGGATGGAGTATCCTTGTGGTGCTGTCCTCCCCAGGTGAATGGGTTGGGTCGGCTCAGCGTGCCAGCGACCCCTGGTGGAGACCAGGGGATGTTGCAGCAAGCCGGGCAGCACAAAATCAGCGTGGCCGACGCCAGCAATATTGCCGTGTGCCAGAGCATCAGGGCGTGCCCACACAGGGGTTGGGGAACCAGTGTAGAACAAGGAAAAGACTGGCTTCGTGGGACAGGCGATGGCACCAGTCCCCCCATGCCCTCCGCCGGGTTCTCCTCGGCTGGCCTTCCAGTTCCTTCCTCCAGGGCCCACTTGCAGCCATAGTCTGACTTACAAGAGAGCTCAAGAGGCGAGGGCTACCCTCCCTGGGCTGGTGAAACCAGGGGTGCTGGCTGCGGGGGGGGAGGCACAGTCTGAGGGATCCACAGGGGGGCAGGATAAAGGACTGAATGTCCAAGAGAAGGTCCCACGAGCCGTGACCAGACCAAAATAGATAAATAAAAAATAGAGGGCTTAACCCTTCAGTTTATACAAATTCCAAAGTTAAGAAAATTCAGTATTCACAGCTTCATTGCCAGTACAGAAACTTCAACTGGAATTGTAGGTGAGGAAGTTGTTAGAGTTAAATGCTATGGAGACGGTTCCCATTTCTCAGCTGGGAAAGGGCTTCACTTGCAAGTACTGTCTAACTCTGAAGAAAAATGGGGAATGGTGACCAATTCTGGACCTAAGGCTCTTGAACTGGCATCTGAAGAGGGAAAGGTTCAGAATGGTGCACTAGACAGTGATTCCATCCCTACAACAAGGGGATCGGCTAGGGTCCCTTTTTACATCCCAGTAAGATCCTGCCTCAAAAAAATATTTAAGATTCAGAGTAGAGCATGCTCAGTTTCAAATCAGACTAATGCCCTTTTATCTGAACACAGCACTCAGGATGTTAATAGATTGTTTTTCAGTGGTGGCAGCCTTCCTGTGCAGGCAGGGTGTAGTGATATTTCCTTACCTAGACAACGGTGTGGAAGAAAAAGTGCCAAACCAGAGTGCTCGAGTTAAAGCTACCAACAGTTTGTGTTTTCCCAGGACAGTCCCTGTTTTAGGCAGCATGTCCCAGTGTCCCCACAAGTTTTGCAAAATGTCACTTTTGTCCTGGTTTTTGCTTACTTGTCCCAGTTTTGTCCCTTCTTTTTTTTTGCTGACTGCTAATCTGTGAGTGACAGTTATTTCAGCACCACTGTGGCGCTGCTTGAGCTGGACAACAGTTTGCAACTTCAACCCCTGTGCCTATGTTGTACCGCAAGCATGTTAGCGGGAGCACAGTAAAGCATATTCCTTCCTGTTAGGTTAGATTAGGTAGTAGTGCAAACAAGTGCATGTGGACGTTTGCCTGCCAGCAGCTGAGAGGGACTCCAGACAGAAGAGACTGGCAGCAGGGAACTAAGGTACCTGAACCTGAACCTGATCAGCTGTAGGGAAGTGTGTGAACACAGTCTGGTGTGGTCGTGGGAGTCACTGAAGTAAAGTTTGCTCAGCAAATGAGGGGAGTGTAAGCGGGTTGGATGGGACTGTCAGCAATACATGCAGCTCGAATGTCTGAACACAATTTAATGCAGGTTTGCTTCTAATGAACTTTCTGTACATCATGATTTGGAGCTTGTTGCAGCAGAGTGATGTATTGTTTTAATCTGGAGGTTTGCTACTGGTGTTACTGTGGGGCAGCATGGCCAGAGCAAGCAGCAAAATTTGATTGTGTGCAGCATTACCTGCAGTGGTGCCCATGGGAGTGACATGGTGGTGGTGGGGGGGGCATGGTCAGGATGGACCCTGTCCCAGTTTTAGGCCACACAAAGTTGGTAGTTTTAGCTTGAGTCAGACTGTGAGGGGGCACCTTGCAGAGATTAGGTGTCCTGCTAAACTTAGAAAAGTTACTCTTGGAACCCAGTCAGATCCTGGATTTCATAGATGCAGAGTTGAACACAGAACTGTGCAAAAAATTCCTGCTTCTGCGAAAGGCCGAAGCTGTAATTCACTGTGCAGACATGTTCCAGGAAGGTCAACCAAGGATTGCACAGGAATTTGTGAGACTTCCGAACCACAGGAGTTCTACCACAGCAGTGGTTCCATGGCCCAGGTTACAAATGAGGGATATTTAGTACCACCTCTAGTATCAAGCAAATCGATACAAACACTTTAGGGATGGAAAGAAATGTACAACCTCTGGTATTCTCTTCCTTCAGTCTCTGCTGACAAACATTCTCACCACAGATGCATCCCTACTGGGATGGGGAAGAGATCTGGATGGAAAAATAGTGAATAGAATTAGGTGCTCTCAGGAAAGAAAGGAGCACATAATCTAGCTGAAGTTCGGATCAGCGTGGCTTTCTCCTCCCTGTTACAAGCCCAAACAGTCTTGATAGGACAACACATAAACAAATGGGGAGGTATAGTAGTAGCCACAGACATGGCCAGATATTTCTCGAATTTTCTTAAGAGTTTCTCTCTCTCCTGCCCCTACTGTGTAAATGGAGAAAGCAAGAGATTTCTCTAGAAATATCAGGAAATATCTGGCCATGTCTTTGGCTGGGACTGTACCTGATCTTTAAAACTTTGTACGGTCAATCAGATTCTGGAGGCTGGCTTTCATTGTCTGAAGGCAAACCTCTCTGCAGTACACCTAGCAATAAAGGAGAATGTATCAGCAAATTGGCACAGCAGAACTGGCCATGTAACCCATGAATGGTTTCTGAACCAAATGGTGCAGAACTTCATGATCTTTGGGGTTATCTCAGTTATCAAGTTACACTGTAGGAGCCTTCACCACTGGTGAAGGGGAGTCCACGGGCAAGATTTTCAGCAGTTCAACTTGGGCCACCCACGCTGTTGATGTCTGCCAATGTCAGCAACCCTATATAGGCATGGGTGGCCTGTCTTCCTCCTCAATTCTTTCCCACCATTGACTTGCAAGCACAGTCTCTGTGGAAACTTCTTCACAGTACTGGCGCCTTTTTTGGCCTACGGCCGTTTTTTCCTGCAACCCATACTAAAATCTCTTTTTAGAGATTTTTTTCGTTTTGTTTATATCAAGAGTTAATCCTTCTTCTCTTTTCTGCAGCTGCAGAAAGAAGATTTACTTCTACAGATGAACACTGTTTGTGTCTGCCATCTTGGGCCTGACCATGACGTCTCCGACTGTGAGCTCTACCAGAAGTTTAATCAAACAACCCTCAGGTGATGCAAGAAGGCTCTAAAACAATTCATGGAACAACAGGTAGCCAGCTCCGGGAAGGGGTCCTCCAGAGCCCCGGCTGCCCAGTCGCCCCCACCAGATCTTCGAGCTCCCAGGCCTCCAGTGCCTGAAACAAGTCATAAAAAAGACCAAGATCGCAACTGCTCCCCCCCGGTGATGATCCCATTCCCCGTCACCCTCTTCTTCTGTCCTGGTCTCTGTTCCTACCAGACCCTTAGCAACAGCTCCTCTGCCCAACTCTCAGGGCGCTCGGCCATCGACCTCTGGGTTGTCAGCCCCTCCACCATCGATGATGACTCTGACCAGGCCTGCCCCTTCTTCTCCTCCCAGGGTTACAAGTTCATCCGGCTCCCAGGATGGAGGGTCATCGGCTTCCGTGCTGTCAACCCCCCCCCGTCGATGACCACTGTGGACCTGAACAAAGTACTAGTTAAATTCACAAATGTACTCATTCAGCAGCTGGGTGCCTTCAACGGGCCCTCTTTGCCAGCACCGTTGATGACAGCTTTGTTGCTGACACCTGTTCGTCAATCTTGGGAGATTCCCGCGGGCCATCACCAGTGCATCCGACACCAGACTTTGGCGAGGAGGTCGACATCAAGGAGGAGTATCATCCTGAACTCATCCTCCCTGATGACAAGGAGAATGAAGAGGAAAAGGAAGAAATCCTCATCTCAGATAAGTCCTGTATCTCTTCAGTCAGTGAGGACTCTGTCAAGTATACTCCAAGGTCTCCTCCTGAGGATGCCACCTTTTTCAATGTCATGAAGCAATTGTCTGCTACAATGGGCTTCATGACTGAGGAGAAGCATGTCACCAGGAAAGACCTGGTGGACTTCCTGGAGGTTCCTGAATCTCTCCCTAAAATCATTCCTCCTATGCTTCCAGTGCTGAAGAATGCCACTACGGCAGCCTGGCACAGTCCAGACATGGTGCCAGCTATGCCACGTAGGACAGACAAACTCTGTAATGCACCTCGGGGCCTTCCTTATTTGCTGCCCAGGCCAAAACTCACTCGGTGGTTGTCAAGGCAGTCTATGACAGATCTAAGACACCTAAGCACCTTAGCTCCCTTCCCCCAGACAAGGAATCCCGCAGGATTGACCTCTGGGGTAAAAGGGTTTATGCCTCCTCCACTTTGGGCCTGAGGATTGTAAACTGTCACATAAGGTTAAATTTCAGAATGCCAGCTGGAGAAAGGGCAAAGCTGCTGCCCAAGCCCTTCCTGATGGCTCCCAGAAGCACGACTTGCTCCAGTGCTTGCAAACTGCGGAGAATGTCAGTAAACATCTCCTCAGGGTCCTGTGTGATATGGCCAGCACAGTGGCCAGGGTAGCTGCCACTGGCATATGTCTTCATAGTCACTCCTCACTTAGGGTCTCTGGATTTGTGGCCAGTGTGCAAAACAAGGTGCTTAATGTCCCTTTCAATGGCACCAAGCTCTTCGGCCCTGATGTCCAGAACCTCATAAATGATCTGCAGGCTTCTGGCATGGCCATTAAGTCTGTCCAGTCTCTCTACCACACTCATCCCCGAGGTAGAGGGCAGTCTACTTTTCGTAGACAGGCCAATAGGCCAGGCTCAGGCCCCCTTCCCCCATACCCAGGGTAAGTGCAGAGCCCAGATTTCCTTGCCTGCCCCCTCCAATACTGGAGCAGCAGCCAAGCACCCCAGAAATGGTGGACCAGCCTCCACAACTAGTTCCACCTCAGTCTGACTCCTTGCCAGACCACCCTCCTCTGGTCAAGACCCAGAAGGTGGTGGTCAGAGGTCGGGTCTCCCTCCATCTGAATCAGTGGAGAACCATAACTTCAGATGCATGGATCCTGCAGATCATTGAGATGGATCATACCCTGGAGCTCATCCAGCAGCCTCCAGATAACCCTCTCCCACCCTCAAACTATCCCCCAACTCACTTGTCTGTTCTCTGGGAGGAAGTACAGTCTCTTCTGCACAAGTAGGCAGTCGAACTGGTGCCAAGGTGACACAGAAATTGGGTTTTATTCCAGGTTTTTCTTGGTCCCCAAAAAGGCCCAGAGATCTGAGACCCATTCTAGATCTAAAGGACCTCAATCTCTGTCCAGTATAAAAAGTTCCAGATGATAACTTTGCCAGGTCTCATGCCCCTCCTCAAAACTGGGAACTGACTCTGTTTACTGGACATGCAGGACACTTACCTGCACATTTCGGTCTTTTCTCCTCACAGGAGGTTTCTCTGTTTTACCTTTCAGGGAGAGCATTACCAGTTCAAAGTCCTGCCCTTTGGCTCATCCTCTGCACTGCATGTCTTCACCAAGTTATCAGCAGCGGTCGCAACAGCTCTCAGAAGAGAGGGACTGTACATCTTCCCTTACCTGGATGATTGGCTTCTCAAGGCCCTTTCCAGGGAACTACTCTTGCTGACTCCGGAGCACACTCTTCAGCTCTTCCACTCTCTGGGCGTAGTGGTCATCCTGCCCAAGTCTGTTCTAGTACCGTCCCAAAGACTGCAGTACATTGGGGCGGTTCTGTATTTTGAGCGGGGCCAGGCCTTCTTACCCCAAAACAGGGCGGAAGGCCTTATGGCACAGGCTCAAGAAGTCGCTCAGAGTCAGTACAGATTGTACCTCAGGCTATTGGGTGTAATGGCTGCGGCCATTCCCACTGTTCCACTTGCCAGACTTCATATGTGCACCCTTCAGTGGACCCTCAGAGTGCAGTGGGACCAGTGCACAGACAAGTTGGATCAACAAGTCCTGATCTCCTCCCCAGTTCGCAAGGTACTGCAGTGGTGGATGGACCCCTTGAATCTTCTTCAAGGGGTTCGCTTCCAGAGTTCTTCCTCATATCAGATTCTAACCACAGATGTTTCTGGTCCAGGCTGGGGAGCACATCTGGGTCCCTTTCAAACCCAGGGCTCCTGGTCCCAGTGGGAAGCTGTCCTGCATGTCAGTGTCTTGGAGATGAGAGCGCAGTGCTCTATGCTATACAGACATTTCAGGAGCACCTTTTTCCAGGCCAGCTGCTGGTGCAGTTGGACAGTCTGAGTGTCATCTGCTACATCAACAAGTAGGGTGGGACTCACTCATACCCCTTTGCAGGAAGGCCATGAGAGTGTGGTTTTGGGCACTGGAGCATAGTCTGACACACTCTGTGGTCCATGTGCCAGGCGTCCTAAATACCCTGGCGGACAGTCTCAGCAGGACTTAGTCCAGCATGCATAAATCAGAACTTCTCTCATCCATAGCAGAAGATATGTTTGACAGATGGGATTATCCAGAGCTGGCTCTTTTTGTGTACCCACTCAACACAGAACTGCCCAATTTCTACTCACTAGATCCAGGGCCTGGAGTTTTCCGATGAGATGCGTTGTCCCTTTCTTGGAGCGGGAGATTTCTGTACACATTCCCTCTATTTCCTCTAATTCAGAGGTTGCTGATCAAACTGCAAGTGGAGGGGGCCAGCATGATTCTGGTAGCCCCATTCTGGCCTCGCCAGATATGGTTCCCTCTGCTTCAGCAGCTGGCAGAGGAACCTCCGGTCCTTCTGCCCCTTTGCAGGAATCTGCTGACTCAGAATCAGGGGACCCTGGTTCATCCCAATCTCAGGTTCATCCATCTGCATGCATGGCTCCTGAGAACGTACCGCCAGGTATCTTTTTTTTTTTTAACAGGGTTGTGGACATCCTGGTGGCCGTCCGCAAGCCATCCACCCATGCCATGAAGTGGAAGCAGTTTGCCATCTGAGCTGCCAAACATTTCCTAGACCCATTCTCCTACCCTGTGAATCATGTCCTGGACAACCTGATTTCTTTGTCTGACTCAGGCCTCCAGTATTCCTCACTCAAGGTCCACCTTTCAGCTATTTCTGTCTTTCATGAGCCCATGGGTGACCGTACTATTGCTCAGCTGGATGTCTCCCATACCATTCTCAGGGGCATCCTGCACCTGAAGCTCCCAATCTGTGCCCCAGTCCTGGCTTGGGACTTAAACTTTATTTTGGAAAAGCTGACCCTGTCTCCTTTTGAGCCAGTCATGACTTGCAATTTGCACTTTCTGTCTTGGAAAGTGCTGTTTTTAGTTGTGGTTACTTCTGCTCAAAGAACTTCAGAGCTGCAGGCCCTCTGGTACAAGGAGCCTTATTTGAATTTTTACAAAGACAGGGTATCTTTGCACACAGATCCTAAATTTCTACCTAAGGTGGTCTCTGAGTTCACCCTTAATTACTCTATCCGCCTTCTTGTTTATTTCCCTGAGCATGCCAATCCAGAGGAAGCACTGCTCCATACATTAGCTGTGCACTGCACTTTGAAGTATTATCTGCTTCAGATTAAAGAGTTCAGAAAGTCTAAGCAATTGTTTCTTTTGCCCCAGGTAGAGAGGGCGCTTCAGTTTCTAAGCAATGTTTATCCAAATGGTTGGCAAATTGATTTGTGTTCTGCTATAATAAGTATGGCACAGAATTGCCTGGTGCTGTCAAAGCTCATTCCACCAGAGGCATAGCTACCTCAGTAGCTTGTTTCAAAGGGGTTTCAGCCACTGACATTTGTGTGGCAGCCATCTGGAATACAGTCCACACTTTTACCAAACATTACAGGCTGGACATTGCCTCTAGAGCTTGTGCAGGCTTTGGCAGGACCATGCTACAAGGACTCCTATATTAAGTTTATGGAGATCCAACCTCCCAGACTGTCTGTTTTCACTTGTCACTGCTTGATACTCACTCCTATGGTGTAATCTGATGACTGAGATACCCCTGAAGAAGATAGAGCAGTTACATAAGAACTTACCATAACAGTAGATCTTCAAGGGGATCTCAATCATCAGGTATGATTTTCCTCCCACCATCCCCCCTTCTTGGGGCTCCTGTCCAGGACCTGGCTATCTGCTGTTTCCAAACTTTTATTTAGAGCTGGGTCCCTCTTTCTCTCCTTGGTTCCTCAGGGTGTGAGCTTTGCTTCCTTCATTTCCGGAGGGAAAGAACTGAGGAGGGAACAGTGCCTCCCACACCTATATAGGGTTGCTGATATCAGTGGACGGTGTGGGCAACGCCAGTTGTACTGCCGAAAATCTTCTGTGTGGATTCCCCTTTATTGACAGCGAAGGTTCCTACAGGGTAACCTAATGACTGAGATCCCCTCGTAGATCTACTGTTATGGTAACTTCTTACGTAACTTTTCTTTTCGGAGATTGGGAGTGTCAGGCCATAGATCTGTTTGTCTCATGGGAAAACAGAAAGCTACCCCAATTCTGTGGCAGACTCTCTCAGTGAGGACAGTTCCAAATAACTTACTAGCTCTCCTGTAAAAAGAAAACAGGTTACTGTGTGTATTTCATCTGTTTCTGCTGTTTCACAAAGTGCTATTGGAATTGAGAAAGGAGAATGCAACAGTGATTCAGATGCACTGGACTGGGCAAGGCAGTTATGGTACTCACTGATGCTGACAATGTCACGGAGAATGCGAACAGGACTGAAGCAAGACTGTCTGACTCTGTCCCAGGGTATGGTGCAAATTCCTTCATTTAGGAGCAGGATTCTTGAGTTTAAATACACTATCCTGAACCTCTCCAACCAGGTCCTGGAAGTTTTGAAAGTTTCTGGAAAGCCTGCAACCAGGAAAACCTGATTTAAAATAGAAAAGATTCTGTATTTTGTGCGACTCTCACCAAGTCATTTCAAAAACTGTGGATATGTCTGTGTTTTGGATTACTTGATCCACTTAAGGGGCTCCAAGGACTAAGATCATCTATCCTTAAAGAGTAGCTTCCTAGTAGCTGCTTGCCCCAGCCCATTCGATAACTTACCCCTACAGACGGCTACTGAATGAAGTGTGGTATAACAAGTCATTCTGTATCAAAAGTTATTTTACTCATAAAATTAAAATCAAACCCACCGGCAACAAAAGAACCAAGTAAACCATGCCCCCACTTTGGCACATGCAGCCCCGTTTTGTGATGTCACAAAATGAAGGCTGCGTGAGCGTGACCATTCACTTGTAACAGGGCCAATATTGTCACATAGTTTTAGACTATTTACTGTTGGGATTTTCATAAATCAAAGCAATTAATCGATTAATAGGGACCCTATTAGTCGATTGATGGCTTTGATTTTTGAAAATCCTGACTGTAGATAGTCTAAAACTATATGACAATATCAGCCCCATTATAAGTGAATGGGGCACGCTCACGCAGCCTTCGTTTTGTGACATCACAAAACAGGGCTGCATGGGCCGACGTGGGGGCGTGGTTTGCGGACCAGGAAGTTGGTCCTTTTGTTGCCGGTGGGCTTGATTTTGATTTTACAAGTAAAACAACTTTTGATATAGAACAACTTGTTATGCCACACTTCATTGGGTGCTGTCTGACGGGGTAAGTTATCGAATGGGCTGGGGGAGGGCAGCACAACTATCAGTTGGAAGCTGCTCTTTAAGGTACATTTGGCAGCTTTTTTTCTTTCAGATATGCATGTGGGGAAAATCCTTGGCATCTTACCTAGAGTTCAAGAGATTGTTTAAACACTTGAACCATCTGCCACCCCTCCTGGTAAGGGAATCAGTTTTACTGTGGGACTTAAAATTAATACTGATACAATTGATGGCTCCTCCAATTGAGACTATATTTTCATCAGAACCCTTAAACATAACCGTGAAAACTGTGTTTCTAGTACCCATTACTGCTGCAAGAAGGTCAGTGAGTTGCAGACACTTTGTACTGGCCCTAATTTCGTTATAATTTAATCAATCAATCAGTTTTTAACCAGGAAAAAACACTATTGAGTGAGCTTATTTACAAAGTGGCCCTGGGTGGACAGGAACAACATGAAATGCATCTACAATATGGTATACAGAGATTAAACAAAAAGAAATACAAGGCAATGTGATATGCATCTACAATATGGTATACAGAGATTAAACAAAAAGAAATACAAGGCAATGTGAAATGCATCTACAATATGGTACACAGACATTAAACAAAAAGAAATACAAGGCAATGTGAAATGCATCTACAATATGGTACACAGAGATTAAACAAAAAGAAATACAAGGCAATGTGAAATGCATCTACAATATGGTACACAGAGATTAAACAAAAAGGAATACAAGGCAATGTGAAATGCATCTACAATATGGTACACAGAGATTAAACAAAAAGAAATACAAGGCAATGTCATGCATCTACAATATGGTACACAGAGATTAAACAAAAAGAAATACAAGGCAATGTGAAATGCATCTACAATATGGAGTACATTGATTAAGCGAAGAGAAATACAAGGCAATGTGAAATGCATCTACAATATGGTACACAGAAATTAAACAAAAAGAAATACAAGGCAATGTGAAATGCATCTACACTATGGTACACAGAGATTAAACAAAAAGAAATACAAGGCAATGTGAAATGCATCTACGATATGGTACACAGAGATTAAACAAAAAGAAATACAAGGCAATGTGATATGCATCTACAGTATGGGGTACATTGATTAAACGAAGAGAAATACAATACAACAGGAATGTCTAAAGACGGGTGGATATAAGGGTGAGATAGGATTACATATTCCTAACAGTCAATAGATAAAAGAAAAAGCAATAAGATACACAGTATATACAAAGCATACAATTTTCAAAAAAGGAGAGGGGCAAGAAGGGGTAGAGGGAGTAGTAGAGAACCATGAGGTTAAGGGAGGAGCATCACAGAGGACATAAGACAATAAAGAAGGTTAAGGGAAGGGAAAAAATGGAAGGAAGGGATGGAGAAGAGGGGGGAATGCGGGAGGGGTGGCTAGACTAGAGACTCAGGGATAAGGTGGATCATAGGATGTATGAGTCAAGGAGCCGCAGGTCATGATAACTTGCCTTTCTAACCCCTAACTCAAATTTTCTATCATTCATATATTTGTCCAACACAGTTTTAACCCTTAGGCTGCCAACAGAATTAGAACATATAGGAATTCTGGATTAATATATCAGACCATGGCCCTGCAAGGATTAAAGGAACTCAATGAAGTACATGTAACTGTTTCCTCCGGTAGTCTGTTCCATGCATCAACAACTCTTTGGCTGAACCAGGCTCTTGTTTACTGGTTCTGTAGAATTGTCCCCTCAACTGCAGTTTATGGGCTCTAGATCCCCTCACTAATGATTTATCCTCAAGGCCCAGACAAATCCATGCATCTTCATTTGGGAATGCTTAAAGGATACCTAAATAACATTTTGACAACAAACTATTCAAAAATGTGACTCTGTAGGTGACTAAAGGAAAGGCTGCTTTATTCATTACTGCTAAAACTACATTTACATAATTTACCTAAATGTGGTTCCAGAGCATTTGAAAATTGTAAAATCAGCCTTCCAATTTCACAAAAACTGTCTTACCTGCTTCCTAAAATGGCTGCCAAATGTATTATGTGATGACATCATTGGAGCCAAAGTCAGAGAGATATATGGCTCTTTATAGTGCTAACTAGTTCTTTTTTCTCTTTGTGTAGAATAGTTTCATCCAGATGGTCAAAACCACGTGCATTATTTTGTATAATGCACGTTAGGCTATGGTTCTGTTCATTTTGTTTACTTTAACATGCTAAAAATGTGTTTTAATCCAACCAACTTTCTCTGTGGCAAACCACAGTGCAGTACAAATCTTGAATAACCTGGTGCTGTAGTGGTTATGGTGGAACCAGGATGCTACAGTGGGGGTGCTGGGGTGGTGTGCATGCTTAATATGCACTTTTGAACATTTTCAGTAAACCTTTATATTTTCTGCTGTTATTCTTTTTAGTATGTTTTTGACACAACCTACAAATGTAATCCATAGTTTGAATGTAAACATTTGTACAATCAATAAATCAGACTTTTTCAACAAAGTGAAATGCAGTAAGTAGCAGCAAGCAAGTACGTTACTATGTGGGGGGGTGCAGCCACACCCTTCACCACCCCCTAGAGCCACCACTTTTTTGTAGCAAAGTTCTCGTGCAGACCAATGTTAGAGTTCATACTTTCTCGAAACTCAATTGTACTGTATAGTAGGTTATATTAGCGCTCCGATAATATTAGCGCTGTTAACGGAGACACCCGCATGTGCTAATATTATCTGAGCGCTCATATTTTCCCAAATTATGTGCAGAAAGTGCTTAGCAATACTGTGTTGTGGAGACTTGACAGACAGCCTAATCAACATACTGCTACCAATACAGTACTTTATTTAGTTGTGCACACAAAGTAAGTTAATATAAAGAAAAGTAACCCAAGAATCACAAAAAAAGCCCTTCAGGTCCAGTCATTGAATGTGCACTCACTCTTACTGTTGCTGGTGATCCTGCCCCCCCCCCCCCGCCATAGTAGCTAAGTTTGTACCCACTGTGCTTCTGCTGTTCGTCGTCTGCTTCTTTCAGATTGCATTACTGGTATCTAAATAAAGAAGGAAGCAGAAAGCAGAATGAGTGCACACTTGCGAGCTACAGAGGCTGTGTACCTGAACACTCGGCGAGATCCTGCCCACATACAGCACCAGTCTCCATGGGATTTACATTTGACTTGGGACTGGGACGACTGCATACACTTCAGCAGAGACATACAGCTCCTGTAAGTACTGCACCAAACAACTGGAAAAGTCAGCAGCTTCAGGGCAGGGGGGGAGCACTGGTGTTTAAGTGAAAGTATAGCTTTACCACTGCAGTCAGCTGTGAGTGTCTGAAGAAGACCTATGGTACACACTGAGGCTGGCTGATTAAGATTCCTGAGCTGTAACTACCGGTACACTGAGTGCTAAGTATATCGGGTGCCAATATGTGTGCCAGGGCTGCTACCGCTAAATATATCGGGCGCTAATATAACCTGCTATACAGTATGCTTGTCTTGTCTTCTTTTTCCATGGGAAATAAGAAAAATAAATATCAGCATTTATATAGTGGTTTTCATACACATTGTATCCCAAAGTGCTTTACAAGCAATACTAGACTGGTAGTGAAGTGACTGAACGTATAGTGGCAGCCATTTCATACATTAATATCCACACACAGCCTTGGACAAATTGCATGAACTGGTTTTATGGGAAGGGGAATGTTGGCCAGGACAACGGGGTCAGGTAGTGACCAAGGTGCTGGCAGACCCACATCTTATTTCTCACTGTAATCTGCTCATATTTCTCTCCTTCTGTCTTCCCCCTTCCCCGAATATAGCAGTACCTTGCAAGAGTGGCCATCTCAGTTCCCCTCTGGTATTCATTCTTCACTATTCCTCCTCACACTGAAAACTGGTGAGCGCATCACCCGTCTGCATCATGAATGCAAGTTGTACAGTCTCTGTTTTATTTTGACATATCAAATATAAACATATCGGACTTCCGGTGATGTCATCGTCTTAATGGCAGCTTAGCTCTGTGACTCTTACCCCGATGCAACAAAATCCAAAGTCATCAATAGGAAAACCGATGCCTTCCCCAGCTAAAGCCACCAGAATGAAGGCTAACAGACCCTTGCACACCCCGATGCAGAAACTTAGAGAATTATTACAAGCAGAACAGGAGGATACGGCAGAGGCCCGAATAGGGACGGACGACCGCCAATCAACAACACAGCATGAAACTGGCCTACCCACAGAACTCATCAAAACAATCATGCAAACGGCACAGATGGTCCAAAATATAGACCAAAAGCTCTCGGACCTCCGTGCCGAATTGAATAATATAGACCACAAGACGGAGCAAATAGAACTAAGCCTTACCCAAACATTGGAACAGACAGACAGGCAGGACCGCCTACTACTGTATCTTTTAGCTAGAGACAGAGAGATACCCAAAGAATCGACAACCTACAGGGTAGGTCCAGAAGGCAGAATGTTAGAGTTTATGGGATCTCGGAGGGCGCGGAGGACAAGCATAAGGACACCGAAGCATTCCTAAAGGATCTGCTGTGGGAACTCCTACCCCTCCTGGAAGGCCTCGACCTCTCAATGGATCGAGCTCATTGATCCTTAGCGCCCAGACCCCTCGACCCTAACGCCAGGCCACGACCGCTGATCGCACGCTTCACCCAGTATAACTCAAAGGAGGAGGTACTGAGATGTGCCTGGCAACAGGGACCTCTGACTTTCCGGGGCCAAAGAATTACTTTGGACAACGACCATGACACCTCAGTACAAGAAGCATGTAGAGCTCTTTGGCCTAGAGTGAAGCTGTTAAAGGCCAAATCCATTAAGGCTCAGGTACTCTTCCCTGCGTGGATGAAAGTGTCGACGGATAAAGGAGTGAAAATCTACCCTGATTTACTTGCTGGATCTGAATACCTGGAATCGCTGTCAATACCTATCCCTACGATGCACAAAGAAAAACTGGAAAGAGATTTACTTGCATCTGCATGGTCGGTGCCACAAAAAGGCGCGGATCTCCCAGGCTCCACAAAGAAAGCTCCCTCATCAGATCTACGTTCTGGCATCTCATTGCTGCTCCAAAGATATGGTGACCCCTCCAGAGTGGATAAACAAGCACAGCACCTGAGGGCAGATCCGAGCTTCATCCAATCAGAAGAAGTGCATACTTGAACTAAAAGATCGATTAGGTAGATATCTGCCTTCTTTGGCCTTCTTTGGCTCTCGGGCCAATCGGATCCTCCTTGTTGGAACCCCCCCCCCACCCAGATACCTGCATGCCTGTTTCCTCGCTGAACGTCCTCCTGTACCGGGAGCTAGCTGGCTGACTGAAGAATATACCAACGGAAGCAGCTGTTTTGGAGACCGGACTGATAATTTTCGGCAGAAAGGACTCTTGCAAGTTTGTATATGTAAGATTGGCCGGTGGCCTGATCGTTTGCAGGGGGGAGGGATAGAAATGGGAAAAAAAAAAGAAAAGTCTTCTCATTCGATGAGGGTGGGGATGGGCAGTTGGTCTGGGGGGGAAGCGGAGGGGTTGGCTAGGGGTCCTGGGAGGGCTGGAGGCCTGCTGCAGGGACAGGGAGGATTACTTCCTCTACTTGGATACTGAAGTCCTGAGGCTTTCCTGAGAGGCGTATCTCTGCGTAATAGGCCCACCGATGTGGCAAGGCCACAGTAGGGCTAGGTAGGAGGCTATGTTCTACTGCTCTAAGGGGAAACACAGTACTCAGCCAGGGCTGCACCTTTCGCCTTGGATTCTCTTATCACGCACTCCCTTGTTGGTTGCGGGCCTTCAGGGAAAGGGAAAGGTTTGTTTTCGGGGTTTTATTTATGGGAAAAGAAATAACAAAAAACACAGCTATGCATCTTTATTTAATATTTAAGTCTGCACTCAGGATGTCGCGGGGGGGTTGGAGGAAGTGAGCTCTGTCGTTCGGCTCAGATATTGGCATCATGGGGCTGCATCCTGTAAAGGGATTTTCCCTAGGACTAATAGTGTGTCTTTGGATTTACTTGAGTCCCCTATTTCTAGCCCTAGAGGCTAACGCCCATAAGCTGGACTCCTTCCAGCTTAACCTAGGAAGTCAATAGAAATTGAATGCTGTGAGGGTAGACTGGGGTCATATTACCCGACCACTCACAAAATGTTACAGTTCCACTGCCTGCATAGGAGTTATGATAGTGGAACAAGTTATAATTACTTGGTTTCAAAGTTTAAAAGTTCGTTTTCAGTTTATGGTTGCTAATTCTTTGGGTACTAGCTGTATTATCTGTCAAAATAGCAACAGATCTAAGTCAGAAAAATGCGGTAAGCACAGCAAAGCAAAATGGCATAATGCAAATAGAGTATATGAATAGACAGCCTTCAAAAATCCTCTCATTTAATATAAACGGCTGTACTAGTCCGATAAAGAGAAAGAAGATGTTGAGAGACTTGTCACTTCAAGACTGCGAAGTTAATTTTCTTCAAGAAACACACCTATCCCCTTCAGAAATACTGAAGGTGAAGTCTAAAAAGTTTCCCCAGGTGTTCCACTCCTCCCTTCAGAGTGGAAGGAAGAGAGGAGTTGCACTCTTACTTGCGGCTTCACTTCCATTCGAAGTGCAGGAGGTGGTGGAGGACCAGGGCACTAGATACATTATAGTGATTGGTAAGATACGGGATACCATGATCACATTTGCAAATGTCTACCCCCAGGCTCACCAATCTCTGTTTACTCATCCCTAATACAACTGATAGCAGAAAAAGCAAAAGGTATTTTGGTCATGGGGGGAGACTGGAACCTAATCTTTGACAGGGCTCTTGATACCACCTCTCAGATTCCAACTACAGATCTCAGTAAAGCCCGATCTGTCAAAAAACTATTGGAGCAAGTGGGGTTAAAAGACATATGGAGAGAGAAGTATTCCAGGACTAGGGAATATACCTGTTATTCCCCTAGGTTCAAGATTTTTTCCAGGTTGGATACTTTCTTTACTTTCTCGCAGAACCTGACCGAGTTCTCTGCCATGTGGGTGGGAACCTGTACAATTTCGGATCATAATCTGATATTCCTGGAAATAGATTTTAACCTCCCTATAAAGAGGACACACTGGAGATTAAACTGCTCACTCCTTCAAGATAGGGATATAGTCCAAGAAATTAAACAACACATTGCCAGAACCCTAGAGGAAAATGTTAAAGAGGGAACTACTCCACAGATGATTTGGGACACGGTTAAAGTCATGGTTAGGGGGAAACTCATAGCTATTGCCTCTGCAAAAAAAAAGGATGGTAAACAAAGACTGCAGGAACTTTTGTTGCATATTAAACAACTAGAAGACGCACAAAAGCTCAAATGGGACAAGAATAGGAATCGGGAGCTCGGTACAAAGTGGAGGGAATTGGGAGAACTCCAAAGAGCGGAGGTGAAGAAGGCCTTATTTTTTCTGAAACAGAAGTTTTACGAAGGAGGACCCAGGGCATCTAAACTATTGGCTTTCAGGCTAAGGCGACAGCAGGTGGGCACCGCTATCACTAAAATATTATCCCCAAATACCGGTAAAGTAGGCACGAAGCTAACAGACATATCTGAGGCCTTCGTCTCATATTGCTCCGACTTGTATCGGACTCCCGAAGAGACAACCCCTGTTGAGAGGGAGAGATTTTTAATGCCCCTCTCGCTCCCTACTCTTCCCAAGAGGCAGGCCAATCCTTGATTAGGCCAATTTCACAATCAGAAATCTTAAACACAATTAAGTCCCTAAAGACAGGCAAATGCCCTGGACCGGATGGTTTCAGTGCAGAGTTCTACAAAACCTTCAAAAAGGAGGTGGTTCCCCTCTTCTCAGAGGTTTACTGTGCTATCTGGAAAGATGGTTGCTCTGTCCCACCATCCTGGCAATATGCCACTGTCTCATTGATTCATAAGGATCATAAAGATCCAACCCGATGTGAATCCTACAGGCCCATCTCGCTACTTAATTCAGATTACAAAATTCTCACCTCGATTATAGCTTCCCGACTAAACTTACTTTTGCCGAACTTGATCAACATGGACCAGACGGGTTTTGTTTCTGGACGTCAGGCCCCGGATAGTGTCTGGACCACCCTGAACACTATTGACTCCATCCATCGGGCCCGAACTCCAGCATGCCTTATGAGCTTAGATGCGGAGAAGGCCTTTGATAAAGTCTCTTGGAGCTTTCTATTCTTAGTGCTGGAGACTATGACTTTCCCGTGCCCGTTCATAGACAGCATAAAATCACTATATACTGGCCCACAGGCATATATACGGGTAAATGGGAGCTTGTCAGAGAGGTTCAGATTGAGTAGAGGAACAAGGCAGGGCTGCCCCCTTTCCCCGCTGCTATTCGCACTTTATAGTGAGCCACTGGCTGAAGCCATTCGCCAATCAGAAACTATTCGGGGAATTGAGGTGGGGGGAGTGGAGAGGAGAATTTCTCTCTACATGGATGACGTGCTCCTTTCCCTTGCAAATCCAGACCTGTCCATCCCTGAAGTGTGGTCAGTTTTGGAGCAGTTTGGGAGGCACGCAGGATATTCGCTTAATAAATCCAAAACGGAGGTGCTCTCCTTTTATTATACTCCACCCAGGCAATTTTACATACCCTACCCTTGAAATGGGGGGCTGAGAAGATGAAATACCTAGGCACGTTTATAACTAAACACCCCTCCCAACTCTTCAAAGTTAACTATACCCCTCTAATAGATCAGATTAAAAAAGACTTTGAGAAATGGTCCCTAATCAACCTACCAATGTACTCTAGAATCCAGATAATAACAATGAATGTTCTTCCCAGGTTCCTCTATCTGTTTCAATGCCTGCCATTACATGTAAGCAAATCTCAATTCTCCATATGGCATGAATTAATATCTAAATTTATTTGTAATAGCAAGAGACCTAGGATCAACCTTTGAGTGCTTCAGGCGCATAGAAGGGGAGGGGGCAGATCACTGCCAGACTTAGAGGACTACTATCTTGCGGCCCAATTAAAAATGGCTATATGTTGGTCCATCCCATCATACTCCTCAAACTGGAAAACAATAGAACTTGGAGAGACGGAGGGGGAGGTTCCTTTGGACGTGAGAATCCTGACGTCCAGAAATTGGTTGGGAATACCCCCACACCTACTTACGGCTGTTAGAAACACCATATTTTCCACACATAGGATCTGGCAAAAATATAAACTGACAGGCTCTCTCTGGCCCCTATTTAGAATAGCATGGGCCCCCAACTTCCTCCCAGCAAAGTTAGATCACAACTTTAGGTCCTGGGAAAGAATGGGCTTAACCTCTTTGGAACAGTTTATCCAAGGAGAACAGGTTTCCACCTTTGCCACACTTAGAGACATTTATATGCTCAGGAAGGTGGACCATTTCAGATTCCTACAAGTAAGAGCTTATATAAGTCAATGTCAGAGCTTGGACTGCACCTCAGCTAGAGCAACCCCCCTCCTAGAATGCCTTCGAGCAATTTTATCAGGTTAAATACAAAAAGGGCTTATTTCAATCATTTATAAAACAATATCAGGACTTAAAAAAGACCCTTTGGTTAAAATCAAGGCCAGGTGGGTGGAGGAGAATGGATTCGACCTGGATGAGGGGGATTGGGACAGGGCTTTCCATGTCACCACTAAAACGTCAAGCTCCCCCTACTGGCAGGAGTTTGAATGGAAAGTGAAGGTACGTGTTTTCCTCACCCCGGCAGCACTCAACAAAAGGGACCCCAGACAGACACTGGAATGCTGGAGACACTGTAATGAACAAGGGGCAACTTATCTACACATTTTTTGGAATTGCCCAAAATTGGGGACCACCTGGGGGGGGGATACGAACTGCCTTAATGGACATTTTTTCACTACACCAACCTTTAGATTATAAAAATTTGATTTTGGGTATACCTCCTACAGGTCTTAGGGGACCTGACACCCTCTACCTCTGGGCAATACTGCTAGTAGCAGCCCATAAAACCATAACTCAGATCTCGGCGTAGACCTGATCCACCTTCACTACAGACTTGACACAAGACAATACTTGATATCTCAGAGATGGAGGAGTTAACCTTTAAACTCAACCATAAAATACACATATACACAAGACGTTGGACTAGGTGGTTTCTTTGGAGGGATGCACAACCTGAAATAGCCCTTGGAGTGTGAGCACAGAGAAGGAGAGGGCTGAATAGGAGGAGGGGAGATGGGGCGGGAGAATAATTTTCCGAAATTGAATCTTTAAAACTTGAGGTGACGAGCAATTACTATAATGAACATTCTACAAACTGGACAGTTTAATAACTTTGTACTGTGTAAACCTAAGAAGTAATATATTCAAGAAGAATATTTAATTACTAATTGTATACTGACTGTAAAAGGAATTGGCAGATTATTCAGTCCGATGAATATAAAAGACTCTGTACCCATTTGTTGTCAATAAACTTGAGTTTAAAAAAAATATATATAAACATATCTTTCCAGTAAGTCGGGCTCATTGCAGCAGGGAACAAGAGGAATGATGGGCTTTCCTATCCTTTAAAGATCTAGGCTACCTTTGATTAGGCACTTTTAAATTATGGGTGTGCACATCATTATGCACGTCATATGGTAGTGCTTAATCATAGGTGGCTTAAATCTTATATGGGTAGGAAAGCCTATTTTTCTACTTGTGCCATGCTGTTATCAGCCTGGCTTACCAGAAGATCATGTTTGTTATTAATATGTAAATATAACACGGGAGACTGTACTAAACACATTAATGATGCAGAAGGGTAGTGAACTCACCAGTTTTTGGTGTGGGGAAGGCAGGTGAGAAGAATCAATGCCAGAGAGGGACTGAAGAGGCCATTCCAGCAGGGTATAGCTATATTCAGGTTAGCTAAAGACATGAAGGAGGACACTGAGCAGATCACTGTGAGATCTGAAATGTGGGTCTGTCAGCATCGTGATCACTACCTGACTGCGGATGAGAGTAGCCAGTGATGACAAATACTCAGAGTGGCAGGGCTGCACCTAAATTGTTACTTAAATTCAGTGTAGGGAGATTACCCTCGAGTGGGGGGTTTGACGTTTGTTAGGACAGTATTGAGGGAGTTGTGTATAGCTCATTCAAGATTTGGAAGAGTGGTAGCCAGCCAACTCGCATTGTGGAGTACAGCACAGAAAGTACTGGAGAAGAATTGCTGGGAACTGTCCTGTGGGGTTCTGCAGATCACAGGTAAAGGAGTAGACTGACACTGGAAGTCACGTGGAGTCACTCAATGTATTAGTATGCCTCTCCTGCTTATAATATTGTTATCCATTGTAAGTGCAGCCCTTATGAGGGCATGAACAGCAGTTTTTCCAGTGGGTCATGATGCTTATTGCTTGACTCTCCAGGAAGACTTCGTTGTTTGTTAATGAGGTGGGGAAAAAACACAACAGGGAACTGTACATACTACCGTCACTGTGCAGAAGGGTGGGGATCCATTCAATGTTTACCGTGGGAGCAGAAATCAAACATTGAGAATGTGGACTGGGACTGGAGAGTGATTTGGGAGGCATTTTTTAACAGTGCCAGCTGATGATGCATATCAGTATAGGTGTGCACAAGTCTCTGAGGTACAAGATTACAATCCAAGGAGTGATCATTCTCTTCATGAGACCGCAAGCTCATATGCAGCCCTAGGCAGTACTAAGGATAGGGTATGGATAGTGGGGTGTCCAACAGAAAGCACGCTATGTGCAGGGGGTTCACATGGAAAAGAAAGCCTTATTTGTGGATTAACAAGAGAGCATGAGCTTTGGAACTGAACAAGACCGGTACTTTGCTGTGTGACCATAAGCAAGTCACTAAACTTTCTTGTGCTCCCAGGCCACACCTGTAAACAAGCTTTCAGCTTAGTGTCTCTCTCCTGGTTAACAAAAAAACAAAATTCAGTGCATCGTATAACCACTAAATTATCAGGTATTTGAAGTGCTGTGTTATACTGTAATGCAGTTTGCCAAAGAAAAAGTGAGCTGGATTGCAAAACATTTTCCGCTTGTTAAGTAAACAAAATGAACAAAATCATAGCCTAACATGTACTGATCAAAATAATCCATGAGTTAATACATGGTGTTGATCATTCTGGTACAACAATTCAAAATAAAGAGGGAAAGAAGAACCAGTTAGCACTATAGAAATATTTGTGGATCTCTGGCTCTGGCTCCGATGATGTCATCATGACTCATCACTTAACACACATGGCAGACATCTTAGGGAGAAGGCAAGGCTGTTTTTTGAAAGTGAAAGGCTGATGTTTACATTTTTCAAAAGCTATGAAACTGCATTATGTTATTTACATAAATGCAGTTTTAGTATAAATGTAAACAGCAGCCTTTACTTTACTTCGCTATGAAGCCAGATTTTGGAGTTTGCAGTTTAAAAAAAACTGCTTGTTTAGGTACCCTTTAAACACCAAACACAAATCCACTCTGAGCCTTCTATATTAAAATGACTACAGGCCCAAATCTACCAGTCTTTCTCTATAAGGCTTATGGGATAAGGATCTAATTTTTTGGGGGTGTTTTTTCTCTGAATCTTCTCAATCTGTTTAATATTCTACCACAGCCACAATCTTGACGTCATCTGCAAACTTACAGATCCAGGTTCTACTAGACGTTTGCATAGAGGCTATATAAATGTTAAAAAGTGTGGGGCACAGGAAAGAGCCCTGCAGGACACAACTCTTCACATCACCCCAATTTGATAAGTGCCCTGCCACGCTCTTTGTTTCCTACCCTGTACCCAGGAAATTACCCAGTTAATAATGTTAGTTTCAAATTTCAGTTCTTGAAGTTTGGCAGTAAACAAATCATGAGGAACCATATCAAAGGCCTTAGAGAAGTCTAAAAACAAAACATCTAAAGGGAGAGCTACGTCCAGTGCCTTACTTATTGGTTCGAAGAATTTAAAGAGATTGGTTAGGCAAGACCTGCCTGATCTAAAGCCATGTTGGGTAATATCTGTCAAGCCTTTGTTTGTTATATGATTTTCAATTAACTTTTTAATGAATTCCTCCAAGATTTTCCCCATGATTGAAGTAAGGCTTATTGGCCTGTAGTTTTTATAGTCATTATGTTGCCCTTTCTTACATATTGGCACAGCAGTGCCACCTTCCAGTCTGGTAAAACAACACCATCAGATAATGAGTTAGAAAAGATATTTGCCAGTGGTTCAGCTAATTCATTAGCCAGTTCTTTTAAGTAATGGCAGAATCTTGTCTGGCCCAGGGGATTTGTTGGTGCTTAATTTCTAGAGTTTACCCGTAACTGAAGAAGGGGAAATGTTAATAATACGATTCCCTTCAATGGGGGTAGCTGTATCTGTGTTGCCATTTGACTGGTAAATACTTAGAAAGTGCCTATTGAAAAGTTCGGCCATGGCTGCACCATCACTAATTGTTTTGTTGTTATTATTAGTGGGCCCTATTTTTGGATGTCCTTTTCTGGAGCTGTTAGCATAATTAAAAAAAGGCCTTTTTTGGGGACACTGATGAGCAGCAAGGAATGAAGATGCATTTTCCTGCAGCTCCCACCTCTAATGCTATAATTTTAATAAAATCCTAAGTATCTAGTTTAACAACTTGAAAATACTGTCGGAATTGGTTCCAGCTGACATCATGGAAGAATATTTGATGAACAGTTCGGGCAAAGCGTTGCGCTCCACATCAAAAAATATAAAGAAACAAGGAGCTGCGACACAGGCTGAGGCGCTGGGCCCCATCTCTCTGTCAGCCACTGAGATGGCATCTCTGGGCTGGGAGATCACCACGCAAGTGCTGGTGGCACTGGAGCCACGGCTGGAGAAATTAGAGAACAGGCTGGACAGCTGATTACAGAATATAGTGTCGCGAACGGCTGCCCAGGCCACCAGAATCCAGGAGACGGAGGAGAGGTTCTCCCATCTGGAACATATGGTGAACCCCCTGCCTGGGAGGATTGCGACATTGGAGAAGTAGCTTGAGGAGTTTAAAGAACTCTTCAACTATCTGAAAAACTACCACCAGCACCTGAATCTTCACCTCTGGGGGTTGCCAGAGGGCAAGGAAGGGCCAGACATTCTGGCATTTTGCCCCATGATGCTTCCAACACTGCTGGGCCTGCACCCAAAAAATGGAAGGTTCAAGTTGGGGCATGCCAGCTGGCCTGGTGCTGCTGAGGGTTGAGGTGTGGACACCACGCCTTGTGCCACGCTGGTGACCCGAGTTCGGGAGCGAGCTTGGGTGCTGGGGGTCGGCATGGGAGGGACTGGATTGAGCGCTTGATGGGCTGCTCTCCTGTCCCAGGGGGAAGGCATTGGGAAGCTCATTGCGCTGGCGGCCCCTGATGGCGACTGGGGGTGCTGCAGTAGCATAGAGTTGCACGTAATAGCATGCCTGATGCTGGCAGGGTTGCCGTGCACCATAGCATCGGGGGTGCACATGTAGGGATGGGGCGGGTGAAACAGAACACAGGAAAAACCCGGGTTCCAGGGATAGGCGACGGCACCAATCCCCATGTCCATGACTCGGCCGACCTTCACAGACCCTCCGACCAGAGGCCCACATCTGCAGCTGGAGTCTACAAAATTGAAGAGTGCTCAAGGTAGGAGGGGTGGCCCCACCCCGGAGAGGTTAAGCTGGGGGTGCCAACTGTGAGGTGGGGGCAGAGGCGAGGAAGGTTCGGTCAGGGGGACTTCAGGCAGGACAGGACAAAGGTTGGATGGCCTGAGAGAGGCTCCTGGATCCGTGACCGGAGGGAAAAAGAATCGGGGGAAAAAAAAAAGTTGGAGCGTGCCCACAGGGCTGTGAGGTCGAGGCCACTGGAGGGGCAACCACCGCGCCAGATAATCTTTCGATTTCACTCCTTCCAGGACTGGGAGGCTGTCTTGTCTGCTTACCGTGGACTTGAGGAGCTCAAATATGAGGGCTCTTGTCTATTCCTTTGCTCAGGACTATTCTAATCAGCTCCTGAAAAAACAGAGGGCCTTCAACTCGGTCACTGCTCAGCTGCATGACATGACGATGGGGAATTTCATGGTGTACCCTGTCGTCCTAAAAATAAAACATGAGGGAGCCACATATAGCTTCTGGGAAGTGGAAAAGGCAATGGAGTTTGTTAAGGAGCTGAAGAGGAAGCTGGGCTGAAGTCGAGAAGGACTGCTGGTGATGAGTATGGGGCTTTGCGGGCAGTAAGTAGGGCTGGTGGGATACTGGGATGCATAGGGAGAGGCATCACCAGTAGAAAACAGGAAGTTGTTATCCCTCTGTACAGACAGCTGGTGAGACCCCATCTGGAATACTGCATGCAGTTCTGGAGACCCAATCTCCGCAAAGACAAAGACAGGATGGAGGCAGTCCAGAGGAGGGCAACTAAAATGGTGCAGGGTCTGCACCAGAAGACATATCAAGAGAGGCTTAAAGATATTAATATATATAGCCTCAAGGAGAAGAGGGAGAGGGGAAACATGATAGAAACTTTCAAATACTTCAAGGGAATCAACAAAGTCCTAGAGGGTAGCTTCTTTCAGAAAAGAGGTGTGCAAGAACAACGAGGCACAATTTGAAGCTGGGGGGGACGGCTCAGAGGTAATGGGAGGAAGTGTTTTTTCACTGAGAAGGTTGTGGATGCATGGAACAGCCTTCCTGAGGAGGTTGTGGAGTCAAGAACAGTGGTAGAATTCAAAAATGCATGGGACAGACATAAGGCAATTCTAGGGGGTGGAGGTTGGAAGAAGTAGGCTGTTGGTTAGCTAGGATCTGCAGCTTATCCATTTGGTACGGAAATGGGCAGACTGGGTGGGCCAAGGGGTCCTTATCTGCCATCAAATTCTATGTTTACTGGTGCTATGGATATATGTGGCCCTGGGACCATTTGATTTAAGTTTAATTTGGATTTATTTGTTTATAACTTTGATAACCGGGTGAGTGCACTGATCCCAGGGACCGTTTTCAGGCACGACCCGGGCCATAACACATGGCGCGGGGTGACAGTGGAGTACAGGTAACAGTAATACACATGAAACAGATTAGATACAAGCAACAATAGTAAGCACAATGTACACGCATGATGCATAAGTCCGTTGAGAACAGTGAATACAAGGTTCCAATATAAGACATGCAGGGATTTGATACAAAACAACAATCATAAGCACAGTGTACGCAGTATGATACATAGTCCAGTGGGCATGTAATACACAGTAAAATATATATACAATATGTACAGGCAAGGAAGACACGTATACCGTGAAAATACAATATAACAAGGCAGGAGATAACAGTTGTAGGCTGGGGAGTTGACTAGCGTGGGTAGGTGGGATTTAATAAGCAGATGTTTGCTACAGTTCAGACTTTTCTCTGTTGCTACTGTTTGTTTAAGAAGCTGGAAATGTGTTTCACCATTACCGGGACTGCATGCAGACTGATGGCCTTGAGGGCGTCAGGCCTGGGCCAACGGCACGGGGGGAGGACAGTCCTGGAAATATTGGCCTCTGGGCCCACCCATCGATTTTGTAGGAGGTCCAAATGTACTCACACCGCATCCTTTGAGGCCTACATGGACTTGGAAACACCTGCACCCGAAGGTCAGCGGTGGGGGGGGTCTGCGGGCATGGGGCACTGTGTGTCTGGTATTAAATCATGCCACCTCAGTCTACGCCCTGGGCCATCGATGGCTCTGTTTGAATTGAATTGACTGGATAGAAAATCAGAGATGAACAGCACACTTAAGCCCATTGCAGGATAAATCCAGGTCCAAACGTGTAAACGTAGTAAGCAAAGTATTTTATTGTATCTAAAAGACACAAAACGAACCAACAGGCAAAACAAAGAAACAAAGCGCTAACGTGCCCCAGCGCTTCGACTCTTCAATGAGTCTTCATCAGGGGGTGAAGACGTCTGGGCATGTTGTTATGATGGGAAGGGAGTGGGGCTATGTCCTCTACTCCATTATTTTGGCTCCTGATCATAGATCATGCATGTTAATTGCCAACTGTTATTATGTGATCCGGATCCTTAAGCTGCATGGGGGGACATCTGGAGGTGGTATGGGGGGGAGATCTAGGTGGGGTCCACTGGGTTGGACATCCTTACAGGTGGGAGGTGATGTCTGGTGGCTGCAGGGCATTGCCACCTGTCAGGAGATGTGTAGATTAACATTACATCTTTGTCTCTCCTCTTTGAGCAGCGGGGTTATGGGGCTTGGGGGGAGCATACCTGTCTGCGGCTCCCCAGGCATGGTGGGGAAATCCACCATAAGCTTAATGAAGGATGTGTACAAGGGATAGGTGGTGCTCTTACCTTGCACATGAAGTTGTAGCAGTCCATAAGGGTGGCTCGCACTGCATGGATGAAACGGGGGGGGCAGACGACTGGAAAGCTTTCATGATGCTGAGGATATGGTATGATGTATTTAGAGGTGGGGGCCGGGTTACTTGTCTACTTTGGCAGAGGGGTGCTATTCTGTGTGTGAATGGCAAATGTTTTTTTTTTGCATATCGAGAGAAGGGGAGGGAGGAGGGGTTTGGGCAAAGTTCTACCTTTACTGTTGTTTATTGTATCATGTTGTTTTTTCTTGTTCTATGGGTCCACATACAATAAAGTACTGAATCAAGCACAATGGTCAGAGTTTTTCTTTTGTACAGAGATAATTAAAGGACCTTGGTCCACTATAAAGGCTAGGTTACCTTCTAATGATGGTTTCAGTTAGATATCACAATTGTTTCATGAAATGTTCAGAGGTTCTCCTCCCCAGTCAAGCACACCAGTGTCCTCACAGCTTCTAAACGACGCATGCACAGGTTGCGTTCCTTCAGGAGATGCACTTTACGTCCTCAGAGCACCAGAAATTGGTCGTGGCATGTCATGCAGCACCCTACATATCACATAAGAGGGGGGCAGTGGTATTAATTCACAGACATCTACCTTTTCGCATGCAGAGGGTAGTGGTGGACCCCAAGAAGGATCGCTATGTTTTTGTGGAGGGTGAACTGTTTGGGGAACAAATTACAATTGCTAGCATTTACGCCCCAGCTATATTTGATCCGGGCTTTTATCAAGAAATATTGGACATAGTGGTCAAGGAACAGTTCCGGGTTGGTGGGGGGTACTTTAACTGTACTATGGAACCCAAGGGGTGGGGGGACCTTTGAAACAGTGGAAGTTGGGGCTCAATGACTTACACATGGTGGACAGCTAACCCTAGGGAGCGGGAGTTCACATTGTAATCTCATCCTCATAGAATGTGGCAGAGAATAGACTACATCTTTATTTTAAGACAGTGGTATGCAAGAATGGAGTCTGTTCAGCAAAGTCCCATACACATATCAGACATGCTGTGGTGATCCTCTCTTTGGGGATGGCGGAGGAGCAGGAGAGGCCTCCACCATGGAAGTTCCTGTGTTACTTTCTGGGCAAAAAAGAAGTCCATGATTATCTTTAAGGATCAGTGGAAATCCTACCTAGAGTGTAATAAGGCAACGGCCGCGTCCTCTGAAATCTTTTGGGATTCTGGCAAAGCCTTTATAAGAGGGGCTATTATCAGTTTCGTGGCAAAATATAAAAAGAAACAGAGGGAGAGACTCAAGGGTTCCCTCAAGGACCTTGAGAGGAGAGTGGCTGTCAGAGGGGAGGGGGATCTTCAGGCGCAGCTGACTGTTGCCTGAGAGGCGCTGAATGGGTTCATACTCTGGGAGGCAAGCAAGGCTTGGCTGTTCACCAAAAATACATTTTTTGAATGGGGTAATAAACCAGGCCCTCTGCTCGACAATTTAATTAAAGGCAGAAGGGGACCATCGTGCATCACAGTAGTCAAAGCTCTCAGGGGAAGGTGACTGATGATGGGAAGACCATCAGGAAGAGGTTCTGGCAATTTCACCAGGCTCTATACAGGAAGGAGTGCTTGGGAACCATAGATAGGGCTTGATCCTTTTTAGATGAGGTAGTCCTCCCCGGCCTGACAGTCACAGCAGGAACAGCTGGGAGCAGAAATTACTAGGGAAGAGATCAGTTGTGTGATTCGGAGCCTCAAAATGGGTAAGGCTAGTGGTTCGGATGGATTCCCCATAGAGTATTACCAGGCATTGTCAGGATCATTAGTTGATTTATTTGGGGATTTTAAGGAGGCTAGAGGGGGGACACTCTTTGCCTTGTGTTATGAGGCGGTGATATGTGTCCTTCCAAAACCAGTAGAGACCCCACGGACTGTGCCTCATATCACCCGATATCCCTGTTTAATTGCGATATTAAAATTTTGGCAAAGGTCCTGGTGGGGCGCTTGGACCGGGTCCTGGCGGGGTTGGTTCACCCACACCAAACTGGCTTTGTCTGGGGGTGCCTTTCCTACTATAATGTGTGTAGGTTGCTGAACGTAGTGTGTGGGGGGGGGGGGCCTCCCGGCCCCCTGGTGGTACTCTGGTGTTCTCTATGGATGCTGAAAAGGCATTACACCGCATTGAGTGGGAGTACATGTTTAAAGTGATGGGCTGGTTTGGTCTGGGGGATGATTCCATAGGGATGGTCCAGGCACTGTACAGGGCCCCTGTGGCATCCGTATTAGTGAATGGCTCTCTGTTGGATAAGTTCCCACTGTTCAGAGTAAGAGGCAGGGGTACCCCTGTCCCCTTTATTGTTTGCGCTGGCCATAGAGCCATTGGCCACTAGCATTAGGAATATCCTAAATATTAAGGGAGCGGTGGGTATAACTGGTCGGGCACATAAGGTAACACTCTATGTGGATGACATGTTATTATATGTGATGATCCCGTGAGAGTCCATGCCACCTCTCCTTGCCTCCACTGTGGGCTTTGCAGAGTTCTTCAGATATAAAATAAACCTGGACAAGTTGGAGTTGTTGGCTGGGGGCATGTCTTCGGATTCGACTTGGGGGTTGAAGGCAGTAAAAGGGGCATATAAGTACTTGGGAGTATATGTGGGAGGGATCTGGGGCCTTATATCACCTTAATTATACCACCCTCATCAAGACCATAGAGGAGGAGTTGTGCAGATGGAGAGCTCTCCCTGTCTCTGGGATGGGGTGAATAAATCTTATCAAGATGAATATCTTACACTGGCTCTTATATATCATGCAGATGCTGCATGTTGGACTCACTAGAGCAGATCTCAAAAGGGTAGAGAGAGCCTTTAATGATTTTATCAGGCAGGGCAAGTGCCCACGCACTAGTCTCCAGAGGCTTAAGGCTGGGGTTGATAAAGGGGGGCTCAATTCTCCAGACCTCAGAAATTATTATTTGGCAGTACAGTACCAGTTTGTCCAGGACTGGGTAAACAGGCTGGAGGAGGTGGCATGGTTGGATCTGAAGGAGCAGAGATGCCCGGGGAGACTTTCTGCCTAGTTAGCCAAGCAGGGCTGAAGGGTTGCCAGAGCCTAATCCAACGTTCAGGTTGATCTTGGAAGGGTGGGGTCAGCTGCGCCAAGTTGCAGGTGTATCAGAGATAGAGACCCTGTTGCTTCCAGTGCATGGGAATCCCTTCTTTCCTCCCAGTTTGGAGGATGCTGAATTCCGGGAGTGGGAGAGGAAGGGAGTCAGTTGCCTAAGAGTGCTGCAGGGCAGGGAGGGATTCTGCCCTTTTAAACAGTTAAGAGGGAGCACAGGCATTCTGCAGGCGCACTTCTTTTGATTCTTATAAGTTAAGGCCTACACTAAGGGACTGGGAAGAGGCCCAGATGGCACCTCACCACTGGAACAGGTAGAGCACCTCATACTAGGGGCTAAGCAGGATCCAAAGCTGTGCATCTGGGGAGATTTAATTTTACCTGACCTCACACACAAAATGAAACTGCTGTGCGAAAGGGATCTGGGTGCACCACTTCATAAGGATATCTGGGCTGAGATTCTAATCCTGCACAAAGACATCCTTATATGCAATAAGAATAAGGAGTCATTTTACAAACTTGTCCACAGACTGTACTGTCTACTCGATAGTCCACAGATTCATCCCTGCAGTGTTTCCACTCTGTGGCAGATGTGGGATGGAACTGGGATCCTATAACCATTATTTCTGATCCTGCCCAGTGCTGCATGCCTTCTGGGCAAAGATAACGCAGGAAGTAGGCACTATGTTGGGGAGACAGCTCCCTGTGACACTTTGTTGCTTCTGTTCGGGATAGAGGAACTGGGGGCAGAAGACTGGGACATGCTACCACGACGGCCAGAGTGCTGCTAATACTAGCTCGCCACTGCATCTTAAACACATGGGTGTCTGGGGTTACACCCATGACACAGCAATGGTTATTTAGACACTTACTTTGGAATGTCTGTCCTTTAAGGTGGCAGACTGAGAGGATTAATTATTTCTGGCTTGGGATCCATTTTTGTCTTCTCTATCCCCAGACGAAGCCCAATATCTAAGGAAGGGGGTGTCTCAGGCTGAGGGGGTAGACAGCAATGCCTGAAGTGGCCTCCTGTGGTTTGATCTGGAGGTACTCTAGTTGAACAACAGATGCTTAGAGGTAAAGGATGAAGTGACCATCGTACAGTAGGGAACTGGTGCAATATGGTGTATATAATTTTATTTGGGAAAATAAAGTATGCAATTCTGCAATTTTCTTTTTACACTGTATTGCTGAAAATGAAGATTTATAATAATGAAATAGACCCAAGGATGTACAGTACATAGTTCTGATGTAACTGGACATAGTTATGATGAACTGTTTTTTTGTTTTTGTGTATGTCAGTGAGTGTTTGTATTGTCATGTTGCTTAAAATTTCAATAAAAAGTTTATGCAAAAAAAGGCCTTTTTACTATCCTTTGTAACAGAGACCAAACACAACTCATAACTTTTCTTGGACTTCTTAATAATGCATTTGCATTGTTTGACCTTGTTCTTGTACGTCTCCCATGAAACTGCGGGCCGCTTCATTTTATATATTGTATATGCTCTTTTCTTCTGCTTTATAGCCCTTTTGATTTTATTATTGAACCATTAAGGGATCTTGCCCTTACTGTTACATTTAGTCCTCACAGGCACAAAAATATTAATACAATGCAGGAGATTGTTACATAGTGCGTTCCACTTGCATTTTAATGACATGACTTTAAAATCATTCCGCCAGTCCCAATTGGATATGTCCTCTTACAGCATTAAAGTTAGCCTTGGCAAAGCACCTTATCATAGTTTTACCTAACAGTGGTGTTAAGTGAGTTTTCAACAAAAATTGGACCATGTTGTGGTCACTGCCACCTAATGGTTCCCTCACTGTACGTTCAGATATACTATCCCCAAGTTACAGATTACCAAGTCCAGAATACTATTGCCTCTAGTATCTTGTTTAACATTCTGTTCCATATTTAGAGTAACCATGGTTTCAAGCAACCTTTTCTCAAATTGGGTAGATCCAGTATTATCATTCCAGTTAATAATATTATTTATTTATTTAAAATTGGTGACCGGGAAAGGCACACTGAGCCAAAGCTCATTTCCAAGTGTGATCCGGGTAAAAGTAGCACAGTGGTAGAATTAAGTTATAGCATAAATTATTTACAGAAATTTACAAATATATACAAGAGTCCAATAATACTGGGGAAGTTGAAATCACCCAAGATGATTAACCTACTACCTGGGTCCAGTGATGTTAGTACCTCCAAGAATCTATCACTGTCTTCCTTAGGTAAACTGGGGGCACAATAGCACACACAAAGAATATATTTTTGACTGTTGTATTGATTTTAATCCATAGATTCTCAAACACCATTGTATCCGTGTCTGAAAAAGTGATCTCACTAGCCTCTATCGTATTTGTTATATACATGGCAGCTCCTCTTTTCTTTTTGTTATTCTGATTTTTATAGAACCAGTTTATAACATAGAAACATAGAAATTGTCAGCAGGAGGCAGTATAGTGCAGTGGTCTAAGGCTCTGAGCTGCAATTCTGTAGACCTGGGTTTGAATCCCATAGCCCCCACTTGCATACTGTGTGACCCTGAGCAAGTCACTTAACTTCCCCATGCTCCCAGGTCGCATCTGTAAACAAGCTTGCAGCTTAGTGTGCTACTCCTGATTAAACAATTAAAAAAATAAAAAAAGATAAGGACCGCTAGGCCCGTCTAGTCTGCCCTAAAGCCCTATACTTGTTTGTGGCCTCTTACCCTAAGTGGTCAGTGGTTTCCCATCACTCCTTCCCTCCTCAAGGTTCCCTTGTGCCTATCCCAGGCATGTTTAAAACCCTCCGCTGTGCTTGCTCCCACCACCTCCTATAGCAGGTTATTCCATTTGTCCACCACCTTCTCTGTGAAGAAAAACTTTCTCACATTTCCCCTTAACCTGCCTCCCTGCAATTTCATATCATGCCCCCTTGTTCTTGCACTCCTTCTGCACTGGAAGATGTCTCCCCACCATACCATGTTAATACCCTTGAGGTATTGAAATGTTTCTAGCATCCCCACCCTCCTTTCCTCCAGTGAGTACATACTGAGGTCCTTTAATCTGTCTTCATACATTTTGTGGTGCAAGCCATGTACCATCTTGGCTGCCCTTCTCTTGACTGCTTCCACCCTGTTGATGTCTTTGTGAAGGTGTGGCCTCCAGAACTGCACACAGTACTCTAAGTGAGGCCTCACTAGTGTTTTATACAGTGGCATTGCCACCTCCCGCCTTCTGCTAACAATACCTCTGCCTATGCATCCCAACATGCCACTAGCTCTTCTTGCAACCGTTGTGCCCTGCTTGGACGCCTTTAGGTTACCTGAAATGATGACCCCCCGTCCCTTTCTTCCTTGGTGATTGTCAACCCCCCATCCTGTATGTTTCCCCAAGGTTCCCTCTTCCCAGGTGCATTATTTTGCATTTCTTTGCATTGAACACCAGATGCTACACCTTAGACCATTTTTCAAGCTTCCTCAGGTTCCTCTTCATTTTCTCTACCCCTTCTGGAGTATCCACCTTGTGGCAGATCTTGGTGTCATCTGCAGACAGTCAGATGTTTCCTCCAGCCCTTCCGTAATGTCACTAAGACATTGAACAGGACTGGTCCGAGGACTGATCCCTGAGGTACCCCCGCTGGTCACCCCCCTCTCCCTGGATTGGATCTCATTTACCACTACCCTCTGTCTCCTGTCTACTAGCCAGCAACCCAGTCTACCACCCTGTGTCCCATGCCCAGACTAACTATCTTGTTAAGCAGCCTTTTATGTGGGACAGTGTCGAAGGCTTTGCTGAAATCGAGGTAGGCGATGTTCACCGCCCCCCCCCCCCAATTTAGTTCCTTCATCACCCAATCAAAAAAATCTATAAGATTTCGTTTCACATCACCTTCCTGCTGTGAATCTATGCTGCTTTGGATCCAGGGCACTGATGGCTTCCAGGTGTGCCACAATTCATTTGTTCAGCATTGCCTCCATGATCTTCCCCACCACTGAGGTTAGGCTGACTGGCCTGTAGTTCCCCAGCTCCTCCCTACTTCCACTTTGTGTAGAGGAACTACATTTGCCCTCTTCCAGGCCTCTGGAACCACTCCTGTGTTAAGTAACTCTGTGAACAAAGCTGCCAGAGGTGCTACTAGTTCACTATGCAGCTCCCTCAATATCCTTGGGTGTATGCAATCTGGTCCTGTAGCTTTATCCACCTTCAGCTTCAAGAGCTCCTCCAGGATGCTCTCTACTGTGAATGGACTGGTGTCTACTCCTCCCTCCCCTTTGCATCTGTTGCCCAGCTGTGGTCTCTGACCCTTCCCTCTTCAGCGAATACGAACAAAAGTATTTGTTCAGTATTTCTGCCATCTCCTGGTCTCCCTCCTTACACTCTCCTTTATCCCCTTTGAGCCTTACTATCCTTCTCCTGGTTTTTCTACTTTTTACTGATGTACCTGTACAATGTCTTGTCCCCTTTCTTCACTGCCTGTGCTAGTCCCTCCTCAATCCCTGCCTTAACATTCCTAACAGCCTTACCTGCTTCCCTTAGACACTCAAGGTACATCTCCCTGTCTTCCTCCCTTTGGGTCCCTTTATACTTCCTGAAACTCACCCTTTTATCTCTTACTTTGTCTGCTACTTCTTTTGAGAACCATAGCAGTTTCCTTCTTTTCTTCCCATTGGACACCAACCTGATGCATTGGGTCATAACTTCCACTATGGTGCCCTTTAGTTTCTCTCACTGCTCCTCAGCCCCCCCTTACCTCCCCCCTCTGTAGGGCTACTCTGATACACCTACCCATTTCAGTGAAGTTGGCCCTCCTGAAATCCAATACCTTCACCTTTGTGTGACTAGCTTGTGTCTCTGTTCCCACGCTAAACCACACTATGTGGTGGTTCATGGATCCTAGCTGACCTTCCACCTGGATATCTGTGACTCTGTCCCCATTGGTTAGTACAAGGTCCAGAATCGCTGTGCCTCTGGTGGGAACACACACTAGCTGCCTGAGGCCTTCCCCTTGTAATGAATTCAGGATGTCACGGCTCCTGGATGATGCAGCTATTGGGATTGTCCAATCCACATCTGCGATATTGAAATCCCCCAGCAGTAATTCCTCACCCTTTAATGCCATCTTGTGAATCTGATCCACTAAATCACCATCCCCTTCCTCCCCCCTGCGCTAGAGGTCTGTAAATCACCCCTGTGCGGACTGCTGTGCCATTGCCTGGTTCAAGGGTGACCCACAGTGCCTCAGCCTTCCCCTGTCTACCTTGCTCCTCTGTTGCCATAATAACTTCCCTGACATACAAGGCCTCCCCTCCTCCTTTTTACCCCCCGATCCCTCCTGAACAGAGCATAGCCTTCTATCTCTTTACACCAGTCATCTCTGGACCACCAGGTCTCTGTAATAGCATAGATATGTATACTATCTTTATGTGACATAATTTCCAGGTCTTCTATCTTATTTCTGAGGCTCCTAGCATTTAATGAAACTATTTTTGGGCCAGGATTAGAAAAACAGACCTACCCATTTTACTAAATTTAAACTAGGTTGTGGCAATACATCTTTCACAAGTCTACCCAGGATATGTTTTCCTGATTTGTTGCGGTGTAAGCCGTCCTTCGCATACAAATGTCCCCTTCCATAGAAACTACACCACGAGTTTAAAAATATCTGTCCCTGCTCCTGACATCAGTTAAGCAGACATGCATTCGCCCTCTGAAGAGTATTATTTTTCTCATGGTGGTCTTTGTACACAGGTAATAATCCAGAAATAACCACTCCTACACCCTTGCTTTTGACAATTTTACTCATTTCAGTGATTTCTCCAACAATGTCTTTTTCATACTCTTTTCCTATATAATTTATATCAGCATGCACCACTACTGTTTGATAGTTATTTTTACTGTTAATTAATTTAGAGAGAGAGAGACCAAATTTAATATCACGGACTCTTGCCCCTGGCAGACATGTGACTTCCCTAGTTTCTTTATACTGTATTTGTCACATATAAGCGTGCTACATCCTTTAATGATAGTGTCCACTATAACCAAACTTCTGTTAACAATGTGTGATTCTACAGCACAGTCATTCGCTCCAGCACACCCGCTCTGACAAACCAGTTCTGTGGCGACAAGTACCGATAGTGGGGAATATCTGTTAAACACTGCTAAATCCTCCCTTCCCATTGCATTCTTTTCTTTATTTATAGGATTTTTAGTCACCCTGCTCAAATGTTCCTGTCCCCCTGAATCTGCAGCATCATCCTCCAAATCTCCATCCTCCATGCCATCCCTTTGTCTTTTTCATTTATCTGTTGTTGAAGTTTCCATAATTAAAGGTGTAGTGTCATGCGAACAGACATCTCTGGATTTCCTTAATATTGCTATTTCTTTATGCAGTGCATCTAAATCCTTGCACTTGTGACAAGCAAAATTAACAAAACCTGTATCACCCAATGAGGAACAATACATACAACATTTTAAAGCAGATCCTGTGTTGCATAGAATATCTAGAAGGTCTTCTGCAGGATCCATCATTGCCTCATACTAGTGGGATAATAATCAGCTGTATTGAAATGTATAGCTAGCCATTCAGAAATAAACCTTGGGTGAGATATATTTAAGTTCACAGCCTAATGACCAAATGTATAATTTATCTCAGAGCCAGCCTAGAATTCAGGGCCACTATCCCACTGCCCTGTGGACACCTGCACACTGCAGACGGGGCGTGTCTCTGCATGCATTGCTATGTGCTTGCCCCTCGCTAAGGGGCAATTGTTTTATATCCAGTAACCCAGAAGTCCACTCCCCAAGGTCACGAACTCTCAATCCCTCCAGAAGCCACAAATGTATAATTAAAATTTTAAAATTAATTCCCCCACTGAGTGAGTGCTCTCCGTGGCTCACTCCAAGCTCATATATATCCACAATAAAAAAACTCCTTACCGTGGCTGTAGTCCAGTCGCTTGTCAGAACTACAAACCCCCGCCCCTTGCAACTAGACATCCTATGTTGCCTAGCTATGGTCAACACAGGGGTCCTGACCACACAGAAACAGTACAGAGTTTAAAATAATGTAAATGATTAAATGTTTAAAGCACAATACGGGGCGTAATACTGTCCCACAGCTTTTGGCTGTCCCACATCTTTTCACCAGTACCTTTACAGGTATTGCTTAGAACAAATATGAAATTTCAGCCAATAGTGGTTTCTGCATATCGGATAAATCAGTCTCTAACGTTGCATGTGTTCTTTCCAAAGCCTCATCCCATTGAAGGAGAAGAGAAACTTCATAGCCTGGACATCAAGAGGGCTGAAAGCTTCTACATACAAAGAACTGAACAAACCAGAACTGAAAACAGGCAGCTGTTTCTTACTTTTGGTGATGTAGGCAAATGTATGCCTGCTATGAAAAAGACAATCTTTTGTTGAATTGTCTTGTATTAAGTTCTGCTATGGTAAGGCTGAAAGAGAGCCACCAAGAAGCTTAAGAGCACAATCCACTAGAGCTACATCTGCCATAGTGGCAATAATAACAGTGATACCCTTCCTAGAAATGTGCAGAGCAGCCATATGGTCTGCCGTACCCCCGCCCCCCGTCACTTCTCACTTCTGTCTGGACATCCAAGCTAGAAGGAATTCCTGATTTGGTACTTCATGCTTCAGAACCTTTTTCCTAAATAGATTCTAGACCCTGCCTCCCAAGTACTAATTGGAGTTTGCAAACTATATTGCACCACAAATACATTCTCATTGCTAGAAAAAAATCTTACCATAATAATGATGTTTATTATAGAGGGTGTATTTGTGACTCATACAAGCCATCCCTACCTTCCCTTCTAGAACCTGCATAAAAAGGGTTCTTTAGGTTAGTATAGATCAGGGGAAGGAGGAGCTACATTGCGCTATGAGAGCAGCTCTGTGAGCGGTAGCTATATCGATCTCCCCCAGGTCTCTGTCAATTCTAACCTGCATTTTTAACTTCATTTTCATTTGGATGCTATGCTCTGTGATGAGGAATTTGTACTAAAAAGCCTGGCTGCATCAGAGAAGCACAATTAAAGCTTTATAACGCTTTCGCATAATGTCTACCAGAAAGGAACCTAGAAAGGTAATTGCGGTATTAAACAAAAAGCTGCTAAATCGTATCCATTATCACAACTCATAAGCAGCAAAACCTAATCGCTAAAGCCCCCCTACTGAAGTTTTGAATCAAACTCACCGCGGCTCAGCGGAGGTGTTCTTCTGGTGTTTCTCCTCTTTATGCCAGACAAAAGTGCAGCTAGTGTGGAGACTCGTGCTGGGCTCAAAGGTATGAGCCGGGTAGTGAATCCTCCTGAAACTGTAACAGACTCCTATGTAGAGGGGAATGGAGCAATGGCACGATACTGCATGGAGAGTTTGGGACAGCAGGAGTTACACTCTCATAAACAAATGACTTTGAAGGAACAATCAGCTACCTTTAATTTGGAAAACTTGGAGCCTGTTTCTCAAATTTTCACAAAGGAGAAATGCATTGGGCAAATGGAAGCTGAATTTCAATGTCCTGATTCGAGACAGAAGGCCAATGCCGAACCAGGCTGAGAGTTAACCAAACAAGTCGATGGGAACCTCAGCGAGGCAGGAAGCAGCACAGTAGAGAGAACTTCTCAATCTGAGGAACAGAGCCGAAAACAAGCAAGTAATAAGGTGATAAAAGCTGTACAAATGAACGGGATTAATCCTACCCAGATTGAAACTGCATTACAATATGGACCAAAAGCAGTAAGAGCAGATTTTTTTACCTTTTGAAAAAAATTAAAATACTAATGGGGATATTAACATGACTGATAATTTCAGTACAGAAATTGATGATCATATAAAACCTGCATTACATCTGGAAGTAAGGGGGATATGGAAAATCTAGAAAGCTCATATGAATCCTGCTCTGAAGATGAAGCTGTAGATGACTTATCTGATTTGGAAGGTGACACTCCCCCATGGGCTAAGCCGCTTTTTGTTAAAATTAATACTATAACTAGTACCTTTAACATAATGTTGAAGCACCAAACACAAATAGAACAATATTTTCTGTTGACCCAGGAACTTATAAAAGAAAACAAAACTAAAAAAACTGATATTTTTGATATTAAAAAGCACCTGAGCCAGTTAACAGATGAAACTACGCCTATGACCAATAAGATAAAAATACTCGAATTGGCTAATATTGAATTAAAAGAGAGAATACTCGATCAAGAACAAGGTCAAGGCAAAATAATGTCTGAATTTTGGGAATTCCTGAAAACTGGGACAATATTAGATCTTTACATGAATCCTTTAAAATAATTGCAGCAGCCTATATGGACACAGACCCTATGAATATAGAGTTTTCAGTAGGAAGAATCCATAGAACTTTACAATCTAAAGGAACTGATGATGCTCCACCAAGGCCAGTCATACTGCAGTTTTTGAACTATGCGGATAAAGAAAAACGTATGTCTTATGTTTACAAAAAAAGAGACTGACAATTCTTGGAGCACATATAGCACTGTATAACGATTTACCCCAACAGATAGTACTAGAAAGGAAAAAGTTTGACCTTTTAAGGAATAAATTGTGGGGGCTGGGATTTAGAGCAGTAATGATTTACCCTGCCAAAATGAAGGTGATTATTGATGCTAAAAGCTATGTTTATGGAAATGTTGAAAATGCATGAGCTGAATTGAAAACTAAAATTCCAGAATTACAAAGTAAAAAAATCAAATGTATTTGGCTTTCAAGCGTGGAATTATAACTTTTTTTTTCCTTTTTAGCAACTGAATGAGTACAGACAGAGAAGGGGAGACAAGGAATTTGGCTATATTTAGCACATAGGGATGTCCTTAAAAAAGGAATGTCTTTTGAATTTTATTTGGAGACAAAATAAAGATTTTGCTTGTATGATATATAAATGGGAGCTAGAATTACCTGAAGAAGTTTTGAAATATAGAATGGCAGAGTTCAGAGAAAGAAGTGAGACTATGGTTGGAATAACTGGCATAAATGGATGATGTGATAATAGCCTCTTTAAATGTGAATGTAATCCATTCCCCCAAGAAGAGAACTAGATTGCTAGCTTACCTTAAAAGATTAAAAGCACAAATAATGTGTTTACAAGAAGTGCATTTGGAAGAAAAAGAGATAGTCAAGTTGAAAGTGAGATGGGTGGGAGAGATTTACTACTCATTAGACACTAAGAAAAGTAGGGGGTAGCGATATTAATACAGAAAGGTAATAAAATAAAGGTACTAGAAGTCTACAAGGATAATCAAGGAAGAATATTACTATTGAAGCTTAATATAGCAAGGACATAAATAGTACTGGAAACAGTATATGCACCATTTGATAAATATACTGATTTTTTGCCAGAAATCACACAAGGACTGCAGAAGATGCAAATTAACAGTGTTGTATTGGTGGGTGATTATAATGCTTTGCATAACCCGTTACAAGATAAATCTCTACCTCCAAATAAAGGGAACAATAATGTATCAAGGAAACTAAATTTGTTTTTAGAACAAGAACAATTAATAGATATATGGAGACATTAAACCCCTTTTATTTCTAAGTACACCCATTTTGATAAGCAGTATAAAGTATTTACAAGGATAGATTACTTCTTTATAACTAAAGATTTGGTAAATAGGACCACGACTGCATTAATTGATAGCATTTGTATTTCTGACCATGCTGCAATATTAATTGGCCTCAATTTATTAGACAAAGATAGGTTTATTACAAAAACATAGACATTTAATAATATGTTGTTGAAATACCCTGAGTTTGTATTAACAATTAGGAAAGCCATTAAAGAATATTGGTATTTTAACTATTCAGGGCAAAAGCCAATTACTGAATTATGGGATGCTTTCAAAGCAACAATTAGAGGACAGATAATTTCATATCAAATTAAGCTTAATAGGATTAAAAATCAAGAATGGGAAGCAATAACAAAACGATTGGAGCAATCAGACAAACTAATAGTAACTGATTATTCAACTTATGAAGAAGAATGGTTTAATTTAAGAGCTAAAAAACAAAATTATATACAACAAGAAGCAATTAGGCTCATGCTTAGGCTTAGGATGGCTCGTGTGGTGCCCCTCCACAAGAGTGGCCCCAAGGATGAACCGGGAAACTACAGACCAGTGAGCCTCATATCCATCGTGGGTAAGCTAATGGAGACTATCCTGAAGGAGAGGCTGGTGGCCCTCCTAGAGGCCAAATGACTACAGGACAGCAGACAGCATGGCTCTACATGGCAGATCCTGCCAAACTAACCTGGTCGAGTTCTATGACTGGGTAACTAGGCAACTGGACAGGGCCATGCAGTGGATGTCCTGTATCTGGACTTCAGTAAGGCATTCGACTCGGTGCCACATGGAAGGCTGGGAAGGAAGTTAGTAGGCACAGGGGCGGGTGCAAAGCTGGTGAGCTGGGTAGGGAACTGGCTTCAGGGAAGGCAACAGAGGGTGATGGTGGGTGGAGAGCTCTCATACCCAAGGACAGTGATGAGCGGTGTTCCACAGGGCTCGGTGTTGGGACCAGTGTTGTTTGGGATATTTATTGCAGACATATGGGACATCAAGAGCAAGATCATTCTGTTTGCTGATGATACCAAGGTAGGCGCGGTGGTGGATGACCTAGGGGGATGGCAGGGGTTGCAGGATGATCTGGAAAAGCTTGAAACCTGGTCAGACACCTGGCAACTGGGGTTTAATGCCAAAAAGTGCAAGATGCTGCATTTTGGGATGAAGAACCCAAGGAGGAGTTACCAGCTGGGGGGGGCAGCTAGCCCAGACAGAGGAGGAGAAGGATCTGGGTGTGCTCATTACAGGGTCAATGAACAACTCAGAACAATGTAGGAAGGCAGCTGCAAAGGCCAACAAAATGCTGGGTTGTATTGCAAGGGGTATATCCTCGAGGAGGGAGGAGGTGATTCTGCCACTGTATAGGTCATTAGTTAGACCACACCTGGAGTACTGCGTGCAGTACTGGGCCTCTGATCTGAAGAGGGACATTGGTTACTGGAGGGGCACGGCGAGGGTGACAAAGATGATCAAGGGGCTGGGGACCTATCATACGAGGAGGTTGAAGGAGTTGAACATGTACTCACTGGAGGAGAGGAGGACAGGAGTGACATGATTGAAACCTTTAAATACATGAAAGGAATAAACAAGATGGGTACAGAGGGGCTGTTCAAAGTAAGGGAGGGGAGGGCCACCAGGGGCCATGATATGAGACTGGAGGGAGGAAGGTTCAGGAGGGAGATGAGGAGACACTTTTTTACAGAGAGGGTGGTGGCTGGGTGGAATGCATTACCTGCAGAAGTGGTATGCAGTAGAACAGTGGACTGCTTCAAAAGGGGATGGGACAAGACAAGGGGGAGGGTTAATGAAGGGGAAGGGTGGAAGGGAGGGGCAGCTGCAGAATAAGGGGTGCTAGCTGCACATTCGAGCAGACTTGATAGACCTCTAGGCCTTTATCTGATGGCAAATTTCATAAGTTCGTATGTAATTAAGAATGCAGACTTCTTGAAAAAAGTATAAATATTTTCATATGTATAAATCAGGAAAACTTCTAGTGAACTTATTGAAAACAGAGAAGCAAAAAAACTTAATATTAAACATGAAAGATCAACAAGGGAATATTTACACAACTGATGAAAGCATAGCTAGATGTTTTTTCAATACTTATAAAATACTATATCAAAAGGAATTAACACCTAATAAAAGAGATAGTGAATCTTTCTTTGATAAAGCAAATATAGCCTCTGTTCCTTTTGAGTATATACCAATTACACTTCAAAAAATAAAAGGGGCCATTACGTCATTACCCAGAAATAAATCACCAGGCCTAGATGGCTTAACCAGTGAGTTTTACCAGGTTTTTGTTGAAGAACTTGCACCCTGGCTGAAAAGGATAACTGAAGAATTATAAGAAAATGAAAATCAAATACCCATTCCTCTATCTGTGCAAATAGCAAAGATAGTATTAATACATAAAGAAGGTAAACCTATTCACTCTACAGAAAGTTATAGGCCTATGGCATTACTCAATGTAGATTACAAATTAGTAGCAAAAATAATTAATAATAAATTACAGTTTCATTTAGACAAATATATACATCCTGATCAATATGTGTTTATGCAGGGAAGAACTTTATATCAAGCCAATAAAAAAAATTCAAACTATAATTCATTTGATAAATTCAGATAAAGAGTATGAAAGAGAAACTTTTAATGCCCTAGCTATAAACACTAGTAATGCTTTCGACCTTATAAATAGAGAATTTATATATTTAACATTGGAGACATGGGGTATACCTTCTCAATGGGTACTATTAATAAAGAAGCCATATCATAGAACTACTGTTAGATTTTTAATTAATAGATATTTAACAGAGGAATTCTTGATGCTGAATGGTGTAAAGCAAGGTTGGCCCCTCTCACCAACTCTTTTTATATTAGCAATGTAACCTTTCTTAGCAGCAATTAGGGCTGATAATAGAATTAAGGGATTTAGTTATCAGAAACGGCAGACCAAAATCAGTGTTTTTGCAGATGATCTTTTGTTAATAGTCAAGGAAATAAATACTTCTCTTCCATACTTTTTACAATTGATTAATAGTTTCTCCAAAATATCAAGGTATCAGTTAAATAAAAACAAAACAGTTATGATGAAGCTATCTAAATCAAATGCTGAGCATAATAATTACCTGACTATGTTTAAATCACAGCTACAAATTAAGTGCTTAGGTATTTACCTTTCTACTGATCAACAAAATATTAAAGTTAATTTTGATAAAGCAAAAGAAAAAATAAAACATCTGTTAGAAAATTGTAAAGATCTCACCTTGTCTCTGTGGGGGAAAATAGATACTATTAAAATGATGGCGATGCCACATTAGATATTTGTGCTTAATAACATTCTGGGGGCACCAGGAATCAAATGGTTTCAAGATATTAAAAGAATGTTCTAAAAATTTCTTTGGAAGGGTGATAAACCATGAATGCCATGGAGTTTACTGATAATGCCTAAAGCTCTAGGAGGGATGGGATGTCCAAGCTCACTTAAATATACGGAGGCTAATATAGGAGCTAATTATTATCAATGGTCCTTTTTTCCTAATAGAGATGAATATTCATATCAAGTGATGATGTTCCCTTTTAAACCCCACACTAAGCTATATCAAATATTTTTTGATAATGAACTTCATAATTGTAAACATCATATGTTGGCCACATGGTTCCAATACATAAAATAAATATGTCAATAAACCATCTAAGCTTCAATTACATTGGTTGTTTTTTCCCATTGATTACAATAAGAGGATATGGGGTAACTACACTAAATTTAGTTTTCAATTTTTACAAAATAATCATATTGATAATTGGAAGCAATTATTAACAGAAGGGGGAATACCAACCTATCAGGATTTTATTAAAGATAAAGATAGGAAGGGCTGGAATCAATTATTTCATTATACATTAATGATTAAATTTAAAAATGTGAATAAGAGATTTAATAATGGAAAAGATAATATAATAACACAAATAAAACAACAAGAAAGATTATTGCAGTTAGGAACCAAAAAACTTTTGGCTAGATTTAATAATTTACTGATAGATGTACTCAAACGAAATATTAAGAATAAGAATTATGTTTGGAACCATGAAGCCAGTATGGACTTAACTTATGTACAGTGGGGATATTTAAGAAAAATCAGTAATAAGAATTATGTATCTGCTAGGAATAAAACTATACAAGCCAAAATAATTAATAGAGCTTATTGGACTCCTGTCACTAGTCATAAAATACATTTGGAATATCCAGACTCCAGCTGGCATAAGTGTGCCCTAAAGGGAACATTAAGATATTGCTTATGGTCGTGCCCATATATATATGGTTGGTGGGGTAACCTACAACAAATAAAAGCTATAATGGATATAGAAATACCAATAAAAATTGATGCATACTTATTTAATAATGTTTCATGTTATATACAATATCATACCACTAGGAGGTTATTTTATTTAGCAACGATAACAATGAAACGTATGATCCTTGAGAACTAGAAAAATGAATCGTTGTCAAAATTGGATTATCATAAATGGTGGTACCAATATATTGAAACATTGAATTATGCAGATTTAATCATGAACACCAATCCGAATTTAGATGACCCTGAAGGAACTTCATGGAAAAATATAATATTCAATTTACCCCTGATAAATAGGTGTGTTTAGATTTAGAAGGAGTCCCTTTCCTCTTTGTGTAGCTTTCAGCTTTCTCTTTGCTGCCTTTTATATCTGAAGTAAGAAATGACTAGTGGAATTGACTATAAATGTATAGTTATAAAATAAATCTAGCATAAGTTATAGCATTTTATTCTTGATAATCATACAAGATTAGTTGTAGGGAGAGGGGGTTATACAGTAAACTATTTGTATTACTGAATTCTGAGTTATGTATTCTAGCATTTTATATTTATACTTTAGAGGCTTATTCTACACAGTTGTGAAATATTAAGTGTCTAATATAACAAATGTTAAAACATTGCTGGAATATGGATGAACAACTTTGCTCTGTTATTAATGTGATACAAGTACAATAAATATTGATAGAAAAAAAAGGTTAATACAGATCAGGGGCCAGATATTCAGAAGTTTGCATTGGGAGAAATGCGGTTTGCACTGGCATTATCAGGGGGGGAGCTAAATTCAGAGGCCCAAGTATCATGCACTAAATCCATTAGCCCCAGGTTCTAACATAATGCTGCACCCATGCAAATGAGCAGATCCCCTCTTGCATACGGGCACAGTGGCATGTTCAAAGGTTTGCAGTGGAGGCACCTAAAGCGGTGCTGTTTATCGCCAACAAAAACCTCTTCAGGCACTAGGCCTGTGTCCCCTCCCGACTGAGGGCAGGATGGCCATACTGCAGCCATCCACCCCCGTTCACCAGTCCGATGACTGTCGGACATCTCCCAGGTGTCTAGTGGCATTCCTACCCCCTGAAAACCCATCCTGTGTTATTTCAACATCTCCCTGCTATCTAGTGATACCCCCACCCCCCAATCACCCATCCCATGTTCTTCTATGATCTCCCTGGTGTCTAGTGGCACCTTCACCTCTTATCACCTGTCCTGTGATAGTTCAACATCTTCCATGTGTCTAATGTCATCCCCCCATCCCCCCGATTGCCTGTCCCATGTAAGCTGAACATCTCCCTGGTGTCCAGTGGCACCCCATCCCCCAATTGCCTGTCTCATGTTCTTCCAACATTTCCCTGGTGTCAAGTGGTGACCCCAGTCACCTGTCCTGTGTATGCTGAACATCTGCCTGGTGTCTAGTGACACCCCTCACCCCCCCCCAGGCTCCCGTGAAGAATGATACGGCAGGCCCTTGTGTCCAGTGATATCCTCACCCCATTCCCAGAATGCCTGTCGAGAGTCTTACTGGTAGACATTGGTAGTCCAACAGCTCCCCACCTGCCCTGCCTACTCCCGGAATACCACCCATCTGACCCCCCCCTTAGTGGGGTGTCCAGAAACGTGAGTGGATAGTTGGAATCCTAGTACAGCAACCCGCATAGCCTTCCTCTCACCTCCTGAGCCAGCTGCCATACACATGCTTACTGTCACTTCACATGGTGGCCAGCCAAGTAGGTGAGAGGAGGGCTGTGCTGGTGGCTGTATCAGGATTCCAACTATCCATCCACAGACACTACGGTAAGGGGGAGGTTGGATGGGTGGTGTTCCAGGAGCAGACAGAGTAGGTGGGTGGCTGCAAGACCACCAGTATCTACTGGGAAGACTGTCGATGGGCATTTGAGGGAGTGGGGTACCACTGGACATCAGGGTCTGTGTATCATTCTTCTTGGACACTAAGGGGGGTGTGGGGTGCCAATAGACACCAGGCAAATGTTTAATTTACATGGGACAGGTGATGGGGGTGCCAGTGGACACCAGCGAGATGCCGGAAGAACATGGGATGGGTGATTGGGGTGGGGGGTAGCACTGGACACCAGAGCAGTGTTGAATGCACATGGGACATGTGATTGGGTGGGTTGAGGGTGCCACTAGATACCATGGAGATGTTCTGCATGCACAGGATGAAGATCAGGTGAAGGGGAGTGCAACTAAACACCAGGGAGATCTTGGAAGAACACAAGAAAGATGATCGGTGGGTAGTGGGTGCCGCTAGACACCAGGGATGATGTGTCAGATCCCACAGAATGGGTGCTAAAGGCCACCACTCATCATGCAAATGACTCCTTAGCACCTTACATGCCCAATGGGCTCATTTGCATGATGTGGCTGAATACAGTCAACATGGCTACTGACGCTATCCAGTCCAGGAGTGTTATTCCCTATGGGCAGGATACAGCCCAGGGGCCAGATCTTCAAAATGCCTAGTGGATGGCTCCCTGGTGCAGGGAGGTATCTCTGCACCTGCGAAAATGCTATTTCAAGCCCCAGGAATCCCTCAGTATACTTAACTTATACAGTTAGCCTGGTAGGTTCAACTGCCCCAGAGCATGGAACTATGCAAATGAGAGAACATTTAAGTGAACATCAGATCTCTGCCTCTAGGTGGTGCTGCCAACTGAAGGCTAACATCAGATTAATTTCTCTGCCATAAGTAGCTAGAGGCCCCGAAGAGCTCTCCTCAGCAACTTCACTGCAAGTCTATTATTTTAGTTTCAAAGTTTATAAAAGTGGTTGTTTTCCTCATACGTCTGCCTCTAGTATGGTATTGTAGCAGTCTTTTATATATTTTAGCTCATTTTTCTATTTTTCTCTAGTCCTGGCCTGGTTCCTGGAAACCAGAGGAAAAAAACCTTTTTACATTAACTTTTCTTGTTAAGTGTCTCTATGTTGTGGCAGCGTTCACTAGTTTTCACCTTGGTTCCTTGCTGTTGGAACCAAGATATTTTTTCATACATAAAAGACACCAAAAGTTAGCGCTTTTTTTTATTTGCCGGTTTCATTTTTTAAGGGAACTGAACAGCAAACTAAAATATATTTTTTTAAGTTCTGGGAACTGTTTTACAGCTGTTTTTGACTAATTGGCATGTCAGAAATGCCCAAAAAGAGAAGAGGGCCCACAGGCTTTAAAAATTGTCTGAAGTACTTCAAGCTTGTGGGCAACTCAGATGGCCACAATCTGTGCTTAAAGTGCCTGAGTCCCAGCCATGTCCTGGCAAACTGTGAGATTTGCAGTAAATTCTGCTCTGAAACTGTAAAAAAGAGGGCCAAAAAATTACAAGCCATGGCCATCAGTCTGCCTCTTAGTCTCCTATAGGGTTTGAAGAGGACCCTTCTCACAGTAAAACTAAAGAATGAGCCTCTAAAGATTCTTCTGAACCAAAAGTCCCTGAAAAACAGGACTCTGAGCATTCCAAGCATGAGAGGCCAGCAGAGCAGGGCTCTGACCTGGGTCCAGCTAAAAAGAAGCAAAACGAAAAGCATACCACTACACCTCCCACTGAAGAAGCAAAGGAGCTCTCTGTTGAACAGCAAAAACTGCCCTTTGCTGAGGACATTGCCAAGGCCCTCCAGATCCTACAGACCCTTCAAGCCATGGGTGCCTTTGTGACCTTATTGGTTCCTCACCAGGCCCCGTTTCCTCCGGAGCAGGGTCCTGATCTATATTTTGAGGGGGAATAGGAAGATGATGATGACGACATTGAAGGGGAACCAGTAGAGCCGGAGTTTTCCCCTGAACAGGGGTTCGGTTGTCCCCTAGAGGTCCGGAGGATTATTCCTCCCATTTTGCCTTCATCAGACAGATGGTAGACACCCTTGGGCTCTCCTCTCAGGAATCTGTTAAGGAGGAAGAGGAGGCAGACTTCCTGGAAATGATGGGCCTAGTCCCAACTAAGAGACTGCTCCTTCCATTGCACAAGTCCCTGCGGAAGGTGACTCTCAAGATTCTCCAGACTCCCACTTCCATTCTAGGAGTGGATAAGAAGGTAGAGAAAAAATACCAACTGGATAGGACTAATGACGAATACCTCTATGCCCACCCCAGCCATGAGGGTGTAGTACTGCCTGTGATAAGGCCAAGATTCCCATATTCTGTCATCTACCTGACAAGGATTTCAGGAAACTGGATAGTATGGGAAAGAAGGGGTATGCTGTAGCCTCCCTCCTCCTCAAGCAGGCCACATACATGGCTTATGCAGCACAATATCAGAAGTCCCTTTGGAACTCAGTCAGTCAGTGTGTGATAAGATTCCAGATGAGACATGTCACAACTTGGCGGATATAGCCAGAACTGCCTTGGATGCCACCAAGTACCAGTTCCACATGGCAGTGGATGAAAATGACTCTGCATCAAGAGTCCTGGCGCTATCTATCTCCATTAGGAGGTTTGCCTGGCTGTGCACCACAAACCTAACTCAAGACACACAGGCAAAGACCATGGACTTTCAATGTGAAAACAATTCTCTGTTTGGAGACAAAACAGAGGCATACATGAAAAAGGTGGAGGAATACAAAACCACCTACAAGAGCAACTCGGCTAGGGAGAAGGACTCTACTTCTTAGAGGCCCAAAGGAAGAGGAGACGGGGTATTACCCAAGAACCAATTATCCATTGCCCATACCTGTAGAGTACCCTCAGACCAGAGAATACTTCAGAGGCAGGGGCAGGAGGGGTGCAAAGCATGCTGACTCTGTCCCAGCAGCTAGGACCCAGCCCAAACAGAACTCCTGGCTGCTCAGTCCAGGTCGCCAGCCCCTACCTGTCAGAAGGAGGTTGGCTCACTTCATCTAGGTTTGGGAGAACATCACCACAGACAAGTGGGTACTGGAAGTAGTGAGCCAGGGTCTTTCTCTACACTTCAAAAGATTGCCCAGGCTCCAGAGGCACAAAGGGTTTCCCCCCTCCAACTCCTGCAGAAAGGGTCCTGCTGGAGTTGGAAGTCAAAAAACTCCTGCTAGCAAACACAGCAGAAAGGGTTCCACCATCTCAGTGTGGGTTATTCCTTTATTTAAGGTACCTCCTCATAAAGAAAAAGAATGTGAAGTGGTGACCCATCTTGGACCTCAGATACTTAAACAAGCATCTGACAAAGCCAAAATTCAGAATGGTCACTCTATCCATAGTGATTCCCTCCTTGCAGAAGGGAAATTACATAGCTTCCCTAGACCTCAAGGATGCATGCTTCCATATCCCAATCAGACAGGGTCACAGAAAGTTCCTGAGGTTCCAGTTACCCTCAGGTCACTACCAGTTTTCTGTTTGGCTTTTCTTCTGCCCAAGGGTATTCACAAAGTGCCTAGCTGTGGTGGCAGCTCACTTAAGGAAGAAAGGAATCTCATTCTTCCCTTACCTGGATGACTGGCTCATTGTAGGGGATTACCCCACAACAGGTAAAAGACTCCATCCAGGCCACCCAGGACACTCTGGAGTCCTTGAACTTTCTGATAAACCAACAGAAGTTGCAGCCTCAGCCAGTACAGTCTCTGGAGTTCATTGGGGCAGAAATAGATACCACACAGAGCAGAGCTTTTCTGCTACATGAGATAGTGCTAAATCTGCAGCAGGTGGCAAACTATTTTCATCTAGGCCAGCATAGACAGTCAGGAGTTTCCTTAGACTCGTGGGCCACATGGCCTCCACCACGGCCGTGATGCCAGGTGCCAGGTTCCAAATGAGGGACATTCAACTCAGGCTGTACTAGTCCCAAAAAAGGGACCCACCCTCCAAGCTAGTGCCAGCTACAAAGTCCCTGCTTAAGGCACTGGATTGGTAGAAGAAAGAGAGCAACCTAAGGGAAGGGATGCCATTCCAACAGCAGGCTCCCACTGGAGTCATCACCCCTAATGCGTCCCTACTGGAGTGGGGAGCACATTTAGGCAGCCACATCATCAGCGGCACCTGGACTCCCTTAAAGTCCAGACTCCATATCAACCTGCTGAGACTGAGGGCTGTGCTACTAACCCTGCAAGCTTTTACATCCCAAATAAGAGGTCAGCAAGTCCAAATAAGAACAGACAACATGACCACCATGTATTACATCAACAAGCGAAGGGGGGGACCAGCTCTTCCAAGCTTTGTACAGAAGCAATGAAAGTTTGGACACTGGTCTGCTCCCTGGATGTCCAATTATTAGCAATCCATCTTCCAGGGAAGGTCAACTCCCTTGCAGACACCCTGAGCAGAATCAGTCAAGGGCACCATGAGTGGTCCTTAAACAAGCAAGTGCTGGCAGCAATCTTCAGGAGATGGGGTACTCCAGAAATAGACCTGTTCGCCTCAGAAGAGAACCATTAGCTTCCCCTATATTGTTGCAGACCCCCAGCCATGGGGTCTCTTCCCCTGGATGCACTAGCCTTAGACTGGACAGAGAGGTTCCTCTATGCCTTTCCTTCATTTGCTCCTAAAACTAAGGAATAAACCTGCCTCATTGATTCTGGTGGTACCAGATTGGGCCAAGACAGCCTTGGTATTCACTGCTCCTGGCCCTCTCTTTGCAGCAGCCCATCTCCCCCCCCGAGGCACAACCTACTGACCACGTCTCGGGGCCAAATAGCCCATCTCACCCTCAAGTCCCTCCACCTCAAAGCTTGGTTCTTGAGCAGCTAGAGTTCTCAGGGTTGCAGCTCTCACAGCAGGTGCTAGGGGTCCTTAGGGTCTACAGGAAACTTGCCACCAAGAAAACATATGCCTCTAAGTGGAAGAGATTTACTCTGTGGTGTGAGTCCCAGCAGAGACATCCGATGGCAGCAGATTTGCCAGTCCTCCTGGACTACCTCCTTCACCTGCAAACCCAGGGTCTCAATGTTTCAACCCTTAAAGTGCATTTGGCTGCAATATCTACGTACATTTCAGCAGGTAAGGAGAAAACTATTGCTTCCCACTCAGTTTGGGGGAAATTCTTCAAAGGCCTATTGCACCTATACCCTCCTACCAGAGATCCAGTGTCCCCCTGGGACCTGAACCTGTGCATTGCCAAACTTATGGAGCCTCCCTTTGAACACTTGGCCATGACAGACCTCAAATATATCACCTGGAAGACAGTATTTCTGGTGACTATCACTTCTACAAGAAGAGTGTCTGAGCTCCAAGCCCTCTGCACCAGACTTGATCATTTTCCACAGGGACAAGGTTGTCCTCAGCACTAACAGAAAATGTCTCCCGAAGGAGGTTTCAGATTTTCACCTAAACCAGTCTCCCTTCCAGTGTTCTTCCCTAATAAATCCAGCTCTGGCGAGCTGAAACTGCATAGCCTGGATGTCAGGAGGTCTCTCGCATACTACCTGGGGTGCACCAAAGACCTCAGGTCTTCCCCCTCCCAGCTGTTCCTTACATATGGGGAGGTGGGCAAAGGAAGACCAGCTTCCAAAAGGACAGTTGCATGCTGGATAGTGTCCCACATCCTTTTCTGTTACAGCAAAGCCAGCAGGCAACCACCCCTGTGCCTCCCTGGACCCATTCCACTCGTGGCACTGCTGCTAATGTGGCAGCCACAGGGGAAACCCCGTTACTAGACATTTGTAAAGCAGCTACCTGGAAATCAGTACACTACAAAGCACTACTGTCTGGAGATACCGTCTGGGAGTGATGCCAGTTTTGGCACTGCAGTACTGCAGAACCTTTTCCCCAAATAGGTTCTGTATCCAGCCTCCCAAGATACTACTTGGTAGTCTGCATAAGTTAAACATACTGAGGAATTCCTGAGGTTTGAAGAAAAAATTAGTTACCATAGTAATGTTGTTTCTTCCAGGGGATCCCTCAGTATGCCTAGACCTCCCTCCTTGCCTCCCCTTCCAGAACCAGGAAAAGGGTCCTATTTGGGCAGTGCCAGTTGTTTAACCTACAGTCTAGAGCATTGCTCACTGTTTCTCTTACAGTTAGATCTTATAGTGTGCCATAACCAGCCCAGTTGGGCTATCTGTTTGTTCTTTTTTGTCCTGTTTATATAAATTAGCTTAGACTAGGTATAGGGGGCTATTGCCTGTATAGCTTTGAAATGAATCTGATGTTAGCTTACAATTGGTAGCTGCATCTAGAGGCAGAGATTTGAACTATGTTCAAAGTTCCATTTAAACGTTCTCTTATTTACATAAGTTCCACACTCCGGGGCAGTTGAACCTACCAGGCTAACTGCATAAGTTAAACATACTGAGGGATCCCCTGGAAGAAGCAACATTAATATGGTCAGTAATTTTTCTTTCAGCGTTTCATGCACATGAGCAGCATTTTCCTTTTTTCCATAGCTGCACAAACAAATGTTATGTCTGGTAATACTGTACCAGGCATAGCAGTTTTCTGCAGCTGTGCAAAAAAAAAATGTGCAAGCTGCTGTAAACTGTGGAAAACATTGCAAAAAGGCACCCTTTCTGAATATTGAGCACAGGTGGAAAAAATTGTGGTTGTGCAAGAAAACCAATCCTTGTGTAATGTTTTTTTCCACATGTGTGCAGTTTTCCCACTTTTGAAAATCTGGCCCCAGGTCCATGTCAGGGCAGTGCAGTTTGACTTAGCTGTGCACCAACATGGGCTGATATTCAGTTAGATAGTTCTGGTCCGCTATCCGATGGAATACAGCAGCCACTGGGTCCGGCGCTAGCTCAAGTGCAGCACAAACATTTACGCTGTGCTCGTGCTCATTTTTTAATATTTGGGTCCATATGTTTTAAATTATTTCTATAAGAATGTAAAAATTGCAGGTTTCCTTTTGTGATTGGTCATTTCATTTTACATTTATCAATACATAGCATAGGTTTGTTATATGGTTACTGCTCTCTTTGGCTTTTCACTTATAAATCTGGTGTTTGGGGAGGTGGTCAGGTCATGCATAACCACACTGCAGTGTTTGAACTTTACATTATAAAGTTCTACCTCTGGATCAGCACATCACGGCTGAGATCATGCAAACTGTTTGACTCACAAATACACCCTCTAGAAGAAAATTTAGTGTTTGGGAAATAGCGTTGGGGTGTTAGTGCTTGTGTAACTTGTAGTACTTTTTGTGACTTTACTCTATTCCCACCCTTGAGTAGTAGGTATGTAGGTAGGAATTGTAGGGAATGGAAGGCCCAGGAACAAGGGTGAGAAGAGCGCCGGAGAAGGAGGAGAAGGGGATGATGGTGGTGGACAAAAACACTCCCTAAGCAAGGGAGGTGTGTTAGTGAAGGGTTTAAGTAGAGGTTGTGGGAGGAGCTATTCCCCACATTGAACCTCAGGTTTAAGCCTTCCCATTCAATGTTTGGGAAATAGCGTTGGGGTATTAGTGCTTGTGTAACTTGTAGTACTCTTTGTGGCTTTACTCTATTCCTACCCTTGAGTAGTAGGTAAATAGGTAGGAACTGTAGGGAATAGAAGGCCCAAAAAGATACCTCCTCCAACTCACAGAGAGTATGACCACTGGCACTCTGGAGAGGAACCCCCCCCCCAGGTGGAGGAAACCTCTTGAGAACCCATGGCCATTGGTCTGCTTGTCCTCTGGACATACTAAGAGGAGAAGGACCTAGGTTCTAGTAACCTTAGCTAATTTGAGGAAGGTGAGCTTCTAGGAGAGATGATGGTCCATCCTCGACCCATGGATGATGTAGATTGGATGATGATCCTGAAGTTGAAGAAGTAGGTCTTTTCCGAAGGAGTGGTAGAATCCTGAGTGAGAAGTGGATCCAGTCGAAGAAGGATGAATGAAGTCCAGATTTTCGAGGTAATGAGGAGTGCTTGTCCAGAGGGATTACAGGGACTTAATGAACAGGGAGAGCATGATTTGATCAATAAGCTACCAGATAGTGACTGGTGGGAAATGCGATGATTTGTGAAGTCATAGGTGAATGATCCAACTTGTGTAAGGTTTGATGTTCACGGTAAAGTCTAGAGGTAAGGAATTCAGTAGCAAACGATAAGTTGCTAAATAGGCATCCATGTAATGGAAGAAGGAGTCAAGCAGAGTCTTTGAGTTCCTGATAGGAGAAATACCAGAAGTGATTTGTAGACGAATGGAGGTAGATTTGCAGATGCAGTTCTGATGGTAACCGAATATATATAGAGAATGACTGTAAGTTTGGTGTAAGGAATTGGATAGCTTATGTGGGCATGCTATCATAACTATACTTGTATATGCTCCACTGGTTTGCTGGCTGAAGTGAACATGGGTATTTCTGTGGTGAAATTGTCCATGAAATGCACTGAGGTGGCTATGGCTGGTTAGGTTTACAAGTAATCCGATGGCGAAATACTTGAGAAAATCTTGGCGACGGATATATGAACAAGTCTGTAGGCTGGGTTGGTAGTTAGGTCGAGTAGTGTGGAATGCCAGAGGATCCTAGTGCTATGGTTGGTTAAGACCTGTTGGGAGGCAAGACTGGGACAATGAATTTGCCTTAACGGTTGCAGGTTTCTGAATTGAGAATCTGAGGAGCCCATTCTTGGTGAAAGTCTTGACCGGAGAGTGTAATAGAGATAATTCATCAAAGATAACCTAGTAGGACCGCTGGATGGGCTGCTAACTCGACTGATGGTCATAAGATGAGGAAATGCAAATGATTGTATGAGGTATGGTGATGTCCAGGAGCTAGAAAATGGTGGTTTGGATAGCACAACGTTAGTAAGCAGCTAGGCACTGGAGATCCAATGATGAAAGTTCTGGAAAGGCAGCTGAGAAAGTCTTAGGACAAGCAATGTATGTTGAGAAAGTAGGAGTCCAATAACATGGTCAGTGGAGTCTGTGTTGGTAGGAGAGGCTGCAGAACTAAAACAGATGATGTCTGTAGTGGCATGTGGTATCTTGCGGTTACCGGTATCCGTAGCAATGATAATGGTTGCGGAGTCGAAGCATAACTGAAGGAGTTTAGACCTGTCCGTGTACGAGGATAGCCTGTGAGACAAAGTAGATAGGGAGTCCACAGTGATTGAATAGACAAGAGTCGAGGAAGTATCCAATAGAGATGGATGAGATCTTTCTATTGTCAAGTCAAATGAGATTCCAGGACTGATTGTGGGGAGCTGATTGGGCAGTATCAAAAGCTCTATGATGACGTAAGGGTTTAAGAAGCATGTTATCCAAGGGATGTTTGCAAGAAGTAGTTTCCTCAGGTGAAATGAACAAGTGATCCATCGAGTAGTGGATGAGAGCTGTCAGAATGGCCAGAGTAGGAGTATGAGATGAATAAATGGGAGGAGTAGTTGACTGGGTAGGAATAGTGGCCAGAGATAGTGTTGTATACCCAAGAGAGCCAGCAAACAGAACGAGTGCCCCGAGTCTGCAAAGCAGAAACGAAAAGGCAGCTATCCAAAATGGAAGGAAAGTCCGGAGTGAATCCTGATGGACTGAAGGAATGATCCGGGGATGGTGATGGGCTAGGTGAAGCCAAATGACATACAGTGCAGGAAGGAACAGGACCAGGTCATCTCTTCGGTGAACAGCAGCAGAATGCAGGAAGGCTGTAGTAAGATACCAGAGGATGATCCACGGAAGACCAGAGAGCGAAACCAAGCACCATGAGCAACTGAGTTGAGATACACGAGTCCCACAGCTGACAAAGGCTTCAAATGATGAGGAAAGGATGGAAGGTGCTGGAGCGCAGAAGGACGAGGTTCCCACATCTAAAGAAGAAAACAACTTGTACAGCAGTCAGAAGGAGTGCAGCAAGGAAGTCCATGAGGCAGTGGAACTGAAGTGAGATAGAGATGGAACACGCAGGCAAGATCCAAATCTGATGGAAAGGAGGCCAAAGGGGTTCATGTACAATGGTCCATGGAAGTGCAGGATGGAGACTGGTGAGGAAGGAAGGAAGTCATTGGGAGCAGAGGGGTCCAGTTTCTGGAGAGAATCTGTAATCGGGTAGTAGGTAGAAAATGCAGAGGATGAACTTTCAGATGCAGACTCAGGCTCCTAAGCAAGGAAATTGAGGTGAGATGACCAGCACATGACAAGCCACAGATAGTTTGATGATGGAGGCATAATCAGTAAATGGTTCAGGTCCAGGAGGGAGTGGCAAGCAATGGTCTAGGAGAGAGCATACAGAAGTGAACCAGATGAATGCCAAAATTAGCTTCCAGTCCTGGTAGTTGAGGAGAGAGAACCTGAATCCAATACCAACAGATGTAGGTGGGAGGATGGAGGCAACTGATTGTATGAGATCCTGCTCCAGACGGGAGCGATAACTGGGTATGAGACAGAGACGGTACGGAACTGTTGGAGTCACATAAACAAGCAACCAAACCAGGTAGTCAGTGCATGAAAACCTTTATACAATTCCTGTAGGTAGAGTCGGGAGGTGGAAGGCAATGAGGTAGAGAGGCCCTGTTACCAAAGAGAAGCGGCAACCCGCATCAGGTATAGAATGCAGAAGGAGAAACAGGCGAATGCAAAGTCAGGCTCCCAGCCATGGAAGTCAGCGTGATAGGACCGTGAATCGAGGCTACAGACCTGGTAGGATGGAGAAGGCAAGTCAGCCAAAGTCACATTTCTGAAAGGAAGCAGCATCCGGGTATCAGGCTGTGAATGCCTAAAGTTACACTGTGGAATGGAGATTGACACCCATCGGTGATGGCTGAGGTGGGATGATCTTGCCTTGACACAGTGAGGCATAGGTAGGATGATGAGGACACATGGGTGAAGAAGTTCTGTTCCCGAAGGGAAGCGGCAACTGGCATGAGGTAGAGAAGGCATGGTATGACTCAGTAGATAATAGACGAAGCTCCCATCCCTGGTAGTCGGGGCGAGCTAACCTTCACTCGATGTTGTCCAGCAGAGTTAGGGATGGAGGATGCCAGGTTGGTAAGTAGTAGAAGGTAGTGAATATAATGGAATCCAATCCCCAGTAGACAGGGGAAGCCTACCTTCGCTCAGCACCTCAGAAGCTGAGAGTTAGTGATGGAGTCCAGAAAACTGCTGGTATGGGCTGGCAAAAGGGGCAGAGGCAGCTGTAAAGGGTGAGGATATGAGGAACAGCAGTGCAGACAGGATAATGAATGATATATAGACATGGCAGGAAAGACATTGGACATATGGGATGAAGGACACACACAGGAGTGAGAGAGAGAATTAAGGGGTTGGCTGAGGAAGCAATAGAATTGGGTGCAGGGGAGGACCCATCCAGAGACGGATGTACATACCTGTGAGGGGTACAGGAGGGAGTGTAGGTGACCGAGGATGGAGTAGCAGGGTGGTAAAGTGGGAGCAACCCCAGGGACAGTAGAATGAGAGAACCCCTTCCCCCAGTAACATCCAGGATATCCGAAGCTGCCATGTGAGGAACAATTTGTTGCAAATAAACAGCCCACTATAACAATCAGCTGTGGTAAGGTGACTAGAAGAGCCATTGGCAATCAGTCATGCAGTGGTCAGGGGAAATAGCAAGGGGTAGAAAAGCTGTTGCGTTCTGCCATCCAAGTAATTAAGGTGCGGAGAAATAAACCAACAATGAACTGTGCTACTCTGCAGGAAAAGTAGGGATATAGGTGGAGGAAATACTGATGGACAGTTATAGCTGGTAGAGCCAGTTGCAGACAAGTGTATAGCAGATATGGGGAAAAGGTAGAAACATGGAAAATGGCAGCTGAATGCAGGTATGCCAGTTTGGAAATGCAATGGTGAGGAGTAGGAGCACTTCGGTAAACTGAATCCTGTGAAAAGACATAGAGTATGGCCTTCTCGGAGTACTCCTGCAGGTCTACATTGTAGCTGTGTAATTACCCCCTCCCCCAAGTCTGTATGCACTCAATAGTGGACTCAGTTAGTCTTGCCACCCATTCTGCCCCATAGCTGACCGATACATATGGATGCTCAAGGTTACTTCGTTAGTAATGATCCACCATCCAATAGTCCTGCAGGTCAATGTGGGGAATAGCGATGGGGGCTCAAAGTAGCCAAACCTCTAACAGTACAATGAGCAAGCCGTACCGTATCTGAATTATTGAAGTCACTGGAGAAGAAGCAATGGCCGGATACGTGCAGGTAATGGGCAGACAGGCGATGAAATGAGCGGGGACTGACAGGGTGTCTCGGTCCAAGAACTGGAGAGAAGCACAAGGGGGGCCATAGGTACTGAAGTGCTGTGAAGCAAACGGCGAGCTGGAGGTCTGAAGGGGAACAGAGGAACCAGGAAGGAGAGAACAAGGGGCTGAGGGGAATAGACAGGAAGCGGGCGCGCTTCCAGAGGGAGAGGGGAGCAAGTCCTGGGGAGTAGTAGGGATGGCGTAGGTAGTGGTGACTAAGGCACCAGTAAAGAGCTACAGCAGCTTTCCCAGAAGTGCAGCATCCCAAAACTGCAAAACATGTCTAGAGGTGTCCGGGACAATGTAATTCGGGCATTCCAGCAGTGCAGTGCAGTGTTCCAGATGAGAAGACGAAGGGCGGGCAGAAAAGCCCAAAAGAGGCAACAAAGGGGAAGCACCCAGACACAAGCAGGAAATGGAGGCGAGCAGGGAAGGGGCACAGGAAGGTAAGCAACAGAAACAGGAGAGAACAAAAATACAATGAGGGACTATGGAGGGACACACAGGAGAGGGGAGGAATGGAGGAGACGAAGCAGGGTGAAAGAATGTATAGCCACGCAGGGAGCCCAGGGACAAAAGCACTCCCTAAGCAAGGGAGGTGTGTTCATGAAGGGTTTAAGTAGAGGTTGTGGGAGGAGCTATTCCCCACAATGAACCTCAGGCTTAAGCCTTCCGATTACTGTGGTGAGGAAGTTTTTCTTTGTGCTCGTTTATTAGACCTTGTCTTCCTCATGACTGTGCCACTTGTAATAGCAAACAAACCAAATCCAAGTCGAGTGAACAGTAAATAATTATTTTAATCTTGCCCATTATCTGTCTGTCTTTCTGGCTGCCTGTCTGTCTATCTGTCTAGTACCATAAATGTTTGCAGTCCCTTTAATTCAGGAAGGCATTTTGGTATGATGCACAAAACTGTTTCAGAAGATGTTAGAAACATGTACTTTCTGTACAACTATATCCATAGTAAAACAGAATTCTTGCAATGTACATTGACCTTCTGGTTGACCAGTTTTCAAGTCTCAATGACTGGATGCCCAGCAGTATTGCAAAAGTCTTAGTGGTATTTTGTAGGCACCAAAGCCTTAGCCTGGTGCCTGCTGCCATCCTAAGCACTTTTTTCAGTTAGTTTGTTCATTTTTTCTTTCTGAGTGCATCTGTGATGCAGTGTGTTCATGGATGTCTGTCTGTGTGCTGTACTTCTGGCTGGGTCGGTGTCACTTTGATCCACTGGGCAACTGTTCCTTTAACCAACTGGGCATCCATCAATGCTGTCTGATTACAGAAACTCAGATCTCATAACCAGCAGGGCAGTTATCTCTGCCACCAGATTGAAGCTTCCCCAACCAGCAGGCATTTGTCTATGCCCTTCTGTAGTGGCTCCCCACTCAGTGGGTCATTCTGTCAGTGCCACCCAGCAGCAGCTCAGTGGAAATTGAAGATTGACACCAGGTGGGGTCTCTTCTCCCCCTCTCCCCTCCCACATTCAGCTGGGCTTACACCAGTAAGTGGCATCTCCCCCTCTTAGCATGGATAAGAGATTACTGCCATTGGTAAGAACTACTAGAATTTTTTTTGTACCATGCTATTTTGCTTTGTTAAAATGGGGAATAGCAGCAAACAGTGTACTGAAGCACTCCTTTTCTAATTTTTGTAGTTCAGGTCTTGAGATGTTTGATTTTACAATGGTGTTTCATGAGCTGATGTACAGGAGATACTAGCAAATCGTAGCTTCACTTCTTTCTATAGTGTTTGTGACCAGTTTCCTCACTAGAAATGACTGGTGGGGCAAAGCCCTGGTTAGGGCTTCACAGAAGTCAAGGATACATCAATTTTCCTGATTTGTATAAGAGCACTATGATTTTTGTAATTTGCATAAACACGTTATATAGTTTTGTTTATTTACTATGACAAGTCCATTATTCTTTTTTATTTTCATTTAAAAACACTTAAAAAACAACTTTTAGATAAAAATTATGAGTAACCAAAAATGTATAAAGACCACAAGGAAACTAATCAGAAATGTGTTTTGTTGGTATTTAAAACAAGTTTTTACAGCTTTACCCTACTCCAGATTTCCTAGGTCATAAGCAACTCCACTGAAAATATCATAGTGGGCTCTGTGATTGTTAGGAGCAAGATGGGACCCACACATCTCTTTCATTTGATTAAGTTTACTATAGAGAAAATTATTTAAAGTCCCAAACTACCATTTCTGGCCTTTAAAAATAGTCAAACATCTACCATTTCAGAACATTACAGGCCAAATAATTATTTTACTAATCCAAGAGTGTCATGATCTTTGCTGATTTGCTTGTATAAAAATGTCAAAAAAGTGGTAGTATGGACGGTTAATGCAAAATGGATCATGACCTTGTGTGGCATTTACTACAGTTTTGATATCTTTGGAGATTTTGACCATGAGTTTTTCCAAGATGTATTATGACAAAAAGCACAGTCCGAATCCTGTCTGAAAGATTAATTGTAGCCCAAACAAAGGTGTGATTATCTATTTAAATTCAGTGTTTTTCCCCAAAAATTTACACTAATGCAAAAATATATTTGAAAAAAAGGCAGCAAATATCTCAGTTTTGTGTACTTGCAAAAAATTCAACGCAAGCTTGTAAACTCGGTCAATCAATCAAAATCTTTATTTAACCAGGCGAACATCATTGAGCAAAGCTCATTTGCGAGATGGACCTGGATAGGATACAAGAACATTACACAGCACATTGAACACAATAAAATCCCACAATATTTAAATAACTAACTAACATAGTCAGAGCTAAATACAGTCGAGCCCACGTAAGTGCATCCCTGTTAAATGCACACAAATCATTATCCCACTTTGTTTCCTATATCTCCAATGTTAAATTTTCTGGATAAATGCACTATAGATAAGTGCACATTTCGGTTAAGTGCACACTTTTTTAAGAATTTTTTTATCTTTTTTAGGCTCAAACCTGTGTTAAGTGCACATAAATTATCATCTAACTGAAGATCACTCAATTGATGGCCTCATTTAAAACAGCCTGTGTCTGTGTCAGTACTGTCAGTGACCACAGCACATGACGGCAGTATACAGCAGCTACATAAGAACACCTTTGAACCCCCATAGGTGGTCATTCCATTTGTTTTCCAAAGGTGTAATAGTGTACCTACAGTACAACATGGAGAGAATCAAGGAGAATACACTTACGCTTGACCGGAATGTATCTGTGCTGCATAAACTGTCGCAACCCGATATCAAGTCTACTTTGCAAAAGAGAGTATACAGGATGTATCTACAATTGCCAGGGATTAATCGCGCCGAGAAAGCTGTTGTCTGAGTGGGAAAATGGGGAGAAGTTTGATAGAAAGTGAAAAAGAGCCGGAAAAAGTGACACTGTAGAGACGGCTTTGTTAAGATGGTTTACCACAAGCCGTCCTGCTGATGCTCCCATTAATAGCCCCATATTGCTTCAGAAAGCAGAGCAACTTGCTAAAATTCTCGAGGTCCCATTCATCCCAACCAACAGATGGTTATGCCGCTGGAAGGAGCGAAACAGGACAGTGTACAAGCGCTGTCATGGGGAGAAAAAAGATGCCGATGCAGATTCAGCAGACAACTGGCTAAAAAAATATCTTACCACAAATCCTACATGAATACAGCCTGCAGGACATCTTTAACTGTGACGAGACTGGTCTGTACTTTCTGGCAACCCCGAGGGAACTTTGGCTTTCAGGCAGGATGCTGCATCTGGGGGAAAGAAGGCATGAGAGCGTATATCGGTCTTGTTGTGTGCCAACATGTCAGGCAGTGAGAAGCTAAAGCCTGTTATGATTGGCAAGTTGAAAAAGCCTCGTTGTTTTAATGGCATTGAAGTCAGCGCATTGCCAGTCACTTACGAGGCCAATTCAGACTCCTGGATGACCTGTGATATTTTTTCCAGATGGTTGCACACTCTGAACGCACAAATGCGAAGATGCCAACGACAAATTGCAGTGCTTCTTGATGACTGCAGTGTCCATCCCAACATCTCTCTATCCCATGTAAAACTTATTTTCTTGCTGCCCAACAACACTTCCTTAATTCAGCCAATGGATATGGACATCATCAGAAATGTTAAACATCTGTACAGAAAAAAGATACTGTACCCCCCCAAATCTGCTCATTTGCTGCATAAAATCCACACTAATGTTTTTTTCCTTTGCAGGTGATGGAGAAGCTGTTGGTGGTGATTGATTCAGGGGCGACTGATGATACAACTGCTGTGGAAGGGAGGAACAAAGTCTCAGAGATGGCAAAGAAAATCACCATCCTCGATGCGATCCAGATGTTTGATTTTGCCTGGGTTTCAGTGAGGGCTGACGCAGTTTCGAATTGCTATCGCAAGGCGGGGTTTACTGCTGCTGCGTCAGGCAGTATTTTAGACGCTGAGGAGGAAAGTGAGGAGTGTGTCTCTGACCTGCCTGCTGGTGCAACTGTCCATGAGTTCCTCACATATGCGGACATCGAGAAGGGGATTATAACAGAGGGGCCAGTGGATGAACAATACATCTGCAGTGATGTAAAGGGTGTGCAAGGAAGTGAGCAAGATGACGAAGAGGAACAGGAGCAATGGACTTCAGAAGATGAACCGGTAACCGCGGCCGCCACTATAACTGCCATGGACACAGTAAGATGCTTTGTTTTGAGCAGGGAGAAAAATGATTTTAGCTTACTGTTTAACTTTCATAGTTATGTTAATGGGTTGGCAATACAGTCCAGCAAACAGAAAAAAATAACAGACTTCTTCGGCCAGTAATTTCGATTGCTTTAACTGTTTATAAGTTAACAGCACTACAGTACTTTGTAACACAGCACTTTACAGTATGATTTTATACTTTTTATGTGTGTGCATTGTCAAATAAAGTGCGAGTGAGTTTGTAAAGTACAGCACACGTCTAAATTGTTTTGCTCGCTTAAATGCACTGCCCGCTTAAGTGCACAAAAAAGTCATATCCCGAGGTTGTGCACTTAAGTGGGCTTCACTGTATAATACACAGGGTAATCAGAGTGGTAGTGCATTACTACTATATACACACATAAGCAGATAAATACAGGTTATAGTCAAGACTGGACACTATGGTGTGGTGAAGGCAGAAGAACAAACACGAGTGAGGGGGGGCAACAAGGAAAGTTAGGAAGCTGATAAAAAAAAAGGAAGGGAGTTGTGAAGGTTAAAGAGGGAGGGAGGAGGGTAGGCAGGGGAACCCATAAGTGTCATAGCAGCAAATAGTGATACCAGGGCCATGGGTAAGGACAGGCTACAGATAAGGGGAGTGAGGAGAGGCAGTGGGTAAGGTGAATGCCCCAGGGTCAGGGAGGTAGGGGGCATGTGAGCAAGAGGTAATGCTACTTTAAAACCACTGAAACCTACACAAGAGAGCAGGCTAAACAAGGAAAAGCAAAACAGGAATGCTATGAAGAGGTTAAAGAGGGAGGGGAAGGGGTCAATGAGACGGGGTAGTAAATGTAATATTTCATCAGACAGGTTACCGGCAGGTCACTGAGGCAGTGAGGGGGAGATCAGGAGAAACAACTACAGGTTTCTTTAAACGAACGAGCATAGAGAGTTTTAAATGCTGATATGCTGATGCTGTGGGCCAATTTCAAGGTTTTTTGCAGTGTGTTCCAGCACACGGGTAACATATGGCTCATGGAAGCCCTATCAGAGTGTGATTTGACCTTTGGCACTGTCAGGTAGATAAAGGAGGCACTTCTCAGTGCATACGTACCTGTTACACTTGGGGTAAACAATCCAAGATATATTGAGGCAGCTTCTTGGCGCTAGCTCTGAAGGTCCAGAGGGAGGCGTTTCTCTGTCTTCTGTAAGTCAGAGATGTCCATCCCACGGAATTGTATAGAGAACAGTGGTGTGTATTGTAAGGAAGATCAGTGTGATAAATCTTAGGGCTCTATGATAGAGCCTGTCCAGTTTCGAGAGCACAGCAGCTGGGCCCTGTCTATACAGAAAGTCTGCGTAATCCAGGAGGGAAAGAAAGGGGGGGGGGTTTGGACCAGTCTTTTCTTGGCATCTCTTGTAAGAAGATGCTTAATCCTATAAAACAGGCCAAACCTCTGTCTAAGCTTTTTGTCAGTTCTTCGATGTGGTCGAGAAAAGAGAGCCTGTGGTCAATCCATACCCCCAGTACTTAAACTTGGATACATACTCCAGAGGTTCGCCAAGAAGGTTGGTGATCAGATGCAGTGTTCCAAGTAAAGCCAGATATCTTGAAGGTGAAAGGGGGGGGAGAAGAACATTGCCTTAGTTTTTTGGGCATTTAGAAGCAACTTTTGGTTAAGCAGCTGATGTTGCAGAAGATTGAAATCCTGTTGAAGGTGACTGCAAGCAGCCTCAAGGGTAGGTCTACTGGTGTAAAGAACCGTGTCATCTGCAAAAATATGTATATTGGCATTTTTGATGCAGGCATCTATACTGTTAATATATATTGCGAAAAGCAAGGGGCCTAGTATCGAACCCTGCGGTACGCCTCTTAGGAGGGGCTTAAGTGGAGAGAGTTCCCCTTCCGCTTTGACCTCCAGGAACCAATCTACTAGATAATTAGAGAACCATCTCAAGGAAAGGTGGTCCAGACCAATGTTCCTGAGGGAAAGGAGAAGCAGGTCATGGTTGACAGTGTTGAACACCTTGCTATGGTCTAAGAATGCTGCACAAAGTTTCTGGCATCAAGTTCACATTGGCAGTCGTTCGTAACTTTAGCAAGTGCCGAAATGGTGCTATGCCATGGTCTGAAGACAGACTGCAAAGGGTTAAGGAGATTATATAATTCAAAGTAATTCCTTAGTTGGGAGCTCACAATTTTTTCTAACAATTTAGACAGGTTGGGGAGTAAAGAAATAGGTCTATAATTGTTTAGGTCGCTGGGGTCTCTGGATTTAAAAAGGGAAATAACGTGCAGTTTTCCATACGGAGGGAAGGACACCCTGAGAGATAGACAAATTAAAAAGGTGGGTAATTAGCACAGCCAAGACATGATAACCAATCTTAAGGAAGAAGGGGTCAAGCAGATCTGCTCCTGCACTCTTCCTAATATCCAGTTGCTGCAAAAGATCTTCAACCTCTTTTAGTGATGCAGGTTGAAGAGAGAATGAAGAACTCGTGACAGGGACTTCGAGGTCCTGTACGCCAACTTGGTTGCGTAGCGCTCTGGCAGGGGAGGAGTCAGTAGAGAAGTGATTGTTGAGAGACTCAAGGATGGATGGCTTATCAGAGATGCTAGTGCATCAGTTTTTAAAATAAATGTAATGGATGGTCACTTTTTCCCTTGAGGAAAGAGTGGCATTCACATCCTGTAATACCAATGATATGAGAAAAAAAAAAAGAAGAACCAATGCTCGGAAATGCAGCATTATGATTGACTGACAGCATGTTCAAAGATTTAGGTCAATGGCTCTTAACCCACATGTACAGTAGAACAATTGCAGTTTTAACTATAAAAACAATGGTTTGCAAAAAAGAAGAAAGCATTTTAGTGTAATGGTATCATTAAGGCACTCCAGTTGGATTGCATTCATTTGTCTAACCCAATGGGGCATAAGGCCATTGGCTCCAACTTGATCCTCATGACCCCTCTAGGGTTAGAGTAACTGATGTTATAAAATAGGTAGAGGAAAATCCACACAACACGTGCGTGTACTGCCTGGGCAGGCAGCACGATGTGGATGGGTATAGCCTCTGCAAAAGCATGGTCCCTTAGTCCTCGAGGAGAGGAAGCTCTGACTCACTGGGTCAGCCTTTGGAAAGGGTTCTGAAGGCCCACCCTAGGACTGCAAAAGGGCCTTGGCTGCAGCCTGGTCACCTGAGCAACGTGTGGCCCTCAAGACGGGAAGCAGCGACTGCCATGGCGGCCACCTCCACAGTCTCGGCACTGTTCCATGGGGCCAGTGTCAGATGGTTTTTCAGAGGCCAGTGCCATGATATGTTTCTGTCCCTCCAGAACTTGGGGGAGAGCCCTGCCCTCTGTGGTCCCTTGTTAGCCTCCAGTGGCTTCCCTGCTGGTCCACATTCCACAGGTACTTCTCATACCTGCTTCTCCATTGATTTGGGTGGAGTTGCCACCACGACAATTGCCATTCTGTGCTGAGACCAAGGAGGCCGGCCATTCAGTCACCAGCTTGCCAGGCCTGTTGTTGGTGAGGATCACCCTGGGTGAGGATTCCTGGGAGGTCCATGGTGAGTAATGGCTGAGGGCTGTCTTCAAGGAGTCATCAGACAACTTGGATCAAGAGCCCATTGCCTCCTCTGGAAATCAGCTCTTCGATCATAGCTCGGTTGAGGAACCTTCCACCATGCATGGCTATGGTGTCCTTTGGTAGGTTGCTCTGAGATCTCAGAATCCACGTCGATGGTGCTTGAGCCAGTCCAGAAGAGGGCTAAGTACCCTCTCTCAGACATTTCGCACCATGATGAATCCCTGGGGTTTACCTTCTCTGTGGCTGAGCCCATTTTGGGACCGGTCTTGGAGATTTGATAGCATCCAGTATCCTGCCCGGCACCCTCAACCCATATGGTCTGCATGTATGCGATCCCCATGGGCTCCCTTTTAGGGTTTTTAGACCATCCTTCGGTGGGTGGTCTGGTCACAGATTCTGTGTTCCATAGATCCAGGCACCAGAGGGACATGGACAAGCCTGTGGACAAAGTGTCCAGTAAGATTGACCATGGTGCTAAAAAAATGTATGCTGTGCCACTCTAGGTCTCTGGCAGTCTAACTATGCTGTAATGATAGCTAACTATGGGCAATCCCTGATGAAATACTTTGATACTGTCCTCCCCCACCTCAATCCTGAGAAATGACTGGCAGTGGAGTTCATCAGAGATCAGGGTCAATCACTGGCTAAACACCAGCTCCAGACAGCCTTGGACATAGGTGATTCTTGCACCTGTGCTGTAGCAGTGGCTGTCTCCATGGGTTGCAGGGCCTGGATACATTTTTCCATCTTCACGGCAGGTACCAAACTTAAGCTGGCCAATGTCCCTTTCCTGGGCAGTGACCTTTCAACCCTGTGGTGGAAGGATGTCTCACCTGGATTGAGAAGTCCAGTGCCATCCTTGACTCTGTGACTTCATCCCAGGAGGACCAGAAGAAAAAGCCTAAAAAACAGGCTTTTCAGTACATGTCCTTTCAGTCACAGCCTTCCTGGCAGCACAGCAGGGATAGTTCCAGGCTTGATGTCCCAAGCCAAAATCGGAGGCTCAAAGTCCAGATAAGGGGGGGCAGGGATAGTGGTGCCCCTACTGTAGCAGCAACCAGAGCCCCTGTAAAAGCTGCCCAGCGATGGGTTGAGGGGTGTCATCCCTCCATCTGTCCTGTCCCCAACTACTCTCCCATTTGGATGCCAGCTACATCAATTCTTGCCATGTTGGTCCTCTATCACAATGGACACGGGGGTGCTGGACTTAATGGGCAGAGGATTGTCTCTAGACTTCAAGGCTCTCCTGCCTTTGCACCTCAGGAATCCCTGGTGTCTCAGGACATGCTGTCTGCACACAGGGAGGACACCACTCAGCTCCTTGCAAAAGGGGCAATAGCCCATGTCCCAGATGCCCTGGCCAGTCAGGGTTACATGTCCAGGTACTTCCTGGTCCCAAAATGGACAGAGGGATGGTGCCCCATACTGGATTTTCACAATCTCAACCTGCTCATGTGGAAACACAAGTTCCAGATGGTCACTCTGAACCAGATTATACAATCCCTGAAACAAAACGTGATTTTACTCACTGGACCTCCAGGATGCATTCTTCCACATTCTTGTCCATGGGTCCCACTGCCTGTACCTCCATTTCACAGTGGAAGGGATCCTGTACCGGTTCCAGGTTATGCCATTCAGCCTCTCCTCTGCACACAGGGTCTTCGCCAAATGCATGGCAGGGGTGGTGGCCCACCTGCTGCATTTAGGGGTTAGAGTGTACCCCTACCTGGATGACTAGCTAATGGCTGGTCCATCCAGAGAGACCATGGAGAGATCCACAGATCTAACTCTTCAGACCTGTCGAGACTTGCGCCTGTTGGTTTACCCGGACAAGTCCAGACTGGTACTGAAGCAAGTTATCACATTCGTCAGGGCAAAACTGGATTCCCTGTGGGCCAAGGCCAGCCTCCTAGCAGACCAGGCACAGGATCTTACCTCCTTTGTCCGATCATTTCAGGTTGGGCTTTTGCGCCCTGTCCTGGATTTCCTGCGACTGCTGGGGTACATGGCATCTTGTACCAGCATGGTCTGTTGGGCCTGCTGGTGGATGCACCACTTTCAGTGGGAGCAGAGCCATCAATGGTCCCAGCACCTAAGTCACTTGCATCAGCCAATCACAGTGACCCAACCAATGTGGGGACGCTATCCAGCGGTGGCTTGTCCCAGAACACCTAGAGGATGAAATCACATTTTTCCACCCAGAGCCGACCGTCACACTAACGATGGATGCATATCTGGTAGGGTGGGGAGCACACCTGGGAGACCACAAGGCCCATGGGTTCTGGTCACCCAGGGAGTCCCATCATTACATAACCTGCTGGAGCTCCATGCAGTGTGCTTGATTCTGATGGAATTTGCTCCACTAGTTAGGGGTCAGGTCAAAATGGATAACACTGTGACCATGTTTTTCCTGAACAGACAGCGTGCACACATTCCCTTTCTCTGTGTCTGGAGGCAATCTGCACCTGGACCCTTGTGTGCAGCCTGTGCACCAGTCTCTTAGTGATCCATGTCATGGGAGAGAGCAGTTAGCTGGCAGATGCTTGCAACTGGGTAGGAGAGACACCACACAAGTGAATCAGGCGGTGGTAAACCACTTAATCTTCCAAAGATCAGTCTTTACAATTCATCACAGGTGGGATACACGCTGGAGGCTGGACCCCGAGTGGGAGCATATGCCTTCAAAAATCTTCAGGAGAGGGAGCCAGCATCGAGGATGGTGTTGCCCATGAGGCCTACGCATGACGTGGCACTCACAGAATGGCCAGTAACCGACACCGACTCCCCTTCCTTCTCAGTTCTGTTTTTTCCCATCATTGAGGTTGCATCCTGCTGCTGCTGTGAGACTTCTAGAACTGCAGCACAGAAGATCTTCTCGGTTCTGCGCTGCTTACTCGACACTGCTCAGTTCTCCATTTACGTTCTCGTTTTGTTATTTTATTCTAAGTGCAATGCCGAGTTTTTACTTTAGTTTTTCATTATTTTCCATCATTGATCATGTCTGATCAGGGGCCCAAAAAATCTTTGATTAAGGCGGGTCATCCCTCCCATGTGTCAGTGTCCCTGTGGGAATAGAATAGCAACCGGCAATTGTCATGAACGATGTTTTACCTGCCTGGGTCAACACCATAATATGGATACATGCGACGCGTGTTTCTCAATGGACTACCACATCCTTGAGATCCATGCAATGAGGTTGGGGAGGGACCCCCAACCTTTGGAGGATGCTTATGCACTCTGGACTTCAGGTCCAGGTCTTTGGGCCCTTCCCCTGGCCCCTTCCCGATGCTATACATACTGAGGGAGAGCAGGCCTCAGCTGGCCTTGCTCTCGCTGAGGTGGGAGGCCTGTGTGAGGGGTCTGGTGGACAACTGGCTTCCTCTGGGGGCCAGTTGAGCACCCCTTGCAGTCCAGTACTTCCTCAGAGGTCCGGATGCCCCTGATGGTGGTGTCTTAGCTACACGCTCGGCCCGTGCCAGTGATCCTCTCGACACCATGGTCATGCACTGCTTCACCTTCTGGCACATTAGTTGTGGTGGGAAAGCAAGATGGCGCCAACTGTGGGGCTGGGTCCCCTCCTGCTGCCACTCGCAGCACCAGAGGAGGAAGGGTCTCGGGAGTTGCATCGTTAGAGATCTCCTTGATCTCTTCTTCCACCTGAGAAGGGGAGAATTGAGATGATCCTGATTGGGTCCTCGGCTCTGTGGAGTCAGGAGGCCCTTCTAGGCCTAGTTTTAGGCCTTCAATATCGGGGGACAGGAAAGCTCTCCATCTGGTGCTGACCATGGTGCTGTCCTTCCCATGTCTTTGGTGCCATGGGCAGCCTGGAGGGCACCACTGGTGCCAGTTTCAGTGCCAGGGAGGTCAATGGCACCACTGCTGACACCGTTTTAGGAAGCAGTACCACCTCCAGTGCCATTTTGGGCTCTGGTATTGGGGGCGATGCCGGGCCCGATCCCAGCACCGTTGACGGTGCCGAGGCAGTTGCTAGCACTGTTAGTATGTCAACACCCCTATTCTGTGTCCCCAAATGCCAGCTACGCTTCTTTTGAGGGCCAGGTCTTTGTCTGGTGGGGTGGGAGTGAGGGGGTCCGGATCGGCACTCTCCTCCAAGGCTCGACCTTCCAGGGTCCTAGCCAGGAGCAGGATTGCTGGTTCTGCTCTCTCTCTTTCTCTGACCCACCTTGGCCTGCAATAGGTGGGGATAGGTGCCACCCTTCGGGACCTGCACGGCTCTGACTTCCTCACCAGTGGAGTTCCCCTCAAGGACACCACCCTGTCCGCCCCTCCCCAGCTGGTCATCCTGAGGTGGCCAAAATTCACAGCCCCTTCCTCGAAGGGAGGTGTTTCCTGCACAATCTTGCAGCCCTGGCAGAGGGCCTTCCATAGTATGCCATATTCCTCCTCCTCTTTTGCCTCTCCCCCCCCCCCCAAGGTATTTTGGTCCCTGTGGGGCCTTTTACCCAGGAACAGTTCAGAGATTCAGCTAGTGTGTTCCCTCAGTACCTTAGGGCCAAGGACCAGGCCATTTTTCAGTGAGAGCCACTGCACCGCCAGAGCAACATATCCTCTTCCCCATCCCCATCTTCCTTGGCTGAGGAAGACGACTCGTCAATCCACCTTTCTTTCTATGCTGATTTTATCTCCTATCAGCACTTCCTGTCAGGGATGATGAATGACCTGCATCTAGATCACTTTCCTGCACACAATCCTGCCTGGCCGACGCTGTCTCTCCTGGGAGAGTTCAGTTCTGACTCTATAGTCATACCTCCGTGACCTCGGCCATTTATGCAGGCATTGCAAGCTGTCTGGTGCTGTGCCTCCACCCCTCCTCCAGCCTCAAGGGATTTCCAGTGCATGTATTATACACCCCTTGGGTCCCTAGAAGCCCTGCTCCACCCCTCCTCTGGAGTGAAGCTCCTGGACACTCCATCCGGGCACCATCTTCCAGAGCGTGACTGCCACTCAGCTGAGTTCAACCGTTGGGCATGCCAGGCCCTCCCCTTCATACACTACATACCTCCCTAGTGGACTTAAACTTTTCCACCTCAGTATAAGTCTCCTACCCAAAATAGACCTGCTCCAACTTCTCTTCACAGCCCTCATACCTGACTTCCTTATTTTTACTGAATCATGGCTCAACACTAAAATACCTGACATTAGCATCACCATCCCTGGCTACTCCCTCACATGACAAGACCGTTATGGTAGAGGAGGTGGAGTGGCCATGTATATCTCCTCATCAATCCAGTTCACCACCTTTCTAGTCGCATCACTTCTGGCAGCCTATGAGGCACTCATAGTAAAGATGTCACTCCCCTTCTTTGCCCCATCTTTGTGGCAGGGGTCTACTGTCGCCCCAACCTCCCTCCCTCTACCATCACCGATCTGATTACCACTATTGTTTCCTTGACCGCCACAGATGAACTCTTCCTAATGGGTGACTTCAATCTGAATTAGCTGTCCACTGCCCAGCATAAAGCCCAAAATGACATTACCACACACAATCTATCTCAGATGATTCATGAACCTATCCACTTCAATTCTAAAAACCACAATCATTCACTAATTGATTGGGCACTCACATCCCACCCTCATCAAGTCATTTCAGCCGGCATCCTCCCAGATGCTTTAAGCGACCACTATATGATTTACATGGTACACAAGGTCCATAGGCCAAAAACCCAACCAAGACTTAATATAGAAACATAGAATTTGACGGCAGATAAGGACCGCTTGGCCCACCCAGTCTGCCCATTTCCCTACCTACTGGATAAGCTGCAGATCCTAGTTAACCAGCAGCCTACTTCTTCCTACCCCACCTCAGAAATGGCCTTTATGACTGTCCCATGCATGCTTGAATTCCACCACTGATTTTGACTCCACAACCTCCTCCGGAAGGCCGTTCCATGCATCCACAACCCTCTCTGTGAAAAAATACTTCCTTAAATTACCTCTGAGCCACCCTGTCTCTGTTTTCAAATTGTGCCCTCTTGTTCTTGCACACCTCTTTTTTTGGAAGATGCTACCCTCTTGGACTTTGTTGATTCCCTTGAGGTACTTGAATGTTTCTATCATGTCCCACCTCTCCCTCCTTTCCTCGAGGCTATACATATTAAGCTCCTTTCGTCTCTCTTCATATGTCTTCCGGTGCAGACCCTGCACCATTTTAGTTGCCCTCCTCTGGACAGCTTCCATCCTGTCTATGTCTTTGCGGAGATTGGGTCTCCAGAACTGCACACAGTACTCCAGATGGGGTCTCACCAGCTGTCTGTACAGAGGGATAATAACTTCCTGTTTTCTACTGGTGATGCCTCTCCCTATGCATCCCAGTATCTCCCCAGCCCTCCTTGCTGCCCTCTCACATTGCTTGCCCACCTTTAGGTCATCTGATAAATACCCCCAGGTCCCTTTCCATTTTGTTGTTGTTAGTATCTCACCCCCCATTGTGTACTCTTCCCTGGGTTTTTGTTTCCCAGGTTACACTACTCACTTCTTAGCATTGAATCTAAGCTGCCATACATTTGACCATTCCTCTAACCTTGCCAAGTCCCTTCTCATCCTTTCCACCCCACCCCAGCATCAACTCTGTTGCAGATCTTGTGTCATCTGCAAGAAACATACTTTCCTTCCAGTCCCTCTGCAATGTCACTTATAAAGACATTGAAGAGGACCGATCTAATACTGAACCCTGCGACCCCAGTAATAACCCTCCTTTCTTCTGATGGACTCCATTTACTTTACTCTCTGTGCCCTATTCTCCAGCCAATTCTTTACCCAGGCTGTCATCTTGGGACCCACTCCCAGGCTGGCTAACTTGTATATTAATCTTTTGTGGGACTGTGTCAAATGCCTTGCTAAAAGTCTAGGTAGGCCATGTCCACAGCCCTCCCTGATCTACTACTTTGGTCACCCAGTCAAAAATCTATCAGATTCATCTGGCATGACCTTCCGCGCTGTGAATCCATGCCTGTGGTCCTGTGCCCCTCTGGCCTCTAGATACTGACAGTTCTTTCCTTCAGAAGTGATTCCATCATTTTCCCTATCACTGAGGTTAAACTAACAGGTCTGTAGTTTTCTGCTTCTGCCTTGCTCCCACTTTTGTGAAGGGAATCACATGGCCCTCCCAGTCCTCGGGTACCACCCCATCCTCCCATGATTTGTTAAAAGGGTAGTCAGTGGTGTCACTAGTTCACCCTTAGTTCTTTAGAATTCTGGGATGAATCCCATCAGGCCCCATTGCTTTGTCTACCTTCAGTTTTAAGAGTTATTTCTAGAACCCTTTCTTCTGTAAATGGGCTGGTATCAACTTCTGTATCCAGAGTGTTTTACTGTTTGTTTTATGTACCTCCCCTCTTCATTTTGTAAATGCTGAGCAAAAATATTTGTTTAGTATCTCTGCCTTTCACAGTCTCCCTCTGCCCACCTCCCTCCCCTTTATTAAGCCTCACTATCCCTCCCTTGGTCTTCCTTGTCTCTAATGTACCTATAAAGGTTTTATCCCCTTCTTAACTGAGTTGGCTATCTTTTCTCGGTTTGGGTCTTTGCTGTTCTGACTGCCTTCCCAGCCTCCTTTTGCTTTAACTGATACAGTTCTCTGTCCTGCTCCTTCTCACGATTCCTTGTACTTCCTGAATGCTTTCTTTTCTCTTGAACCTTCACTGCCACTTCTTTGAGAACCATAGTGGTTTCTTACATCATTTTGTTTTGTTTATTTGCTTCACACAAAGGCTCGTTACCTCTGTGATGGCAGTTTTATTATTCCCCATTGTTCTTCCACCCCTCCTTCCTGCCCATTTGCTAGTGCATTCCTTAGGCACTCACCCATTTTGGCAAAGTCAGCCCTCCTAAAGTCCAGTACTTTTGCCTTTGTGTGGCTTGACTCTATTGCTGTGCTTATTGTGAACCATACTGTTCGATGGTTGCTAGTTCCCAGATGGCTACCCACTTCTACATCTGTGATCCTCTCTCCACCTCCATTTGAGAGAATCAGGTCTAAGATTGCTCCCTCTTGAGTGGGCTCCAATACTAGTTGTCTAAGGCATGCCCCCTGTAGGGCATCTAGAATAACTCCACTCTTCAAGTGGCTGCTGCAACTGCACTCCAGTTAACATCTGGCATATTCAGATCACCCATCAGCAATATCTCCTTTTCTGCCATTCTAAGTATACTTCTATCATGTCCTTGTCCATTTCCTCCCCCTGAGAAGGGGGTCTGTATACAACCCCTGAGCGGATGGTGGTGCCATTGCCTGTCTCCAAATTTACCCACAGTGCTTCTTCTCCTCCCTGTTTACCCTTTTGTTCTGTTGCTTTTATTCCTTCCCTTATGTAAAGAGCTACTCCTCCTCCTCTTTTACCCTCCCTGTCCCTCCTGTAGATAGTGTATCCTGATTACCCAAACCAGATCTTATAAATCTTTGGACCTAACCCCTTTCCTTCATGACTTGGCACACACTGACTGGTCTCCCATTCCCTCAGCCACTTCAGTTGACATAGCTTTGGATTACTTCAAAGAGAAATTCCTTCACATCTGAAATGAACATGCCCCACTTAGGCACTCCATGGTTCATGGAAATCACCTCCCCTGGATCACTTCTGAATTACTGGCTTGCCAACGTGCTTGGGACCAGGCCTGGAAGGCACAAAAATCCAACAAGTCTCCTGGAAACGTCCAAACTTACCGCACACTTCGTAGTGTATGTACCACTGCAGTCAGGCTCGCTAAAGCAGAATATTTCCAAACAACCTTCCAGTCAAATATAAATCATCCCTCCAAATTCTGGAAGGTAGTACATGCTCTAGTCTCCCCTTCTACCAGACACCCTACCCCTCTCCTAAAATCAAACAACTCCATACTCTTTGACCCCACATCAGTAGCCTCTGAGTTTAACTCATACTTCACCTCCCATGCCTCTTCCCTTCTTTCCTCACTCCCCTCCCACTCCTCCTTTGCCCTCCCTCAACTCTAATATTACATCCTCCAAGCAGCCCTCATTCTCCTTCTCCTTCTCCAGTGTATCCCCTTCTGCCACCCTTGAAGCTCTCCTAGCCCTTAACCCCACCAAAGGCAGCTCCCTGATGGGTTAGCTTCTAAGCTCCTCTACCTATCTTCCCTGCTATCTCCTCCCCGTCTTCCCTACTAAATCTCTCTTTCTCCTCAGCCTCACTTCCAACTGCCTGAAAGCATGCTACCATTCTTCCGCTACCAAAAGTGGTGACCCCTCCTTTACAGGTAACTACTGACCCATATCATTTCTCCCTATCCTTGCTAAGCTTCTGGAGCGTATGATACTCTCACAACTCTCAACTTACCTGACTAACTTCAGCTTTTTCACCCCTTTTCAATCTGGGTTCTGGAAGTATCACTCCAGTACAACTTCCCAACTTAGGCTCATCGACTTCATCCTCTCTGGGATGGATCATGGACTAATCACATCTGCTATCTTTGTTGACCTCACTAAGACTTTCAGCACTGTCTCCCACCCCTTCCTCCTAAACACACTCTCTTCTGCTGGGCTATCTGACAGTGCAACAAGTTGGTTCAAGGCCTACCTTGTAGACAGGACACAATCAGTTCAGATTACCGACTCCATATCCCCTCATCTCCCTATCAACACTGGAGTCCCTTAGGGATCAGTGCTTGGCCCTCTCCTTTTCTCAGTTTTCCTAAATGACCTTCCCTTAGTCTGCTCCTCCATCTCCATCCATATGTATACAGACGACACCATCCTGTATACCTCTGCCCATTCTCCAACTGATGTAGCATCCAGATTCCAGCTCGAATTTGATAAATTTCAGCACTGGCTATGCACTAGTCAACTCTTTCTAAATGCCAAAAAGACTGCCTCCATGACCTTTGGCACTAGGCAGAGACTCTCTCGGATCCCTTCCCTCCCCTCCTTCCATACCCTAGATGGGACAACTCTGGAGGACACCTCCTCCTTTAGATTCCTTGGGGTTTGGCTTAACCAACATCTCAACTTCTCTGGACATGTGGACGCCATCCTGAAAAAACTGTACCCCAAGTTAAGTGCTCTGTACTGGAAGCAGAGTTCCATACCACTACCAGCAAGGTGTGAACTGATCCAGAAACTGATAATCCCCATTTTTGACTACGGTGATGTAGTTTATAGTGCTGCTCCCAAGACTTCCTTAATCACCTTTGACACACTCTTCCACTCCTGCCGCTTTGCACTAAACTCCCCCACACACATTCACCACTGTGATCTTTACCAGTCTCTTTCTCTTCCCTCTCTTGTGGACAGGCATCTCTCCACTGTGCTAAATTTTTTCCAAATTCTGGCTCAGCTGTCCTCCTCTCTATCCAAACTCACACACACACACACACACACACACACGCACACACCTCCTCAGATCCAATGACACATGGACCCTGGCAGTCCCACATGGATACACCTCAGTTGGACAGGCTACTTTCTCTTACCAATTCCCCAAGCTGTGGAACTCCCTCCCCTCTCCCATTCAAGACGCCTCCTCCCCTTTAGCTATCTCTTCACTTCTTCACAACTTATCTTCCTCTTCTTGCAAATGCCATTAAATTTCACCTTCCTTCCTCCCTTGCATCACTTTGTTTTGTCTACAAGACTATATCCTGTATCTACCTATGTTTCCTCCCTGTGGACGGAAGCCATTACTTCTGCATACTGTATATGTACTCATATATAAGCACTTCAAACTGAAAAGCTGTTGTTGTATGTCATTTCTGTAACATATATTACTGGAAGTCAGTATTGTGCAGGTATGTATGATGCTCCTGCTCCCTTCTCCCCCAGGACGCACCTGGAAATGAACAATTGCTGCTCAGTGTGCTCTTCCTGCTGACATTTTTCAATAAATAAATAAAATAAAATTAAAGATGTTCCAGCCAAAAACATTGTTCCGGTGGAACTGTTGAAGTGTGGATGGGAACCATATAGCACTGCTATAGCTACAGCTACAGTGAGTAACCTATTCTTATGTGATATGTACTGTTCCCCCCAGTCTCATAACCACACACCAGCTTCACAAGCCAGTTCACAGCAGCACAGCACACTCGACCATTGATTATGCTTTCATGCTTGATTGTAACATGACATTAATAGTGAAGTGAAAAAAAGAACTAGTAGCTGGTTAAACGTCATCATGTAAGCCTATCAAAACCATGCATTAATTCCCTAGATATGCCCTGCTATGTAATACCAGCAATAGCCACACGTATAAACTGAAATCTTAGTTTCCCACCCACCTTCCCAGTGGACACTGTAAATCTCCTATCGACTCGTATTTTTTAGCACAGTCACAAACCTTACAATAATGTGAGTACTGCAGGAAGATCGAGAAGAACACACAGAGAAAGACACAGTATAATAATCACTGTATGTGTCTCTTTCTCTATATGAGTGACAGACCCCAAATGTTTACTAATGTGCTAAAAGTACACAGCTTTTTATAGTCCTGACACACACACCGAACGGAGGTCGGAAAACTGAGCATTTAATGTCACCACCACCAGTGTTTTCCTCTGTACTGTAGGCTTAAGCAATCTTACCTTGGACTAGGATCGAGTGTTAATGATCTCTGTACTTCCCCCGCTCACCTGACCCATCAACAGACACCTGCACAGTTGAAATTTTGTGGCAGTGTTTCTCCCTTAAGTTTGAACCACAAAATACAGTTGTGTGCATCAAAAAGTTATAGAAAATCTACACATGTACTTTTGTGTCGCGGTATGCAAAGTACAGCACAGTGACCATAATGCAGCATGGTTATGAAGGAATTGGAAAAGCATTACTGTGAGACAGCTATGGAGCACAAAACACGGAAACTGTTCAGGACAAGTAGGCATTTTTTTATGCTTATCTCTCTTTTCTTACTTAATGTTACATATATTATATACATCTATTGCATTGTGAAGCACTTGTGAGGCACAACATAAATGTATGTCAACTGTAGAACGTGCACGCGGACGTTTTCAGATACATACACCATTTCAAAGCTACTCATCTGATTTTGTAAACCACAATGATTGTTTTAACACATTTATTTCCTTTTTACGTTAAGCCTATCTGAAAAATACCTACCTTGCACTTACCATATTACAAGCGCATTTAGCCTCTTGCACCCCACCAAACCATGCATTAATTCCTAGTAAATGCCACCTTTCTCGGGGATTAATGCTTACATACCATCCTTCTGACATCAGATTGATGGTATTACAGAATGGACTGTACAGTGTTCCATATAAAACCCCTAGGAAATAATCAGTAACAAAGCCAGTAATACCATATTGGGATTCTGATGTCATTACAGCTCACTCAAGCTTTATTTGGTTTATGATGTCACCAGAACCACCCGATGGAGGTGCAGCCTTGTTACTTATGGTTTCCTACCACTCTATTTATATTCATCCACCTTTACTAAGAACAAAAAGGACTTTTCTTGTGTAATGGGGATTAAAATCTTTGTTCTTTCTTATAGTTACCTTTTAGGCAGTGGTTAAATTCAAAATGTTTAGGTGGAGGAAACTCTTGTATCTGGATGTTTAAGTGGTGGAACTGTGTTTTCTAGATGGTGGAATGCTTCTGTAGCAGTCAGTAGAGAAAGATGACAGAGGTGGTGGAACTGTCATATAGTTTTTTAAGAGGTGGTGGAAATGAGTTCCTGTGGACTTCTGCCCAATTTATCCCATTGTTAGGCCTAAGTATGGTTAGAACCATAGAAACAGAGTTGACAGCAGATAAGGACCGTCCATTCAGTCTGCCCATTTCTCCCTACACCACAGACTGTACCCTATCTACAGCTTCCCACCTTTCTACTACTACTCCCTGGTGCTTATCCCATGCATTCTTGAACCACACCACTGTTTTTGCCACCACCACCTCTGCCTGAAGACTGTTCCAGGAATCCACCACTCTTTCTTTGAAGAAGTACTTCCTTACATCTCTCCTGAATCTACCCCTCTCCAGCTTCATAGCATGTTCCCTTGTTCTTGAGCGCCTTTTCTTCTGAAAAAAATACTCCCTTCCTGTACCTTATTTACCCAGTCAGGTATTTAAATGTCTATCAAATCCCCTCTCTCCCTCTTCTGTTCTAGGGTGTACATATTGAGGTCCTTTGCTCTCACCTTGTAGGGCTTTTGATGTAGACCCTGCACCATTTTAGTTGCTGTCCTCTGGACCGCCTCCACTCTGTTTATGTCCTTCTAAAGATGTAGTCACCATAACTGGACACAGTACTCTAGATGGGCTCTTAGCAGCGATCTATACAGAGGCAACACACCTCCTTCTTTCTGCTGGTGACACCCCTCCCTATGCAACCCAGCATCCCACTCCCCCTTCCTAGTGCCTTGTTGCACTGCCTGGCCACCTTTAGGTCATCCAATATGATCACAACCAGGTTTCTTTCTTGTTTGGTGCTTGTCAGTACCACTCCACTCATTTTGTACTCCGCCCCTGGGTTTTTGTGCCCTAAGTGCATTATTTTGTGCTATTTCACATTGTAACCCTGCTGTCGTACCCTTGACCACTCCTCTAGTTTTCTCAGGTCTCTGCTCATCCTTTCCACACACATCCCCGCCCCCCCCCCGAGTGTCCACCCTTTTGCAGGTTTTGTGGTGTCATCATCAAAGAGGCAGACCTTCCCTTCCAGCTCCTCTGCAGTGTCACTTATAAAAACATTAAAGAGGACCGATCCCAGCACTGATCCCGGAGGCAACCTGCTGGTCACCCTCCCTCCCTTCCTTGGAGTGAAGGCTATTTACCACCACCCTTTGTCACCTCTCCCCTAACCAGTTTCTTATCCAGTTTACCACCTTTGGACCCACTCCTTAAGTGGGGCCTCATGTGCAAAGCATGCACTCCACCACTGAGCTACATCCCCCGTGGTATATACATGATTGACAGGGTTCCTTATTGACTCATACACTGTTGTAGACAACAAGAGTGGAGAGGATCAGAAGCACTTACATGAGTGGTGGTGACAACTAGTAGCTCTAAGGCAGTGAGGAGGAGCACAGATGGGAAAAAGCCTTGCTGCTCACATTCTAGAGTTCTCTGGCAGGATCCTTTGTCATGGCACTGTGATCTGAGTATCAGTTTGAAGATTTAGGGATAGCTTCCAGCTTTATTTTTAGCGAGTCAGTGAATTTAATAATACTTGTGATAAAGCAGTGGAATTAGTTATTGCTCTGTTGATGGCAGAACAAGCAATCACAGTGCACAGCAGATCTGGTTTCCAGCGAGAAGAGTTTACTAACCAGTTTATGTAGGGCTGCTAGCGTGTGCATGTAGAATTCTTGGTGTTTGGAATCCACTACGCTTGCACCACAGATATCATAGATTTAAATCTTTGCTTCCGTTTTGTTCAGTGCTGTAATAGTAGGAGGTATTTATTAGTGGTGGGAAGAATAAGTTCTCATGTTACAAAATGTTGATACAAAAACTTCAAATAACAGCCTGCTGAATGGCAAGCTCAAAGCTGGATCATGGAAGGTGTTTTTTTTTGTTTGTTTTTTACCAAACTCGGGTGTGACCTGACCTACTGCTTTGACCCCTGGAATGTTTACTTTTTAGTTCTTTTCTTGTAGGGAAAAGTAAATGATACTCATTGACCTTCCAGCTTTGATTTTTTTTTCTGTTTTTTTTTAAGTGCAAAAAAATGGAGTGGCACACTAATCTGTAAGTGTTGCAGTTCATCAGCTTGTGAAAAGACTTTAATCGTATTTCAGAAGGTTCTTTTTCATGTAGAGTTCAAAGACCTAGGCTGCCTCATTTGATTTTCTCACTCTTTAGCTCATAAGGGGAACATAAATGCTGTTGTTTACTTTTTAATTGTAAATTAGGGCATGTGTGAATTCTGTTAACTCCAGGGCATTGTTGTCTGTGTTTGTTTTTTTTGTTTGTTTGTTTATTAAGATCTAGGATTATAAATACCTTTGAGCCAAGGCTCTTTTACAAAGGTTCCACGTCAAAGGAAAACAGAATTGGAGAAAATACAACATTTCAAAGGAAAGAAGACATTTCACAGTGTATAAGTAGACTGTAATAGTTTTAGGACCTTCAGTATGTTTTTTCTTATGTAGGGCATCTATTCCCTTCCCATTATTAATTATTTAGTTGTGTATGAGTTCCATAACTCAGAGTTTCTTTTCTAAGCTTTATTAAATCATTCAGCTGTGTAAGATTTTTTAATATGAAATACATACATAATCAAAATATGACACATTACAAAGACAAGGAAACAGTTATTTTTTTACATATCAAAGAGTCCATACAAATGTATTATGTAAGTGCTTCATGTCAAGAAAAGAGTAGCATACATGTATAGATTTCTTAGGTTCGAAAAACATTTAACCCCATCACCATTAACCACAATAACTATTTAGGATTTCAGTTCATTTATCTGGATTTACAGACTCGTTGTACTTTTTAAAGTTGTTCAAAAAATTATTATATTAATACCTGGAACTGTATTATGAGCAGCTAGAAGAATGAACGCATTCCTCCAGAGCTCCACGACACAATGACAAATATTAAGCTTTCTAGCACAATTAACAATTTATTTTATTTATTTATTTAGCTTTTGTTGACCGGGTAAGTGCACTAGACAAATCCTGCCTATTTTCAGGCACGACCCGGGGGAGGGGGATACAGATGAATGCCAACTGACCTTGAACCAGATTAAGCTGTTGGTGGTATTTTTAGTGAATGAGGGAAATTTGGCCAGGACACCGGGGAAAGTCCCCTACTCTTTTCGATAAGTGCCATGGGATCTTTAACATCCACCTGAACTACCACCAATCCAGGCAGATGGGACCTCGGTTTAACGTCTCATCCGAAAGACGGCACCTCAGAAGTGCAGCACCCCTCTCATGCTACACTACAGTGTCAGTACTGGGATATTAACCCAAGTGCCAGATGTGGGAACTGAACCCACAGCCCTCTGATCTCCCGACCTCAGAGGCGAGTGTGCTACCTACTGAGCCACTGACACTGACACAATAATATTTTACTACTAGCTAATCTCAAAATGTCCATAATATGGACAAGTATCTGGCAAACCTGCACAGCAAAATGCCATATCTTCCAAGAGATCGCCACTGTAGGAGAGCACATCAAGCAGCGGCTTAGGTCCCATCTCCCTGTCAGCAGTGGAACTTGCTCTGCTGAGTAAAAGGGTAATGGAGCAGGTTTTACAAGGATTAAGCCCTCGTCTGGACCAATTTGAAGGTAAAATAGGTGAACCAACCTCGGAACTGGGGCAGCACACCAAGCAACTGTTGGAGTAGGAGCAGAGGGCTTCTGATATGGAATTCACGTGCCTGATCCCTGACAAAATGGCGTAGCTTGAGAGAGAATTTGAGGCCTTGAGAGACACCTTAGACTATCAAGAAAACTATAATTGTAGGAGCAATCTCTGCCTGCGTGGCCTGCCAGAGGTCAAGGAGGGCAAAAGTGTGCTGGCCTTTTGTGCGGAGATGCTCCCGAAGCTACCGGGTATGGAAGTCAAGAATGGTTGCCTTATAATTGAAAGAGCCCACAGGGCTCTCACGCCTCATCCCCCAAATGATCAACCACCGTGACAAATAATTTTTGGGCTGCATCACTTTGGAGACTGGCAGGCCATTATGGCTGTGTTTTGAGCCAAAAAATAAATAATTTATAATAGAGCTCAGCTAACTATTCATCAGGATTTGTCCATGTGGGTACAGCAGAAATGCCAACAATTCAATCCCTGCATGAACCTACTATATGAAAGAGGGATCGAATTCTTTATGGCCCATCCAGTGATGTGGTGCATGTCAAATCAGAGGGAGCCAGTTACTCGTTTTGGAAGCCAGATAAACTAAAATCTTTTATTGAGAAATGGGACAAAAAGAATGCCAACAAGTGAAAACGAGATCGTCCTACAGTACTGTTACCTTTCTTGTTTTGTTCCATCTGCTGTACATAAGGGTCTGATCCTGCTGAGAGGGAGTCCATACCCTGTTATGCCCCAGGCTTTGGTTTTTCTGACAACCCGCATCGTACCCAATGTTCTGGCTGGAGTCAGATGAATGGATTTTTTTTTTCGAGGGAGCATACAGGGCCTGAACTGGACAGCTTACAAGTGCTTCTTGACCTTTTTCTCCTGCTGGGTAACTGGGACACTCCATGCACTTGGCAAGGACACACACACACACACACACACACACACACACACAATGTAAATGGCATATAGTGCATATTAACATGGAGGAACCTAATTTGATGTGCTGGATGTTTTCTTCTTCCATGGGTATGGCTGGATATTTATAAGACTGCTGATCGGGAGATGGATGATTTACAGTCCAGAGTCTGCTACATGACAGATCCATGGAGCCATGCACATAGCCAAAGAGTTACAAAGAAGTTGGACAGGTCAGTGGGGCCATGGGAATGGCATGTGATGTGGTATTACAGGCCATCTCCCTCTTCAGTCCTGGATACTACGGGAAAATGGGGGAGATGCAAAGTGGTCATGCAGAGGGACCGGGGGAATACTCAGCCTATTAAAGGAGATAAATATGTGGCACCAGGCCAAGGTTATATGCTTAAGGATCGATTGGGACTCTGGGATGTTTGCCCTTAAGAGAAAGGCCTATATGGGCAAGAATACACTTTATATAGGGGAGGATTGCCAATGTTATGGGGGTTATATAATCAATATTTTTCTCCTCTATCCCTTAGTCAGTTTGGTTGAGGGGGGGCAGGTGATGGCCAGGGCCGCGGGGGACTCTGGGGAGTGACCATATTAGATCATGGGCTGAAGATGACCTATACCCATGATCGAGGAGAGCAGTGGAAGGGGGAATCTTACTCACAAAAGACCGGGCTAATCTCGGTGGAGTTAATGTTATTACTTGTGTTCTCTTTATTGATGGTTTTATAGTCTGCTAGTAAAAATAGATGGGGAAAGTGGGACGGAGGGAGGGGGGTGAAATGGGGTATTTTTGAGAACTCGACACTTGTGAGATCATCTCTTAGTTGATTACTTTGGGGGAATTTCTGATCACTTTTGATCATGAGAAGATAGCTTTAAATAACATTACTGTTAGTTGGGATTTTTGGGTGTGGGAAGAGAAGGGACATGAGGGAAATTTGTTGTTCTTATTGTTACTACTGCTTACTTACTTCTGGCAGTGTTACCGTTGGTTGGTTGTACACTATCCACTTTTTTCCTCATTCTTCGGATAATTTCAAAGGTATATGGTCTAGCTGAAGGCATCACGGCAAGGGATATCCAGAGTTGGTGGTGCTGACTAAGGTTCACTTAATTTTTTCTCATGGGTAGTGCCCAGTTGGACAAAATAATCTCCTGGAACGTCAAGGGATTCAGCTCCTCAAATAAGAGATCCAAAATTTTAACAGCTTTGAAACGGAAAGATACTCAGGTAGCTCTGCTCCAGGAGACCCACCTGACCCCAAAAGAGCATACCAAATTAGTGTGTGTGTGTGTGTGTGTGTGTGTGGAGGGGGTGTTTGGGATCCTGCTACAGTATGATGCTTTATACTTTTCCCATAAATGAGGGGTTGTCATCTTACTTTAGAAGAATTTTCCTAGTGGAAGTGACCTGAATAGTGTGTGATCCCTCAGAGGGTAGATATATATTTTTGGTCCGGACAGTTCGGGTTCAACCACTAACTTTTGGAAGCATGTACGCTCCATCGGTCTTTGAGCATGGGTTTTGCCAACACATAATAGATGTGATTACTAGGGAACAGTTTCCTAGACTTATACTAGGAGGAGATTTTAACTGCACCATGGGTCCACAATTAAATTACTCTAGTACTAGGTGCCAAACTAATAAGACGGTAGTGGTTTGGGCTAAGGGTTTGGTTTGCTAGATCTGGACCTTGTGGATAGTTGGCAGGTAACCAATCCGGGAGCAGAAGGGTACACCTTCTGTTCTAGGCTCATGGTCCCATTTGGATTACATTTTCCTCCCAAGTGCTTTGTATGGAAGGGTGGCGGGGGTCTCACATAGTCACATTTACATCTTGAAATTACAATTGGGGAAGGGTTCAACTCCGAGGAGTGGTTGTCCATTTCTCACCTATTTAATGGTGAAAGAGGACTTCAGAAAATATTTTAAAACCCAGTGGAAAACATTTATTGTAACAAACAGGGAGTCAGTGGAGTCACAGGGAAGTTTGTGGGAGGCATGGACGGCGTATATGAGGGGAGCTAATATTAGCTACACTGCTAAGATTAAGAAGGAAAGGAGAGACAGAATTAACAAATTGAAACAAGCTGTCAAAGATCTAGAACTCAAGATTATAGAGGGGGAGGAGAGGAGGATAGGAGGGATTCCCTGAATAAGTGTTACACAGGAGAGCCCCAAGCTAGATTGTTCTTTGCAAGACAGAGACTCTATGAATGGGGCAACAAACCTGGACCCTTATTAGTAAAACTTGTGAATGGAGGCAGAGTCTCAAGTAGAATAGTACCAATCAGAGACAAAAGTGGTAAGATCACGCATGATAACCAGGCTATTCACACCTGCTTTAGGGACTTTTACAGCACCCTGTATAAGGCGGAGTGCATGGGCACAGACTTGCTAACTAACAGTTTCCTAGATAGTATAACTATCTCTAATTTAGATGAGACACAGAGAGGGATGCTGGGGGCCTCAGTTGCTGTAGAAGAGGTTATTAAGGCTATAGGGAGTCTCAAATCCACGATGGCAGGGGCCCCTGATGGGTTTGTAGCCAGATATTACAAAGAACTGAAAGGACCCCTCACAGAACCCATACAGGACCTCATGGAGGAGGCTGGGGGAAGAGGGGCTCCCAAAAACCTGCTTAGAGGCAAACATATGTGTATTGCAGAAGCCTGGTAAGGACAGCTCAGTGCTCACCATACAGACCCATCTCCCTCCTCACCTATGACTGCAAAATAATGGCTAAAGTGTTAGCACTGAGATTGGAAAGAATGTTACCTCGATTAGTGCATCCTGATCAAATGGGTTTTGTACAAGGGAGATTATCCTATCACAATATGAGGCGGTTGCTCAATGTCTTGTGGTGGGACACTCAGCATCCTGGATGAGTCTGTGTGCTCTACATGGACGCCAAGAAAGCCTTTGACAGGATTGAGTGGAACTACCTATTTGAGGCCATACGGCAGTTTGGGGTGGGAGATGGGTTTGTTGCCCTTATTAAAAATGCTCTATAGTGATCCCAGAGCAAGGTTGTTAGTAAACAGCATTCTGTCTGAAGAATTCCGGCTGTTCAGGGGTAAGAGGCAGGGGTGTCCCTCCCTCCCTTCTTTTCCCTATAGCTATAGAGTCTTTGGCTATTTGAATATGGGAGAGTCAGGAAATATGGGGGGTCCCTGTATCAAGGGGTGGTCAACACCGACTTACTCTTTACGTAGATGACCTCCTTTTCTTTATCACACAGCCAGAGGAATCAGTTCTAGCCCTACTCTGAATTATTGAGGCATTTGCCCTGTCCTCAGGGTATAAGCTAAATCGACAGAAGTCAGAAATACTATTTCTGGATGGGCGCAGAGGTGGATTACCTGATCACACTTGGGGATTAAAACGGGTGGGTGACTATTTCACTTATTTGGAAATCAAGGTGGGAAGAGATCTTAATAAGCTCTATGGTTTGAACTATACCCCACTCTTTGACACAGTCCTGATAGATCTTACCTGTTGGAGGGCTCTCTCAATTTCTTGGCTCAGCCGAATTAATTTATTGCAAATGAATATCCTGCCAAGAATATAATATGCCATGCAGATAGTTCCAGTTTGTTCTACCGCCCGAGATATCAAAAGGCTTTAGAAGGGGTTTGCTGAACTTCTTTGGCAAGGGAAAAAATCTATGATGAAACTCAGGAGACTGAAAGCAACCAAGGAGCGGGGTGGGTTCATACTACTGAGGTTCATACTGAGGTAGAGATGGAGCTAGTAGGCAATGCCCTTGTGTGCTCCAGTTGTCATCCAGAAATACTTGAGGTTGACTCCACTCAGTAAGTACTGATCTAACTTGGATTTAAAAACCGATTTGTTCTTACTTATAATTATATCTTCAGGTAATGCATTCCAAGGATTAACTATCCTTGATGTATTAAATAATTTCCTTTTAGTTGTACGAAACCTTTTACTCTGTATTTGTAGTGGGTGATCTCTTGTGTAATTCTTATCCTGTTTAAATGCAATACCAAGATCGTTTAGGGGAGTATAATCATGCATGATGTTATACATAAAGAGAAGATCAGATGTTAGCCTTCTAGTTTCTATTGACTTTAGATTCAATTTTTTCAGTCTTTCATCATAATCTAATCCTTCCAACCCTTCTGTACCTTTTGTGAATTTCCTTTGTACATGCTCTAGTTTGTCTTTCTTGTTTTCTTGAAGGGTACCAAATCTGAGATGCATATTCTAATTGTGTCCGCTGTTGATCATACACCCCCCTACATCTCCAGCCTGCGAGTTCCTACATGCCCTTCTCCTGCTAGGGAATACAAAAAAGATGCATCTAGTCTGTGCCTACAGTCCTCCGAAGGGAGGTGTACTAGGGCTCTCCTCACTACTCGACTGCCTTAGTGACAAGGTACTAGTCCTGGGGGACCTTAACCTCAATTGGCTGGGTCCCAACACCAAGCAATATGAGCCCCTACGCTCAGGCTTTGCTCTCAGCCAGCTCATTATGGTACCCACAAGGTTCACCTCCCAGGGGGATAAAGTATTCTTTATCGACTGGATACTGAGCAAGGGACCTGATAGAATTGTCTCCTCAGGAATTCTCCCTGACGTCATCTCAGATCACTGTACAACATACTGCATATGGGGCATCTCCTTGCCCAAAATCCCCAGCAAAATGATCCAGATGAGGGACTATTCAAAATTTAAACTAAATGACTATTTAACATTTAAACTAAATGACTATCTTGTGGATCTATGACATGCGGACTGGTCCGGGGTCACAGCCACCAACAACCCTGTAGCAGCCCTTGACCATTTCCTCGTGGTGTTTGTCCCCTTGCAGAACAAACATGCCCCCCTCACAAAAAGGAGGATGAGGGGCACCATCACGAAGTGGCTCCATGGTGGCCTATTCTCCCTCATGAAGCAGAGGGACAAATGCTTGGAGAAACACAAGATCTCCCGCAACAACAACGACCTCCTTGAATATCGGCAGCTCAGAAACTCATGTAAAAGAGCCATCCGCACCGCCAAGAGTGAGTACTGCCAATCTGCCCTGCTAGACTCAGCCAGAAATCCAAGGAGTTTCTGGCAAAACATCAAAAACATGGTCGGAGGGTCTGCCAGGGAACAGGTCACCGACATACATATGGGTGGGATCAGCTGCAATAACCTCCTAACTATCGCCAACGCATTTAACTCCATGTTCTCTGACCTGCCTCCTCACCCTTCTTCCCGGTCCTCTGCTCCTAAGCCTCTGAGTGGGCACACCTCCTGACCACCCTTCTACCTAAAACAGATCTCTGTTATGGAGACCCAGAAGCTCCTTGCTGGTCTCTCCCCCCACACCGGGGCAGGGCATGACAGCCTTGAACCCAAACTGCTCAGTCTGGGGGATCCCCTCCTAGCCTGGCCTGTCACTCACATCTTTAACACTTCTCTTATCTCGGGGATCATTCCTGGCATATGGAAAGTGGCCAAGGTAGTCCCTGTCTTCAAACAAGGCGACCCTAAAGATATCAAGAATTACTGCCCCATCGCCATACTCTCTGCAATCTGTAAGCTTCTTGAAAAGGTAGTTGCCTCACTGCTCTCCCACTACCTTCAGAGTTATGCACTTCTCTCCCCTGCTCAACACAGCTTCAGAAAAAGGCAAAGTACACCTACTGCACTTGCCATTGTTACTTCTGAGATTAGGACTGCGGCTGATCAAGACAAACTGAATGGAGCCATCTTCGTGGATCTCTCGAAGGCCTTCAACCGGGTTGACCATTCCCTCCTCTGCTCCACTCTTCGGTCTCTTGGATTCTCCCCCCTGCCCATGCCTGGTTCTCCAACTACCTTGCGGGCAGGCAGCAATATACCAGCTTCAACTGTGCCCTCTCTGACCCCTCCTCAGCTGACTGTGGGGTTCCCCAGGGATCCGTCCTTGGACCATTCTGTTTTCCCTATTCATTAATGAACTGCCCTCCGTCACAACCCATGGGCACTCCACCCTCTACGCGGATGATCTCGTCGTTCTGACCAGCTACCAGGACATCAGTATTATCAGCTCCAGGCTAAACTCCAACTTTGAGCATATCCAAAACTGGCTAGAGGGCCATAAGCTGACCATCAACTTGAAAAAGACCCAGGCCATGCTCTTTGGCCAAAACTAAAACCTGCCCTGCTCCCCTAAACATCTATGGAACAAATGGCACCCTCCTGCAGGTCGTGGATTCAGTCAAGTATCTGGGAGTAATCCTTGACCCACAACTGGACCTCCCCCTGCATCTTCAGAACATGTAAGGCAACAAACGGCAAGCTTGGGCTTGCCTACAGAGCAAAAAGTTGCCTCACCCCGGCCACATGGCTCACCCTAGCCAGGGGGCTCCTCCTACCCACGCTCTATTATGGGCTTGTATCCTGTGCCCCATCCAGAAATCCAGTCTCACGAAATGGGACACTGTATATAACAATATATGCCATTTTGCACTCTCTGCATCTCGTCTTATGCATCGTTGTGAGCTATACTCGCGGCTTGAGTGACTTCCCCCCCGAAAAGCACTGCGCCTTTGTCCTCGGCAACTTCATTGACAACATAGTCAGAATGGCCACCCCTTCCGCGCTTGCCCTACCCCTCAAACATGGAACCCCAGCCTACCATTTAAGATCCAGTGCTGCACAGGACTGTCTGGTTCCAAAAACCTGCACCCTTACAGGGGATCGTGCCTTCTCCATCCACGCGCCTAGGGTGTGGAACTCCCTTCCTGCATTAATTCACTCCTTTCCCTCCCATCCCTGCTTCAAAGCAACCCTCTGGAGATTCCTAAAATCGGCCTCTGCCTGTCTATGTGTCATATTGCCACAGGCTGAGGCACTCTCTTCCCAATTCGACTGATTGGGGGTGACGCCCCTGAGCGCTTGATGCAACAGTTTGCTGTTAATTTATGCTGTTATTTGCACTAGGCACTTTTTCTCTGCCCTCCTGTTTTGAGGGGGGACCCTGACATATATGTGCCTCTTTTCCCCAGGACTGTCTCTCGTGCTATTCTTTACTCCTCCTGTTTTCCATCGATCCTTACCTCCCCCCCCAACCCCCAGGGGATGCCTCACCCCATATCATTAGCTTTGTTGACATTGTCTGTATTTTGTTGTTGTTCTACATATTAATCTGTTGTGAATTTTGTTGCTATCTTCCTATTAATCTGTGTATGCCTGAAGTCTCATATGCTGCATCAACTTGCTACGCTGGATGCTCCTGTATGTTACCGTGACTCCGCCTGATGCTTTGTATGTACCCTGTAATCCTCCCCGTTGCACCTGAAAATAGGCACTTGGCTGTCTAGTGTGCTTACCTGGTAAACAAAAGCAAATAAATAAATTGTGGGCAGACGTATGCTCTATATAATGGCATCATTATGGAACTTTTCCTACTTGTGATGTTTCTTTTTATTGACCAAATAATAATATTACATTTCTTGATAGCAGCCTAGGTATGGTCATCAATTCTCAAGTTGTCTGACACAAAGTATCCCCAGTCCTTTTCAGATGAGCAAGGATTTAGAGTATTACCACACAGTATGTCGTTTATTTTATCATTTTTCCCTATATGCATAACTTTGCACTTGTCCTGGTTAAATGACATACCAATCTTTTAACCCATTCTGAAACACTATTGAGATCCTGCTGAATGAGACTAGTATCTTCAGAAGTGCCACATGGGCCACCAATTTTTGTGTTGTCGGCATACTTGGTAGCCCAGCAGTTTAAATTATTAGTCAAATCGGAAATGAAGATCTGAAACTGTTAAAAAGACTGTATGCTAACTATAGCTGAGGGAGAAGGAATCTCTTTGTGAACTAATTACTGCTAGGGCTTCTGAGCTGGCTAGTGTTGAAGTGGGCAAATTTGATTGTGAACTGAAATCTGCTAAGGCTGGAAAACTGGCTACTGTTGGAAAAGAGAGAAAATTGCTGTAATCAGAATACTACTGTTTGAGGGGGAAAACTGCGTGATTTTTACTGTAACACTGACAGAAAAATTCTGGTAGAGGGCCGAATTGCTCACACGCAAAATGAGGGTAGACTTGGGGGTGACCAGAGCGGGCATCTTCGGTAGGGTGATTGAGTGTACAGGCTGCAGGGCGGTAATCATTTTAAATTAGGCATGGAAGTTCGGAGGGTGCCCAGTGTGTTTTCAGTTGGCAAGTCTTAGGGAGGAGGTAGGGGGGATCAGAAGGCAGCTGAAAGGCTGGAGGGGGGTGGGTTGGGGAGGAAGGTGTGGAAAGGGCCTCATGAGAGTAGGCAAGGCCATAATGGCATACCACGGGGAACAGGTGGACAAGGACCATATGGTTACTTCGGAGAGGTGGGGCACAAAACAAGCAATGTACGGAAATCATTCCATAGGGAGGCAGACCAGAAGGAGCTAAGGAGGGACAGGGGGACAGGAGAGAACAAATCAGGGACAAGCATCACACTTACTAATTGATACACCCTGCTATATCCGGGAGACGAGGTGGAGGAGGCTGGAAGGAGGGGGGAGCAGGGGGACAGAGAGGGTTTGGGCAGTAAGCTGGGGGGGATGGGGGCAGGAGAGGGAGCCAGATCCACAGAAGGGAGGGGGGGGAGAACACGAGCCCAGGTTGGAGGGAGGTAAGGAGGATGGGCAGAGTGAGGCCAGGGTGGGAGGGGAAGGACTGGGGTCGGGCAGGCATCCAGGTTGGGAAGTCAGCCAAGGATAGGGTATGGTAGGGAGTACTCTAGATAGACCAGATTCGGGAGGAGAAATTGGATAAGGTGGAGGGGTGAGGAGATATACAGCAACTGGGGTGGAGGATGCAGGACCTGGAGGGGGAGGAGACAAGGAGGAAGGGGCAGAAGGGTGCCTGGGTGGGGGGTCTGAGGATACTGGACCAGTAAGGAGTCTAGGGCAGATCTGCAGGGGCAACTGTGTCACCCAGGAGGTTGGGGGCAAAGAGCAAGCTGGGAGCTGCAGGCAGAAGAAAGAGCATGGTATGCACGCACAGGATTGTGATCCCCAGGCTGAAGGGGCGGGAGGGAGTAAGCTGGGGGTAGATGACAGAAGGAAGAGCCTGGACAGAACCAAATGGGCCAGTAAAGTGTTGTGGGGGGGGTGAAGGTGATTCTGCTGGGCGACTCCATGACCAGGGGCATCCAGTAGGAGGGGGCGGGGAGGGAAAAAGCAGCCCAGTCAAGACTAAATGTATCCCAGGCCTATCCGTGCACAAGGCTAAATTCCACCTATGCTCGATAGCATTGGAATGCAGGGGATCCCCAGACTTCCTAATACATCTGGGAACAAATGACTTGGAGAGGAACAGTGAACTAGAAATCCAGGCGAGATTTTGGGAACTAGCCAGAGTTTACAACTCTATAGGTAGCTCAATCTCCTTCTCTGAGATTCTGCCAGTACCGAGGGTGTCCAGGGAGATCAAGCATAAACTAAAGGGGGTGAACCAGTGGCTCAGGGACTGGTGCAGGGCAGAAGGGTATGGGCTGGTAGAGGACTGGGGGGATACAGGGAGGACAAGGGGTTATATGCCAGGGACAGGATACACCTCAATCCAGAGGGGAAGGAGATCTTGAAACTAAAACTTTCTGGATTCATAGTCGAGAGGTGGGGTTTAAACTTGTAAGGGGGGGAAGGTTCAGTAAAAAAATGGCTCCAGGACGGCTGCTCAAGAGTCAGATATATACAGGTCTAGGGCACGAAAAGAGGGCAGGTGACTGTGTTGCAATTCCACCCAGAGCTGTACAGGAAAGGGCGACTAGGGATTGCGCAGGGCCGAGATGACTGGAGAAGGGAGGGGGGTTGGGGCGAAGGATGGTCCTGATAAATGCCAGGAGCATGGGCAACAAAATGCCTGAGCTCCAGGCAATGTTGGTTGAGGGAGCTGTGGATGTGGCAGTGAGTACTGAGACAGGGGCCACCCAGAAAAATGATTTGGACCTAAATTTGGAGGGCTACAAAATATTCAGGAAGGACAGAGGAGAGGGAAGAGGGGGAGGTGTAGCGCTGATAGTCAAAAATGACACAGTGGTTAGTGGAGTGGAGGAGGCTGTAGGGGGGGTGGAGGCGAGTTGGGTAACCCTGCAAATGAGGGGAGGTAAAAGATTAAACATAGGGGTGGTGTACAGACCCCCCCATGATGGAAGAGGCCCTGGAGGACAAGCTAGTAGAGAACATCAAGGGACACTGTGACCTTGGAAAGGGTAGGGTGGTGGTCATGGGGGACCTAAATATGCCAGGGGCAGACTGGGACACTATGACATCCTCTTTGGCCAGGGAACAGAGACTGATGGATTATATTTCAGGATGCCTTCCTGGTCCAGCAGGTGGGAGAACCTACTAGGGAGGGGTGGATACTGGACTTTGTCCTAGCAGACAGTGACCAGATAAAGGGCTTGGAGATGTGCAGCCCACTGGCTGGTGGCGACCACGCCACGGTCTGGTTTCTGCTGTATTTGGGGGGAGGGAGGATAACCACACTAATACAGTAGTAGACTTCAGGGGGCGGACTTCGTGGACATGGGCAGGATTCTATGGGGGAGCTTGGACAAGATAGGGCCGGGCATGGATGCTGGTAGCTTGTGAGAGACCATTAAGAGGGGGGTACAAGAGGCTACTAGGTCCTGTACAAAGGCAAGGCGTAAGCATGGTAGAGCCGAAAAGCCATGTGGGTGGACCAGAGAGGTGCAGGAGGCAGTAAGGGATAAAAAGGCAGCCTATGCATGTTTTAAGCACTCTAGGGGGGATAGGGAGAGGGGTGAGTACAAGTTGATGGCTAGGAGGGCAACCACAGTGTTGAGGGGAGCCAAGGTGAGGATGGAGCCTAACCTGACTAGGAATATCTGGGGGGGGGAAGGGTTTCTATAGATACATAGGGGAGAAGAGAAAAGGGAGGGTATAGATCAGCAGGATTAGGACTAGGGAGGGAGGATGGGCCCAGGAGTGGGAGAACAGGCAGAGATGCTAAATGAGTACTTGCTCGCTATTTACAGAGGAGGCAGGGATCCTCCAGCCCGATGGGAGGAAGGGGAGCCAGCAGGCGAGAGGTCAGATGGAGTCTAAAGGACCAAAAAGGGCTGGGATACAAGCGGGCCAAGTCTAGAAGAGAGGGGTTCAAATGAGGGGTGGGCTGGGAGGAAAAATCACAGTGGATAGGATGAGGGAGGCCCTTCGGATGCTAAAAACTGATAAGGCGCCCGGGCCGGATGGGCTGTATCCGAGGGTTATGAAGGAACTAGCAGATGAGCTAGCAGCTCCACTGGCTGCACTCTTTAACACCTCTCTACAGACAGGATGGGTGCCTCAGGACTGGAGGGTGGTGCATGTGGTGCCTATCCACAAAGGGGTGTCCAGAGAAGAGATGGGGAATTATAGGCCTGTCAGCCTGACGTCTGTGGTAGGCAAAATAATGGAGGGCATTATCAAGGAGAGGATAGGGAGGCAGCTGGAAAGTTTGGGGCACCTGGATGACAAACAGTATGGTTTCATCCCGGGGAGATCGTGTCAGACCAGCCTCATAGATTTATATGACTGGGTGACGTGGACCCTGGACCGACATTGGCCAATGGACGTCCTACACCTGGATTTCAGTAAGACATTTGATTCTGTACCCCACATGGGCTGATAACAAAGCTGGGGGGATGGGGGTGGGGGCAGTTACTCAGATGGGTAGCAAATTGGCTAATGGGGCAAGTACAGAGCGTAGTGGTTGGTGGGATGGTCTCCGGTCCCAGGAAGGTCATTAGTGGGGTCCCCCAAGGTTCGGTATGGGGCCACTCCTGTTCAATGGCTATGTCTCGGACATCGGGAGGGGAGTTGGGAGTAGGATGAGTCTCTTTGCAGATAACTAAAAACTGGGAGCACTGGCGGAAGGGGATGAAGCGAGAGAGACAGTCCAGAGGGATCTGGATACCCTGGAGGGGTGGTCAAGGAGGTGGAGACTGAGGTTTAATGCAGGGAAGTGTAGGGTGCTGCATCTGGGGGTCAGAAACCCGGGCCATGTATACACCCTGGGGGGGGTCACACTGCAAGCCACAATGAGTGAGAAGGATCTAGGGGTGGTGATAGACGTCAAAACGAATAACACTGAAACTTTCAGAAGAACTGCGGCAAAAGCAAACAGGATATTGGGCTGCATAGCCAGGGGGATTACGTCCAGGAGGGGGGAGGTAATCCTCCCTCTGTATAATGCCTTGGTCAGACCACATCTTGAGTACCATGTGCAGGCCTGGAGACCTCACCTCAAGAAAGACATAGCACTGCTGGAAAGGGTACAGAGGAGGGCAACCAGGATGATTCAGGGCATAGAAGGGAGGCCCTATGAGGAAAGGCTGGAAGAACTGGGGCTGTACTTGCTGGAGGAGAGGTGAGATAGAGGGGACATGATAGGGGTCTTCAAATATGTAAAAGGAATAAACGGGCGGAGCCAAAGAGATGTTCAGACCAAAGAAGGGGGGAACAACCAGGGGGCATGAGTGGAAGCTGGAGGGGAGGAAATTACAGGGGGACTGCAGGAGGCATTACTTCACTGAGAGGGTGGTGGAGCCATGGAATGCACTGCCCAGGAGTCTGATGGAGGAGGGCACAGTGGAGGGCTTCAAGAGGGGGTGGGACAGGTACAAGGGAAAACTGAAGCCGAAGATGACCTTGTCTGGGGCTGGGGGGTGGAAAAGTGAGCACCCATCAGGAAGCTGACTACTGAGCAGACATGACAGACCGTCAGGCCTATTCTGATGGCTTTTAGTATGTTAGTGTGTTAGAAACAATATCGGTCCAAGCACTGAACCCTGCGGTACACCACTCGTCACATCCCCCATTTTTGATAAATGTCCGTTAATCAATACTTTCTGCTCCTGGTATTCAACTGCTCTATTATCCAGTTAGTCAGAAATGGGTCTGCTTTCAATAGTCCGAGTTTATGTATAACTGCCCCATGCGGGGTTAAATCAAAAGCTCTGCTAAAATCCAAAAAAATCACGTCACACGGCACCCATTCATCCAGAGCTCTACTAATATTCTCGTAAAAACACAAAAGGTTCGTAGTACAGCTCCTGCATCTCCTGAATCTATGTTTATCTATATCCTGAAGGTCAAGTGAGGAGTGCAATTTGTCCTTAATCAATCTCTCCAGAATTTTACAAATGACACTGGTCAGACTAATAGGTCTGTAATTTTTCACATTGGCCTTATCCTCTTTTTTGTATATTGACACGACGTGTGCTATTTTCCAGTCATTTGGTATCACACCAGTGTTTATTGAGTGTTCAAATAATATTTTTAAGGGAAGGATGATATAATCAATCATAATTTGTAACATGTTAACTGAGATATTGTCAGCACCTGGGGATGTATTTGGCTTCAAACTAGATATTCTTTGTCTAATATCATCTAACTCAAACTGGATACTATTATGATTGGGACAATTGACATCCTGAGTATTGAGTGATTTTTTTTTTCCAGATGTAACCCCTTGGTGGCGCTATCCCAAGGGCTACTACCCCTGCCTGTGCGGCTAGTAGCAGGTTAAGGGGCTTGAGTTCTGAAATGGGTGCCTCCACCTGGAGGTCAGGGTTGGTAGTGGTCAAACTAACCTGGGCATAGCCTTCCGGGACACTGTAACCCCCCTCTTTCCCTTCTAGTGGCCTGAGCAATATACGATAATCACTTTCACAGTACCCCTTGTACACCATACCAGTACCCACACTGTTTGCACTTACCACCAGGGCTGGTTCCTCTGGCTCAACCCTGGGGACCCCCTGTGAAATAAGGTTATGCACAGTAAATAGCAACAGTACAGTACTCTTGGCACAAACTGGAACCACAGTCAGGTTAAATGCAGCAAAAAAGTCAGATCTGATTTATTCAGGGGACTTGAACAAGGAAGGGGCATAATCAGGTTGATTGGCTTAAAGGCTATATTAATCAAACAGTTATGCATGCGCTTTAAGTCCCCACACAGTCACACACTTTGGGTACCCAGGTAGGAAAATGGTGGGCTAGCCAGGAACGTTGCAGCTGGTTGGGGCCCTGTGATGGAAGAAGGCAACATGCACAACACACACTACTTTCAATCTGGAGCCGGAGAGCTCAGTTCATGAAAGAAAAAGCAACAAGACAATCAGATGACAACACTTTAGATTTAGCTGTTGTTGCATGGAGCTACCCTGATGTTTACTCACAATACCCAATACTGGACACAGGCAGGATGAAATCGAGACTGCAGGTTGTTGAGCTGGAGTGCACGGAGAAGCGGGGCCCATATGAATCACCGAGGCATTGTTCCTGTTCAAGTGTTGAGCAGGGGGCTGAACCACAGGCAGGTCTGTTGTCGATGACTTTCTCTATGCAGTGGGTAGTTGGGGGCTGGGCCAGTGTGGCAAGGCCCAGGCCCTATGGAGATGATTTTGAATTCAGTCCGTGGGGCTGGATGCAGCTTCCAGCAAGCAGAATACAGTTCAAACCACAGTGGGGAACCAAATCGCGACTCACTAGCAGCACTCAGCACATTTACACGTAAGGAAATTCCAATGCAGCTTCCAGCAAGCAGAATACAATTCAAACCACAGTGGGGAACCAAATCACGACCCACTGTAAGCACACAACACATTCACATGTAAGGAAATTCCACTGTACCAGGCAAAAGGCTCTCCAGTCGCAATTACAGAGTCTCTGCACAATCCGGGAGTTCAGAGGTGGCTGGAAGTCCAGATAGGCCAATCACATTCAGCAAATCTTCGTTCTTCTTCAGGTAGGAGCTTGGTCACAATTCAGTGGCTTACTTCGCTCTCTAAGTTCGGATTCAGTCCGAAAAAGGCACAAGTGACCTCTCAAGGACAGCAGGCAGGCATGCTGGCCCAAAGTCAGGCCTTTCCACTGTTCTCCCACGCGAATCTATGCCGGGGCTGCTGCTTTAATCATTCAAGCTATCTCTTCACTACCCAACTCAGAACTAACTGAAACTGCAAGCAGTGTGGGACTTCCCCTAAGATCCAAAAGGTTCGGTTGGTTGATCTGTCTGTAAGTCACAACAAGGGCTCCCCCTCCAGGTTATTCTAAGTGCCAAAAGCCCAAAACTACGATTCCTACAAGTTTTGGCCCCACCAAGCCCCTGCTGACAGGCTCCATTTTAGAGTCCCAAATGTACTGATTGGCCCATTCTGCAGTCCAGGACCAAGATGATGGAAACAAACAGAACTGCCCATGCTGCAAAGAAGGCAGATTAGAACAAACTGCAATGTTATTACTACTCTAACAAATGATCAGCAAACAAGTACATTTTCTAACAGAGCTCCCTCTCAGATTAATTATAACTGCAATCCAGGCAGCTCTTAAAGAGACAGTAAACCGGGGCTATACAGGCACTCTGTGGCAATCACATTTAAATTGCTAAAACGCAGGACACCAGCCTGGCAGTGGGCATTTAAGCAAGCTCAAGGAAAACTTTTCGGGAACCCACATTTGTAGGGGGGTTACACATGCATTTGACAGAAGTATTTATTAAAAATAGTGTCTGTTTCTGCGTCTTCTGATATGATATTTTTTTCCCATGGTTAAGGGACCCACATGACTCTGAGGTTTTTTTTAAGAGATTTAACATAGGCGTAAAATGTCTTATAGTTATCTTTAGTAGCATTTTCTGCTAATTTTTCTTCTGCATTCACTTTTGCCTGTCTTATATCCGTTTTACATGCTTATTGCACGTTTTTAAGGCATGATGTGTGCTTAATGTTTAGAAATTTTTATAATACTTATTTTTTTAATTAGTTTTTGTACAGTTCTGTTCAGCCACATAGTTTTTTTTGAGTTTACTATAGGTTCATAGGTATGATACGAGTTCAGTGGGGGATCCCATTATAAACTCGTCACCTGCTGGTGAAATTTAAATTTCTTATCACCCATGTAATTATCCAGTTCATATTTAAATTGTGCCAGATTATTACCGGTAACAACTTCTGTTGGTAAGGAGTTCCATACTATGTTTAATAATTTGGGGTATATGAGTCTCACTTAATCCCAGGATAATGTTTTTTAATGATATCCCATATTTGATGTACTCATTTATTAGACAATATTGTTGTCCATTCACGTTGTTCTAGTTCCTTAATAATTTCATTTTTCTTGGCTTTCTCATAAAGAAAGATTTTGGTTCGATCCTGCTGTACTACATACTCATACAGGTTACTGATTCATGATCACTGTTTCCTATAGGGGGACTAGTGGCACAATCCTGAACCAATAGATTTTCTGAACCTAGTACTAAGTCAAGTACATTATGCCCTCTGGTGGGGGTTTTATGTATTGCACCAGATTAAGTGTATTACAAGTCTCAAGAAAAGTGTCTATCGTTTTTTCCAGTTGCAGTCATATTTAACCAATCAATATTAGGGTAATGTAAATCACCCATGACTAGAAATTCAGAGGTTTCCCCCACTTTTTCAAACTCTCTGATTATACTGTCAGTAATGTCAGCTTTGGAAGATGGGCTACAGTAAACGGTCCCTAAAATAATGGACTGGGATTTCCCCCCATTAATCCTTTCCCATAAGATTTCAGTGTCTGTATTTTCTGCACGTATTTTGTGCAATATATCAATAGAATTAATTGCATTGTTTTGGTACATCACAGCACCACCACCCCCTTGTCTTCCAGTTCGGTTATTAGTATATAATGTGTACCCTTCCAGATGCATCCCCCATCTTTCTTTCTCATCAGTTCACCCTGTCTCAGTTATAGAAATGATATTGTATGTTTTTTCTTTAATTATAGCCTTTAATTCATTGAGTTTATTATTTAAACTCCTGGCATTGCAAGAGAGGATTTCTAACTGATTCCTAGTTGAATGATTTTGGTTTATAAGCTCTTTTTGTAGTTGATCTAACATGTACCTGTTTATTGTAACATTCATCTAGTCAGCTTAAACTTGGTGTATTCAGGGTATGTTCTAAATGATTTGCTAACAGTCTTCCCCCATTACCATTTAAATGGAGTCCATCCTTTGAATATAGTTCATACCTCCCCTTAAAGGGTCTCCAGTTTTCAATGAATGTCAAACCTTCCTTGATGCACCAATTTTGAAGTCTGGTATCAATCCTTTGAATTGTTTGATTTTTAAGGGGTGGGCTCTTGGAACAGGGAGGGTGCTGGAAATTTCTACTTTATGGCCTTTTTGTTTCTTATCCTTCCCGATTTCAATTAATTCACTGCAGATGTCTTTTTCATGTGTATGACCCACATTATTGGTACCAGGATGGAGGATGACAGTGGAATTATTTGGTAATGTGATATTCTCTAACACTTTACTGACATCTTGCACATGGGCTCCCGGTAGACAGGTTACAGTTGTTGTGTCTTTGTGCATTTGACAAATGTGTCTTTCAGTCATTTTAATGATAGAATCACCAGTTACCAAGCGTTTGGTTTTAGAGATATCCACTATATTGGTTTTCTCATTTTCTGAACTGGATAATCTATTTTGTGTTTGAATCTGAGGTACAATATGTTGTTTTACAGCAGATTTCTTCTGATTTGTGACTTTCTGCCACTTTGAGTCATCCTCTTTTCCCTTTTTCTGGCAATTCTCTAGGTCAGATGTTTCGCCACTAACCTCTGTCTCTCCTCTAGGTCTCTTTCTCTTTGTATTTTTTTTTTTTTATTTATTTTTATTAAATGGATGTGATCACTGGTCAGTTACAGTCAGGTACAGAAATATTCAAGAAAAGCAAAAGTTCAGTTGATACAAAACAATCAGTTTCTCATTTGGCAAAAATCAATGGTGTTACAAGTTGTTGAAACATCGTTTTTCTATCTGACTGTATCCTGATGTTTTATCTCTTTAAATCTTTTCAGCCTCTACTTTATAGTGGTCGATATGGTTTTTCATTCCCACTGTTATTAGATTCTTTTTTTTTTGGGTTGCCCCCTGTATTTTTTTTTTCCAGGGTTACTTCCCTTCTTTCTCCATCTATATGTCCCTCAATCCCCATCTCAAGGTATAAATTCAGGATTGTGCCCCAAAATATACATTACACATGGCCTCCAGTATATTTCATGTCTAGGCTTTTGGTTATGTAGGGAGGCTGTAAGGGACTCCAATTGATATATATTGGATACCACCCCTCTCCAGTCCCACACGGTAGGGATAGTTGCTGACATCCAACGTTTTGTTATGGCCTTTATGGCCGCCAAAATGTAAACCGGTAACAACGTTCGGTACCAAGATGGTCGATGGGGGGGGGTGGGATTGTTAATAAGACCATCTCTGCAGTTAACTCAGTTTGTTCCCCTAAACACTCTGATAACTCTTGTTGTATGGTACACCAAAATGGGGTCAACAGGGGGCACATCCAAAAAATATGACCAAGATCAGCACAGGAGCAAGTGCAATTTCTCCAACAATTCCCATATGAGGGGGGAAGATATTTCATAAGAACTGTTGGGGCTCGAAAGAATCGAGCTTGACACTTCCAGGTGAATTCACGCCATATGGTAGAATGGGTCACCCTATAGGCCAGAGATGAAGCCTGTACCCAATCTTGGTCTGAAAATTCCATATCCAGGTTCCTTTCCCAGCCTCGAAAAATGGAAAGAGATGAGTCTCCCATCCCTTCTCTAAGAAAATGGTATAGGTGTCCCACTTGGTGACTCCACATATGCCCTGTCAGGGCATTCTCTAAATACTTCCAAAATTTTGGAATAGGGTCTGGCAGGTTGAGGCTTCTATCTCACTGTCGAAAGAGATCATTTTTAACCTGTGTATTCCTGTATATGTCATTGTCTAACAGACTATAGGTTGCTTTAAGCTCTTCAAATGAAATTATTCCCTCCCGAGAGAGAAACTGTTTAAAATATTGGAGTCCCAGCCTTCTCCACCTTGCAAATGTATGATCCATTGTAGCAGGAAAGAACCTCTCATCCTCTGAGATTAATGTGTAGAAAAAGAAAAGGTCACTAAACCCCTGGTGTTTTTTCAGCTGATACCATTGTTTTAGGGCATGGGCAGAAAAAGTTGTGAAGTCTCGAAGGTGGGGAGCCCTACCCGATGAGGCTGAAGTGATTTTTATTATGTAGTATAAATCATTCAATGAAAATTCTAAGTCCTTCCAAGGGGCCTCATAGGTTGGATCCAACCACAAGGTTACTATTTTTAAAAAAGCAGCCAAGGCATATAACCTTAGATTAGGCAGGTTAGCTCCACCCTGGGACTGGGGAAGTTGCAATAATGAGAGCCTGATTCGGGGTCTTTGATTCTGCCATATAAAGTTTGAGATAATTCTGTCCCATGATGTAAAATAAAAGGGAAGGGAAAGTGGGAATATTCTGGAACAGGTATAATAATTTTGGTAATACCATCATTCGGATGGACTCTATTCTCTGGAAAAAAACTCATGGGGAGCCCAGACCAATGAGAAAGATCAGACTGTATTTGAATTGAAAGGGGCTCATAATTTAGTAGTTCCAGGTTGTCCAAATTACATGGAATAATAATGCCCAAACATTTAAACTGTGTTTGATGCCATTTTATAGGGTATTTATTTCTGAGGGCTGATGGCGGAGTAAAATACAATGAAAGGAGGTCTGTTTTGGCTATATTTAATTGAAATCCTGAAATTCCTGTGAAAGTCTCCAGGGTTTCCCACAAGGCCGGTAGGGATGTCTCTGGAGGAAGAGCTGTCATCAAGACATCATCTGCAAAAAGGGCCACCTTGCATTCCCTCTGGCCTACCGGGATTCCCTCTATCTGTTTATTTCTTCGAATGGCCTCCGCCAGGGGTTCTATATATAGAGCAAATAGTATTGGGGATAAGGGACATCCCTGTATTGTGCCCCTCTGTATGAGTATGGCCTGGGACAAGGAACCATTTTTTCCAGTATATGATTTAGTGGAACTATATAAATTTCTTAAAATAGTGAGAAAGGAGTCTGGAAAAGAAAATTTAGAAAGTGTTGCCCATAAAAGTTCCCATCCCACCTCGTCGAACGCTTTGTCAGCATCCAAACTTATTATTTTAGAGGGGATCTTTCGAGTATGAACTTGTTCCATAAGTATTAGAGTACGCCGCAGGTTATCCAATATACTTCTCTGTTTGATGAAGCCTGATTGATCAGGATGTATCAACTGGTGAAGCATTGGTTCCAGCCTTTTGGCCCATATGGCCATATATATTTTATAATCCACATTTAAAATTGAGATTGGACGATATGAGATCGGTTGTGTGGGATCTTTATCAGGTTTTAATATAGGTGAAAGTATAGCATAATTCCAAGAGGGCAGGGGGGGGCCTCTCCATCTGTCACCGACCTGCATGCTGGGAGAAAGCTGAGAAGCAACTGGGGGATGAAAGTCTTGTACCATTCAGGGCCAAAACCATCTGGCCCCGGGCATTTTCCAATTTTAATTTGTTTGACCTGCTGAAGAATTTCTTCAGGTCTGATGTTACTTGTCAGCGGTTCAATTTTGGATTCTGTTAATCTGGGTAAGGAAAGGGCATTCAAAAGATTCGACATCCGGGCTGTTTGATCTTGAGAGTGTGGAGGGGTGTATATAAAGTCTCATAGAATTGTTCAAAATTTGTTTAATTTGTTCCTCCTTATATGTTAAATTGCCTGTCGTGGTGGACTTTATTTTTAAAATTGTTGATGCCTTTTTATCGACCCTTAACTTTCTCGCGAAAAGTCTTTCCCCACTAGCTTCCCCGTAGTATTAGGATTGTCATAAGTATTCCAAGTTCTGGAGGATATTATAATCTAATATTTTTTAATTTCTTGTTTTAAGCCCCGTGATCTGTCTTTGGAGAGTCGAATCTCCTTCTCTACAGAGAAGTTGATAAGAAGCCAATTGGTCCTCCAGAAGTTTAAGATATGCTTGTTGTTTTCTTTTTTTCCGGGATGCATTTTCTAGAATTTCTTCTCTCAGGACCGCCTTTAAGGCGTCCCATTGGATTGGATGGGAAACCTCTGGAGTGAGATTATCCTGAATTGTCTATGGGATACGCTCTCTTATGAGATTGACAAACTCTGGGTCTCTAAGCAGAGACTGATTAAATCTCCAGAACTTGAACCTTTTTTATTTACCCAAATCTATTTTTAGAAGCAAGGGATTATGATCCGATAAGATCCTAGATTCAATTTGAATATCCTGGACTAATGTAAGGTGTTCCCCTGTTATGAAAAAATAGTCCAGCTGAGAGTATGATCAGTAATGGCCAGAAAAGAATGTGAAACCTGGAGCTGAGGGAAAAAGTCTACGCCACACATCCTCCATGCCTAGAAAGGATAAATTTCCCGTTAAGTATTTACCAGCTTTGGATAACCACCTATTAGATTTTGGGCTGGAAGTATCTATATGAGGATTAAAGGGAATATTTAAATCCCCCACAAGGTTAGTATACCTTTAAGCCTCTCCAGTATCTTATTTAAAAAGGTCTGTATCACCAGGAGAGGTGTTTGTGGGGGAAGGTAGGCGTTCACCAGGGTTATCGTGTGGGCGTATAATTTTCCTGTTATGATGACGTATATACCCTGTGGATCTTGATAACTATCCAACACCTCCAGTGGAGTAATTAAGGGAATCAAAACCTCCGTATCCCGCTTATGACCCCTCGGATGTGAGGAAAAGCTATTACTTAATATCTCCCTCCCTCAGTGAAGTTTGGAATGTCTAGTGTTGAAAGGTGGGACTCCAGTAAAAAATATAGATTGGCTTTCTGTTTTCCCAAGTTTTGCATTATCTTGTATCGTTTCACAGGTGAGTGCAAACCATTCACATTTTGAGAGTAAATTTTTACCAGAACATTAATCATCGGTCCCAAAAAAAACCACAGACTTGATTTGGCTGATTGTCTGCTTCGCCCAGTGGGAGCCCCGGCTCATCATTTCCATATTGTTTTTTCTGATTTGTTTGTTTAAACTTCTTGTGTTTGGTGAAACACATTTCTTGAGCTCCCCCGACTGCTGACCCCCCAGCCAGTGTTTGGGTGTCAAGAGTTTCCCTAAAAGTTGTGTCACCATCCTTTTTAAATATAATTCGAACCAATAAACATAACCAACAAAGCAGCTGCCAAAACTTTTTGAATAAAACCTGCCTCCTGTCAGAGCAACTATTATACAATTGGTCTTCCAATTGTGGGGAAGAAAACATCTCTCTCCCAAAAGCCCCAGGTCTAGAAATTCTAAGCCCTAGGAAGGAAGGGCACCACCCACCTACTTGGGGGTTTAGTCCCTCCTGAGAGGGACTCCCTCTCTAGAAGCAGTGTTGCTATCTATTAACACTGCTCCCAAATTTGTTAGAGCAGACAGGTTTAAGTATTGAAAATTCCCTATAAGGTGAAGGGCCCCCGCCCCATCCATTCTGTCATTTAACAATTAAAAAAAAAAGGGGGTTCTACCTCTAGACCCATGGGGAGTACCCTTTTATATACCCTCCTCTCCTCTTGCCCCTATTTTGAGGGTCATTGCTTTTCTGTGGAGTTTGGAGGACTAATCATCTCTCCTTTCCACCACCTATTGTTGTCAGTTAGCCCAAATTCTCCCATTATTCCAAAGTGTCTCCCCTTCTTCTATCCCCTGTAAGTTGACATCAAACATTTTATAAATAACAGTTTATGTCCCTGCAGGTCACACATGTAGTGGTCTTCATTTCCCACATGTTTTCATATTCTTTCTCTGTTTCCCACTCGTCGTACATAGTGGTCTATTCGGGGCAAAAGCCAGAAAGTACCTTCATCTAGTGCGTGTACAGTCAAGCTACGAAATCCCCAGGCTGAGGCTCCAAAGCACAGCTGTCGCCCTGCATTAAAAGTGGGCTCAGCTACCTTGCAGATGGGGGGGGTAACATCAATGGGGGACATCCGTCGAGGGGGGAGGGGGGAAAAGGAGAAGGCACCTCGGAGGCTCCCTGCCCTCAACCAGATTAGTGGTTTCAAGGGCAAATATCTATTAGTTATAAGGAGCCTGTTCAAGGCAATAACCCTCCCCAACCCCCAGGTGTCCTCCACGATTAGGAGAAGGGAGAGAGAGACATATTTAAGTTTAAATTTACTTATGTAATCTTAGGGTTGAATCAATGCCCTCTCTCAATCTCACTCTCCAGTCGCAAGAGGTCTCCTGTTCACCCCATGGGGAAGGAAGAGAAAGGCATCCCACTCATCCCCAGACAGCCATCAAACAAAGGTTATTCGAGATTGTTTTGCTTGTTTCCACCTTTATATAGGCTGCTTAATCAAGACCAGCGAGAACACCTTCCTCAACCCCCGCTTAGCGAAGTCCAGCACCCAGCCCAGTCTCTCCATATCTTAGGAGAAACCCCCTCCCCCCATACCTGATATTGCATTCTTGGTTCTCTCGACGTATAGTGTCAGATTTTGTAAGGAGCAGACAGTGTCCAGAATTTTCTGCAAATGCGGATCTCCAATTGCTCCCTGAGGTTTGTCTCGAGATTTATTTCTAGTAAATGTAGTCGGATCTCTTATTGTTCATTTTGGGTCGTCTTTTTGCAGAATCCCTCGCTGAAGTAAGTCTGTTTTAGCTTCGAGTGCCATAGAATATGTGACTGAGCCAGTGGGGAATTTTGCAGGATATGGTGTATGGTATTTAAGATTCTTAACCCTGAGATATGGGGACAAGGGGGAATACTCCCTCCTCATACGTTGGGTAGCTGGTGCATAATCATTATCAAAAATTTTTCGCTGACCTTCCCATAGCACCTTTTGCTTGTGCCAGGCTTTGATTAATAGTTGGTCTTTCTGAGTGTAGCTCATAAATCACATTACGAACGATCTTGGGCGAGCGTCTTGCCTGGTAGGGCGAGGGCCTAGTGCTCTGTGAGCCCTCTCAATATCTATCTGAAAAGCAGGGTCTAAGTCCAGGGACTGGCGTAACATGTGATCCGCGAAAGCAACTGGGTTATTTCCCTCTACCCCTTGAGGAATACCAAACACCCGAATATTCGTTCTTCTTCCCCGATTTTCCATGTCCTCAAGTCTCCTCGAATTGTGTAGCTGTTCCTCTGCTAGTTCGTGTAGTGTTTCTTCCAAAGTTGAGATTTTGTTAGAGTTCTCTGTGATTGGTATGTCTGCCGTTTCAGCCCTTGTCTACAGTTCCGTAAGATCTGAACGGATGTCTTTAAGGGCATCTCACATTTCAGCTCGGAACTCAGAGATTGCTGCAAGAATTGCTTCTGAACTGGACATCTCCAGTGGCTGTTTTTGCTTGCCCTTGTCTCTTTCCTTATCCCTTCTTCCCCTTTTAGTTTCCGAGAATGGGGGATCTGGTAGTTCTGCATTCTAATTCCTTAGGCTGTTCTCCTCCTCGTTCTCTGGTAGATCTCGCAAGGGGTGGTATCGATTTCAATCATGGTGGGCCATTCTCTGGCGGTTCATCGGGTGAGATCTCTCCCTCTTCTGGCTTTTATTCGATATTCCGGTTCCCCTTTGAGTCTGCAGACATTTGTTAAAATTTTTCTATTTAGGTTACTATTGTTTTTCTGGTAAAACCTTCCTTCTTTTCTCTGTTGGGGTGTGAGCTCTCTCTCCCTGCATCTTTATGCCGCCATGTTCCAACCGGAAGTTCCAGCTGTTTCTCTTTCTCTTTGTATTGATGTTATTAGGTAACTGAGTCTCTACAGGGCCCAGTGTGTTAACAAATGTCTGTATCTGAGCAATCTCTTGCATCTGTTTTAACTCCCCACTTAACTTCACATTTTCAGTATGAAGCATCATCAGTAACTGACATTTATTACATATATTCATGTTTGGAGAGATGTGCTTTGGTGCAAACATGTCACATACTGTACATTTAGTTATTGATCCTTCCTGGACCATTAAGGTTAAAACATCTAATACATTGATTTCAGCCATTTGTCTGCAGCTATGTAAATCAGCGCTTGCTGCACTACTATTAACTGAATGAATGAACGTCTTTTCAGTGAAAGAGTTTTAGTTCACAACTCACAATCCTACATACACAAACAAATTGGTTTCAGTCTAGAATTCAGCAGCCCCTTAAGAAGGTACCTAGTAGAACACTTACACTGAGTTGTCAAGCACTTTTTATGCTACTATTCAATTAAGGGAAGTATGGTCTCGCTTCATATAATTTGAACTTAGTTTCGGTCAAACAATCTTACCCCCACCGTTCATCACACTGCTCTGCTCAAGTTCCCACAGGACACGGAAGACACACGACGCGCGTGTCTCTGTGTGTGCCCCACTCGCGTAGGGGTGATTATTGTATGCCACTAGTGCCCCGGAAGCATTTGCAGGGGTCAGCAGATGTCCCTGAACTAGAGTTTCCCAAAATTAATTAAAACACATTTGTTGCAGCCTAGGCACACTCCTCTCATGCGAGGAGCCTGCCAATACTATTAAAATGCAGTACTGTTCTAGTTGCACAGTGATATCTTCCCTAACCCCGTAGTTCTCTGTACTGCAAGAACTACACAAACACTTCCTACTTCCTGTCAGTTGCCTAGCACCAAAGCACTCGAATGAACTAACTGTTTCAGATACAGGTTGTAACATCTGAAATAATTTGTTTTTAAGGGATGGCACCTGTCTCACGGCATGAACCATCTCACAGGTCAGCCCCAGAGTTTCTGCTCAATCAAATCAATTGGACTTTCTGGATTCGAAGGGTTACTTCTTAGCCATACAGTATAGGCTAGCTTGGCAGAAGATACCAGGAGAAAGGACTGCTGTGTGACTGAACTTCTCTACTGGGACTATATTGCCCTCCTTCCCTCCCCTGCACCCCCCCACCCAAAGCTAGTTCTATTTTTATAGGCACAGGATTTGACTGACAACAGGAACTTCCTGTTTAGGGGCAGGAAGTGAGTGATCACAGAACCACCAAGGACCCACCATCCTAGAAGGGCAAGAGTAGCTCTCCGGCCCCCTCTAGCTGCTGGAGGTCTGCCTCTGAACAAGTAAGTGGTCTACTGAGAAATATAGGATATTCTTGTCTCAGAACAGGACAATCAGGAGCTTAAAGGAACACAGGCAGAAAGTAAGGAGAGAGAGAAAAAAAAACAGAGGAAAAGTAAGGACTGCGAACAGTTAGGGGCCAGAAATAAGACATGATTGGAGTGGTGCAGTGCAGTGGCTGTGGAGCAGCAGTCTTCCGGAGATGTTCTGGAGGATGCGGTGTTGTCCCATCTGCAGGCACCTCTCTGGGCTGAGGGAGGAGGTTGCTCATCTCCAGGCTGAGTTGGCCAGGATTTGTGGGACCTCATCTTCCATCCAGGGACCACCAGTGCCACTGCCGTTGCCTCAGAGGTTGCCAAGAAAGAGGAGCAGTTGGACCACAGTGGGCTCAGGGAGGGTGAGGGTGGTGGAACAGAGGCACATCCCTCCAGTTGTACCTCTCCACAATTCCTATGCCATTCTGGCAAAGTGTGGTTCCTCTATGGAGGCACCTACAGTGGAGACCAAGGAGGATGCTGGGAACCTCCACAAGGAGACCCACAGGAGGGTGGCAGGGGACCCTGCAGGGGAAGGAAACAACTCCTGGTGGGGGACTCCATTGTTAGGAAAGTAGAACTGGGCAAGGAAGGGGAGAGGGAGGTAAGGTGCCTGCCTGGCGCCATGGCTTGGAGGGACAGGGAGCGAATCCTCAGGATTGCCGGAGCAGCTGCACAGGGGAGGGAGCTGGATGTCATTGTCCACCTAGGGACAAATGACCTGGCTAAGAAAGGATTAGAAGAAGTGCAGGAAGAGTTTGTGGAATTGGGGAGGGCCTTGGTCAAGTAGCACACCACGTAACCTTCTGCGGAGGTGCTACCCATCTATGGCATAGGAGAGGCTAGGTGTTCCATACCATGGGATTCAATCAGTGGTTGAAAAACTGGTGTGGAGCTCAGGATTGGCTTCATTGGGGACTGGGGTCCACCTGAGTGATGCAAGCCTATACTGGCATGATGGGCTGCATCTGTCGGGAGGGAACCAGGATCCTAGGTGATAGGTTTAAATGCTTCATTGTGAAGCTTTTAAACTAGCCAAGGGAGGCACTGGAAAGGAGCAGGAAATCCTAGCCCCCCAAACAATCACGGTAGTAAGTGTAAACACCAACATGGAGGTGTCGATAGGGAGAAGGGCAGTGGTAAATGGAGAAAGTGACAAAGGCAAGAAGGACAGGGATGGGGCAAAAGGGGTAAGGCCATCAGGAAATGGAGGTAATGAGTACCAATGCCCGTAGTCTGGGCAACAAGCTCCTGAGCTGGTGGCCTTAATGGAAGAGGGATGCCTGGATATCGTAGCAATCACAGAAACATGGTACACAGAGAACCATGACTGGGATGTTAACATACCAGGGTACATAACCTGGAGAGAGAGGCAGGGGAGAGGGGAGGGGTAGCTCTCTGTAAAGGAAGGAATAAAAGCAACTGAACAAAAGAGTAAACAGGGAGTAGAGGAGGCACTGTGGGTCACCTTGGAGACTGGAAAGGGCACCACAATCCACACAGGGGTTGTGTACAGACCCCATGTCAGGGGAAGGAATGGACAAGGATATGATGGAAGGCATTCTTAGAATGGCAGAGAAAGGGAGATACTGTTGATGGGAGACCTGAATATGCCAGATGTTAACTGGAGCACATTTGCTGCAGCCACATCCAAGAGCAGGGCCATTCTTGGCCCTACAGGTGGTAGGCATTAGACAGCTAGTTTGGAACCCACTCATGAGGGAGCAATCTTAGACCTCTACTCTCAAGCGGGGGCAGTGAGAGGATTTCAGATCTAGAAGTGGGTTGCCATCTGGGGACAAGTGACCATCAAACAGTGTGGTTCACGTTAAACTCAGCTACAGAGTCAAGCCATACAAAGTGAGGTACTGGACTTTAGGAGGGCTGACTTTGGCAAGATGGGAGAGTGCCTCAGAAAAGCACTAGCAAACAGGCTAGAAGGAGGTGTGGAGCAACAATGGGGAATTATCAAAACTGCCATCACAGAGGCAACAAGCCTTTGTGTGAAGCAAATAAACAAATCAAAATGAAAGAAAAAGCCACTATGGTTCTCAAGAGGTGGCTGTGAAAGTCAGGAAGAAAAGATAGCATTCGAAGTATAAGGAAACACAGAAGGAGCAGGACAGAGAGCTGTACCAGTTAAGGCAGAAAGAAGCAGGAAGGGAAGTCAGAATAGCAAAGGCCCAAACTGAGGAAAGGATAGCCAACTCAGTTAAGAAGGGATAAAACCTTTTATAGGTACATCAGCGGCGTAGAAAGACAAAGGAGGGATAGTGAGGCTGAATAGAATGAGCGGTGGATGGGCAGAGGGGACAGTGAAAAGCAGGAATACTGAACGATATTTCTGCTCAGTATTCAAAGAGGAGGGAAGTGCCTAATCAATTAACAGAAGCACTCTTGATAGGGGGTCGATCCCAGTCCTTTCACAGAAGAAAGGGTTCTGCAAGAACCCTAAAACTGAAGGTGGACAAAGCAATGGGTCCTGATGAATTCACCCAGAATTCTAAAAGAATTAAGGAAGGAACTAGTGAAACCACTGGCTACTCTTTTAATAAATCATGGGAGGATGGTGTGGTACCGAGGACTGGAGGAAGGCGGATGTGATTCCCTTCACAAAGTGGGACCAAGACAGAGGCAGGAAACTACAGACCTGTCAGTCTGACCTCTGTGGTAGGGAAAGTGATGGAGTCACTTCTGAAGGAAAGAATAGTTGAGTACCTAGAGGTCAGTGGAGCACAGGATCCACGCAGCATGGGTTCACAGTGGGAAGGTCATGTCAGGCGATCTAATAGATTTCTTTGACTGGGTGACCAAAGTAGTAGACCAGGGAGGGGCTGTGGACATGGCCTACCTAGACTTTAGCAAGGCATTTGACACAGTCCCACACAAGATTATTAGTCAAATTAACCAGCCTGGGAGTGGGTCCCAGGGTGGTAGCCTAAGTAAAACATTGGCTGGATAACAGGACACAGAAGGTAATTGTAAATGGAGTCCACTCTGAAGAAAGGGCGGTTACTAGTGGGGTACAGCAGGGTTCAGTATTGGGTCCAGTCCTTTTTAATGTTTTCATCAGTGACATTGCAGAGGGACTGGAAGGAAAAGTATGCCTTTTTGCAGATGACACAAAGATCTGCAACAGGGTTGATACACAAGGAGGCGTGGAAAGGATGAAAAGGGACTTGGCAAGATTGGAGGAATGGTCAGACGTATGGCAGCTAGGATTCAATGCAAAAAAGTGCAAAATAATGCACCTGGGAAACAAGAACCCAGGGAAGAATACACAATGGTGGGAGGTAGTAACAACAACAAAACAGGAAAGGGACCTGGGGCTAATCATATCAGATGACCTTAAGGTTAGCAAGCAATGTGAGAAGGCAGTAGGGAGGGCCAGGGGTATACTGGGATGTACAGGGAGAGGCATCAGCAGCAGAAAACAGGAAGTTGTTATCCCTCTGTACAGACAGTTGGTGAGACCCCATCTGGAATACTGTGTCCAGTTCTGGAGACCCCATCTCCGCAAGGACATAGACAGGATAGAGGCAGTCCAGAGGAGCAACTAAAATGGTGCAGGGTCTGCAAAGAAGCCGTATGAGGAGAGACTAAAGGAGCTTAATATGCATACCCTTGAGGAAAGAAGGAGGGGGACATGATAGAAACTTTCAAGTACCTCAAGGGACTCAACAAAGTCCAAGAGGGTAGCATCTTTCAGAAAAGAGACTTGCAAGAACAAGGGGACACAATTTAAAGATAGAAGGAGAGGCGGTTCAGGGGCAATGTGAGGAAGTATTATTTCACAGAGAGGGTAGTGGATGCATGGAACAGCCTTCCTGAGGGAAGTTTAGAGGTCTAAAACTGTGGGAGAATTCAAGAATGCATGGGACAGACATAAGGCAATTCTTGTGGGGGGCAGGAAGATATAGGCTGTTGGTTAACTAGGATCTGCGGCCTATCCTGTAGGTAGGGAAATGGGCAGACTGGATGGGCCTAGCGGTCCTTATCTGCCGTCAAAGTCTATGTTTCTATGTTCTATGTTTCTATGTTAGGCATATTCATAACTGGGTAAATGGGGGAGAGGCTGCCTCTTGGGTAGAACTGGAGGAGGAGGAAGGGTGTCAGTGCAATATAAACTCATATCTGTCCCGGAAGGGGGCACAAGGCCTATAGGCAGCTACGTAACCCAAACCCACTGGTTATGGCGGTACTGGAGGCTTGGGAAGCAATTAAGAGGAGAAGAGGAGCAGGGGAAGACCATACTCTCTTAGTACTGGTAGCACGGAACCCAGAATTCTTACCGGGCTTGGAGGCCCCGGGCTTTACAATATGGGAGGAGAGGGGCATATGATGTATGGGGGATCTCTTCACCAAAGAAGGCATGTACCCCTTTGCAACCATCAAGGAGAGTCTGGGGCTGCGGACATTGCACTTCTATGGTTTCCTCCAGGTGAGGAGCTTTGGCAATGGCCTAAATAGAACATCGGTAGAGAACTCTCTTCTAATAGCTGTGGAACAAGAAATCTACAAGGCTAGGACACAGGAAAGGGGTCTAATAGAGAGGGCTCCCAAACTAGACAGAGCATTTGTACCAGATTCCTCAGAGAAAACTAAATCTCCGTGGGAGGCAGACTTGGGAATAGCCATAATAGAGGATAACTGGTAAACAATAACTGCTTCTCATTTGGGGTTGCTGTTATGTAATAGGTTTAAAGAAACAATATAAATTCATCCATAGACTATTTTATCCTCCCAGCATGGTTCATAAGTTCTACCCAGAGGTGTCGGACATATGTGGCAGGTGTGCAGTTGCCAAAGGCACATATTTTCATTATTTTTGGGCATGCCCCACCCTCCAACTATACTGGAAGGATACTGCACTAGACATTTCTCAAATATGGGGAAGGAATGTGGAGTTCTCACCTATTTCCCTTCTCTTTGGGGCTGAAATTACTATGGTGGGGGAATGGGAACTCTACCTCAGATGGATACAGGTAATGCTGGTGGTGGCCCGACAAATTATACTTAACACCTGGGTTTCATGTGTGTCACCCACACTCTCAATGTGGAAAAATGTGTTATTGGCAACACTGGCTACGGGCAGACTCACCTATGCCCTTAAGGGCAGAGAAGAACTTTCTCTTTTAGAATTGGCAGTTTCTTAAACTCCCTGCCCCCCATAGAAGCACAGATTCTATGGGAGGGGGTGAAGTATTAAAGCGCTGACAATACTCCATGGATGCATTCACGGGGGCATATTTGACTATTAGGACAATACACAGAATCCATTCTGAAGTTCCGGGGTTTCATATAATTTCACTGTAAGAATTAGGGCAGACATGTACTGATTTAAGATAGGACTAAGATTCTTAATACAGCAGAATGAACTTTTCTTCTAACGCTATATCTGACTGGTACTATACTAAAACTTTTGTTCTGTATTTCGCTTCCTGTTTCACACAATGGTATTAAGATTGACATCTATGAGACATTACTCATGTAGTTGTTAATGACTGGAGTGATATGGATTCTACATCTTATTTGGGAAATCTAATACTTGTACTTGTTAAAATCCAATGTCCAGTGATGAAATGTGTGAACATTCTGTATCTTGTTCATTTGTTTCTTGAAAACTCAATAAAAATATAATACAAAAAAAGACTATTATATGGAAGTATCAGGATAGTGTGTTGAGCAGTCCTTAG